>CM042215.1:31640013-32279446 GCA_023566465.1 Cottus gobio | reverse complement strand
TTAACTAATTGAAAAACATGGTCCAAGACGACGTCCGAGTAGAGTGGATCCTGCGGTGCGTCTCTGCCGGCTTCAACCTGCCGGACCAGTCCGACTGTGTGGATGAACTGTTGGCTCGTGGAGACGGAGAGGAGAAGGAGAAAATCACCCGCTTCTTTAACGTGGTCTCCGAGGAGGACTCGCCATTGTGCCTTCTGTTCTTCAAAACTATCAGAGAGGAAGAAATTGAGGTTGAAACTCCAGTTGGTAAGTAACTAAGTTAGTAACTAACGCTATGTGGCTACAACATGGAGTATGTTGACGCTCGCGACGGTGTAACAGGTTTAATGGCTCGTGTTACCACTCATTATATCATGCTAGCTAGTAAAGTTGGCAAAGGTATGACATAAAGGTGTGTGTGTATATATATATATATATATATATGTGTGTGTGTGTGTGTGTGTGTGTGTGTGTGTGTGTGTGTGTGTGTGTGTGTAACTGGTAACTCTCCTCTGATCCTCAGTGGTATATACAGTCATTATACAGTCATTAAGCTATTAGCATACATTTGGGTCACAGAGGAAAACTCGAATAAAATCTAACCACCATAGACCCTTTAACCATATTAAGGATACACACGATTGTGTGTAGACAATAGGACTGCTTTGAAATAACATTACAAGGTCCATAATCACAGAAAGGAAGAGAAATGGAGACTCTTCGGATCCTGACATGGAGACCTGGACTCAAAGTGGAGCAGAGATGACCTCACGCTCCGAGGAGCCAAATGAACAAAGTCCCAGCCACGTGAGATTACATTTCACTTCCAAACCCCTTGTGTAGATTACTTTCACTTTGTGGCTGTGTTTGAAATCATTTATTTGTGTATTGCTGATGGAAAGGGGAAAATGTCAAAGTAATTTCTGGTTGTGTGTTTTCAGAGGTTGGAGGTTCAGGTGGTCTATCACATTGAGCTTCATGTGGCAGTCAACGAATACCCAGAGAGATTTTTGAAATCCACCGTGTTCTACTTTCTCAGGAACACAAAGGGTGAGAAGACGGATCAGTATTATGACAAAGTATGCACAAGCCTCTATTGTACTTAAAACAAAATTAACCAAGATATTGTCATTTGTGTTTTAAATAGAGATCGTTGTTGAACCAATGGACATGAATGAGGCCAGAAAGGTGATGCCCAGGCTATTTGACATTGGTATGCATAATGGACAACCCCCTTTAGTGCTGCAGAACAAACTTGCCCATGTAAGTAAAATGAAAAATGGCAAACAATCCAGCAGCAACCACTAACAGTTAGACAAAAACCTATTATAACAACCAGAGAAAAAGTGTCACCATCAACCATGTATATTCAAAACATTAGATTTTCTGAATAAAGAATATGCGATGAATATTTTCACTGTGTCTCTTGTCAGGTGTATATTCCCTTAATTACTGCCCACCAGATGAAGATAACTGGTGCAGGTTATGAAAGCAGGGCGGTTTCGCCTCAGGGGGAAACCAGTGGAGAGGGAGAAGAGAAGAGTCCAGAGAAGCCAAGTGGGCAACTCACGATTCGTGACGAGTTGCTCAACAGGATATACAAGTATTTGGGCGTGGTCAACACAACTATCCAACGCCAGATACAAGGTTTGATTTATTTAATAGACCAAGGATTTTATTCAGGAATGTATTATTAATTGACATTCAAAAAACAAGTAAAGATTTCATTGAACTCTGCAGAATAATTAATAATCTGTTGGAATTCCCCTCGTGAACATCAGTTCACTTTAATATACTTTAATATATTTGTCACAGATAAGACTACGCTGCACATCCCCGAGCTAGACCTGGTGCCAGAGGTGGATGTACTGCTATCTAATCCAGAGATTGTAGAGAAGTTGGAGCAGTGTTTGATGAACTGGCAGACTCAGATTACCATTGTCATTGAGTTGCAGCTAAACAAAAAGCCACAGGTTTGTGACTCTTCCTACTCTGAGTTTTAACCCACGCAGGCTTGGTGGTGTCAGCTGAAGGATGTTGGGTCAAGCCCAGCATTCAAGGTTACTGCCATTGCCATTGTACAACAGGGTTTCACAACAAAATGCAGTTTGTCTTCTAATTTTGCTACACACGAAAATGTAAAGCTTAACAGGAACATTTCATGATAATTTGTCCTTGTAAGGTTCCTTAAGAAATACAGCCATTTATGAGCTTTTTTTCATCAGGATCATGTTGTTTGTGATTCCAAGGAACTTAAATCTTTCTGAAATATTACCAAGAAATGTTATCCCTACCAGCTCAAAAGATTTTGTTCTATGTAGAAGACATCTATCAGAATATGCATTGTGATATTTATAGGCCAATGTGAAACATTCTGTTTTCATTTTCCTCCAGGGCCCTGGCCCTTTGGCAGAGATAGCTTTTTGGCAGGAGCGTGCATCCATCCTGAGGGGTCTGAGTGAGCAACTCAAACAGCCCGTAGTCTGCAAGATCTTGGAGGTGATGACCAAGGCAGATGCAGGCATTGTTCACGACCTGGAAGGAACAGTTGCTGAACTCACGAAATACCGTGTGGAATCAAATGATAATTTATGCTTCCTCAGCACAATGGAAAGACCCTTCATGGTGAGCTGCATTTTTTACCATTCATAATTGCAAAATATTCTTTACGTGACATATTTTTTCCTCTGTTAAGATTGAGCAGTGAAACTGACAAGAGGTTACAAAACACACTTGCCAAGAATCTGAATTATGACAACAGAATTATTTTGATATTCTCACCTTCACTTCATTATCTTTTGTAGAATCTGGGTACTGGAGCAAATTTGAATGTGCTCCTGGAGACCATCCCTTCTTTGATGACCAGCCTGCAGATTGTGTGGATGATGTCTTGCCACTACAACACAAATGAGCGTATGGTCCCTCTAATGGAGCGTATCGCCTGGCAGCTGTGTCAACGTGTGACTCAAGTAATTGATGTCCACACGCTATTCAAGTATGTGTGGACATATATACATTTTACATTGGGGGCTTAGGGCTTAGCGAGAGTTAAAGTTTAAGTAAGTTTTATAATGTAAATATTGATCAGTAGTCAGTCAGATTCCTTTATTGAATTGGTTGTTTTGTAGTTGCAGTATAGCTTAACAATGTGCTGTGCCTTGGACAGAGATGATAGAGAAGTGGCCAAATCCAAGGTGCATGATGCTAAGCAGGTCCTGGACCAGTGGAAGTCATCCTACTTCCAGGTGCGTGCTGAAATTGAAGAATCTGGCAGGATTCCACGCTGGGAATTTGACCGTAAGAGACTGTTTGAGAGCTCTGATTACATGGCGTCCGTCTGCCAGGACTATCACAATGTTTTGCAGGTCTGTATACATAAACACCATGAATACTAGCCTCTCACTTTACTAAACACGAGAATGTATTTAAAGCAACTCAGGTTTTTGAAAGAGTTGTTCCTGATTTGTGTTGTACAGACTTTGGAGGAGTTCTATAATAACTTTGGTCCGGAGCTAAAATGTGTAACCGGGGAGCCAAAACGCATTGATGAAGTTTTGTGCAGAGTGGACAGTCTGGTTTTGCCTTTTGAAAACATCAGTTTTGATCCTTTCAACATCTGCAAGATGAGTAGCTGGAAAATGATCATGCAAGACTTCAACATTATGGTTCAGGTGAGTTTAGGGCCTCTGAAATAGAGAAGTGGTGAAAATATAAGTTATTGTCTATCAGAACAATTTTAGCTAAAGGGAAAATGATGTGGATGTCCAATCAGTGCTAATGGTACATGTAGTCCACTGAAGAAATACAAATGAACAAGTATGTCCAGTATTGACCCAGAAAGCTTTTTCCCTTTGTTGTGTAGCAGTGCTACATCTGCATCCTCAATATATATCAGAGCCAGCCAAAGCACTGTGGAATTGACACTGTAAATAAATCGTCATCCATAACATCCACTGCAATCATATTTTTTGCTCTCAATTTTGCTGTTGGAAACGTGACACATGCCAAGAGAACAAATATGTTTTAGAGCGGCATTGCGCCCCACAGCTTGAACATTAGTAACGACTGCAGGTGGCATTCACACTATACTTCACCTATAAGGTTGGAAATTGGCAAATGTTTCCTTTATAGCATGGTTGTATCAATGCACTCGTCATTTTGCACAAATACAATTGTATCATTTTCTTTGTGCAGTAAACCTCAGTTACCAAGCTGATACACTTCTCACTTGTATGCTCAGGCTATCGAGGGAGAGGCCATCGACTTCATTGATCAGTCTTTTAAGACACTGCGCTCTTCAGCTGCGGCCTTTGACATGCTCCTGAAATTCAAAAACATCCGCTCCAAAGAGGCCATCAACAACCATTTGATGATAAAGTTCAATGACATCCTGGTTCAGTATTGCAAAGAGGTACTGTACTGTGAAATCACGAAAAGGTGCCGGATGATATTTTACTTTGCAGATAATTTAAATTAGAATAAAATGATGTGACGATGTTAGCTCAATAGATGGAAGTTATATCTCTTGAGGAACAGTGGGGGTCTATGTGGAGTTTGAATGTACTCCCAATGTACGCAGCTTCCTGATTCAACGCTGTTGTAAAAATATGCACAACTAAACAATATTAAATGTTTTGCTGCTGTGCCAGTTTATCAGTAGAAGTTTGACTAGAGTGATGGTCTGCTACAAGCACTTTTTAAGAATTTCTAAATGTTTTTTTTGTAGGTGGACTGCATCAGTGAAATATTTGAGACCAAGAAGGACGATCCACCCCTAGATAGGAATGAGCCTCCCGTGGCAGGAGCCATCAGATGGGCTCTATCTCTTTTCTACCGCATCAAACACACCATCCTTCCGTTTCTGGAAGTGCGAGAGATGCTAGAGAGTGAACAATGTAAAGTGGTGAGTTATTTCTCTCTGCACAGCTATAAAAGGTGATTGTAAATATTAAGTAGTTTAGACACCAAATTGTTATTGACAGTCTTTTTGTGGCTTGTACTGCATTCTGCTCAGGCCAAGGACAAGTACGTGGAATTGTCCATGCAGATCAAGAACTTTGAGAAGAAGAAGTACCAGGACTGGCTGATGGTTACAGAAAGCAACTTGCCACTGCTAATGAAACAAAACCTGTTGGTCATGATTCCCAGTAAAAAACAAATCCAGGCAGAACTGGTATGTATCTCTCTAGTTACATAATTATAACTGTTACTCCATATTGTGCAAAATGCAGGGATAGGGTTATTCATTTGTTTAGATTTTTCTCATTTTAAGGATGGCCCTCCAACTGAAAACAGGCTGCAGATGGGAGTGCGATACATTGTGAACTTTGCTCCAGAGATCAAGGAAATCATTTCGGAGACGAAGCACCTTGTGTCACTTGGCTACTGTGTGCCTTACCTGGCTCAAAATGTTGCTTTACAAGAGCAAAAATTCATCAGGTAATTATAATTACCAAACCACAGAATCACAGATTGATGTAATCTCTGGCCTAACCTTTTTCAACCCTGGTTTTAGGCATGTACATGATCTGAACAACGTTGTCAACTGCTACCACTCTGTAATGGACAGTCTCAGTGAGGCACACTTCATTATGCTGGCTCAACAGATCAAAGCGGTCAAAACAGACATTTATTTTGGATGCAAAAGACTCAACTGGACTTCTTTGGGTATGGTATATACAGAGGCTTAAATACCTGTTTAGTCTGATTTATGCACACTTGTGTTCTGATTGAATTAGTAATGGCTGTAACATTTAAATCAAATAATATGTGTTTGGTTTTAGGCATCCCCGACTTCATCAATCAAGGACTTCAGGCTGTCTCTAAGTTTGAGTTAGTTGTCAATCAGGTTCAGAAGAATGAGAAGGACATTGAGTCAAAGTTGCAATCCATGGTGTTTGTTAACTTACTGAAATATCAGGTCCCAGACAAATCAAACAACTTACCAAGTAAGCTATTATTTATTGGATATCTTCATTTTGAGACTGAAAGACTGAAATTATTTTCATTGACTTAATTGCATGTTTTTTTAAGGTGTCAAGGAGTTCTGTAAACGTATTGAGCGAGAGCGGACCAAGAGTGTGAATTTGCTGTGTAGGAAGTATGCAGACATTGGACCCCTCATCACTAAGATAGAACATTTGATCATGGGAACCAGCAGTGGCAAAGCCAAACGTATGGCAGATTATTACATATACTGGGAACGCAAGGTGCTGGACTCCCTTATAAAGATGGTGCTTAGGTAATTACATCATTTTTGAAGTTATCTACTTTAAGAGCAGTAATAATCACTACTTTGAAATGCAATACAGTAGCTGTTGCAACCACTGTCACAACTCTCTGGTTGACTTTCACATTTAGGAGCCTCCAGGCCTTCAACGCGGTGCTGAGGGGAAATATCGCTCTTTTCCAAATTGATGTCATCCTGTCTGCCCCTAAGATTGTGTTGCAGCCCCAAAGCAATGAGATCTACCGACTGATCATGCACTGTATCAAAGACTGTGTAGAGAGCACCAAGGTAGGATCATCATGATTCTTTTCCTAAGTACCAACAACCAATATTATTTGTGAAGATGTGACCTAATTCTGTCCATACTGTTGTGTTTCAGAAATGTGTGCGTTGGATGCATGGGACCTGCATTGAGTGCCCTCCCCAACATGTGGGTGGTGAAGATGAGGTGGTGATATTTACTTTCTTCAGTGACGTGCGGCAGCATCCTCAGATAAACGAGAGTGCCATGACAGTGTCCCAGAACTTAGAGCGGCTGCTCTCCTCTCTGGATAAGTATCTTGTCCACTGGAAACGCTATCGGACCATTTGGGAAAAGAACAAAAGTCTCGACAATGAAAGATTTGCTGCAAAAAAACCATCCTGTGTCATGTATGATGATAAGCTGCAGTTCATTTCTCGTATCAATCAAGAGGTGATGCTGGAGCCTCTGTTTAAGAATGAGCACATAATCCATCTACACTTGCAGCCTCTGGCTCACACGTTGCAGGAGACTGTTCAGTCCTCGATCAGTTCACTTGGCAGTCTGCTCAACAAGCCTGCCAAAGTGGATCTCTTCAACTTGAGAGATGGATTCATGGTATTGAACATGCTCCACTGTGTCATATGCTTTAAAGTACATTTTCTTTGATCTTTATGTGTGATTTATACTTACGGTTATTTCATGCAACAGGAACTCTCTGAAAAGCTGAAACAAAACCCGGACACTTTTGATGACCTGAAGTCTGTCCTTGGCACCATATCAGACATCAGGGACATGTCATTAGATGTGGAGATGAGATTCATTGATATTCAGGAAAGATACAGAACACTGGCCATGTACAAAGTGGAGGTACTGTTTATTGTTAAATGATTGCCCATTTAAAGCAAATTGAAACTGTTTCCCTTGTTTAACGTCCTGGGTTCTGTTTTCCTTGTTTAGGTTGAAGAGGAAGAACTGGAGCTGGTGGCCAACATTGACCAGATATGGAATGACCTGTTTGCAGAATCCAGACAGGTTGATCGAAGTCTGACAGGTGTCAAGAAATCATTTACTCAGGTAAGACAACAAACTCACAATCTGCTGAAACATAAAATTAAAAGTAAGTTTTTTGGAAATGTATATTTACATTCTCTTTCTATCCTCACCCTTACACTCAAAGACTACAACGCTGAATATTGTGGAGTTTAAGCAGGAATTGTCGATCTTTGCTGAAAGTTTCAACATGCGTGGTCCTGGAGCTGTGGGAGATGATTTAGAGAAAGGTACTTGTGCACTTAAACCTGCCTTCAGTTGTTATATCCAGAGCAATAATATATGGTGTTACATTTTAAAATGTAGTGGAGGAACCAGTCTCTCTCAATTCTTTCTTTGCAGGACTGACTATTATGGCATCATATGAGGCAGAACTCGCCAAGATAGTGGCCGGACGCCAGGAGCTAGCTAATGCTGAGAAGCTGTTGGATTTACCGGTCACTGTGTACCCACGGGTGGTCAGCATACAGAAGGACATGAAGGGCTTGAGACAGATATATGGTGTCTATAAAGCTCAGAAGGTTTGATGTGGTTGCATATTGGGACACTTTACATATAATTCTGGTCAACATGGTTTTTCAAGTGTTTGTCCTTACATCTTTTAGGACGCAAAGACAGAGTGGTCTCAGACATTGTGGGTGGATTTAAACATTCAGCTGCTACAGGAGGGGGTCGATGGTTTCATCAAAAGCTTGAGGCAGCTGCCTAAAGATGTGCGGGCGTTACCTGTGGCCTTCTTCCTAGAAGGACGCATGAAGGAGTTCAGAGAGTCTCTGCCTCTTCTGCTCGACCTGAAAAATGAGGCCCTCAGAGACAGGTCAGTCTACAGATTGATACCAGAACATAACTGGAATAAATGACACCCAAGACATGAGAGTAGGATATGAAATATTTAAATTGTATGTTGTCCAGGAAATAAATATGATGGTTTTGACAACATTAAATGAACATGTGATTTTATATTTCCTGGCCACAGACACTGGAAGGAACTGATGGAAAGGACCGGCACTAGCTTTGAGATGAACCCTGAGAGCTTCACTCTGGAGAACATGTTTGCAATGGAGTTGCACAAATATGCAAACAGCATAGGTGACATTGTCACCTCTGCTGTAAAAGAGCTCAGTATTGAAAAGGCATGCAGGATTTATCTCTATTTGAAGTCAGAGATCACTTGCATCAGTTTATCAGTGAAATCACAAATACTTGCTTGGATTGTATAACATAAAACACTTTGTACCAGGGTCCGTTGTTACCGGGGGTCTCCAGGAGCTCCAGACATAGAGACGACACCAGGTTTCTCCTTTTGCGACTTTTATTAGGCATTTACACTCACAGTGCCCACAGGCATTCACAATACATATGCCCTGTCTAGCTCTCCTCCTTGCGTGGCTCTGGGAGCTTTTATGCTCCCCTCCCTGCCCACGCAATCCCACACTCATTTGGATCAGCTGTGCCTCCTCCCGAGCGCCACAGCTGACCCAAATGAGCGTCCCTCTCTCTCTCTCTGTGCCGCAGGTGCGCTAGCCACGCCCCCGCCCACATACCCCCACCGCCCGACTTAGGCCGGGGAGCCACCGGTCTAACCAACTCCCCCCCCCCCTCCCTCCCACTGGGAGCGGGAGTCAGCCCCGACCATCTGCACCCCCGACCTATGGACCACCATGGAATTAACTTGCGTTTCCGCCAGATGCCAACGGGTGGTCCGGGCGTTGGCACCCTCCATCCGTGGGGGCCCGGGCGCGGGACATGGCCCGGACAGAGGGCGATCGAGCGCCCCGGGAAGCAGGTTCCTTGCGCTCTCCGCCAGCCCCCTCCCGGGGCCAAACGGCTCTCCCCCTCAGTCCGCCGCGGCAACCTGCAACACAAGAGAGAGAAAGTTAAGGAGGCGGGACCCATATCGGTCCCCACTGCGCCCCGGCCCACGGGCCCCAGGCGCGGGCCCGAGCCACTGGCTCGGCCCTCCGTCTCCGGCCCCACCGGCCTGTCCGCCGGGCCTGCTCGGCCCCCTCCTCACACCTGCCGATGTGGGCCGGTCGGCCCCAGTCTCTCCCCCAGGCTGTCGGGGACGGTGGCGCTGCCCAGGGCGTCGCCCTTGGGTGTAGCGGCTGTCCCCGGTGTTGCCTGGCCTGCCACCCCTGGTCCTCAGTCCACCCCGGACAGGACCTCTTCAGGTGTCCCCGTTCCCCGCAGGTCCAGCACTGCTTGCGGCACTGCAGGTGCCCGGGTTGGCCGCAGGCCCAGCACCTCCGCCTCGCCGACTCTGGGAACCCCCAGTACTCCGGCCGCCTCAGCCGCTTGGGGCCCCATCGCTCCTTCTGCGGCCGCTCCTTGCGGCCCCTCGGCAGCGCCTTCTCCCGACCCCTCTGGTCGGGTTCCGCTCCCACCGACGCTCTCACCGCCGTCGGAGCGACCGCCGTCGCCGCTGTCGCCGCTGCCTCCGCGCCCGCCGACGTCTGCGCCGCCGCCTCCTTCGTCGGAGCCGCCGCGCCCGCCGACGTCTGCACCGCCGCCTCCTTCGGAGCCGCCGCGGCCGCCGACGTCTGCGCCGCTGTCTCCGCCGTCCTCGCCCCCACGGCCGCCGACGTCTGCGCCGCCGCCTCAACGGTATGGCGGGCAGTCGTTTTGTTGGCCCTTTCCTTGGCACCATACAACAATGGGAAAAAGACCTGTCCCTTATCAGTGAGACCATAGAGGTCAGTGAGACCATCTCCCATCACACATAAGCCAATCCATAACATTTTTGCTGAAAAACTATTCCTTGCACAGGTATTGATGCTAGTACAACGAAAGTGGATGTACCTGGAGAGCATATTCATCGGCGGAGACATTTCCTCGCAGTTACCAAAGGAAGCCAAGAAATTTGATAACATTGACAAAAGGTTTAAAGAAGTGAGTTTGGCAAAAATATTAGTCTGATTAAAGCAAAGCACTCTGTTACTGGACATCTCACAATAATATATTGTTCTTCATTTGTTTTAAAGATAATGAGTGACACAGTGAAGGGTCCAAACATTAAGCGGTGTTGCCTGATTCCCAACCGGCTAACAGACCTGCAGGCCCTGAGACATGGTCTGGAGAGGTGCCAGAATAGTCTAAATGACTACCTGGACTCCAAGCGGAATGCGTTTCCACGCTTCTTCTTCATCTCTGATGATGAACTGCTCAGCATTCTGGGGAGTAATGACCCTGCTTGTGTCCAGGAGCACATGATCAAGGTATCACGCCACTACAGACAAAGTCTGGGGGAGAGATAAGACATACAGCATTATTCTTCAAAGTAGAAGCAGACGCGGCAAGCAGACGCGGGGCAGCTGAGGAGAGAGAACGAGCGGCTGCATATATATGTGTTATATAAGTCCTATTAATCTTGCAACCATTCAGCAAAGCATTAAATCCACTATTTAACACTTGGAGACATTTCCCTAAACTGTTCTAAAATTGTTGAAATTGAATTAAAATATTTCAGAAAAAACCTGAAAGTCTGAACTTTGCAACTTGTTTTCAAGAATGAAGATGTAGTATCATAGCAGACACACGCGGGGGCGCTATTCTGTCTGGAGCCATGCATGCATAAAATTAAATTAAATTCAGTTTATTTTATATAACCCAAAATCATTTCAAATAATTTGCCTCGAAAGGAATTACGATAGGTACACATACAACATCCTTGAACTGGGATCTCACATCGGCTCAAGAAAAACATTTCACGGGCCCCAACTGGTCTTTTACGTAAAAGAACGACGAAGAAGAAAACGAGACGAAGAAGAAAACGAGACGAAGAAGAAAACGAGACGAAGTGACGTACTTCCGGTCCTACATGAAACTATTCCCAGTTAAACATGCAAAGCAAATAAATATATCTGCAAAGTGCGATAATGTCGTGATCTATGAAGACAAAAGTGCGAACGTTATTATATACAGTATTATATACATGGTGTGAACACATCAGATGGTTAACTTATAAAGCTGCAAAAGGGATCCCAAGCTTGTACTAGATCCCAAAAATACAAAACGCTGTCATGAGAACGTAGAATTAAAATAATGGTTACACATGAAACGCCAAGAAACACCTTTGATTATTTAACCATTAACCAGCATAACAATTAGTCCAATGGATTTGGTTGAAAATGAAACGCTAACAGGCTAACGCAGCAAGGCTAATGGCAGGGTAACGTTAACAGGCTAACGTAAACAATGCTTCGTGCGTCCCTCATGTGACCGTCGACCTTATTACGTATGAGGTCACTTGGGAATCCCCATTGTGAACACTTTTTATCACTCTGGTCACTTTAACTCATTCTGGTGCAATAATTTTGTAATTTGTATATTCAATATTCTACTGTACATTCAATTTCTTCTTTACTGTTTATTTTATTATGTTTATTACCGTTTATTAATATTACTTGATTTCTTTTATCTTTACGTACTGAGCAATGCTGCTGTAATCCTGTAATTTCCCCACTGCGGGACTAATAAAGGATTATCTTATTTTATGGGGGGGGGGGAGTGCAGGACTGGGGCTTTTCGCAATAAATTACTTCTTAAAAGCAAGCCTAATGCCGTCATATAGCGCTGGCGATACAAAATATACGGGAATTAAATTAACACATTCATTAAAAACAAGTAATGAGGTAGCAGGGGGCAGGACCGGTGTTTTTTTAGCGATCAAGCGACAAGGCTTTTCCAATACATTACTTCTTAAAAGGCGATACAAAATATACTGGAATTAAATTAACACATTCACTAGAAAACATTAGGACTTCCGGTTATGGCGACACGGTGAGCAGACGCGTTTTCCTCGTGCTCAATAGCTTGTCAATAAATCCTGCATAAAACTCCAGAGAGAAGCCATAAAAAGTGACAAATGTAAGTACAAGAGTAAACCGAGTCAAATATGCCGAAAAAAACGGTTAAGGAGAAGAAAACGATGGAGAGCGGTGAGGTAGCATGCCAGGAGGTAGCTGAAGGGGAGCCATGTTCACCGCGGACACACGCTATGGCTTCCGCGGGAGCCGAACAAGATATAAATATGGACAATCCCTCAACAAAGGACCTCATGCTTGCAATAGCCTCACTCAAACAAAACTTTAACACGAAAATTGACGGTGTGCTGACTGAAATAAGAGTTGTCCAAACGGACATTAAAGACTGTAGTGGGCGGATCGCGGAGGCCGAAGTGCGGATATCTACGGCAGAAGACGAATTACAAACCCTGAAAGAAACTATCGGAAAACTTGAGACCAAGACAAAAAATCTCACCAATAAAGTCGAAGACTTGGAAGGGAGGAGTAGACGTAACAATTTGCGTGTACTGGGCATACCCGAGAAAGTAGAAGGCAATGACACCCGCTCATTTATGGAAAAGTGGATAGCGGATAGTTTGAAGATAACGCCACCGGTTTTAGAGAGAGCGCACCGGATAACAACGAGCCAAAGTTCCACCACGTATCCGAGGACCATCATCATCAAATGTCTAAACTACAAGGACAGAGAAAATATCTTGAAAGCTGCTCGAATACTGAAAGAGGTGATGTACCAAAACAACAAGATAAGATTTCTACCTGATCTGCCAACAGAGGTGTATAAACAACAGAGGAGTTACGACGGCGTGCGGAAGCGGTTGCGGGAAATCGGCCTGGACAAACACCGGGTAATATACCCCGCAAGACTTCTGCTGACCAACGATGACCGCACTATCGTCTTCAACGCACCTGCGGACGTAAACAAGTACATCAAGAAAATGGAGTCAGGGACTGAGGATGGCTAAATCAAGCGCGTTTTGACTCTTGATGAGGACTTATTTAACTTAGCTCTTTAGAGGTGGATGCTGGAAAACAAGGTATGGCCTAATGCTGATGGAAATTTGAAGCTTTACTTCTTACAAACTTGGTTCACTTAAAGTAACGTTACTAATATAAAGTTCTAAAAACCCTTGGTCAAAGAGAGATTATTTTCAGTGGATTCTAAATTTTCTGGAATCTGGATTAGTTTTTGAACATAGACAGGCAATTGAGCGGAGGTTAGTTTTACAGGAGAATAGTTCCTCAGTATAGTGTGGACCTATTCCCGATAATGGAGGGAAGTTATTTAGGGGTTTGGGGGGGGCCTGTATGTTCTAGTGAGACAGGCCTGGGTTTTGGGGGGGTAGCTCTCTTCCTTTTGTTTATTGGTTTTACTCTAATGGTACCCGTTATAGGATTTAAGTACTACTCCTGTACTAAGGCAACCTCTTTCCTTATGTTAACCAGGACATCATAACAAATGACAGACGTTTTGATTGAATGCGTTTCTTGGAATTGTAGAGGCCTACGTAAACTTACTAAAATAAAACAAGTAATAAGCAGAATAAAACAGCTAAGAGCCAAAATTGGAAAATTGCTGGGAAAATTTGCTCGCGTCCGGCCTCTCTACTCCAGCTCCGTTTTTCCCGTCCGGTCTGCCGCTTTTCCTGTCGCATCGCGGCTACGTCATCAGAGTCCTGCCATCATGGAAAGAATTATCACCGGGAACATCGCGAGACTACGGCACGCGGCACATGATGGAAGGCGTGGAGTGGATTTTACCCTGCTCCGCCCCATCCAGAGGTCTTCTGACCATAAATCTCACATTAAAACTGAACTTTTTAACGTCCAGTCCCTGTCAAACAAATCTAGTCTGATACATGATCATATTCTTGAGAAAGATATTGACATGATGTGCCTCACTGAGACCTGGCACAAACCTGACGTTTTTTCATCATTAAATGAAGCCTGTCCCCCTGGATATAGTTACCTGCACAGGGCACGCTGCTCTGGTCGAGGTGGTGGCCTGGCGGTAATTTACCGCAACGCTCTCAAGCATTCTCCTCTGTCTATACCAGATGTGTCCTCTTTCGAATATCTGGCTTTTAAATCAAAACCCCCCTTCAAGATAAATGCAGTACTGATCTACCGGCCACCCAAAACTCATCCTTCCTTTATCACAGAGTTTCATGATCTCCTCACCTCCTTTTGCTCTTCATCCTCCAATAATATTATACTTGGCGACATGAATATTCACATTGAAAATTCCTCCTCCCCCTTGGCAGCTGAATTTTTAAATGTATTGGACTGTCTCAATCTCATACAGCATGTTGATGCTCCTACTCATACCAGGGGGCGCACTTTAGATCTGGTTATCACTGATTCCCCTTCCATCAAAAATTTGTTGGTATATGACCTGGGCGTCTCCGATCACAGTATCATCTCCATGGACGTCTCCTGCCCGTCCCCCCTCCCTAAGTCAGAACGTGATATCTATTTTCGTAATATAAAAAACATCAACTCTGCCATTTTTTACTCTGATATCAAACTGCTGGCCTCAGTCAACCATCCATCAGTAAATACATCAGTTGAATACTACAATATTTCTCTTCAGTGCCTCCTGGATACACATGCCCCCCTTAAAACAAGAACTGTGTCTTTCTCTCGTTCTGCCCCCTGGTTCACGGCCGAACTAAGAAAGATGAAGGCTGGTGGCCGTGCCATTGAGAGGCGTGTCAAATCATCAGGCCTGGTGGTACACAAGCTGGCCTACAAACAACACCAGAAGGCCTATGCAGCGGCCCTAAAACAAGCTCGGTCCATCTACTATTCTAATATTATTAATAACAGTCCTGGGAATTCCAAACAGCTTTTTTCCACCATAAATCAACTCTTAAATCTAGATGGACGCATGAAGGAGTTCAGAGAGTCTCTGCCTCTTCTGCTCGACCTGAAAAATGAGGCCCTCAGAGACAGGTCAGTCTACAGATTGATACCAGAACATAACTGGAATAAATGACACCCAAGACATGAGAGTAGGATATGAAATATTTAAATTGTATGTTGTCCAGGAAATAAATATGATGGTTTTGACAACATTAAATGAACATGTGATTTTATATTTCCTGGCCACAGACACTGGAAGGAACTGATGGAAAGGACCGGCACTAGCTTTGAGATGAACCCTGAGAGCTTCACTCTGGAGAACATGTTTGCAATGGAGTTGCACAAATATGCAAACAGCATAGGTGACATTGTCACCTCTGCTGTAAAAGAGCTCAGTATTGAAAAGGCATGCAGGATTTATCTCTATTTGAAGTCAGAGATCACTTGCATCAGTTTATCAGTGAAATCACAAATACTTGCTTGGATTGTATAACATAAAACACTTTGTACCAGGGTCCGTTGTTACCGGGGGTCTCCAGGAGCTCCAGACATAGAGACGACACCAGGTTTCTCCTTTTGCGACTTTTATTAGGCATTTACACTCACAGTGCCCACAGGCATTCACAATACATATGCCCTGTCTAGCTCTCCTCCTTGCGTGGCTCTGGGAGCTTTTATGCTCCCCTCCCTGCCCACGCAATCCCACACTCATTTGGATCAGCTGTGCCTCCTCCCGAGCGCCACAGCTGACCCAAATGAGCGTCCCTCTCTCTCTCTCTGTGCCGCAGGTGCGCTAGCCACGCCCCCGCCCACATACCCCCACCGCCCGACTTAGGCCGGGGAGCCACCGGTCTAACCAACTCCCCCCCCCCCTCCCTCCCACTGGGAGCGGGAGTCAGCCCCGACCATCTGCACCCCCGACCTATGGACCACCATGGAATTAACTTGCGTTTCCGCCAGATGCCAACGGGTGGTCCGGGCGTTGGCACCCTCCATCCGTGGGGGCCCGGGCGCGGGACATGGCCCGGACAGAGGGCGATCGAGCGCCCCGGGAAGCAGGTTCCTTGCGCTCTCCGCCAGCCCCCTCCCGGGGCCAAACGGCTCTCCCCCTCAGTCCGCCGCGGCAACCTGCAACACAAGAGAGAGAAAGTTAAGGAGGCGGGACCCATATCGGTCCCCACTGCGCCCCGGCCCACGGGCCCCAGGCGCGGGCCCGAGCCACTGGCTCGGCCCTCCGTCTCCGGCCCCACCGGCCTGTCCGCCGGGCCTGCTCGGCCCCCTCCTCACACCTGCCGATGTGGGCCGGTCGGCCCCAGTCTCTCCCCCAGGCTGTCGGGGACGGTGGCGCTGCCCAGGGCGTCGCCCTTGGGTGTAGCGGCTGTCCCCGGTGTTGCCTGGCCTGCCACCCCTGGTCCTCAGTCCACCCCGGACAGGACCTCTTCAGGTGTCCCCGTTCCCCGCAGGTCCAGCACTGCTTGCGGCACTGCAGGTGCCCGGGTTGGCCGCAGGCCCAGCACCTCCGCCTCGCCGACTCTGGGAACCCCCAGTACTCCGGCCGCCTCAGCCGCTTGGGGCCCCATCGCTCCTTCTGCGGCCGCTCCTTGCGGCCCCTCGGCAGCGCCTTCTCCCGACCCCTCTGGTCGGGTTCCGCTCCCACCGACGCTCTCACCGCCGTCGGAGCGACCGCCGTCGCCGCTGTCGCCGCTGCCTCCGCGCCCGCCGACGCTGCCTCCGCGCCCGCCGACGTCTGCGCCGCCGCCTCCTTCGTCGGAGCCGCCGCGCCCGCCGACGTCTGCGCCGCCGCCTCCTTCGGAGCCGCCGCGCCCGCCGACGTCTGCGCCGCCGCCTCCTTCGTCGGAGCCGCCGCGGCCGCCGACGTCTGCGCCGCTGTCTCCGCCGTCCTCGCCCCCACGGCCGCCGACGTCTGCGCCGCCGCCTCAACGGTATGGCGGGCAGTCGTTTTGTTGGCCCTTTCCTTGGCACCATACAACAATGGGAAAAAGACCTGTCCCTTATCAGTGAGACCATAGAGGTCAGTGAGACCATCTCCCATCACACATAAGCCAATCCATAACATTTTTGCTGAAAAACTATTCCTTGCACAGGCAAGAGTTAACCCTCTCCTGAAGAAACCCACTCTCAACCCGTCAGAACTCAACAATTACAGACCTGTCTCTCTCCTTCCCTTTCTTTCCAAAACCCTGGAGCGAGCTATCTTCAATCAAGTCTCCTCCTTCCTCCATCAGAACAACCTTCTGGACCCTCACCAGTCTGGGTTCAAGGCAGGCCACTCAACAGAGACTGCCCTCCTTGCTGTCTCTGAGCAGCTTCACACTGCGAGAGAAGCCTCTCTCTCCTCTGTCCTTATCCTTCTGGACCTTTCTGCTGCCTTTGACACAGTGACCCACCAGATCCTTATCTCCTCCCTCCAGGACCTGGGTATCTCAGGCACTGCGCTCTCCCTCCTCTCATCCTACCTCAGCGATCGGACCTACCGGGTAACCTGGAGAGGAACTGTGTCTGACCCTTGTCCTCTCACTACTGGGGTCCCTCAAGGCTCGGTCCTCGGTCCTCTCCTCTTCTCCCTGTACACCAACTCTCTTGGCTCCGTCATTCGCTCGCATGGCTTTTCCTATCATAGCTATGCTGACGACACCCAACTGATCCTCTCGTTTCCCAAATCGGAAACACAGGTAGCAGCACGAATCTCGGCCTGTCTGACAGACATCTCACAATGGATGTCCGCACATCACTTGAAGATTAACCCCGACAAGACGGAATTACTTCTCCTTCCAGGGAAAGTTTCCCCCACTCACGACCTGACGATTACTTTCAACAACTCAGTCTTGGCCCCGACCCCGACTGCCAGGAACCTCGGTGTGACCCTGGACAGTCAACTCTCCCTGACTGCCAACATTACCGCAACAACTCGTTCCTGCAGATTCATGCTGCACAACATCAGGAGAATACGTCCACTTCTCACCCAGAAGGCAGCACAGGTTCTCGTCCAGGCTCTGGTCATCTCGCGTCTAGACTATTGTAACTCCCTCCTGGCGGGTCTACCTGCTGGTGCCATCCGACCTTTGCAGCTCATCCAGAATGCTGCAGCTCGACTGGTCTTCAACCTCCCGAAATTCTCACACACCACTCCGCTCCTCCGCGACCTACACTGGTTACCGGTGGCCGCCCGCATCCGCTTCAAAACACTGGTACTGGCGTACCGTGCTACGAACAGATCTGGTCCAGTCTACATCCAGGACATGGTAAAACCTTACACCCCATCTCGTGCGCTCCGCTTGGCTTCTGCCAATCGCCTTGTAGCTCCGTCGCTGCGAGCTAAACACTCAACAAAGTCTCGACTGTTCTCTGTCCTGGCTCCTCGATGGTGGAATGAGCTCCCCATTGACATCAGGACATCAGAAAGTCTCTACATCTTCCGTCGCAAACTAAAAACATATCTTTTCCGACTATACCTTGAATAAAGGATGTAGCACTATAGTAGCACTGAAATGGCTCTTACTGATAGCACTTTGTAGTCGATGCACTTATTGTAAGTCGCTTTGGATAAAAGCGTCAGCTAAATGACATGTAATGTAATATATATATATATATATATATATATATACATGTGTGTGTATGTATGTTTCTTAGGTACAGCAATTATGTTCCCACGTGCATGTTGCATCATCCAAAGGTTGTCAGAAACCAAAAAATCCTAATAAATGTAGTTTGTACCTCATCACCAACATCATTACTAACAATGAAATCTGTTTTTAGTGGAATGCAGTTATTCACCCCTCCATAGATATTATTCAATTAGGATAACTCACTTGTTTTCATGAAAAATACATGTTCAAACTATTGTTTAGGTACATTGGTAAAACCTAGATGGGGGGGGGGGGGGGGGGGGGGGGCACATGAAGCAGGATAGAGATGGGTTTCATAACAAACACCTGTTTCTTTTTGTTTGAAATGTATACAAACTTGTATATGGGGCTGAGAGCAGGTGTGTGTGTGTGTGTCGGTCTCACATTTTCAAAGAAAGGAAAACTCTAAACTTGACAATTCTGACCCCTTACAACAGGGGTGTCAAACTAATTTTCACCGCGGGCCACTTCAGCATCATGGTCGCCGTCAAAGGGCCTGTTGTAACTGTAAAACTGTATATATGTGTATATATATATATATATATATACTGTATATATAAATAAGTATATATATACTGTATATATATACTGTATATATATATATATATACTGTGTGTGTATATATATATATATATATAAACCCACATTATTCTATCAAAGAACTTAAAACAGAAGAAAATAACAAAGACAAAGATCAAACAATCGTTGTTATATTAACTTTGTTCAAACCTTTTTTGTCACAGTTGAGAAGGACATAACTAGCCAATAATAACATGCATGTGGTCTGGGGCAGTGGTTCTACTGGTCTGGCTGCACCATCACCCCTGAATGAACCGAGATCCAAAGCAAGGAACATGTTCAACTTCTCAAATGGATTTAATGAAAAGATGGTGCAGCTTGAGCCTGAAATGGTACAGAATCTCACATGCAAACACAAAAAAACTAGTTTGAAATATTCCCTTTTACACTCAATTTAAAAACCCCAAAGTGCATCTTAAGTACACAACGTAATACAACACACATAATTTTAAAACTTTAGCCTTTTTTAACAGACTCAGCAGTGCTTTCATGCACAAACATAATAAAAAGGTCGGGAATGAAGTGAACTATCACAAATAGTGCGTGTGTAAGCTCATGCAAGTGTGTTGTGAACGCAGCACTGAGGAGTGTGAATAGACGCACTCTGCTGCATTCAAAATTCCCTTCAAAATAAAATCACAGGATTTTTATATTGCCCATGCAAAGGTCCGCGACCGACTGAAAACGAGTCCGCGACGAACCGGAAACGGGTCCGCAACCCACTGAAAACGGGTCTGCGACAGACTGAAAACGGGTCCACGGTGGTGATCATGCCTTCCAAGCCGTCGCGGGCCACATAAAATGACGTGGCGGGCCACATCTGGCCCGCGGGCCTTGAGTTTGACACATGTGCCTTATAGCCTCCATTTACACTGCTGGGTCAAGTTGACCTGACCTTCATCTCTATAATATAACCTGCAGGGGGGGTTGCAAATACATTACATATTTTTGTACATAGATTACACTAATAGAAGTAGAAGAAGTATCAAAAAATGAAAGTATTTCATTAATTAAATTTAAATTAATATATTTCATAGATTTTCAAACTTTGACCCGCAACATAAAAATCACTTTTTAAAGTAGTTAAATGTATTTTTAATAATAGAAAAATTAGAAATGCACAATATATACAAAAAAAATAGAATAAGAAAAATGCAAAGTATATACAAACATATTAATATCACATTAAATTAACAAACAAAACAAATGTAGTGCAAATATGTAACCCTAACAGAGTAACATTATAGTTGAGTGATTGATTTGGAGATTTATTATAAAGTCTTATTGCAGTGGGGAGGAATGATCTCCCGTATCTGTCCTTGTGACAGTGTGACGCCTTTTACAAAACACATGTTTTGACATCACCGGCTGGTTGTTGCCAGAGGTACAACCATAGGTAACAGGCCTACATGATTCACAGTATTGAATGAGCTGGGAAGTGCTGGTTTTCTGAAATTAAACTGAAACTGTGTCTCTCCCCTACCCAGCCTCACTACCTTCCAGTTCTGGACTCCTCCTTCCTGTGTCCAGCTGCAGACCATCACTGCTGGTGACTCTGTGGTGACTCAACAGTAAGTTCACAAACATGAATGACTTGTTCAGATAAATCAACACAATGTGTCATGGATTTTGTAACTTGCTTGTACACACTCAAACACAGATACTTGCAAACAAGCCTACTCAGTAGATACATTTAATGACACCAGTGTGTTTGAAAACTATTAACTGGAAAATGAAGCATTAATATATTTGGTGGATGTCTTTACACAAGACATTCCAATCAGACACGTTTTAATGTCATTTTAGCTTTTGTTACAAGTGGTTTAATTAGAATTTTTTTATATTCAAACAGCTGTCTAATCTATGTTTGTTTTTTTTGTCTTACAGGTGTCCTGCAGTGCAGCATCTCTCCTCTATCATATTGGTTCTCTATCTTTACTTTACCTTGTATCCACTCTGTCTACATAAAGGTTCCTCTGACTTTCCTGTCAAATCTACTGCTCTGTCTTTGATTTTGGACACTCCCCCTTGTATCCCTCTTCTATCCCGCTCTGATCTATATTTGGAATTTTGGAATTTTGGTGAAACATTTTGGTGAAACATTTTGGTTTCAGGTTTATTGGTACCTGGTATTCTTTATTGGTTCTGAGAGTCTCTCTTCTCTCACGCTCTACCTGTTGTCAATCTCTTTCTCTCTCTCTCTCTCACACAGATCTTTTGATCTTTCCAATTTGGAATAAATATATATATACACAATATATAATATATATAATTATTTTTAAGTACACAAACATTTGGAAGAAAAGGACATCTCAAATTAGTAATTTAAACTGTGACAAAACAAGTTTGAACATAAGATTGAAACAAATTTGATTTAAAAGACTTAAAACAATTCATACAAATTGTTTTACTGTCAACTTTTATCACAGACTGTAAAGTGAAAAATTGAATTTGAAATTGAATCTTGTACATTTTTGTAGTGAGAATCCATATTTGATACGACTACTTTAGTTCCTGAACTTCATTGCCGTTTTGGAGAACTGCAGTTTGTACCCAAAGGTTTGTGCAACTATCTTCACATTTGACTTCACACAATTAGTTTTTGTTTATTAATCTAGTCCAATTAAGAGTAAAAGTAATAATACTACATATATTGTATTAATCGATCCAGATTCACTCTGTTGTATCTCGTCTAGAGAATTGCGCACATTGTTTGAATCAGTATTTAAATATCTGTTTTAATATATATATTTTTTTTCTATTTACCCTATTTGTTGAAAATACTGAAACTGTAATTGTTATTTGACAGTTATTGGCATAATTTATCCTCTCTGGTGCACGTTACACTTGAGCTTTACCTGAATTATTTTTTTCTACAGGCTTTTCAAGGATTTTCTGGAAATCGACCACATTTATTAGTTTGTTCCTTCAGTAAACACTTACAAATTGAATAGTATTGAAATACAAAAACCTTAACTAATTTCTGTCTTATTCTAACATTTCTAAGTATTTTGATTAATAAAAGCCAACAGATTTGACCTGTCTTTACATCCGGCTTTGTTAACGGTAATCTTTTATCATTAATATAATTTGTGGTTTTGAAACGTTACAACAATGCCAAGGAAGGGTAAGAGGTCACAAGCTCAGAGCCTGCGCTGGCAGAGGTCCAAGGACAATCACTGTGAAATGACTGAAGAAGCAGAATGTGTTGGTCCTCAGAGCAGTGGAGAGGTAAAGATGTCTGCAGCGTCTTATGCTGGAAGTGTGAAACCGGGAGGTCAGCCTGATACTGCGTGTGTACAACAGGCATCTTATGCAGATATTGTAAAAAGAGGACAACCTAGTGATGATCCATGTGCAGCAGGGCCTTCTAATGTGAAGCAGGTGAACCCCAGAGGTAAAAGTGATGCGCCATGTGTACCACAGGTATTATATGCAGATACTGTAAAGAGAGGACAACCCAGTGATGATCCATGTGCAGCAGGGCCTTCTAATGCAGACTGTGTAAACCTGGGAGATCAGCCTTCTGAACAATATGTAAGTGCATCCCACAGCCAGGCTTCTATTAAATACGGAACAAGCAGAAATCAGCAGTGCACCTGTAACTCACTAACCTTTCTTGCATTCCTTCATGAGAATGAAAACATCACTACAGCAGACCTCGACCTTGTTTTGGATAAAGGTAACACAATGTATAGAGACATCAGGAAATGAGTCACTAAACACATCTATTTGACTACAGATGAGCTCACTGATGAAGTTCCTGCACGCAGGTCAACACACTATGCGGACATGACTCAACTTTCAAGGTATGGCACATTAGGAGAACCTTTACCTGGAGCTGTCGACAGTTTTCTGGACCTAGAGTCAGGACTGAGCTGCTTGTTATCAGATGTGAAGTACGCTTTGCTGTTGATGAGACTGTTATGTATTGCAGTATTCAGAACCAGGTCAGGTAGATATGGTTTCTTTGACCCACACTCCAGAACAACCAGAGGTTTACCACCCGGTTCATGCGCTCCTGGTACTGCTGTCATGGTGACATTCTCACGTCTCAGTGATATGATTGACAGGATCATGGAGGCCCACAGAATGATGGCAACACCGTCCTCCTGTAACTATGAGTTGAAGCCTGTGGAGTTCTACAATGTGAACAGAGTCAACCTGAATGAAGTTCTCCCAAACACAGACTGCAGACCGTCATCTGTCACCGTGGATGAACCTCCTCTGTTGGATGAAGCTGAATTAAACTTGCCTACTAAAAACACAGCCACTGATCAACCTGAGACTGCTTTCCCTACAGTGTCCTCTCACTCCACGGCATCAGAGGTCCTCATCAAGTCATTGTCGTCACATGATGCTCCTCACAGCAAATCAGAGTTGACTGCTCAAGTGATAAACCCTGTTCTCAGTGAACCCTCTGACAACATATTGACAGGAGGGTCCAGTGACATGTTCACATCTTCTGTGAGACAACAAAAGGTCAGTGATTTATCTGAAACTGTATTACAGGCAATATCCTGCAAATTGACAAAGCTTAGTAAACACAAAAGGACAAAAATGAAGAGAAAACTACTACTGGTCTCAGAAAAACCTCCACAAAGAAAAGAAAATCAAAAAAGGAAAGATGGAAAAATATGCTTTAAATAAAGCATAAAAAAGCAAAAAAAACATCCCAAGTAAACAGGAAATATCAAAACAATCCAGAATTTAGACAAAAGAAAATAAATAATACAAGAGACAATGTTGACTTTAAGCAAAAACGGAAAGAGTACATTTCCTCCCGGTACAAGGAAAATAAAGATTTTAGACAGAAAAAGAAACAAATCTTGGTCTCTCGTTACAGAAACGATGCCAAATTCAGACAGAAACAGAAACAAATCTTGGTCTCTCGTTACAGAAACGATGCCAAATTCAGACAGAAACAGAAACAAATCTTGGTCTCTCGTTACAGAAACGATGCCAAATTCAGACAGAAACAGAAACAAATCTTGGTCTCTCGTTACAGAAACGATGCCAAATTCAGACAGAAACACAAACAACTAATGAGACAACGAATGCAAGACAGATATAAAAACTATCCTACATTTAGGAGTATGCAAAATATGAGATGTGCCATGAAAATAAAAAGGAAATACAGACGGATAAATAGACTGTAAGAGCCATTTTGTCTGTTTTATTATGTTGGACCTCCCACCACTGGGGGTGCAAGGCGACTTCAAGTGAGTCGGCACTATATAAGTAGGAGTGTCATTAGGGCCAGGGGTTGCACGTTTGTAGGAAAGCAAACAGTTTTTTGACCGTTATCGTTTTCGTTATGCAATAGGTGACAGTATTATATGCAAGTGTTTATGGTTTATTTCATGATTTGAATACACTACCTTCTGCCGACATGGCTTCTGTTTATTTGTGATTAAAATAAACAGAATGGACATAACAGCCGGACAGTGTCTTGAATGAAACGTGTCAGGAACAAGTCAGACAACGAGCAACCAAGTAGTGCCTGATGGTAAATAGGCAACGGGGGCACTACATAGACAAATGAAAGAAATTGACAACAGTTTTATCAAAGAGGCCATATCTGTTTTCAGATCACAAATAAAAGCCGGTCCCACTTATGTGTGCACTGTCTGTCATAAGGCATCATTTCCAAACCAAGTGAGACCCTGTAAACGGTCAAACTATGTAAAAAATCCAGTCATGGTTGCAGCATGCCTAACAGGAAAGTACGTCCATGTTTGTGATAATGAGTGCAGAAATGAACATCTGTGTAATGTGTCTGATGAGAGGAGGGAAGAATGGATTTGTCACACCTGCCACAATCATCTTAAACATGGAGTCATGCCAACACTCGCTGTCGCAAACAACTTGGAGCTCGCTGACATTCCACCTGAACTGTGTGACCTCAACATATTGGAGAGACATCTCATAGCTAAGTGCATAGCGTTTGCCAAAATTATTCCTCTTCCCAAAGGAAGACAGAGAGCCATACATGGTAACGTGTTTGTGTCCCGTCTGAAGTGCAGGAAACAGTGGAAGCGTTACCCAGACTGAGAAGTGAGTCTCAAGTGATGAGAGTAAAGCTGAAGAGACGATTGTGTTACAGGGGTCATCAGCTGTTCCAGACTGTCACCTGGTCTAAACTCGTGCAGGCGCTGCATAAACTCAAACGCATTCATCCACAATATCAGGACATAACTATCAGAGATGAGGCTGAGCTTTGTGACCCAACACTTCCTGATGATGATGATGAGGATGCAACCATGGATGAGAATGAATATGATGAAGCTGATTTAATGGAGATTGACATGTGTGAGAAAAGTGCACAGTGTGAGGCCGAAAATGAGACTGGTGGTGACCAGGATATGGACATGTCGTCTTGTGATGGTGAACAACCAGAGGAGCAGAGAGATGATGTAGAACAGGAAGGTGACATGCCTAATGGTGGTTTTGCTCTTGAATCATGCCTTCAGCCGTGTAATGTTTCAGAGGAGATTTTATGTTTCAGTGAAGGAATCTACTCTGTTGCACCTGCTGAAAGAAACAGTCCTGTTGGCTTCTTCAAAACCCCTAAACTTGAGGCGATGGCTTTCCCTGTGCAGTTCCCTACAGGTCAAAACACACTGGATGAAATGAGACGTATTAAAGTAACACCCAGCAGTTATTTCAAAGCGAGGCTTTTCTGTATTGATGATCGCTTTGCCAGAGACACAAACTATTTGTTCTTTGCACAGTTTGTGACTGAAATACACTTGGCCACATCCAGTATGTCAATACAGTTAAGGAAAGGAAAGCCTCTCAGAATCAGAATCAGAATCAGAACCATTTATTGCCATGTATGCTTACACATACAAGGAATTTGTCCTGGCGGGAAGGTGCATACATTTAACATTTAACAATACACATTTAACAGTTAACGCAGTGCAATAAATGAGGATGAATGGATGAATGAATATCTACATTGAGACAGCAGCATAACAAAATACCAAAAGTAAGATAAAGTGCATGGAATGTGCATGAGTGTAAGTGTTGTGTGAAAGTGGCAAGTGCAATGCCCTGACCAGAGATGGGCGAAAGATAACTTCTGGTATGCTGCAAAATAAACGGGAGGTCGAGAAGCTGGTGAGAAATAAAGATGCAGTCCGATTCATGCAACCACTGAGAGGAACACCAGCTTATTGGGAGAAAACCACAAGAGATCTTTTTGCCATGATCAGACAGTTGGGAACTCCCACATTCTTCTGTACGTTTTCTGCAGCTGAGATGCGTTGGCCAGAAGTGATTGAAGCAATTAAAAGACAGCAAGGTGAGGAGGTTAATTTTGAAGGGCTTGACTGGTCTGCAAAGTGTGACGTACTGAGAAGCAATCCTGTGACAACAATGCGCATGTTTGATAAGCGTGTTGAGGCATTATTCAGAGATTTGATATTATCTCCTGCACAGCCTCTCGGCAACGTTGTTGACTTCTTTTACCGAGTTGAGTTCCAGCACAGAGGAAGCCCACACATTCACTGTCTGATATGGGTAGAAGGTGCACCTGTGTTTGAGGAGGACTCTGATCAGTCTGTGTCAGATTTTGTGTCCAAATACATCACAGCTCAGCTGCCTGACCCACATTTACAACCGGAACTCTACAAGAAGGTCACGGAAGTGCAAATACACAGCAAAAACCACTCAAGGACATGTTTCAGAAGTGCCAGCTCTGTTTGCAGATTTGGATTTCCCAAACCGCCTGCCAGAAACACATTCATAACGAGACCTGGTGAGACCGTTGATCCACTCCAAGTGCAAATAGCAAAGTCAAAGCTCCAACCACTGAACTTGTTGCTGAATGAACCTGAAACTGCCTCACTCAGTTTGCAGCAGCTCCTCGCTAAATGCAACTTAACACTCGATGAGTATGAACAATGCCTCAATATGATCAACAAATCCAGTGCGGTGATTCTGAAACGTGAGCCAAAAGACTGCTGGGTAAATGGATATAATCCACATCTACTTGAAGCCTGGAATGCCAATATTGATGTAAGTTATATTCTCAATGCATATTCGTGCATCATGTATCTCACCAGCTACATAACCAAAAAAGAATCTGGACTTTCGGAGTACCTCAAGACAGTCATTGCAAACTCTGCCAGAGACAACGTCAATGAATGTGATGAAATGAGGGAAATCATGCAGGCGTACTCTAAAAAAAGAGAGGTTAGTGCTCAGGAGTGTGTGACTCGTGCATGTGGCATTAACATGAAGAAGTGTTCACGTGGTGTCATATTCATACCAACAGATGACAACGCATTGAAAATGAGTCGTCCCATGTCTTACCTGGAGAACACAACATCAGAAAGTCTAAATGTGTGGATGACATCTTTGACTGACAAATACAAAGCCAGACCTGAAACACCAGAATTTGAGGAGATGTGTTTGGCTGATTTTGCAACTACTTGCAGAATTGTCTTTGGACAACAGAAACAAGGAAAAGATGTGTTGCCCCTCCTCAATGAGATGGGATTTGTGCAAAAGCGTAAAAACGATAAGCCTGCAATCATCAGATTTTACCGCTGCTCACAGGAAAAATACCCTGAGAAATTCTATGGTACATTAGTGAAACTGTACCTTCCTCACCGATCTGACCGGGAATTGAAAAGACCGTATTTCCCCACGTATGAGTCCTTCTATAAAAGTTGCTGTGTTCAACTAGGAGGTTCTGAACATCCTGAGTATGTCAGACACATTGTGAAACGAAACAGAGACAAATATGAGAAAAACAGTGAGGAGATTGAGAATGCAGTGGAAGAATTTGAACAGAACAGAGGCGTGATTGATGAATGGTGTAATCTGGCTCCAGAATCTGAAATGGTCAGGTTGGAATGTGTAGAAGAACTGGAGGCAAGAGAGCCAGATCCTGAAAATGTCCAAGAGAATGTCTCAGAATACAGTAACCAGGCTAATGCTGTAACAGAATCCAGAGCCGTCAGAGAGCCCCCTGTATTAGACCCCACACTGTTACGGCAGATGTATCAGAACCTGAACCAGAAACAAGCATGTGTATTCTATGCAGTTAGAGACTGGTGCTTAAAGCGCGTCTGTGGCCCAAATCCTGAGCAGTTTTTCTTTTACATCAATGGTGGTGCTGGAACAGGAAAGTCCCATCTCATCAAATGCATCTACTCTGAGGCATCTAAGATACTGTGCAAACTTCCGAGACAGTCTGAGGAGGCCGACATCTCAAACCCCATTGTGCTGTTGACTGCTTTCACTGGAACTGCAGCCTTTAATATATCAGGCACAACATTGCACTCTCTGCTCAAGCTCCCACGAAGTCTGAAACCTCCATTTCAAGGACTTGGCAACCAACTGGATGAAGTCCGATCAGAACTTATAAATGCTGAAATCCTCATCATCGATGAAGTGTCCATGGTGTCAAAGCCCTTATTTGCTTATGTGGATGCGAGACTGAAACAGATTAAAGGCAGTCACAGACCCTTTGGAGCAATGTCAGTAATAGCTGTTGGAGACTTTTATCAACTACCACCAGTGCGACAGCCCAAGACCCTCTGTGTGTATCAGCCAGGTGAGATTGACCTATGGCAGGAAAACTTTCAGATGATCACTCTCACTGAGATTATGCATCAGAAGGATGATGTTGCCTTTGCAGAGATGTTGAACCGGATCCGTGTTAAAGGAAAGTCAGATGAGTTGTCTGAAGCAGACAGAGCCTTATTGTCACAGACCATCACAGAACCATCACGTTGTCCAGCTGATGTTCTGCACATCTTTGCAACTAACAAACAGGTTGATTCACACAACTCAGCAACATTAGCTCTGCTTCATTCTCATATCACCAAGATTGATGCCGATGACTACAAGAAGGATCCACGAACTGGAAGAATGGCTCGACAAGACAAACCATATAAAGGTAACAGAAATGAGTTTGCAGATACACTAAACGTAGCTGAAGGTGCTCGAGTCATGCTCACCAGAAACATAGACGTGTCTCGAGGGTTGGTAAATGGATCGTTCGCTACTCTCGTCAGGGTAATAGCCTCAGAACAAAGTGATGTTGCACATGTCACTATGCTTGGACTCAAGATGGATGATGTAACTGCTGGAAGGAATTACGGTAACAGACCACCAGGCAGACCTGACGATCTAGTGTACATAGAGAGAGCAGAGGAGAATCTGAAACAGAAGGGAGTGTGTGGGGCTGTGGGCGTGGCTAGCGCGCCGGCGGCAGGAGAGAGGGAGAGAGAAACACTCAGAACAGCTGCGTCGGACGGGACGCAGCTGTGGTGAATGAGTGGGCCGGGCTATTTAAGCCGGCTGGGGCGGCACTTAGGGGGAGGGAGTGAGATGCAGAGAGCCGTATATCCAGAGAGTGTGAGCGTGATGTCTGCTAATAAAAACCTCATGGAACCCGCAAACAACCTGTCCGCTGTATGTGTTCGAGCCACGTATCCTCGGGTAGGAGGGAAGCCTGCCACAGTGGCGCCCAACGTGGGGCAGGGCGAACAGACCTTCGAGGAGTGGCTAGCGTGGCAAGCGCAGCGGCCGGAGGATCGAGCGCCGGCATGGCCGGTCCAAAGCCAGCTGGTGGGCGGCGTAACGGCGCTCGGCCAGGGGGCGGGGCGCCGGGAGAAGACCCGGAAGCGGCGCGGCGCCGGGGCCGCGGCAACGGCAGCGGCAGCACCGGCGACAGCGGAGCCGGACCCCGAAGGGGCCGGCGTCCAGGAGGAGACGGCGGAGGAAGCCCGGAAGGGGTTCCGCACGCTTCGGCTGGGGCCCGGTGGCCTACCCTACCTGTTCGCACGGGAGGTGCGGCGGGGGGCGGGACGGTGGCTGCGGCCGGAGGGCAGCGGGACCATCGAGGAGGCACTGGAGCTGGTGGCCCTGGAGCAGTTCATGGAGGGACTGCCGACGCGGATGGCTGCGTGGGTCCGGCGACGCTAGCCGGCGTCGCTCCTGGCCGCAGTCACCCTCGCAGAGGACTACCAGAGGGAGGACCAGCCCGAGGCGCCGGCAGTTCCAGCCCAGGCCGGGCCCCCACCCCGGAAAGATGCGGCGATGGAGACAGACGCCGCGCCCCGGAAGGACGCGGCGAGCCAGACCCCCGACGCGTTCGAGGAGCCGGTCCCGAGGGTCCGGAGGAGGCCAGCACCGCGGGCCCGGAAGAGCCCGACGTCAACGCCTCGCGAGGCGCCGACCCGGACGGAACCGGGCCCGGCGGGGCGGAGGAGATCGGCCCCACCAACCGCCAAGGGGGGACCGCGACCGGGACCCGAGCAGTGGGAGGGGCCGTGGACACCGACTCCAGGGCCCGTGAACTGGGCCCGGCCGTGGCCAAATCTGGGACCGGCCTCGCCGGACCCGACGACGACCCACGGGGGTAACGGTCACGCCCGGCCGGACCCAAGGGGGCCCCCTCTGCCCGAGGGGCAGGGGTGCTGGACGTGCGGCCAGCCGGGGCATGTCCAGCGGGACTGCCCGGTGATGGAAGTCGACGCGGGGGTGCGAGTCGCCGGCCCGCCGGCCCCGGCCCGGAGGTGGTGGAGGAAGAGGCGGTGCCGGCAGCGGGCGCGAGCCGGACGGAGGGACGGGGCGGGCCAGCGGGACCAGCTGGTCGCCCTCGTCCAGAAGGAGCAGCATGGGCCGTGGAATTACCAGCGGCCCGCCTGGCGGGGGCCGACCAACGGTCGGCAAGCAGACGCCGGGCAGCTGAGGAGAGAGAACGAGCGGCTGCGGGGCGAACTCCGCTGGGCCGTTCAGGACCGGCGCCGGGACAAAGGCACCATCCGGCAGCTGGGCAGGCGGCTGAAGGCCGAACAGGCGGCGCGGGCCCGCGCCGAGGGCCAGCTGGCGGACGTGAGCCGAGAATTGCTGTCGCCGGCAGAGTTGATTGCTCCCTAGCTGTCTCTCTCTTTCTCTTGTGTCGCAGGCTGCCGCGTCGGACGGCGGACGGGGCCGTTTTTGCCCGGGAGAGGAGGCGAGCCGATACCTCCCGGGGCGCCAGACCGCACGCCGTCCGGGCCACGGCCCGCCCCACGGACCCACCAGATGGGGGATGCCAACGCCCGGGCCGCCCGTTGGCATCGGGCAAAGTGGCCGTGATCCCCGCGGTGGTCCATAGGTCGGGGATGCAGATGGTTGGGACTGACTCCCTCGCCTTCCCTGAGGGGGGGGGGGGGGGGGGAGTTGGTTAGACCGGTGGCTCCCCGGCCTAAGTCGGGCGGTGGGGGTATGTGGGGCTGTGGGCGTGGCTAGCGCGCCGGCGGCAGGAGAGAGGGAGAGAGAAACACTCAGAACAGCTGCGTCGGACGGGACGCAGCTGTGGCGAATGAGTGGGCCGGGCTATTTAAGCCGGCTGGGGCGGCACTTAGGGGGAGGGAGTGAGATGCAGAGAGCCGTATATCCAGAGAGTGTGAGCGTGATGTCTGCTAATAAAAACCTCATGGAACCCGCAAACAACCTGTCCGCTGTATGTGTTCGAGCCACGTATCCTCGGGTAGGAGGGAAGCCTGCCACAGAGTGGTACGCAGACAGTTTCCTGTTAGACTTGCCTTTGCTTGTATAATACACAAGGTTCAAGGTATGACACGTACATCAGCTGTAGTCTCACTAAAACACATTTTTGAACCTGGCATGGCTTATGTAGCTCTCAGTAGAGTGACCTCTCTCAGTGGACTGCACATGCTGGATCTGGTTGAAAGGAAAATCTATGGCAACCCAGAAATCACTGGAGCCCTTGAGACCATGAGACAAGTCAGCTTAGACGACATAATGCCTCTTCTTCATATCCAACAGACATTGAGCAGACATGACACTCTGACCATTGTTCACCATAATACAGAAGGTTTGCCATCTCATATCAATGACATCAGGAGCCATCATGAACTGTGTCTTGCAGATGTTTTGTGTCTCACAGAAACTCACCTTCAAGGCTCCTTTGTTGCAGACAGTCTCCACTTAGAGGGCAACAACATGTTCAAACGCAACAGACACCTGTCGTACACAAATGTTACACAAATGGCCGACAGAGGTGGTGGCGGAGTTGCTGTTTATGTGAAAAGCCATATTCAAGTGTGTGAAAAACAGTACTTGCATAATGTAACTGATCTTGAGTTTGTGGTTTTAAAGGTTGAAGCCCCAGTAAGTGCACTGATTTCAGCTGTGTACAGACCTCCAAACTACAGTGTGAGATCATTCCTGTCCAACCTGGGGAGCCTTCTGGACTCATTGGAGATCATGGACTGTCAGCCCATCATTGTCTGCGGTGATTTCAACGAGAATTTCTTCTCCAACACAAATAAGCCAATACTTGATCTGTTTCAGTCCAGGGGGTATGCACAAGTCATCACTGCTGCAACCACAGAGAAGAACACACTGCTGGACCTCATCTTCATCTCTCAACCACAATGTTGTCTCCACTCTAGTGTGATGAAAACCTATTACAGTTATCACAACCCTGTATACTGTGTCATGTCCTGCAGCAGTCCATAAATGTATCAGCTGAGTAGAAAAAATACTAGGTCACAGGATATTGTTGCACTTTTTATAATAAGTACAATGGCAATTTGTTTGGTAATTTTTTATTTTCAATGTATTGGATAATATAATTTTGTCGTATTTTTTTCCAGGTAACCATATTTGTTCAGCACCATTTCCAACACATTTTGGCCTGTGCATTTATCAGGGTGGGTTTGGGTCAGGGTTGATAAATGCACAGGCCAAAACCGTTTCAGCAGCTATGTACAAGCATTGTACACAGCTGCTATCAGACATACATCAGAAAGTATGTGTTCTAGATGTAACACATACTTTCTGGTATACTGATACCTACCAGCTGAAACCCCACATTTCCATCCCACCCAATTTCACACTATACACTCTAACAGGGAAGGAAGTTTCCTTTCCCCTGGACCGGAGACACAGTTCTCCTGTGTCCTCTAAAAGGACACCTGGCAGCCTTGGTCTCACCTTCTTCAGCACTGAGGTTTAGACATCCTGCAACAGGCCAGAGACTGCACCTGCCTGCCTTTGCCTCTCCTTCTGTCTGGCTCCGAGATACTGGATCAGCTGATAACAACCAAGACATCATGCCACAACAGACCAGATGCTGCAGCACCAGCTTAACTGTCCGTCAACAGTGGAACCAGCATTGCTGGACCACAGAGTTCTCCTTCTACCTGCCAGTGTCAAGGTTTCTTCACAGCAAAGAATAAGGTATTGCTTTCTTATTTCATATGTGCTTTACAATGTTTAGCTGTAATTCTGTGTCCATTAATATATTCACTTTTTAACACAGTTTTAATAACCTTAATGTTATAGTTTATATTATAATATTGTACTGTATATCAACCTCTTCTCCTCCAGTGTCTTCAATCCACTTCAGTGAAGACACTCAGGACTGCATAGAGAGCTACACATAAAAGAAGCTGAACATCATGCAGCCCTCCTAAACTTATCTGTGAGAAATGGCACTGGACATACATGCTGTTCTTCCCTGCAGCAGAGTTCGAGGTTGTGGGGTGAGGGGCGTGGTTAGCGCGCCTGCAGCGCAGAGAGAGGGAGAGGCGATCATGGGGATCAGCTGTGCAGCGCGTGAGGCGGCACAGCTGATCCACATGATCGTGGGATTGCGTGGGCGGGGAAGGGAGCTACAAAAGCTCCCAGAGCCACGCAGTCAGGGAAGAGCTAGGCAGGGCATGAGTGTATGGAATGCCTGTGTGAGTAGAGATGCCTAATAAAGCGAAGAGAAGGAGAGCATTGGTGTCATCCTTGTGTGCAGAGCTCCGGGAAACCCACGGCATGGTCGAACCCTGCTACAGAGGTATTTGTGAATTATGTAACTTTTTAACATGTTTTGTTTCAGTCTTCAGTTTATCACAATAACTTTTCTCTCGTCAGGACCAGCTCCATCGTCCTACCTCAACGTCACCATCGGTGCATTTCTGTGCTCCGTTCTGTTCAGCAGAGACCAACTACAGTTGATCCTTAAATAAGTGATCAGGTGTACGGCTGCAAGGAACCAAACTGCTGCAGATCAGGCATCAGTCAGTCATCACTGACAGTTTCAAGGTCCCCCCTAAACAAGCTGTAAGTTCAATATCTCTCTTTGACCACAACAACAAAAACACTGTTGGACTTACTGCTTGCATGCTATTTACATTTACAACTACAAAATTGATTGTACAGAAAGCTCAGATATAAGCTCAGATATAAGCTCAAATATAACTATTTATTATCATTTTTATTTTCACTATGTTTTTCCTCTTTGAAATATTTGGATTTCTATTGATATATGAGCAATATATTAGTCTTGTCTGTATGTTATAGTTTTATATGATTTCTTTTAATTCTATTACTGCTGATACTATGTACTGTGTTAATTACTTACAAATACAACATATTCATAATCAGGTCATTGTCTTGTTCATACTTGCAACAGCATTGAAATTACTACTGTGTTTATGACTCCCTGCTGCTATTACTTTCTGCAACTCCTGATACTAATACCGCTTATATTACTGCTGCAGTGGGTGGTATTACTGCTACTACTACTACTACTACAATTGCTATTGCTGCTATTACCTCAGATCCTGCTTCTACTATTACTGCTACAACTGCTCTGACTTCTGCCACTACTAAAACTACTACGACTACCAATACTGTTTCTCTTTTCTGTATTTTAACCTATTAAATTGAAGTATATATTCAGCTTTATTCAGCAATGTACAGCTATAATGAGCTATATTCAGCTATATTCTGCTATTTTGAGCTTTATTGAGCTATACTGAGCTTTATTGAGCTATATTGAGCTTTATTCAGCAATATTTAGCTATCAGCTATATTCAGCTATTTTTAGCTTAATTTAGCTATTTTCACTTATTTTATTATTTTTCAAATATTTAAGCTATAAGCTTTAGCTTTTAGCACTCCAACGCATTTTCTGCAGGAAATGCTCTTTCTAGTTCAGCTTATTATTATTCTATTTATTCCGTACGTATTTTAAAAGGTTTCTCCTCCTTCATATGTTCAGCTACCGAAACTCTTCAAATATTAAAAAATTCAGCTCCTTCAGGAGAGGGGTGCTATGACCTTTCATATTTTTAACTTTTCAACTTTTCTTAATATTAATCTTTTTATGCATTTTTTTTAACATGGGATTCCTATGGAGAAAATCCTCAACTTTAACAGCTTATAGGTTCAGCATACTTTCAGCTAAAGATACCATTCCAACTTTAAAATGTAGAAATATTTTTCATCTATGACTGCATATTTTTAAATATCTTCTATCTTTTAAGAATTTTAAACTATGAATTTTTGAATTTATTAAATATCTCTCCCTACGAGGCAGAGCTGTGCTTCTCCAATCGCCATGGTAACCATGGTGCGTGTGGTTTTTTTTGTCTTTGATGTTCGCTCTGTCTTTGATCTATATTGAGCTATTTTCAGCTTAATTTAGCAATTTTCTTTTCACTTATTATTTTCAAATATTTAAGCTTCAGCTTTTAGCACTCCAACGCATTTTCAGCAGGAAATGCTCTTTCTAGTTCTGTCATATTCATTGAATGTGCTGTAACTATTTTATGTTCATTCTGTACACATGACATTCACTGCACTCTGTCCATCCCAGGAGCGAGATCCTCCTCTGTTGCAATTGAATTGAATACAGAGGAATACTCTGAGTTTGGGGGTGTGTCTTAGGGACACAGTGCGGCTGATTCCACAAAGGGATACTGTGCGTTTTGGCCACCGCCCCCGCTCACTAGGGCCTAAACCATTGAGACATTGTCATTGTGACAACAAGGAGGTGAAATAGTAAGCAGCACCTTTGGGGTCAATGTGCTTGCTAAGGCAGCGCATATAATAAATTGGAAACGATACAGAGAAGATTAGCATGGCCCCTGCGAAAGGATGACACGCAAATTCGTGAAGCGTTTCCACATTTTAACATGCCTGAGCTGAATTCCTGGCGTTCCTTGCCGCAGCTGCAGTCGCAACTCTAGCATGTGCCTGGGTCAAGGAAACAACATCTTGTCAAGCTGGCATATACTGAAAGAGCGCTAACTCTGCTTTGCAGCCCAACGGAAGATCAGCTGTTCAACCCAAGCCAACAGCAAAGCAGATGCTTCACATCTGCAAGAAGCTGCACATCTCTCCTGGTCTCCTGATGCCGGACTACATGTGGTCAGCAGCTGGGCAGCTTAAATGTAATTGTCCATCCCCACTACTCATTATATTAATAATTCTGTCATATTCATTGAATGTGCTGTAACTCTTTTATGTTGTTCATTCTGTACACATGACATTTACTGCACTCTGTCCATCCCAGGAGCGAGATCCTCCTCTGTTGCAATTGAATTGAATACAGAGGAATACTCTGAGTTTGGGGGTGTGTCTTAGGGACACAGTGCGGCTGATTCCACAAAGGGATACTGTGCGTTTTGGCCACCGCCCCCGCTCACTAGGGCCTAAACCATTGAGACATTGTCATTGTGACAACAAGGAGGTAAGGTGCTAGACCATATAGGACTGGGCCGGGGGTGATAAGCAGCTGCCACTGCATAGTCTAATTGAAAGAACTGCACCATGACAAGTGAGAAACCTCCCAGGAGGTTGGTTCAGGAAGCAAACTGTTGGGGCTCATCGCTTCTCGGCCTTTTGGCTAAGGTTGAGAGTGGCGACGACGGACGATTGGAGAAAGAAACAACAAAGGAAGAGATGGCAGCAGGAGCGCAGAGGGACCGGCAGATCCCCAGGATGGGATTAAGACATACCCTGAGGTTCCAGGCGACGACGGGAGAGGAGCAGCAGTTATCCAGAGCTTTCTTCGTTGGGAAGGTGATCGTGGGGCAACTGCAACTGAAGGTGGAGGACGTATACTGCATCCAATGGAACCAGCAGGAGAGGGCTTTCGATGTTACCCTGAAGGACGATCCCACTTATCGCCGGGTGGCGGAGGAATGCCGGGGGAAAGCGAAGGTAAGCCCGCTGGCTTACTATGAGGTTCTGAGCCTCGACAGGCCAAACCTCAGAATAGTGATTGTGCACACTTATAACCCGTTTGTGGGGGACAGAGCACTAGCTGCATTTTTGGGACAGTATGGTGAAGTGGCGACGACGGTCAGGCACATGAAGGACCCCCTGGGGTTCTGGACAGGGAGGCGGCAGTTTCAGGTACTCCTGCACCCAGACCCGGAAGGGCCGGATGGTTGGAGCCATCCGCCGGCTTTGTTCAGCCTTGGGAGAGATCGGGGATACCTGTATTACCCGAGGCAGCCGGCCTTTTGCAGGAAGTGCAGGCAATCGGGCCACACCGGGGAGAACTGCGTGGGAGATCGCTGTCGGAACTGCGGCCATGGAGGGCATGCGAGTAGGGACTGCGGGGTACCGAAGAAATGCCATGGGTGTGGAGGAGTGGATCACCTGTATCGGCGCTGCCCGGGCCGGCAGAGGACCTTCGCTGAGGTGGTGAATCCGGCAGGGTTATGGGACGGGGCCATGGAGGAAGAGGAGCCGGAAGGAGCAGGGCCTGGCAGGAAGGGCCAAGAGGAAGCGGAGGCAGGGACGACGAAGAGTGGGGGGACGGAGGAGGAAGGCGGGGCGCGAGCAGGCACCTCGAGAGAGGGATTCCCACCGCTCATTTCGAATGAAACCGGGGGTTCGGCAAAACAGGGGGCACGGAAGGTCTCACAGGCTTTCGGGGTGGAACCTCGGGCAGGGAGACACGGGGGGGAGTGATCAGAGTAAGAAGGCCAGGAAAGGGGAGGGGGCCGGGCAGGCCCAAGGGGATATGGAGGGGAAAGGGGGAGGAACGCAGGTGCAGGAAGGTAAGAGGGTCGAGGGGCTGGAAGGGGGGGAGCTGAGGGGGCGGAAGGAGGGGGACACAGCCAGTATGCTAACGTTGGGGGAGGGGCTGGTGTTTGACCTACCTCCGGGGTTGCTTACGCTGGAGGACACAATAGGGAGGGACACGGGGGGGGGAACATGAGGGACAAGATCAATCAATGAATCCAATGCCATACTCTTGGGCGGAAGAGATGGACAAGACTGACCTCTATGACTGGAAGGTGCTACAGAATTAGAAACAATATAAAGGAATGGGGACTCTGAAGGTGATGACTTTGAATGTGAGAGGGGTGAGAAATGGGGTGAAAAGGAGGATGGTATTTGATTTTGTGGGGGCAAGGGGGATTGACATATGTTTTCTGCAGGAGGTACACCTCAGGGACAAGGAAGACATAGGGGTATTCAAGAGGGAATGGGATAGGGGGGACTCTGTCTGGAGTATAGGGGGGGTGCATTCATCGGGGGTGGGGATAATCTTTGGGTGCAGGGAAATAGAGGTGGAGGAATCTTTTGATATAGTTCAGGGGAGGATAAAGGGGGCAGATGTGAAATGGGGGAAGGTGAAGATGAGGGTCATAGTGGTGTACGAGCAACAGATGCCAGCGAAATGGAGGGACATGTTCGCCCAATTAGAGCCGTACCTGGCCACCAGCAGGCAGGTGATAGTGGGGGGGGGATTTCAATGTGGAGCTGGGCAGGGGGGGGGATGCCAGCGACAGGTACATCAGCACGCTAATGGCAAACTGTGGTATGGTGGATGGGGCGAGGGGGGTGAGACCGCAGGGGATGGGGCCCACATGGCGGAACGCAGGGGGCATAGAGAGGTGCCTGGACTACATATATGTGTCGAGATCCTTGAGGCCGGTGTCAGGGAGGCTGGTTCCTGTGTGTTTCTCAGACCATGACGGGCTGTGGCTAGAGGTGAGCTCAGTGGCGCCTGGATACGGGGTAGGCTATTGGCGCCTAAATATCAACGTGTTGGAGGAGGAGCGGTTTGAGCGACAGTTCCGGTGGTTTTTCAGCGGCCAGATAGGGGTAAGACCGATGTGCGCAGGAGTCATTGAGTGGTGGGAGGTTGTGAAGGACCGGATAAAGGGGTTTTGCATGAGGTACTGTAAACGGAAGGCGAGGCAGGAAAGGTGGGAGGAGGCGCGATGGCAGGGGCGTCTGGAGACAGAGTATGCCAAGGGCAACCATGGAGGCACAGTGGATCAGTGGGTGTGTGGCACCCTGAAGGCTCGGCTGAGGGAAGTCGCGGAGCGAAGGGCTCGGGCGTACCTACTAAGGGCTCGGGTGAAATACATTGAGAGTATGGAGACATGTTCCGCTGCTTTTTTCGGCTCAGTACGTGCGGGCAGGGCAAGGCAGGTGATGGCCGGGGTCAGGGATGGGCAGGGAGAGTTGGTGGCAGATGAGGAGGGGATGGTGCGCGCTGTCACGACATACTATCAAGGAAAGTTCTTTGGGAGAGAGGTGGATGTGGAAGGGGGGGAGGCCTACGTGAATTTAGTGACGCAGCGGGTACCAGAGGGAGTAGCAGAGGCCATGGAGGCACCGATCACCCTCAGGGAGCTGGAAGGGGCCCTGGGAAGAATGAATCGACGGAGGGTGCCCGGCATCGATGGGCTGCCGGTGGAGTTTTACCTAAGGTTTTGGGACATACTGGGGCAGGTGGTTTTAGAAGTGCTAAGGGCGGTACTACAGGCAGGGGCGATGGGAGGGTCAATAGCCACAGGGGTCATCACCCTATTGTTCAAAAAGGGAGAGCGCACAGAGCTGGGGAATTGGAGGCCACTGACCATGCTGTGCGTGGACTACAAACTGTTGACTTTCTGAACTGCCTCTAAGCTCTCATTTCTTAACTCCACAAAAATTTAAGTACACATAAACGTTCACAAAAGTCTTGTGCTGCTCATGATGTCTTAATTTTTTCAAACGGAGTTACGGTTTTCCTATCAAATTCATTAGTTTGACAGGTTGTTTTCATTAAATATCTCTCCCTAAGGGGCAGAGCTGTGCTTCCCCAATCGCCATGGTAACCATGGCGCGCGTGTGGGAAAGACTAACTGCTGAGTGACACAGGTGCTTCAAATGAGCTAATCAGAGCAGTTTCACACACACTTAGTTATTTAACCTACATTAACAGACATATACATGCACATATACTTGTTATAGATACATAGAGAGACATGCACATATGTTATAGATACATAGAGAGACATACGAGTCTTAAGATCTCGTCTGCTCTTCACCCTGGTGACACAGGTGCTTCAAATGAGCTAATCAGAGCAGTTTCACACACACTTAGTTATTTAACCTACATTAACAGACATATACATGCACATATACTTGTTATAGATACATAGAGAGACATACAAGTCTTAAGATCTCGTCTGCTCTTCACCCTGGTGACACAGGTGCTTCAAATGAGCTAATCAGAGCAGTTTCACACACACTTAGTTATTTAACCTACATTAACAGACATATACGTGCACATATACTTGTTATGGATACATAGAGAGACATACGAGTCTTAAGATCTCGTCTGCTCTTCACCCTGGTGACACAGGTGCTTCAAATGAGCTAATCAGGGCAGTTTCACACACTGTCTGTCTGTCTGTCTGTCTGTCTGTTTCTATATTCTATAACTATATTCAGCTTTATTCAGCAATTTACACCTAAAATGAGCTATATTAAGCTATATTCTGCTATTTTCAGCTTCATTGAGCTATATTGAGGTCTATTCAGCAATATTCAACTATTTTCAGCTATTAGCTATATTGAGCTATATTCAGCAGTTTACACCTAAAATGAGCTATATTAAGCTATATTATGCTATTTTCAGCTTTATTGAGCTATATTGAACTTTTTCAGCAATATTCAACTATTTTCAGCTATTATCTATATTGAGCTATATTGAGCTAAATTCAGCAGTTTACACCTAAAATGAGCTATATTAAGCTATATTATGCTATTTTCAGCTTTATTGAGCTATATTCAACTATTTTCAGCTATTAGCTATATTGAGCTATATTCAGCAATTTACACCTAAAATGAGCTATATTAAGCTATATTATGCTATTTTCAGCTTTATTGAGCTATATTCAACTATTTTCAGCTATTAGCTATATTGAGCTATATTCAGCAGTTTACACCTAAAATGAGCTATATTAAGCTATATTATGCTATTTTCAGCTTTATTGAGCTATATTCAACTATTTTCAGCTATTAGCTATATTGATCTATATTCAGCAGTTTACACCTAAAATGAGCTATATTAAGCTATATTTGTCACGATCAGTGGCAGACTCCAGGACAATATGGAACATTGGCGACGCCTGGTGGCCAAAGGGGGGGACTGGGACAAGGACTCATGTGGGTTAATGTGGGGTTTTGTTTGGAGGCACTCACCTGCGCTCTATCATGCGCCCTCACTTGATTACGGGCGCTCACCTGTTTCCAATCTGCTCGTTAGGAGAGTCATGTTCAGTGCCGGGGGAGTATAAGTACCAGTGTTGTTGCACTTGCTCTTCGCTGCAGTATTAGTCAATACATCAAGGCAAGTGAGTCTTTAGCCGAGTGCGGGCTATTCTGGTGTGGCGGTTCTCAGCCGCTTGTGGAGAGTGCTGACCGATATAGTCGTGAGTGAGCCGGTCTCCAGTTTTCTGTGGGTTTTGTCTACCTCTCTGATTACCCCTGCCGTGTATGGAACTATTTGTTTTTTGTAACCTTTTTGGATTTACCCTGCCGTGTATGGAACTATTTGTTTTTGCAAACTTTTTGGATTAACGCTGCCGTTGGTGGGACACTTTGTTTGTAACCTTTTTGAAAGAACCCTGCAGTTGGTGAGACAATTTATTTTTGGGGAACCTTCTTGGATTAACGCTGTAGGCGGAACTATCATTTGTGAACTGTATCTTCTGAGTAGGAATATCATTTGTTGGGATATCCTCTATGTTGGAACACTGCTAATAAAACACCAACTTTGCAAGTCACCGCAACTGGGTCCTCGTCGCTCTCTTGCCAGCGCGCTGGCGTACGAAGCCAGCGTCCCGGGGTCAATTCCGGCCTGACAATATTGTGCTATTTTCAGCTATATTGAGCTTTATTCAGCTTTATTCATTAATTTACAGCTATAATGAGCTATATTCAGCTATATTCAGCAGTTTACACCTAAAATGAGCTATATTAAGCTATATTATGCTATTTTCAGCTTTATTGAGCTATATTCAGCAATATTCAATTATTTTCAGCTATTACGGCAGTAGGCGCCACACTTTCAAAATTTCTTGCGAAATTTTCTAGTTAGTTGGAGTGCTTCAGCATGAAGCACCCAACTATTGTTGTTCGAATCTTTATTCAACTTATTAGTTGGAGTGCTTCAGCATGAAGCACCCAACTATTGTTCTTCGAATCTTTATTAGTTGGAGTGCTTCAGCATGAAGCACCCAACTATTGTTCTTCGAATCTTTATTAGTTGGAGTGCTTCAGCATGAAGCACCCAACTATTGTTCTTCGAATCTTTATTAGTTGGAGTGCTTCAGCATGAAGCACCCAACTATTGTTCTTCGAATCTTTATTCAACTTATTATTTTTATTCCGTACGTATTTTGGACCTCTTAAACTCCTTCATATGTTCAGCTACAGAAACCATTCAAATATTAAAAAATTCAGCTACTTCAGGACACGATGGCTATATCTCTACATATTTCTACCTTTTCAAATTTTCTTAATATTAATCTTTTTATGCTTTTTTTTAACATGGGATTCCTATGGAGAAAATCCTCAACTTTAACAGCTTATAGGTTCAGCATACTTTCAGCTAAAGATACCATTTCAACTTTAAAATGTAGACATATTTTTCAACTATGACTGCATATTTTTAGATATTTTCTATCTTTTAAGAATTTTAAACTATGAATTTTTGAATTTAATAAATCTTAAGCTCCTTTTCTTCTTTTAACATGAGTGTGTATGGCGGAGCTCAGAGTGCGTGATGTCATCGCTAGAGTGCAGAGAAGCGTCAGGATCTCGAGAAAAAAAGAATTGTAAATTGCCATTGACTCCACAATTCTCACTCTTCAGGCATAATTTTTACATATAAACGTAGGAAATATTGTGCTTGCTTGTACAAATGTGTCGTGGAATCCCACAAACATTTACTTTTTTATCAAAAAGCAAGAAAGCGACATGAAGTCCGCCAACTGCTCCATTAAGCCCAATGTTAAATCGGAGCACAATCTTTCTCTCATGGAGCAAACGGGGGCCCTTTTTGAACTGCCTCTAAGCTCTCATTTCTAAACCCCCCAAAAATTTGAGTACACGTAAACGTTCACAAAAGTCTTGTGCTTCTCACGATGCCTTCATTTTTTTAAACGGAGTTACGGTTTTCCTATCACATTCATTAGTTTGACAGGTTGTTTTTGTTAAATCTACAGTGCAGTCTCCCTCTCAGTCACTCACTGACACAGGTGTTTTTAATTAGCTCTTCAGGACAGTTTGACACAGGAGCAGTGTCACTATGGAAACCTTTGATGTTACCAGCACACAGCTTAATGCAGTTTGACAGACACACAGACACAGATACACACGCACACACATACGGCAACTGACTTCTGAATGTCTGTCTCTCTCTCTCTCTCTATCTCTCTCTCCTTCTGTCTCTCTCACTCTCTCTGTCTCTCCCACCCCTCCCCTTTTGAGCAGGTAGTTTCTCTTTTCTGTATTTTAAGCTATTTTAACCTATATTTAGCTATATTCAGCTATCTGCTAAATTGAACTATATTCAGCTTTATTCAGCAATTCACAGCTATAATGAGCTATATTCTGCTATTTTGAGCTTTATTCAGCAATATTCAACTATTTTCAGCTATTAGCTATATTCAGCTATATTCAGCTTTATTCAGCAATTTACAGCTATAATGAGCTATATTGAGCTATATTCTGCTATTTTGAGCTATTTTGAGTTTTATTCAGCAATATTCAACTATTTTCAGCTATTAGCTATATTCAGCTATATTCAGCTTTATTCAGCAATTTACAGCTATGAGCTATATTGAGCTATATTCTGCTATTTTGAGCTATATTCAGCAATATTCAACTATTTTCAGCTATTAGCTATATCCAGCTATATTCAGCTTTATTCAGCAATTTACAGCTATAATGAGCTATATTGAGCTATATTCTGCTATTTTGAGCTATATTGAGTTTGATTCAGCAATATTCAACTATCTTCAGCTATTAGCTATATTCAGCTATATTCTGCTATTTTGAGCTTTATTGAGCTATTTTGAGCTTTATTCAGCAATATTCAACTGTTTGTAGCTATTAGCTATATTCAGCTATATTCAGCTTTATTCAACAATTTACAGCTATAATGAGCCTTATTGAGCTATATTGAGCTTTATTCAGCAATATTGATCTATATTGAGCTATTTTCAGCTTAATTTAGCTATTTTCACTTATCTTTTTCAAATATTTAAGTTTAAGCTTCAGCTTTTAGCACTCCAACGCATTTTCTGCAGGAAATGCCATTTCTAGTTAGTTGGAGTGCTTCAGCATGAAGCACCCAACTATTGTTCTTCGAATCTTTATTAGTTGGAGTGCTTCAGCATGAAGCACCCAACTATTGTTCTTCGAATCTTTATTCAACTTATTATTATTATTAAGTGTGGCGCTGCCAGCAAGGGCTCATAGCCCTTGCAGCAGCCCAACTTTATATTCTCCTGCATACTTATTAAGTGTGGCGCTGCCAGCAAGGGCTCATAGCCCTTGCAGCAGCCCAACTTTATATTCTCCTGCGGGCTTATTATTATTAAGTGTGGCGCTGCCAGCAAGGGCTCATAGCCCTTGCAGCAGCCCAACTTTATATTCTCCTGCGGGCTTATTAAGTGTGGCGCTGCCAGCAAGGGCTCATAGCCCTTGCAGCAGCCCAACTTTATATTCTCCTGCGGGCTTATTATTCCTCTTCCGCCTAAACTTTGGACCACTAAGGATCCCGGAGCGTTGCCAGCACATGCGTACAAAATACATCAAAACGAGCGGCCTGATCGGGAATCGTGTGCTATGACCCTGCTAAGAGATTCGACCGGCGGTTTTCCCGAAAAACGCAAAAAACGGCGAAAAAATTTACAATGGGTGTGTGTGGGGTGAAGTGCACGTGAAGTGCACGCTCAGAGCACGTGATGTCATCGCTAGAGCACGAGAAAGCTTCAGATTCATCAGAAATAAATATTTGTAAATTGCCATTACTGCCCCAATATTCACTCTACAGGCATAATTTATAGTACAAAACGTAGGAAATCTTGTGCTTGCTTGTACAAATGTGTCGTGGAGTCCCAAAAACATTTACTTTTTTGTCAAAAAGCAAGAAAGCGACATGAAGTCAGCCAACCGCTCCATTCAGCCCCATGTTAAATCGGAGCAGAGTTTTCTCTAAATGAGCAAACGGGGGCTCTTTCTGAACTGCCTCTAAGCGCTCATTTCTAAACCCACCAAACATTTAAGTACACGTAAACGTTCACAAAAGTCTTGTGCTTCTCACGATGTCTTCGTTTTTTCATACGGAGTTACGGTTTTCCTATCAAATTCATTAGTTTGACAGGTTGTTTTCATTAAATATCTCTCCCTAAGGGACAGAGCTGTGCTTCCCCAATCGCCATGGTAACCATGGCGCGCGCGTGTGGGAAACACTAACTGCTGAGTGACACAGGTGCTTCAAATGAGCTCATCAGGGCAGTTTCACACACACGTAGTTATTTAACCTACATTAACAGACATATACATGCACATATACTTGTTATAGATACATAGAGAGACGTACGAGTCTTAAGATCTCGTCTGCTCTTCACCCTGGTGACACAGGTGCTTCAAATGAGCTAATTAGGGCTGTTTCACACACATACTGTCTGTCTGTCTGTCTGTCTGTTTCTATATTCTATAATTATATTCAGCTTTATTCAGCAATTTACACCTAAAATGAGCTATATTAAGCTATATTATATTATTTTCAGCTTTATTGAGCTATATTCAACTATTTTCAGCTATTACCTATATTCAGCTATATTCAGCAGTTTACACCTAAAATGAGCTATATTAAGCTATATTATGCTATTTTCAGCTTTATTGAGCTATATTCAACTATTTTCAGCTATTAGCTATATTGAGCTATATTCAGCAATTTACAGCTAAAATGAGCTATATTAAGCTATATTATGCTATTTTCAGTTTTATTGAGCTATATTGAGCTTTATTCAGCAATATTCAACTATTTTCAGCTATTATCTATATTGAGCTATATTCAGCAGTTTACACCTAAAATGAGCTATATTAAGCTATATTATGCTATTTTCAGCTTTATTGAGCTAGATTGAGCTTTATTCAGCAATATTCAATTATTTTCAGCTATTACGGCAGTAGTCGCCACACTTTCAAAATTTCTTGCGAAATGTTCTAGTTAAGTGTGGCGCTGCCAGCAAGGGCTCATAGAGCCCTGCAGCAGCCCAACTTTATATTCTCCTGCATACTTCTTTATTAAGTGTGGCGCTGCCAGCAAGGGCTCATAGAGCCCTGCAGCAGCCCAACTTTATATTCTCCTGCGGGCTTATTAAGTGTGGCGCTGCCAGCAAGGGCTCATAGAGCCCTGCAGCAGCCCAACTTTATATTCTCCTGCGGGCTTCTTCTTATTAAGTGTGGCGCTGCCAGCAAGGGCTCATAGCCCTTGCAGCAGCCCAACTTTATGTTCTCCTGCGGGCTTATTAAGTGTGGCGCTGCCAGCAAGGGCTCATAGAGCCCTGCAGCAGCCCAACTTTATATTCTCCTGCATACTTATTATTAGTTGGAGTGCTTCAGCATGAAGCACCCAACTATTGTTCTTCGAATCTTTATTAGTTGGAGTGCTTCAGCATGAAGCACCCAACTATTGTTCTTCGAATCTTTATTAGTTGGAGTGCTTCAGCATGAAGCACCCAACTATTGTTCTTCGAATCTTTATTCAACTTATTATTATTTTTATTCCGTACGTATTTTGGACCTCTTAAACTCCTTCATATGTTCAGCTACAGAAACCATTCAAATATTAAAAAATTCAGCTACTTCAGGAATCGATGGCTATATCTCTACATATTTCTATCTTTTCAAATTTTCTTAATATTAATCTTTTTATGCATTTTTTTTTTAATGGGATTCCTATGGAGAAAATCTTCAACTTTAACAGCTTATAGGTTCAGCATACCTTCAGCTAAAGATACCATTCTAATTTTAAAATGTAGACATATTTTTCAACTATGACTGCATATTTTTAGATATTTTCTATCTTTTTAAACTTTTAACCTATGAATTTTTGAATTTAATAAATCTTAAGATCCTCTTCTGCCTTTAACATGAGTGTGTATGGCGCAGCTCAGAGTGCGTGATGTCATCGCTAGAGTGCAGAGAAGCGTCAGGATCTCGAGAAAAAAAGAATTGTAAATTGCCATTGACTCCACAATTCTCACTCTTCAGGCATAATTTTTACATATAAACGTAGGAAATATTGTGCTTGCTTGTACAAATGTGTGCTGGAATCCCACAAACATTTACTTTTTTATCAAAAAGCAAGAAAGCGACATGAAGTCCGCCAACTGCTCCATTAAGCCCAATGTTAAATCGGAGCACAATCTTTCTCTCATGGAGCAAACGGGGGCCCTTTTTGAACTGCCTCTAAGCTCTCATTTCTAAACCCCCCAAAAATTTGAGTACACGTAAACGTTCACAAAAGTCTTGTGCTTCTCACGATGCCTTCATTTTTTTAAACGGAGTTACGGTTTTCCTATCACATTCATTAGTTTGACAGGTTGTTTTTGTTAAATCTACAGTGCAGTCTCCCTCTGTCACTCACTGACACAGGTGTTTTTAATTAGCTCTTCAGGACAGTTTGACACAGGAGCAGTGTCACTATGGAAACCTTTGATGTTACCAGCACACAGGTGCTCTGCTTAGTGCAGTTTGACAGACACACAGACACAGATACACACGCACACACATACGGCAACTGACTTCTGAATGTCTGGCTCTCTCTCTCTATCTCTCTCTCCTTCTGTCTCTCTCACTCTCTCTGTCTCTCCCACCCCTCCCCTTTTGAGCAGGTAGTTTCTCTTTTCTGTATTTTAAGCAATTTTAACCTATATTTAGCTATATTCAGCTATCTGCTAAATTGAACTATATTCAGCTTTATTCCGCTTTATTCAGCAATTCACAGCTATAAGAGCTATATTCAGCTATATTCTGCTATTTTGAGCTTCATTCAGCAATATTCAACTATTTTCAGCTATTAGCTATATTCAGCTATATTTAGCCATATTCAGCTTTATTCATTAATTTACAGCTATATTCAGCTTTATTCAGCAATATTCAGCTATCAGCTATATTCAGCTTTATTCAGCAATTTTCAGCTATAATGAGCTATATTCTGCTATTTTCAGGTTTATTGAGCTATATTGAGCTTTATTCAGCAATATTCAGCTATCAGCTATATTCAGCTTTATTCAGCAATTTACAGCTATAATGAGCTATATTGAGCTATATTGAGCTTTATTGAGCTATATTGAGTTTTATTCAGCAATATTCAACTATTTTCAGCTATTAGCTATATTCAGCTTTATTCAGCAATTTACAGCTATAATGAGCTATATTGAGCTATTTTGAGTTTTATTCAGCAATATTCAACTATTTTTAGCTATTAGCTATATTCAGCTATATTCAGCTTTATTCAGCAATTTACAGCTATGAGCTATATTCTGCTATTTTGAGCTATATTCAGCAATATTCAACTATTTTCAGCTAATAGCTATATCCAGCTATATCCAGCTATATTCAGCTTTATTCAGCAATTTACAGCTATAATGAGCTATATTCTGCTATTTTGAGCTATATTGAGTTTTATTCAGCAATATTCAACTATCTTCAGCTATTAGCTATATTCAGCTATATTCTGCTATTTTGAGCTTTATTGAGCTATTTTGAGCTTTATTGAGCTATTTTGAGCTTCATTCAGCAATATTCAACTATTTATAGCTATTAGCTATATTCAGCTATATTCAGCTTTATTCAACAATACACAGCTATAATGAGCCTTATTGAGCTATATTGAGCTTTATTCAGCAATATTGATCTATATTGAGCTATTTTCAGCTTAATTTAGCTATTTTCACTTATCTTTTTCAAATATTTAAGTTTAAGCTTCAGCTTTTAGCACTCCAACGCATTTTCTGCAGGAAATGCCATTTCTAGTTCAACTTATTATTATTATTTTTATTCCGTACGTATTTTGGACCTCTTAAACTCCTTCATATGTTCAGCTACAGAAACCATTCAAATATTAAAAAATTCAGCTACTTCAGGAATCGATGGCTATATCTCTACATATTTCTATCTTTTCAAATTTTCTTAATATTAATCTTTTTATGCATTTTTTTTGAATGGGATTCCTATGGAGAAAATCTTCAACTTTAAACGCTTATAGGTTCAGCATACCTTCAGCTAAAGACACCATTCCACCTTTAAAATGTAGACATATTTTTCAACTATGACAGCATATTTTTAGATATTTTCTATCTTTTTAAACTTTTAAACTATGAATTTTTGAATTTAATAAATCTTAAGCTCCTTTTCTGCCTTTAACATGAGTGTGTATGGCGCAGCTCAGAGTGCGTGATGTCATCGCTAGAGTGCAGAGAAGCGTCAGGATCTCGAGAAAAAAAGAATTGTAAATTGCCATTGACTCCACAATTCTCACTCTTCAGGCATAATTTTTACATATAAACGTAGGAAATATTGTGCTTGCTTGTACAAATGTGTGGTGGAATCCCACAAACATTTACTTTTTTATCAAAAAGCAAGAAAGCGACATGAAGTCCGCCAACTGCTCCATTAAGCCCAATGTTAAATCGGAGCACAATCTTTCTCTCATGGAGCAAACGGGGGCCCTTTTTGAACTGCCTCTAAGCTCTCATTTCTAAACCCCCCAAAAATTTGAGTACACGTAAACGTTCACAAAAGTCTTGTGCTTCTCACGATGCCTTCATTTTTTTAAACGGAGTTACGGTTTTCCTATCACATTCATTAGTTTGACAGGTTGTTTTTGTTAAATCTACAGTGCAGTCTCCCTCTGTCACTCACTGACACAGGTGTTTTTAATTAGCTCTTCAGGACAGTTTGACACAGGAGCAGTGTCACTATGGAAACCTTTGATGTTACCAGCACACAGCTTAATGCAGTTTGACAGACACACAGACACAGATACACACGCACACACATACGGCAACTGACTTCTGAATGTCTGGCTCTCTCTCTCTATCTCTCTCTCCTTCTGTCTCTCTCACTCTCTCTGTCTCTCCCACCCCTCCCCTTTTGAGCAGGTAGTTTCTCTTTTCTGTATTTTAAGCTATTTTAACCTATATTTAGCTATATTCAGCTATCTGCTAAATTGAACTATATTCAGCTTTATTCAGCAATTCACAGCTATAATGAGCTATATTCAGCTATATTCTGCTATTTTGAGCTTTATTCAGCAATTTTCAACTATTTTCAGCTATTAGCTATATTCAGCTATATTCAGCTTTATTCAGCAATTTACAGCTATAATGAGCTATATTGAGCTATATTCTGCTATTTTGAGCTATATTGAGTTTTATTCAGCAATATTCAACTATCTTCAGCTATTAGCTATATTCAGCTATATTCTGCTATTTTGAGCTTTATTGAGCTATTTTGAGCTTTATTCAGCAATATTCAACTATTTGTAGCTATTAGCTATATTCAGCTATATTCAGCTTTATTCAACAATTTACAGCTATAATGAGCCTTATTGAGCTATATTGAGCTTTATTCAGCAATATTGATCTATATTGAGCTATTTTCAGCTTAATTTAGCTATTTTCACTTATCTTTTTCAAATATTTAAGTTTAAGCTTCAGCTTTTAGCACTCCAACGCATTTTCTGCAGGAAATGCCATTTCTAGTTATTAAGTGTGGCGCTGCCAGCAAGGGCTCATAGAGCCCTGCAGCAGCCCAACTTTATATTCTCCTGCGGGCTTATTATTAAGTGTGGCGCTGCCAGCAAGGGCTCATAGAGCCCTGCAGCAGCCCAACTTTATATTCTCCTGCATACTTATTATTTATTATTCCATATCTGCCTAAACTTTGGACCGTATCTCGTCCCGGAGCGTTGCCAGCACATGCGTACAAAATACATCAAAACGAGCGGCCTGATCGGGAATCGTGTGCTATGACCCTGCTAAGAGATTCGACCGGCGGTTTTCCCGAAAAATGCAAAAAACGGCGAGAAATTGTCCCATCCGCTTACATGGGGTTTCGGCCAGAAGAGAGCAAAAGAAACACTCATCTTTGTGGCCATATTGACTCGCCATACTTTAACGTAGAGAAATGATTAAACCTTTAAAACGTTAACAAAAGGATGGACTTTAGTTTCCTAATTGGACATTTTTTGATAGCTAGCACAGTTTTCCTCGAATATTTGTTCAAGTTTAGGAAAATATTCAGACCATTTCTGACTTTACAATGGGTGTGTATGTGGCAGCTCAGAGCACGTGATGTCATCGCTAGAGCACGAACCAGCTTCAGACTCATCAGAAATTAATATTTGTAAATTGCCATTACTGCCACAATTTTCACTCTACAGGCATAATTTATAGTACAAAATGTAGGAAATCTTGTGCTTGCTTGTACAAATGTGTCGTGGAGTCCCAAAAACATTTACTTTTTTGTCAAAAAGCAAGAAAGCGACATGAAGTCAGCCAACCGCTCCATTCAGCCCCATGTTAAATCGGAGCAGAGTTTTCTCTAAATGAGCAAACGGGGGCTCTTTCTGAACTGCCTCTAAGCGCTCATTTCTAAACCCACCAAACATTTAAGTACACGTAAACGTTCACAAAAGTCTTGTGCTTCTCACGATGTCTTCGTTTTTTCATACGGAGTTACGGTTTTCCTATCAAATTCATTAGTTTGACAGGTTGTTTTCATTAAATATCTCTCACTAAGGGACAGAGCTGTGCTTCCCCAATCGCCATGGTAACCATGGCGCGCGCGTGTGGGAAACACTAACTGCTGAGTGACACAGGTGCTTCAAATGAGGTCATCAGACCAGTTTCACACACACGTAGTTATTTAACCTACATTAACAGACATATACATGCACATATACTTGTTATAGATACATAGAGAGACGTACGAGTCTTAAGATCTCGTCTGCTCTTCACCCTGGTGACACAGGTGCTTCAAATGAGCTAATCAGGGCAGTTTCACACATACTTAGTTATTTAACCTACATTAACAGACATATACATGCACATATACTTGTTATAGATACATAGAGAGACATACGAGTCTTAAGATCTCGTCTGCTCTTCACCCTGGTGACACAGGTGCTTCAAATGAGCTAATCAGGGCTGTTTCACACACATACTGTCTGTCTGTCTGTCTGTCTGTCTCTATATTCTATAATTATATTCAGCTTTATTCAGCAATTTACACCTAAAATGAGCTATATTAAGCTATATTATGCTATTTTCAGCTTTATTGAGCTATATTCAACTATTTTCAGCTATTAGCTATATTGAGCTATATTCAGCAGTTTACACCTAAAATGAGCTATATTAAGCTATATTATGCTATTTTCAGCTTTATTGAGCTATATTCAACTATTTTCAGCTATTATCTATATTGAGCTATATTCAGCAATGTACAGCTAAAATGACCTATAATGAGCTATAGCCTGCTATTTTCAGCTTTATTGAGCTATATTGAGCTTTATTCAGCAATATTCAATTATTTTCAGCTATTACGGCAGTAGGCGCCACACTTTCAAAATTTCTTGCGAAATTTTCTAGTTATTTATTATTCCTTATCTGCCTAAACTTTGGACCGTATCTCGTCCCGCAGCGTTGCCAGCACATGCGTACAAAATACATCAAAACGAGCGGCCTGATCGGGAATCGTGTGCTATGACTTTTCTAAGAGATTCGACCGGCGGTTTTCCCGAAAAACGCAAAAAACGGCGAAAAACTTTACAATGGGTGTGTGTGGGGTGAAGTGCACGTGAAGTGCACGCTCAGAGCACGTGATGTCATCGCTAGAGCACGAGAAAGCTTCAGATTCATCAGAAATAAATATTTGTAAATTGCCATTACTGCCCCAATATTCACTCTACAGGCATAATTTATAGCACAAAACGTAGGAAATTTTGTGCTTGCTTGTACAAATGTGTCGTGGAATCCCACAAACATTTACTTTTTTGTCAGCAAGCCTGAAAGCGACATGAAGTCAACCAACTGCTCCATTCAGCCCCATGTTAAATCGGAGCAGAGTTTTCTCTAAATGAGCAAACGGGGGCTCTTTCTGAACTGCCTCTAAGCGCTCATTTCTAAACCCACCAAACATTTAAGTACACGTAAACGTTCACAAAAGTCTTGTGCTTCTCACGATGTCTTCGTTTTTTCATACGGAGTTACGGTTTTCCTATCAAATTCATTAGTTTGACAGGTTGTTTTCATTAAATATCTCTCCCTAAGGGACAGAGCTGTGCTTCCCCAATCGGCATGGTAACCGTGGCGCGCGCGTGTGGGAAACACTAACTGCTGAGTGACACAGGTGCTTCAAATGAGGTCATCAGGGCAGTTTCACACACACGTAGTTATTTAACCTACATTAACAGACATATACATGCACATATACTTGTTATAGATACATAGAGAGACGTACGAGTCTTAACATCTCGTCTGCTCTTCACCCTGGTGACACAGGTGCTTCAAATGAGCTAATCAGGGCTGTTTCACACACACACTTAGTTATTTAACCTACATTAACAGACATATACATGCACATATACTTGTTATAGATACATAGAGAGACATACGAGTCTTAACATCTCGTCTGCTCTTCACCCTGGTGACACAGGTGCTTCAAATGAGCTAATCAGGGCTGTTTCACACACATACTGTCTGTCTGTCTGTCTGTCTGTTTCTATATTCTATAATTATATTCAGCTTTATTCAGCAATTTACACCTAAAATGAGCTATATTAAGCTATATTATATTATTTTCAGCTTTATTGAGCTATATTCAACTATTTTCAGCTATTAGCTATATTGAGCTATATCCAGCAGTTTACACCTAAAATGAGCTATATTAAGCTATATTATGCTATTTTCAGCTTTATTGAGCTATATTGAGCTTTATTCAGCAATATTCAACTATTTTCAGCTATTATCTATATTGAGCTATATTCAGCAGTTTACACCTAAAATGAGCTATATTAAGCTATATTATGCTATTTTCAGCTTTATTGAGCTATATTGAGCTTTATTCAGCAATATTCAACTATTTTCAGCTATTAGCTATATTGAGCTATATTCAGCAGTTTACACCTAAAATGAGCTATATTAAGCTATATTATGCTATTTTCAGCTTTATTGAGCTATATTCAACTATTTTCAGCTATTAGCTATATTGAGCTATATTCAGCAGTTTACACCTAAAATGAGCTATATTAAGCTATTTTCAGCTTTATTGAGCTATATTCAGCTTTATTCAGCAATATTCAACTATTTTCAGTTATTAGCTATATTCAGCTATATTTAGCCATATTCAGCTTTATTCATTCATTTACAGCTATAATGAGCTATATTGAGCTATATTCAGCAGTTTACACCTAAAATGAGCTATATTAAGCTATATTATGCTATTTTCAGCTTTATTGAGCTAGATTGAGCTTTATTCAGCAATATTCAATTATTTTCAGCTATTACGGCAGTAGGCGCCACACTTTCAAAATTTCTTGCGAAATTTTCTAGTTAAGTGTGGCGCTGCCAGCAAGGGCTCATAGAGCCCTGCAGCAGCCCAACTTTATATTCTCCTGCATACTTATTAAGTGTGGCGCTGCCAGCAAGGGCTCATAGAGCCCTGCAGCAGCCCAACTTTATGTTCTCCTGCGGGCTTATTATTCCTGTTCCGCCTAAACTTTGGACCACTAAGGATCCCGGAGCGTTGCCAGCACATGCGTACAAAATACATCAAAACGAGCGGCCTGATCGGGAATCGTGTGCTATGACTTTTCTAAGAGATTCGACCGGCGGTTTTCCCGAAAAATGCAAAAAACGGCGAAAAACTTTACAATGGGTGTGTGTGGGGTGAAGTGCACGTGAAGTGCACGCTCAGAGCACGTGATGTCATCGCTAGAGCACGAGAAAGCTTCAGATTCATCAGAAATAAATATTTGTAAATTGCCATTACTGCCCCAATATTCACTCTACAGGCATAATTTATAGCACAAAACGTAGGAAATTTTGTGCTTGCTTGTACAAATGTGTCGTGGAATCCCACAAACATTTACTTTTTTGTCAGCAAGCCTGAAAGCGACATGAAGTCAACCAACTGCTCCATTAAGACCCATGTTAAATCGGAGCAAAATCTTCTCTCATGAAGCAAACGGAGGCATTTTCTGAACTGCCTTTGCGCTCTCATTTCTAAACCCCCCAAACATTTGAGTACACGGCAACGTTCACAAAAGTCTTGTGCTTCTCACGATGCCTTCATTTTTTTAAACGGAGTTACGGTTTTCCTATCACATTCATTTGTTTGACAGGTTGTTTTGGTTAAATCTACAGTCCAGTCTCCCTCTCAGTCACTAACTGACACAGGTGTTTCGAATCACCAGCTCGTCAGGACAGGACCAACTGCTCTTATCACCGTGGAAACCTTTGATTGACAGATACACGCACACACATAGGGCAACTGACTTCTGAATGTCTGGCTCTCCCCCTGTATCTCTCTCTCCTTCTGTTTCTCTCTCTCTCTGTGTCTCTCCCACCCCTCCCCTCTGTCTGTCTCTCTCTCTCTCTCTCTCTCTAAAATGAGCTATATTAAGCTATATTATGCTATTTTTAGCTTTATTGAGCTATATTGAGCTTTATTCAGCAATATTCAACTATTTTCAGCTATTAGCTATATTCAGCAGTTTACACCTAAAATGAGCTATATTAACCTATATTAAGCTATTTTCATCTTTATTGAGCTATATTGAGCTTTATTCAGCAATATTCAACTATTTTCAGCTACTAGCTATATTCAGCTATATTTAGCCATATTCTGCTTCGTTCATTAATTTATAGCTATAATGAGCTATATTGAGCTATATTATGCTATTTTCATCTTTATTGAGCTATATTGAGCTTTATTCAGCAATATTCAACTATTTTCAGCTATTAGCTATATTCAGCTATATTCAGCTATATTCAGCAGTTTACACCTAAAATTAGCTATATTAAGCTATATTATGCTATTTTCATCTTTATTGAGCTATATTGAGCTTTATTCAGCAATATTCAACTATTTTCAGCTATTAGCTATATTCAGCAGTTTACACCTAAAATGAGCTATATTAACCTATATTAAGCTATTTTCAGCTTTATTGAGCTATATTCAGCTTTATTCAGCAATATTCAACTATTTTCAGCTATTAGCTATATTCAGCTATATTTAGCCATATTATGCTTTATTCATTAATGTACACCTAAAATGAGCTATATTAAGCTATATTATGCTATTTTCAGCTTTATTGAGCTATATTGAGCTTTATTCAGCAATATTCAATTATTTTCAGCTATTACGGCAGTAGGCGCCACACTTTCAAAATTTCTTGCGAAATTTTCTAGTTATTATTTATTCCTGTTCCGCCTAAACTTTGGACCACTAAGGATCCCGGAGCGTTGCCAGCACATGCGCACAAAATACATCAAAACGAGCGGCCTGATCGGGAATCGTGTGCTATGACTTTTCTAAGAGATTCGACCGGCGGTTTTCCCGAAAAATGCAAAAAACGTCGAAAAACTTTACAATGGGTGTGTGTGGGGTGAAGTGCACGTGAAGTGCACGCTCAGAGCACGTGATGTCATCGCTAGAGCACGAGAAAGCTTCAGATTCATCAGAAATAAATATTTGTAAATTGCCATTACTGCCCCAATATTCACTCTACAGGCATAATTTATAGCACAAAACGTAGGAAATCTTGTGCTTGCTTGTACAAATGTGTCGTGGAGTCCCAAAAACATTTACTTTTTTGTCAAAAAGCAAGAAAGCGACATGAAGTCAGCCAACCGCTCCATTCAGCCCCATGTTAAATCGGAGCAGAGTTTTCTCTAAATGAGCAAACGGGGGCTCTTTCTGAACTGCCTCTAAGCGCTCATTTCTAAACCCACCAAACATTTAAGTACACGTAAACGTTCACAAAAGTCTTGTGCTTCTCACGATGTCTTCGTTTTTTCATACGGAGTTACGGTTTTCCTATCAAATTCATTAGTTTGACAGGTTGTTTTCATTAAATATCTCTCCCTAAGGGACAGAGCTGTGCTTCCCCAATCGCCATGGTAACCGTGGCGCGCGCGTGTGGGAAACACTAACTGCTGAGTGACACAGGTGCTTCAAATGAGGTCATCAGGGCAGTTTCACACACACGTAGTTATTTAACCTACATTAACAGACATATACATGCACATATACTTGTTATAGATACATAGAGAGACGTACGAGTCTTAACATCTCGTCTGCTCTTCACCCTGGTGACACAGGTGCTTCAAATGAGCTAATCAGGGCAGTTTCACACACACTTAGTTATTTAACCTACATTAACAGACATATACATGCACATATACTTGTTATAGATACATAGAGAGACGTACGAGTCTTAACATCTCGTCTGCTCTTCACCCTGGTGACACAGGTGCTTCAAATGAGCTAATCAGGGCTGTTTCACACACATACTGTCTGTCTGTCTGTCTGTCTGTCTGTCTGTCTGTCTGTCTGTTTCTATATTCTATAATTATATTCAGCTTTATTCAGCAATTTACACCTAAAATGAGCTATATTAAGCTATATTATATTATTTTCAGCTTTATTGAGCTATATTCAACTATTTTCAGCTATTAGCTATATTGAGCTATATCCAGCAGTTTACACCTAAAATGAGCTATATTAAGCTATATTATGCTATTTTCAGCTTTATTGAGCTATATTGAGCTTTATTCAGCAATATTCAACTATTTTCAGCTATTAGCTATATTGAGCTATATCCAGCAGTTTACACCTAAAATGAGCTATATTAAGCTATATTATGCTATTTTCAGCTTTATTGAGCTATATTGAGCTTTATTCAGCAATATTCAACTATTTTCAGCTATTATCTATATTGAGCTATATTCAGCAGTTTACACCTAAAATGAGCTATATTAAGCTATATTATGCTATTTTCAGCTTTATTGAGCTAGATTGAGCTTTATTCAGCAATATTCAATTATTTTCAGCTATTACGGCAGTAGTCGCCACACTTTCAAAATTTCTTGCGAAATGTTCTAGTTAAGTGTGGCGCTGCCAGCAAGGGCTCATAGAGCCCTGCAGCAGCCCAACTTTATATTCTCCTGCATACTTCTTTATTAAGTGTGGCGCTGCCAGCAAGGGCTCATAGAGCCCTGCAGCAGCCCAACTTTATATTCTCCTGCGGGCTTATTAAGTGTGGCGCTGCCAGCAAGGGCTCATAGAGCCCTGCAGCAGCCCAACTTTATATTCTCCTGCGGGCTTCTTCTTATTAAGTGTGGCGCTGCCAGCAAGGGCTCATAGCCCTTGCAGCAGCCCAACTTTATGTTCTCCTGCGGGCTTATTAAGTGTGGCGCTGCCAGCAAGGGCTCATAGAGCCCTGCAGCAGCCCAACTTTATATTCTCCTGCATACTTATTATTAGTTGGAGTGCTTCAGCATGAAGCACCCAACTATTGTTCTTCGAATCTTTATTAGTTGGAGTGCTTCAGCATGAAGCACCCAACTATTGTTCTTCGAATCTTTATTAGTTGGAGTGCTTCAGCATGAAGCACCCAACTATTGTTCTTCGAATCTTTATTCAACTTATTATTATTTTTATTCCGTACGTATTTTGGACCTCTTAAACTCCTTCATATGTTCAGCTACAGAAACCATTCAAATATTAAAAAATTCAGCTACTTCAGGAATCGATGGCTATATCTCTACATATTTCTATCTTTTCAAATTTTCTTAATATTAATCTTTTTATGCATTTTTTTTTTAATGGGATTCCTATGGAGAAAATCTTCAACTTTAACAGCTTATAGGTTCAGCATACCTTCAGCTAAAGATACCATTCTAATTTTAAAATGTAGACATATTTTTCAACTATGACTGCATATTTTTAGATATTTTCTATCTTTTTAAACTTTTAACCTATGAATTTTTGAATTTAATAAATCTTAAGATCCTCTTCTGCCTTTAACATGAGTGTGTATGGCGCAGCTCAGAGTGCGTGATGTCATCGCTAGAGTGCAGAGAAGCGTCAGGATCTCGAGAAAAAAAGAATTGTAAATTGCCATTGACTCCACAATTCTCACTCTTCAGGCATAATTTTTACATATAAACGTAGGAAATATTGTGCTTGCTTGTACAAATGTGTGCTGGAATCCCACAAACATTTACTTTTTTATCAAAAAGCAAGAAAGCGACATGAAGTCCGCCAACTGCTCCATTAAGCCCAATGTTAAATCGGAGCACAATCTTTCTCTCATGGAGCAAACGGGGGCCCTTTTTGAACTGCCTCTAAGCTCTCATTTCTAAACCCCCCAAAAATTTGAGTACACGTAAACGTTCACAAAAGTCTTGTGCTTCTCACGATGCCTTCATTTTTTTAAACGGAGTTACGGTTTTCCTATCACATTCATTAGTTTGACAGGTTGTTTTTGTTAAATCTACAGTGCAGTCTCCCTCTGTCACTCACTGACACAGGTGTTTTTAATTAGCTCTTCAGGACAGTTTGACACAGGAGCAGTGTCACTATGGAAACCTTTGATGTTACCAGCACACAGCTTAATGCAGTTTGACAGACACACAGACACAGATACACACGCACACACATACGGCAACTGACTTCTGAATGTCTGGCTCTCTCTCTCTATCTCTCTCTCCTTCTGTCTCTCTCACTCTCTCTGTCTCTCCCACCCCTCCCCTTTTGAGCAGGTAGTTTCTCTTTTCTGTATTTTAAGCAATTTTAACCTATATTTAGCTATATTCAGCTATCTGCTAAATTGAACTATATTCAGCTTTATTCCGCTTTATTCAGCAATTCACAGCTATAAGAGCTATATTCAGCTATATTCTGCTATTTTGAGCTTCATTCAGCAATATTCAACTATTTTCAGCTATTAGCTATATTCAGCTATATTTAGCCATATTCAGCTTTATTCATTAATTTACAGCTATATTCAGCTTTATTCAGCAATATTCAGCTATCAGCTATATTCAGCTTTATTCAGCAATTTTCAGCTATAATGAGCTATATTCTGCTATTTTCAGGTTTATTGAGCTATATTGAGCTTTATTCAGCAATATTCAGCTATCAGCTATATTCAGCTTTATTCAGCAATTTACAGCTATAATGAGCTATATTGAGCTATATTGAGCTTTATTGAGCTATATTGAGTTTTATTCAGCAATATTCAACTATTTTCAGCTATTAGCTATATTCAGCTTTATTCAGCAATTTACAGCTATAATGAGCTATATTGAGCTATTTTGAGTTTTATTCAGCAATATTCAACTATTTTTAGCTATTAGCTATATTCAGCTATATTCAGCTTTATTCAGCAATTTACAGCTATGAGCTATATTCTGCTATTTTGAGCTATATTCAGCAATATTCAACTATTTTCAGCTAATAGCTATATCCAGCTATATCCAGCTATATTCAGCTTTATTCAGCAATTTACAGCTATAATGAGCTATATTCTGCTATTTTGAGCTATATTGAGTTTTATTCAGCAATATTCAACTATCTTCAGCTATTAGCTATATTCAGCTATATTCTGCTATTTTGAGCTTTATTGAGCTATTTTGAGCTTTATTGAGCTATTTTGAGCTTCATTCAGCAATATTCAACTATTTATAGCTATTAGCTATATTCAGCTATATTCAGCTTTATTCAACAATACACAGCTATAATGAGCCTTATTGAGCTATATTGAGCTTTATTCAGCAATATTGATCTATATTGAGCTATTTTCAGCTTAATTTAGCTATTTTCACTTATCTTTTTCAAATATTTAAGTTTAAGCTTCAGCTTTTAGCACTCCAACGCATTTTCTGCAGGAAATGCCATTTCTAGTTCAACTTATTATTATTATTTTTATTCCGTACGTATTTTGGACCTCTTAAACTCCTTCATATGTTCAGCTACAGAAACCATTCAAATATTAAAAAATTCAGCTACTTCAGGAATCGATGGCTATATCTCTACATATTTCTATCTTTTCAAATTTTCTTAATATTAATCTTTTTATGCATTTTTTTTGAATGGGATTCCTATGGAGAAAATCTTCAACTTTAAACGCTTATAGGTTCAGCATACCTTCAGCTAAAGACACCATTCCACCTTTAAAATGTAGACATATTTTTCAACTATGACAGCATATTTTTAGATATTTTCTATCTTTTTAAACTTTTAAACTATGAATTTTTGAATTTAATAAATCTTAAGCTCCTTTTCTGCCTTTAACATGAGTGTGTATGGCGCAGCTCAGAGTGCGTGATGTCATCGCTAGAGTGCAGAGAAGCGTCAGGATCTCGAGAAAAAAAGAATTGTAAATTGCCATTGACTCCACAATTCTCACTCTTCAGGCATAATTTTTACATATAAACGTAGGAAATATTGTGCTTGCTTGTACAAATGTGTGGTGGAATCCCACAAACATTTACTTTTTTATCAAAAAGCAAGAAAGCGACATGAAGTCCGCCAACTGCTCCATTAAGCCCAATGTTAAATCGGAGCACAATCTTTCTCTCATGGAGCAAACGGGGGCCCTTTTTGAACTGCCTCTAAGCTCTCATTTCTAAACCCCCCAAAAATTTGAGTACACGTAAACGTTCACAAAAGTCTTGTGCTTCTCACGATGCCTTCATTTTTTTAAACGGAGTTACGGTTTTCCTATCACATTCATTAGTTTGACAGGTTGTTTTTGTTAAATCTACAGTGCAGTCTCCCTCTGTCACTCACTGACACAGGTGTTTTTAATTAGCTCTTCAGGACAGTTTGACACAGGAGCAGTGTCACTATGGAAACCTTTGATGTTACCAGCACACAGCTTAATGCAGTTTGACAGACACACAGACACAGATACACACGCACACACATACGGCAACTGACTTCTGAATGTCTGGCTCTCTCTCTCTATCTCTCTCTCCTTCTGTCTCTCTCACTCTCTCTGTCTCTCCCACCCCTCCCCTTTTGAGCAGGTAGTTTCTCTTTTCTGTATTTTAAGCTATTTTAACCTATATTTAGCTATATTCAGCTATCTGCTAAATTGAACTATATTCAGCTTTATTCAGCAATTCACAGCTATAATGAGCTATATTCAGCTATATTCTGCTATTTTGAGCTTTATTCAGCAATTTTCAACTATTTTCAGCTATTAGCTATATTCAGCTATATTCAGCTTTATTCAGCAATTTACAGCTATAATGAGCTATATTGAGCTATATTCTGCTATTTTGAGCTATATTGAGTTTTATTCAGCAATATTCAACTATCTTCAGCTATTAGCTATATTCAGCTATATTCTGCTATTTTGAGCTTTATTGAGCTATTTTGAGCTTTATTCAGCAATATTCAACTATTTGTAGCTATTAGCTATATTCAGCTATATTCAGCTTTATTCAACAATTTACAGCTATAATGAGCCTTATTGAGCTATATTGAGCTTTATTCAGCAATATTGATCTATATTGAGCTATTTTCAGCTTAATTTAGCTATTTTCACTTATCTTTTTCAAATATTTAAGTTTAAGCTTCAGCTTTTAGCACTCCAACGCATTTTCTGCAGGAAATGCCATTTCTAGTTATTAAGTGTGGCGCTGCCAGCAAGGGCTCATAGAGCCCTGCAGCAGCCCAACTTTATATTCTCCTGCGGGCTTATTATTAAGTGTGGCGCTGCCAGCAAGGGCTCATAGAGCCCTGCAGCAGCCCAACTTTATATTCTCCTGCATACTTATTATTTATTATTCCATATCTGCCTAAACTTTGGACCGTATCTCGTCCCGGAGCGTTGCCAGCACATGCGTACAAAATACATCAAAACGAGCGGCCTGATCGGGAATCGTGTGCTATGACCCTGCTAAGAGATTCGACCGGCGGTTTTCCCGAAAAATGCAAAAAACGGCGAGAAATTGTCCCATCCGCTTACATGGGGTTTCGGCCAGAAGAGAGCAAAAGAAACACTCATCTTTGTGGCCATATTGACTCGCCATACTTTAACGTAGAGAAATGATTAAACCTTTAAAACGTTAACAAAAGGATGGACTTTAGTTTCCTAATTGGACATTTTTTGATAGCTAGCACAGTTTTCCTCGAATATTTGTTCAAGTTTAGGAAAATATTCAGACCATTTCTGACTTTACAATGGGTGTGTATGTGGCAGCTCAGAGCACGTGATGTCATCGCTAGAGCACGAACCAGCTTCAGACTCATCAGAAATTAATATTTGTAAATTGCCATTACTGCCACAATTTTCACTCTACAGGCATAATTTATAGTACAAAATGTAGGAAATCTTGTGCTTGCTTGTACAAATGTGTCGTGGAGTCCCAAAAACATTTACTTTTTTGTCAAAAAGCAAGAAAGCGACATGAAGTCAGCCAACCGCTCCATTCAGCCCCATGTTAAATCGGAGCAGAGTTTTCTCTAAATGAGCAAACGGGGGCTCTTTCTGAACTGCCTCTAAGCGCTCATTTCTAAACCCACCAAACATTTAAGTACACGTAAACGTTCACAAAAGTCTTGTGCTTCTCACGATGTCTTCGTTTTTTCATACGGAGTTACGGTTTTCCTATCAAATTCATTAGTTTGACAGGTTGTTTTCATTAAATATCTCTCACTAAGGGACAGAGCTGTGCTTCCCCAATCGCCATGGTAACCATGGCGCGCGCGTGTGGGAAACACTAACTGCTGAGTGACACAGGTGCTTCAAATGAGGTCATCAGACCAGTTTCACACACACGTAGTTATTTAACCTACATTAACAGACATATACATGCACATATACTTGTTATAGATACATAGAGAGACGTACGAGTCTTAAGATCTCGTCTGCTCTTCACCCTGGTGACACAGGTGCTTCAAATGAGCTAATCAGGGCAGTTTCACACATACTTAGTTATTTAACCTACATTAACAGACATATACATGCACATATACTTGTTATAGATACATAGAGAGACATACGAGTCTTAAGATCTCGTCTGCTCTTCACCCTGGTGACACAGGTGCTTCAAATGAGCTAATCAGGGCTGTTTCACACACATACTGTCTGTCTGTCTGTCTGTCTGTCTCTATATTCTATAATTATATTCAGCTTTATTCAGCAATTTACACCTAAAATGAGCTATATTAAGCTATATTATGCTATTTTCAGCTTTATTGAGCTATATTCAACTATTTTCAGCTATTAGCTATATTGAGCTATATTCAGCAGTTTACACCTAAAATGAGCTATATTAAGCTATATTATGCTATTTTCAGCTTTATTGAGCTATATTCAACTATTTTCAGCTATTATCTATATTGAGCTATATTCAGCAATGTACAGCTAAAATGACCTATAATGAGCTATAGCCTGCTATTTTCAGCTTTATTGAGCTATATTGAGCTTTATTCAGCAATATTCAATTATTTTCAGCTATTACGGCAGTAGGCGCCACACTTTCAAAATTTCTTGCGAAATTTTCTAGTTATTTATTATTCCTTATCTGCCTAAACTTTGGACCGTATCTCGTCCCGCAGCGTTGCCAGCACATGCGTACAAAATACATCAAAACGAGCGGCCTGATCGGGAATCGTGTGCTATGACTTTTCTAAGAGATTCGACCGGCGGTTTTCCCGAAAAACGCAAAAAACGGCGAAAAACTTTACAATGGGTGTGTGTGGGGTGAAGTGCACGTGAAGTGCACGCTCAGAGCACGTGATGTCATCGCTAGAGCACGAGAAAGCTTCAGATTCATCAGAAATAAATATTTGTAAATTGCCATTACTGCCCCAATATTCACTCTACAGGCATAATTTATAGCACAAAACGTAGGAAATTTTGTGCTTGCTTGTACAAATGTGTCGTGGAATCCCACAAACATTTACTTTTTTGTCAGCAAGCCTGAAAGCGACATGAAGTCAACCAACTGCTCCATTCAGCCCCATGTTAAATCGGAGCAGAGTTTTCTCTAAATGAGCAAACGGGGGCTCTTTCTGAACTGCCTCTAAGCGCTCATTTCTAAACCCACCAAACATTTAAGTACACGTAAACGTTCACAAAAGTCTTGTGCTTCTCACGATGTCTTCGTTTTTTCATACGGAGTTACGGTTTTCCTATCAAATTCATTAGTTTGACAGGTTGTTTTCATTAAATATCTCTCCCTAAGGGACAGAGCTGTGCTTCCCCAATCGGCATGGTAACCGTGGCGCGCGCGTGTGGGAAACACTAACTGCTGAGTGACACAGGTGCTTCAAATGAGGTCATCAGGGCAGTTTCACACACACGTAGTTATTTAACCTACATTAACAGACATATACATGCACATATACTTGTTATAGATACATAGAGAGACGTACGAGTCTTAACATCTCGTCTGCTCTTCACCCTGGTGACACAGGTGCTTCAAATGAGCTAATCAGGGCTGTTTCACACACACACTTAGTTATTTAACCTACATTAACAGACATATACATGCACATATACTTGTTATAGATACATAGAGAGACATACGAGTCTTAACATCTCGTCTGCTCTTCACCCTGGTGACACAGGTGCTTCAAATGAGCTAATCAGGGCTGTTTCACACACATACTGTCTGTCTGTCTGTCTGTCTGTTTCTATATTCTATAATTATATTCAGCTTTATTCAGCAATTTACACCTAAAATGAGCTATATTAAGCTATATTATATTATTTTCAGCTTTATTGAGCTATATTCAACTATTTTCAGCTATTAGCTATATTGAGCTATATCCAGCAGTTTACACCTAAAATGAGCTATATTAAGCTATATTATGCTATTTTCAGCTTTATTGAGCTATATTGAGCTTTATTCAGCAATATTCAACTATTTTCAGCTATTATCTATATTGAGCTATATTCAGCAGTTTACACCTAAAATGAGCTATATTAAGCTATATTATGCTATTTTCAGCTTTATTGAGCTATATTGAGCTTTATTCAGCAATATTCAACTATTTTCAGCTATTAGCTATATTGAGCTATATTCAGCAGTTTACACCTAAAATGAGCTATATTAAGCTATATTATGCTATTTTCAGCTTTATTGAGCTATATTCAACTATTTTCAGCTATTAGCTATATTGAGCTATATTCAGCAGTTTACACCTAAAATGAGCTATATTAAGCTATTTTCAGCTTTATTGAGCTATATTCAGCTTTATTCAGCAATATTCAACTATTTTCAGTTATTAGCTATATTCAGCTATATTTAGCCATATTCAGCTTTATTCATTCATTTACAGCTATAATGAGCTATATTGAGCTATATTCAGCAGTTTACACCTAAAATGAGCTATATTAAGCTATATTATGCTATTTTCAGCTTTATTGAGCTAGATTGAGCTTTATTCAGCAATATTCAATTATTTTCAGCTATTACGGCAGTAGGCGCCACACTTTCAAAATTTCTTGCGAAATTTTCTAGTTAAGTGTGGCGCTGCCAGCAAGGGCTCATAGAGCCCTGCAGCAGCCCAACTTTATATTCTCCTGCATACTTATTAAGTGTGGCGCTGCCAGCAAGGGCTCATAGAGCCCTGCAGCAGCCCAACTTTATGTTCTCCTGCGGGCTTATTATTCCTGTTCCGCCTAAACTTTGGACCACTAAGGATCCCGGAGCGTTGCCAGCACATGCGTACAAAATACATCAAAACGAGCGGCCTGATCGGGAATCGTGTGCTATGACTTTTCTAAGAGATTCGACCGGCGGTTTTCCCGAAAAATGCAAAAAACGGCGAAAAACTTTACAATGGGTGTGTGTGGGGTGAAGTGCACGTGAAGTGCACGCTCAGAGCACGTGATGTCATCGCTAGAGCACGAGAAAGCTTCAGATTCATCAGAAATAAATATTTGTAAATTGCCATTACTGCCCCAATATTCACTCTACAGGCATAATTTATAGCACAAAACGTAGGAAATTTTGTGCTTGCTTGTACAAATGTGTCGTGGAATCCCACAAACATTTACTTTTTTGTCAGCAAGCCTGAAAGCGACATGAAGTCAACCAACTGCTCCATTAAGACCCATGTTAAATCGGAGCAAAATCTTCTCTCATGAAGCAAACGGAGGCATTTTCTGAACTGCCTTTGCGCTCTCATTTCTAAACCCCCCAAACATTTGAGTACACGGCAACGTTCACAAAAGTCTTGTGCTTCTCACGATGCCTTCATTTTTTTAAACGGAGTTACGGTTTTCCTATCACATTCATTTGTTTGACAGGTTGTTTTGGTTAAATCTACAGTCCAGTCTCCCTCTCAGTCACTAACTGACACAGGTGTTTCGAATCACCAGCTCGTCAGGACAGGACCAACTGCTCTTATCACCGTGGAAACCTTTGATTGACAGATACACGCACACACATAGGGCAACTGACTTCTGAATGTCTGGCTCTCCCCCTGTATCTCTCTCTCTCTGTGTGTCTCTCTAAAATGAGCTATATTAAGCTATATTATGCTATTTTTAGCTTTATTGAGCTATATTGAGCTTTATTCAGCAATATTCAACTATTTTCAGCTATTAGCTATATTCAGCAGTTTACACCTAAAATGAGCTATATTAACCTATATTAAGCTATTTTCATCTTTATTGAGCTATATTGAGCTTTATTCAGCAATATTCAACTATTTTCAGCTACTAGCTATATTCAGCTATATTTAGCCATATTCTGCTTCGTTCATTAATTTATAGCTATAATGAGCTATATTGAGCTATATTATGCTATTTTCATCTTTATTGAGCTATATTGAGCTTTATTCAGCAATATTCAACTATTTTCAGCTATTAGCTATATTCAGCTATATTCAGCTATATTCAGCAGTTTACACCTAAAATTAGCTATATTAAGCTATATTATGCTATTTTCATCTTTATTGAGCTATATTGAGCTTTATTCAGCAATATTCAACTATTTTCAGCTATTAGCTATATTCAGCAGTTTACACCTAAAATGAGCTATATTAACCTATATTAAGCTATTTTCAGCTTTATTGAGCTATATTCAGCTTTATTCAGCAATATTCAACTATTTTCAGCTATTAGCTATATTCAGCTATATTTAGCCATATTATGCTTTATTCATTAATGTACACCTAAAATGAGCTATATTAAGCTATATTATGCTATTTTCAGCTTTATTGAGCTATATTGAGCTTTATTCAGCAATATTCAATTATTTTCAGCTATTACGGCAGTAGGCGCCACACTTTCAAAATTTCTTGCGAAATTTTCTAGTTTATTATTATTCCTCTTCCGCCTAAACTTTGGACCACTAAGGATCCCGGAGCGTTGCCAGCACATGCGTACAAAATACATCAAAACGAGCGGCCTGATCGGGAATCGTGTGCTATGACTTTTCTAAGAGATTCGACCGGCGGTTTTCCCGAAAAACGCAAAAAACGGCGAAAAACTTTACAATGGGTGTGTGTGGGGTGAAGTGCACGTGAAGTGCACGCTCAGAGCACGTGATGTCATCGCTAGAGCACGAGAAAGCTTCAGATTCATCAGAAATAAATATTTGTAAATTGCCATTACTGCCCCAATATTCACTCTACAGGCATAATTTATAGCACAAAACGTAGGAAATGTTGTGCTTGCTTGTACAAATGTGTCGTGGAATCCCACAAACATTTACTTTTTTGTCAGCAAGCCTGAAAGCGACATGAAGTCAACCAACTGCTCCATTCAGCCCCATGTTAAATCGGAGCAGAGTTTTCTCTAAATGAGCAAACGGGGGCTCTTTCTGAACTGCCTCTAAGCGCTCATTTCTAAACCCACCAAACATTTAAGTACACGTAAACGTTCACAAAAGTCTTGTGCTTCTCACGATGTCTTCGTTTTTTCATACGGAGTTACGGTTTTCCTATCAAATTCATTAGTTTGACAGGTTGTTTTCATTAAATATCTCTCCCTAAGGGACAGAGCTGTGCTTCCCCAATCGCCATGGTAACCATGGCGCGCGCGTGTGGGAAACACTAACTGCTGAGTGACACAGGTGCTTCAAATGAGGTCATCAGGGCAGTTTCACACACACGTAGTTATTTAACCTACATTAACAGACATATACATGCACATATACTTGTTATAGATACATAGAGAGACGTACGAGTCTTAACATCTCGTCTGCTCTTCACCCTGGTGACACAGGTGCTTCAAATGAGCTAATCAGGGCTGTTTCACACACACACTTAGTTATTTAACCTACATTAACAGACATATACATGCACATATACTTGTTATAGATACATAGAGAGACATACGAGTCTTAACATCTCGTCTGCTCTTCACCCTGGTGACACAGGTGCTTCAAATGAGCTAATCAGGGCTGTTTCACACACATACTGTCTGTCTGTCTGTCTGTCTGTTTCTATATTCTATAATTATATTCAGCTTTATTCAGCAATTTACACCTAAAATGAGCTATATTAAGCTATATTATATTATTTTCAGCTTTATTGAGCTATATTCAACTATTTTCAGCTATTAGCTATATTGAGCTATATCCAGCAGTTTACACCTAAAATGAGCTATATTAAGCTATATTATGCTATTTTCAGCTTTATTGAGCTATATTGAGCTTTATTCAGCAATATTCAACTATTTTCAGCTATTAGCTATATTCAGCTATATTCAGCTATATTCAGCAGTTTACACCTAAAATGAGCTATATTAAGCTATATTATGCTATTTTCAGCTTTATTGAGCTATATTGAGCTTTATTCAGCAATATTCAACTATTTTCAGCTATTAGCTATATTCAGCTATATTCAGCTATATCCAGCAGTTTACACCTAAAATGAGCTATATTAAGTTATATTATGCTATTTTCAGCTTTACTGAGCTATATTGAGCTTTATTCAGCAATACTCAACTATTTTCAGCTATTAGCTATATTCAGCTATATTCAGCTTAATTTAACTTTTTTAAGCTTTTTTATATTTAAAATGTAAGCTTCAGCTTTTAGCACTCCAACGCTGCTCTCAAGTCCATCACAAATACAGAAATGACTCCTCAATAACCTCAACAACACATCTCACTACCGGTAATATATATATTGCAACGTCTTACGGCAGTACGCGCCACACTTTCAAAATTTCTTGCGAAATTTTCTAGTTTATTTATTCCTCTTCCGCCTAAACTTTGGACCACTAAGGATCCCGGAGCGTTGCCAGCACATGCGTACAAAATACATCAAAACGAGCGGCCTGATCGGGAATCGTGTGCTATGACCCTGCTAAGAGATTCGACCGGCGGTTTTCCTGAAAAACGCAAAAAACGGCGAAAAAATTTACAATGGGTGTGTGTGGGGTGAAGTGCACGTGAAGTGCACGCTCAGAGCACGTGATGTCATCGCTAGAGCACGAGAAAGCTTCAGATTCATCAGAAATAAATATTTGTAAATTGCCATTACTGCCCCAATATTCACTCTACAGGCATAATTTATAGCACAAAACGTAGGAAATCTTGTGCTTGCTTGTACAAATGTGTCGTGGAATCCCACAAACATTTACTTTTTTGTCAGCAAGCCTGAAAGCGACATGAAGTCAACCAACTGCTCCATTAAGACCCATGTTAAATCGGAGCAAAATCTTCTCTCATGAAGCAAACGGAGGCATTTTATGAACTGCCTTTGCGCTCTCATTTCTAAACCCCCCAAACATTTGAGTACACGGCAACGTTCACAAAAGTCTTGTGCTTCTCACGATGCCTTCATTTTTTTAAACGGAGTTACGGTTTTCCTATCACATTCATTTGTTTGACAGGTTGTTTTGGTTAAATCTACAGTCCAGTCTCCCTCTCAGTCACTAACTGACACAGGTGTTTCGAATCACCAGCTCGTCAGGACAGGACCAACTGCTCTTATCACCGTGGAAACCTTTGATTGACAGATACACGCACACACATAGGGCAACTGACTTCTGAATGTCTGGCTCTCCCCCTGTATCTCTCTCTCTGTGTCTCTCCCACCCCTCCCCTCTGTCTGTCTGTCTGTCTCTCTCTCTCTTTCTCTCTCTCTCTCTCTAAAATTAGCTATATTAAGCTATATTATGCTATTTTCATCTTTAGTGAGCTATATTGAGCTTTATTCAGCAATATTCAACTATTTTCAGCTTTCAGCTATATTCAGCTATATTCAGCTATATACACCTAAAATTAGCTATATTAAGCTATATTATGCTATTTTCATCTTTATTGAGCTATATTGAGCTTTATTCAGCAATATTCAACTATTTTCAGCTATTAGCTATATTCAGCTATATTTAGCCATATTCTGCTTAGTTCATTAATTTATAGCTATAATGAGCTATATTGAGCTATATTATGCTATTTTCATCTTTATTGAGCTATATTGAGCTTTATTCAGCAATATTCAACTATTTTCAGCTATTAGCTATATTCAGCTATATTTAGCCATATTCTGCTTCGTTCATTAATTTATAGCTATAATGAGCTATATTGAGCTATATTATGCTATTTTCATCTTTATTGAGCTATATTGAGCTTTATTCAGCAATATTCAACTATTTTCAGCTATTAGCTATATTCAGCTATATTCAGCTATATTCAGCAGTTTACACCTAAAATGAGCTATATTAACCTATATTAAGCTATTTTCAGCTTTATTGAGCTATATTCAGCTTTATTCAGCAATATTCAACTATTTTCAGCTATTAGCTATATTCAGCTATATTCAGCTATATTCAGCAGTTTACACCTAAAATGAGCTATATTAAGCTATTTTCAGCTTTATTGAGCTATATTCAGCTTTATTCAGCAATATTCAACTATTTTCAGCTATTAGCTATATTCAGCTATATTTAGCCATATTCAGCTTTATTCATTAATGTACAGCTAAAATGAGCTATAATGAGCTATAGCCTGCTATTTTCAGCTTTATTGAGCTATATTGAGCTTTATTCAGCAATATTCAATTATTTTCAGCTATTACGGCAGTAGGCGCCACACTTTCAAAATTTCTTGCGAAATTTTCTAGTTAGTTGGAGTGCTTCAGCACCCAACTATTGTTCTTTGAATCTTTATTCAGCTTATTATTATTAGTTGGAGTGCTTCAGCACCCAACTATTGTTCTTTGAATCTTTATTCAGCTTATTATTATTAGTTGGAGTGCTTCAGCACCCAACTATTGTTCTTTGAATCTTTATTCAGCTTATTATTAGTTGGAGTGCTTCAGCACCCAACTATTGTTCTTTGAATCTTTATTCAGCTTATTATTATTATTATTATTCTATTTCTTCCGTACGTATTTTGAACTGCTTAAACTCCTTCAGCTTTTCAGCTACTTAAACTTTTCAAATATTAAAAAATTCAGCTTCTTCAGGAGAGGGGGGCTATGACCTTTCATATTTTTAACTTTTCAACTTTTCTTAATATTAATCTTTTTATGCTTTTTTTTAACATGGGATTCCTATGGAGAAAATCCTCAACTTTAACAGCTTATAGGTTCAGCATACTTTCAGCTAAAGATACCATTTCAACTTTAAAATGTAGACATATTTTTCAACTATGACTGCATATTTTTAGATATTTTCTATCTTTTAAGAATTTTAAACTATGAATTTTTGAATTTAATAAATCTTAAGCTCCTTTTCTTCTTTTAACATGAGTGTGTATGGCGCAGCTCAGAGTGCGTGATGTCATCGCTAGAGTGCAGAGAAGCGTCAGGATCTCGAGAAAAAAAGAATTGTAAATTGCCATTGACTCCACAATTCTCACTCTTCAGGCATAATTTTTACATATAAACGTAGGAAATATTGTGCTTGCTTGTACAAATGTGTGGTGGAATCCCACAAACATTTACTTTTTTATCAAAAAGCAAGAAAGCGACATGAAGTCCGCCAACTGCTCCATTAAGACCCATGTTAAATTGGAGCACAATCTTTCTCTCATGGAGCAAACGGAGGGACATTCTGAACTGCCTCTAAGCTCTCATTTCTAAACCCCCCAAAAATTTGAGTACACGTAAACGTTCACAAAAGTCTTGTGCTTCTCACGATGCCTTCATTTTTTTAAACGGAGTTACGGTTTTCCTATCACATTCATTAGTTTGACAGGTTGTTTTTGTTAAATCTACAGTGCAGTCTCCCTCTGTCACTCACTGACACAGGTGTTTTTAATTAGCTCTTCAGGACAGTTTGACACAGGAGCAGTGTCACTATGGAAACCTTTGATGTTACCAGCACACAGCTTAATGCAGTTTGACAGACACACAGACACAGATACACACGCACACACATACGGCAACTGACTTCTGAATGTCTGGCTCTCTCTCTCTATCTCTCTCTCCTTCTGTCTCTCTCTCTCCTTCTGTCTCTCCCACCCCTCCCCTTTTGAGCAGGTAGTTTCTCTTTTCTGTATTTTAAGCTATTTTAACCTATATTTAGCTATATTCAGCTATCTGCTAAATTGAACTATATTCAGCTTTATTCAGCAATTCACAGCTATAATGAGCTATATTCAGCTATATTCTGCTATTTTGAGCTATATTCAGCAATATTCAACTATTTTCAGCTATTAGCTATATTCAGCTATATTCAGCTTTATTCAGCAATTTACAGCTATAATGAGCTATATTGAGCTATATTCTGCTATTTTGAGCTATTTTGAGTTTTATTCAGCAATATTCAACTATTTTCAGCTATTAGCTATATTCAGCTATATTCAGCTTTATTCAGCAATTTACAGCTATGAGCTATATTGAGCTATATTCTGCTATTTTGAGCTATATTCAGCAATATTCAACTATTTTCAGCTATTAGCTATATCCAGCTATATTCAGCTTTATTCAGCAATTTACAGCTATAATGAGCTATATTGAGCTATATTCTGCTATTTTGAGCTATATTGAGTTTGATTCAGCAATATTCAACTATCTTCAGCTATTAGCTATATTCAGCTATATTCTGCTATTTTGAGCTTTATTGAGCTATTTTGAGCTTTATTCAGCAATATTCAACTATTTGTAGCTATTAGCTATATTCAGCTATATTCAGCTTTATTCAACAATTTTCAGCTATAATGAGCCTTATTGAGCTATATTGAGCTTTATTCAGCAATATTGATCTATATTGAGCTATTTTCAGCTTAATTTAGCTATTTTCACTTATCTTTTTCAAATATTTAAGTTTAAGCTTCAGCTTTTAGCACTCCAACGCATTTTCTGCAGGAAATGCCATTTCTAGTTATTATTATTATTCTATTTCTTCCGTACGTATTTTGAACTGCTTAAACTCCTTCAGCTTTTCAGCTACTTAAACTTTTCAAATATTAAAAAATTCAGCTTCTTCAGGAGAGGGGGGCTATGACCTTTCATATTTTTAACTTTTCAACTTTTCTTAATATTAATCTTTTTATGCTTTTTTTTAACATGGGATTCCTATGGAGAAAATCCTCAACTTTAACAGCTTATAGGTTCAGCATACTTTCAGCTAAAGATACCATTTCAACTTTAAAATGTAGACATATTTTTCAACTATGACTGCATATTTTTAGATATTTTCTATCTTTTAAGAATTTTAAACTATGAATTTTTGAATTTAATAAATCTTAAGCTCCTTTTCTTCTTTTAACATGAGTGTGTATGGCGCAGCTCAGAGTGCGTGATGTCATCGCTAGAGTGCAGAGAAGCGTCAGGATCTCGAGAAAAAAAGAATTGTAAATTGCCATTGACTCCACAATTCTCACTCTTCAGGCATAATTTTTACATATAAACGTAGGAAATATTGTGCTTGCTTGTACAAATGTGTGGTGGAATCCCACAAACATTTACTTTTTTATCAAAAAGCAAGAAAGCGACATGAAGTCCGCCAACTGCTCCATTAAGACCCATGTTAAATTGGAGCACAATCTTTCTCTCATGGAGCAAACGGAGGGACATTCTGAACTGCCTCTAAGCTCTCATTTCTAAACCCCCCAAAAATTTGAGTACACGTAAACGTTCACAAAAGTCTTGTGCTTCTCACGATGCCTTCATTTTTTTAAACGGAGTTACGGTTTTCCTATCACATTCATTAGTTTGACAGGTTGTTTTTGTTAAATCTACAGTGCAGTCTCCCTCTGTCACTCACTGACACAGGTGTTTTTAATTAGCTCTTCAGGACAGTTTGACACAGGAGCAGTGTCACTATGGAAACCTTTGATGTTACCAGCACACAGCTTAATGCAGTTTGACAGACACACAGACACAGATACACACGCACACACATACGGCAACTGACTTCTGAATGTCTGGCTCTCTCTCTCTATCTCTCTCTCCTTCTGTCTCTCTCTCTCCTTCTGTCTCTCCCACCCCTCCCCTTTTGAGCAGGTAGTTTCTCTTTTCTGTATTTTAAGCTATTTTAACCTATATTTAGCTATATTCAGCTATCTGCTAAATTGAACTATATTCAGCTTTATTCAGCAATTCACAGCTATAATGAGCTATATTCAGCTATATTCTGCTATTTTGAGCTATATTCAGCAATATTCAACTATTTTCAGCTATTAGCTATATTCAGCTATATTCAGCTTTATTCAGCAATTTACAGCTATAATGAGCTATATTGAGCTATATTCTGCTATTTTGAGCTATTTTGAGTTTTATTCAGCAATATTCAACTATTTTCAGCTATTAGCTATATTCAGCTATATTCAGCTTTATTCAGCAATTTACAGCTATGAGCTATATTGAGCTATATTCTGCTATTTTGAGCTATATTCAGCAATATTCAACTATTTTCAGCTATTAGCTATATCCAGCTATATTCAGCTTTATTCAGCAATTTACAGCTATAATGAGCTATATTGAGCTATATTCTGCTATTTTGAGCTATATTGAGTTTGATTCAGCAATATTCAACTATCTTCAGCTATTAGCTATATTCAGCTATATTCTGCTATTTTGAGCTTTATTGAGCTATTTTGAGCTTTATTCAGCAATATTCAACTATTTGTAGCTATTAGCTATATTCAGCTATATTCAGCTTTATTCAACAATTTTCAGCTATAATGAGCCTTATTGAGCTATATTGAGCTTTATTCAGCAATATTGATCTATATTGAGCTATTTTCAGCTTAATTTAGCTATTTTCACTTATCTTTTTCAAATATTTAAGTTTAAGCTTCAGCTTTTAGCACTCCAACGCATTTTCTGCAGGAAATGCCATTTCTAGTTATTATTATTATTCTATTTCTTCCGTACGTATTTTGAACTGCTTAAACTCCTTCAGCTTTTCAGCTACTTAAACTTTTCAAATATTAAAAAATTCAGCTTCTTCAGGAGAGGGGGGCTATGACCTTTCATATTTTTAACTTTTCAACTTTTCTTAATATTAATCTTTTTATGCTTTTTTTTAACATGGGATTCCTATGGAGAAAATCCTCAACTTTAACAGCTTATAGGTTCAGCATACTTTCAGCTAAAGATACCATTTCAACTTTAAAATGTAGACATATTTTTCAACTATGACTGCATATTTTTAGATATTTTCTATCTTTTAAGAATTTTAAACTATGAATTTTTGAATTTAATAAATCTTAAGCTCCTTTTCTTCTTTTAACATGAGTGTGTATGGCGCAGCTCAGAGTGCGTGATGTCATCGCTAGAGTGCAGAGAAGCGTCAGGATCTCGAGAAAAAAAGAATTGTAAATTGCCATTGACTCCACAATTCTCACTCTTCAGGCATAATTTTTACATATAAACGTAGGAAATATTGTGCTTGCTTGTACAAATGTGTCGTGGAATCCCACAAACATTTACTTTTTTATCAAAAAGCAAGAAAGCGACATGAAGTCCGCCAACTGCTCCATTAAGCCCAATGTTAAATCGGAGCACAATCTTTCTCTCATGGAGCAAACGGGGGCCCTTTTTGAACTGCCTCTAAGCTCTCATTTCTAAACCCCCCAAAAATTTGAGTACACGTAAACGTTCACAAAAGTCTTGTGCTTCTCACGATGCCTTCATTTTTTTAAACGGAGTTACGGTTTTCCTATCACATTCATTAGTTTGACAGGTTGTTTTTGTTAAATCTACAGTGCAGTCTCCCTCTGTCACTCACTGACACAGGTGTTTTTAATTAGCTCTTCAGGACAGTTTGACACAGGAGCAGTGTCACTATGGAAACCTTTGATGTTACCAGCACACAGCTTAGTGCAGTTTGACAGACACACAGACACAGATACACACGCACACACATACGGCAACTGACTTCTGAATGTCTGGCTCTCTCTCTCTATCTCTCTCTCCTTCTGTCTCTCTGTCTCTCCCACCCCTCCCCTTTTGAGCAGGTAGTTTCTCTTTTCTGTACTTTAAGCTATTTTAACCTATATTTAGCTATATTCAGCTATCTGCTAAATTGAACTATATTCAGCTTTATTCAGCAATTCACAGCTATAATGAGCTATATTCAGCTATATTCTGCTATTTTGAGCTTTATTCAGCAATATTCAACTATTTTCAGCTATTAGCTATATTCAGCTATATTCAGCTTTATTCAGCAATTTACAGCTATAATGAGCTATATTGAGCTATATTCTGCTATTTTGAGCTATATTGAGTTTTATTCAGCAATATTCAACTATTTTCAGCTATTAGCTATATTCAGCTATATTCAGCTTTATTCAGCAATTTACAGCTATGAGCTATATTGAGCTATATTCTGCTATTTTGAGCTATATTCAGCAATATTCAACTATTTTCAGCTATTAGCTATATCCAGCTATATTCAGCTTTATTCAGCAATTTACAGCTATAATGAGCTATATTGAGCTATATTCTGCTATTTTGAGCTATATTGAGTTTTATTCAGCAATATTCAACTATCTTCAGCTATTAGCTATATTCAGCTATATTCTGCTATTTTGAGCTTTATTGAGCTATTTTGAGCTTTATTCAGCAATATTCAACTATTTGTAGCCATTAGCTATATTCAGCTATATTCAGCTTTATTCAACAATTTACAGCTATAATGAGCCTTATTGAGCTATATTGAGCTTTATTCAGCAATATTGATCTATATTGAGCTATTTTCAGCTTAATTTAGCTATTTTCACTTATCTTTTTCAAATATTTAAGTTTAAGCTTCAGCTTTTAGCACTCCAACGCATTTTCTGCAGGAAATGCCATTTCTAGTTATTATTATTATTCTATTTCTTCCGTACGTATTTTGAACTGCTTAAACTCCTTCAGCTTTTCAGCTACTTAAACTTTTCAAATATTAAAAAATTCAGCTTCTTCAGGAGAGGGGGGCTATGACCTTTCATATTTTTAACTTTTCAACTTTTCTTAATATTAATCTTTTTATGCTTTTTTTTAACATGGGATTCCTATGGAGAAAATCCTCAACTTTAACAGCTTATAGGTTCAGCATACTTTCAGCTAAAGATACCATTTCAACTTTAAAATGTAGACATATTTTTCAACTATGACTGCATATTTTTAGATATTTTCTATCTTTTAAGAATTTTAAACTATGAATTTTTGAATTTAATAAATCTTAAGATCCTCTTCTGCCTTTAACATGAGTGTGTATGGCGCAGCTCAGAGTGCGTGATGTCATCGCTAGAGTGCAGAGAAGCGTCAGGATCTCGAGAAAAATAAAATTGTAAATTGCCATTGACTCCACAATTCTCACTCTTCAGGCATAATTTTTACATATAAACGTAGGAAATATTGTGCTTGCTTGTACAAATGTGTCGTGGAATCCCACAAACATTTACTTTTTTCTCAAAAAGCCGGTAAGCGACATGAAGTCAGCCAACTGCTCCATTAAGCCCAATGTTAAATCGGAGCACAATCTTTCTCTCATGGAGCAAACGGGGGGACTTTCTGAACTGCCTCTAAGCTCTCATTTCTAAACCCCCCAAAAATTTGAGTACACGAAAACGTTCACAAAAGTCTTGTGCTTCTCACGATGCCTTCATTTTTTTAAACGGAGTTACGGTTTTCCTATCACATTCATTAGTTTGACAGGTTGTTTTTGTTAAATCTACAGTGCAGTCTCCCTCTGTCACTCACTGACACAGGTGTTTCTAATGAGCTCTTCAGGACAGTTTGACCCAGGAGCAGTGTCACTATGGAAACCTTTGATGTTACCAGCACACAGGTGCTCTGCTTAGTGCAGTTTGACAGACACACAGACACAGATACACACGCACACACATACGGCAACTGACTTCTGAATGTCTGGCTCTCTCTCTCTATCTCTCTCTCCTTCTGTCTCTCTCACTCTCTCTGTCTCTCCCACCCCTCCCCTTTTGAGCAGGTAGTTTGTCTTTTCTGTATTTTAAGCTATTTTAACCTATATTTAGCTATATTCAGCTATCTAATAAATTGAACTATATTCAGCAATTCACAGCTATATTGAGCTATATTCTGCTATTTTGAGCTTTATTCAGCAATATTCAACTATTTTCAGCTATTAGCTATATTCAGCTATATTCAGCTTTATTCAGCAATTTACAGCTATAATGAGCTATATTGAGCTATATTCTGCTATTTTGAGCTATTTTGAGTTTTATTCAGCAATATTCAACCATTTTCAGCTATTAGCTATATTCAGCTATATTCAGCTTTATTCAGCAATTTACAGCTATGAGCTATATTGAGCTATATTCTGCTATTTTGAGCTTTATTCAGCAATATTCAACTATTTTCAGCTATTAGCTATATTCAGCTATATTCAGCTTTATTCAGCAATTTACAGCTATAATGAGCTATATTGAGCTATATTCTGCTATTTTGAGCTATTTTGAGTTTTATTCAGCAATATTCAACCATTTTCAGCTATTAGCTATATTCAGCTATATTCAGCTTTATTCAGCAATTTACAGCTATGAGCTATATTGAGCTATATTCTGCTATTTTGAGCTATATTCAGCAATATTCAACTATTTTCAGCTATTAGCTATATCCAGCTATATTCAGCTTTATTCAGCAATTTACAGCTATAATGAGCTATATTAAGCTATATTCTGCTATTTTGAGCTGTTTTGAGTTTTATTCAGCAATATTCAACCATTTTCAGCTATTAGCTATATTCAGCTATATTCAGCTTTATTCAGCAATTTACAGCTATGAGCTATATTGAGCTATATTCTGCTATTTTGAGCTATATTCAGCAATATTCAACTATTTTCAGCTATTAGCTATATCCAGCTATATTCAGCTTTATTCAGCAATTTACAGCTATAATGAGCTATATTGAGCTATATTCTGCTATTTTGAGCTATATTGAGTTTTATTCAGCAATATTCAACTATTTTCAGCTATTAGCTATATTCAGCTATATTTCCGCTTTATTCAGCAATTTACAGCTATAATGAGCTATATTGAGCTATATTCTGCTATTTTGAGCTTTATTGAGCTATTTTGAGCTTTATTCAGCAATATTCAACTATTTTCAGCTATTAGCTATATTCAGCTATATTCAGCTTTATTCAGCAATTTACAGCTATAATGAGCTATATTGAGCTATATTCTGCTATTTTGAGCTATTTTGAGTTTCATTCAGCAATATTCAACTATTTTCAGCTATTAGCTATATTCTGCTATTTTGAGCTTTATTCAGCAATATTCAACTATTTTCAGCTATCTGCTAAATTGAACTATATTCAGCTTTATTCAGCAATTCACAGCTATAATGAGCTATATTCAGCTATATTCTGCTATTTTGAGCTTTATTCAGCAATATTCAACTATTTTCAGCTATTAGCTATATTCAGCTATATTTAGCCATATTCAGCTTTATTCATTAATTTACAGCTATATTGAGCTTTAATCAGCAATAATCAACTATTTTCAGCTATTAGCTATATTCAGCTATATTCAGCTTTATTCATCAATTTACAGTTATAATGAGCTATATTCTGCAATGCTCAGCTTTATTGAGGTATATTGAGCTTTATTCAGCAATATTCACCTATCAGCTATATTCAGCTTTATTCAGCAATGTTCAGCTATAATGAGCAATATTCTGCTATTTTTAGCTCTATTGAGCTAAATTGAGCTTTATTCAGCAATTTTCAGCTATCAGCTATATTGAGCTATATTCAACTTTATTCCGCAATTTTCAGCTATAATGAGCTATATTCTGCTATTTTTAGCTCTATTGAGCTATATTGAGCTTTATTCAGCAATATTCAGATATCAGCTATATTCAGCTTTATTCAGCAATCTTCAGCTATAATGAGCTGTATTCTGCTATTTTCAGGTTTATTGAGCTATATTGAGCTGTATTCTGCTATTTTCAGGTTTATTGAGCTATATTGAGGTTTATTCAGCAATATTCAGATATAATGAGCTGTATTCTGCACTTTTCAGGTTTATTGAGCTATATTGAGCTTTATTCAGCAATATTCAGATATCAGCTATATTCAGCTTTATTCAGCAATTTTCAGCTATATTCTACTTTATTCACCTTTATTCAGCTATATTGAGCTTTATTCAGCAATATTCAGCTATCAGCTATATTCAGCTTTATTCAGCAATTTTCAGCTATAATGAGCTATATTCTGCTATTTTCAGGTTTATTGAGCTATATTGAGCTTTATTCAGCAATATTCAGCTATCAGCTATATTCAGCTTTATTCAGCAATTCTCAGCTATATTGAGCTATATTCTGCTATTTACAGGTTTATTGAGCCATGTTGAGATTTATTCAGCAATTTTCAACTATCAGATATATTCAGCTTAATTTAGCTATTTTCACTTATTTCTTTCAAATATTTAAGCTTTAAGCTTCAGCTTTTAGCACTCCAACGCATTTTCAGCAGGAAATGCTCTTTCTAGTTAAGTGTGGCGCTGCCAGCAAGGGCTCATAGAGCCCTGCAGCAGCCCAACTTTATGTTCTCCTGCGGGCTTATTAGTTGGAGTGCTTCAGCACCCAACTATTGTTCTTTGAATCTTTATTCAGCTTATTATTCTATTTCTTCCGTACGTATTTTGAACTGCTTAAACTCCTTCAGCTTTTCAGCTACTTAAACTTTTCAAATATTAAAAAATTCAGCTTCTTCAGGAGAGGGGTGCTATGACCTTTCATATTTTTAACTTTTCAACTTTTCTTAATATTAATCTTTTTATGCTTTTTTTAACATGGGATTCCTATGGAGAAAATCCTCAAATTTAACAGCTTATAGGTTCAGCATACTTTCAGCTAAAGATACCATTTCAACTTTAAAATGTAGACATATTTTTCAACTATGACTGCATATTTTTAGATATTTTCTATCTTTTAAGAATTTTAAACTATGAATTTTTGAATTTAATAAATCTTAAGCTCCTTTTCTTCTTTTAACATGAGTGTGTATGGCGCAGCTCAGAGTGCGTGATGTCATCGCTAGAGTGCAGAGAAGCGTCAGGATCTCGAGAAAAAAATAATTGTAAATTGCCATTGACTCCACAATTCTCACTCTTCAGGGATAATTTTTACATATAAACGTAGGAAATATTGTGCTTGCTTGTACAAATGTGTCGTGGAATCCCACAAACATTTACTTTTTTATCAAAAAGCAAGAAAGCGACATGAAGTCCGCCAACTGCTCCATTAAGACCCATGTTAAATTGGAGCACAATCTTTCTCTCATGGAGCAAACGGAGGGACATTCTGAACTGCCTCTAAGCTCTCATTTCTAAACCCCCCAAACATTTGAGTACACGGCAACGTTCACAAAAGTCTTGTGCTTCTCACGATGCCTTCATTTTTTTAAACGGAGTTACGGTTTTCCTATCACATTCATTTGTTTGACAGGTTGTTTTGGTTAAATCTACAGTCCAGTCTCCCTCTCAGTCACTAACTGACACAGGTGTTTCGAATCACCAGCTCGTCAGGACAGGACCAACTGCTCTTATCACCGTGGAAACCTTTGATTGACAGATACACGCACACACATAGGGCAACTGACTTCTGAATGTCTGGCTCTCCCCCTGTATCTCTCTCTCTGTGTCCCTCCCACCCCTCCCCTCTGTCTGTCTGTCTGTCTCTCTCTCTCTTTCTCTCTCTCTCTCTCTAAAATGAGCTATATTAAGCTATATTATGCTATTTTCATCTTTAGTGGGCTATATTGAGCTTTATTCAGCAATATTCAACTATTTTCAGCTTTTAGCTATATTCAGCTATATTCAGCTATATACACCTAAAATTAGCTATATTAAGCTATATTATGCTATTTTCATCTTTATTGAGCTATATTGAGCTTTATTCAGCAATATTCAACTATTTTCAGCTATTAGCTATATTCAGCTATATTTAGCCATATTCTGCTTCGTTCATTAATTTATAGCTATAATGAGCTATATTGAGCTATATTATGCTATTTTCATCTTTATTGAGCTATATTGAGCTTTATTCAGCAATATTCAACTATTTTCAGCTATTAGCTATATTCAGCTATATTCAGCAGTTTACACCTAAAATGAGCTATATTAACCTATATTAAGCTATTTTCAGCTTTATTGAGCTATATTCAGCTTTATTCAGCAATATTCAACTATTTTCAGCTATTAGCTATATTCAGCTATATTCAGCTATATTCAGCAGTTTACACCTAAAATGAGCTATATTAAGCTATTTTCAGCTTTATTGAGCTATATTCAGCTTTATTCAGCAATATTCAACTATTTTCAGCTATTAGCTATATTCAGCTATATTTAGCCATATTCAGCTTTATTCATTAATGTACAGCTAAAATGAGCTATAATGAGCTATAGCCTGCTATTTTCAGCTTTATTGAGCTATATTGAGCTTTATTCAGCAATATTCAATTATTTTCAGCTATTACGGCAGTAGGCGCCACACTTTCAAAATTTCTTGCGAAATTTTCTAGTTAGTTGGAGTGCTTCAGCACCCAACTATTGTTCTTTGAATCTTTATTCAGCTTATTATTATTAGTTGGAGTGCTTCAGCACCCAACTATTGTTCTTTGAATCTTTATTCAGCTTATTATTATTAGTTGGAGTGCTTCAGCACCCAACTATTGTTCTTTGAATCTTTATTCAGCTTATTATTAGTTGGAGTGCTTCAGCACCCAACTATTGTTCTTTGAATCTTTATTCAGCTTATTATTATTATTATTATTCTATTTCTTCCGTACGTATTTTGAACTGCTTAAACTCCTTCAGCTTTTCAGCTACTTAAACTTTTCAAATATTAAAAAATTCAGCTTCTTCAGGAGAGGGGGGCTATGACCTTTCATATTTTTAACTTTTCAACTTTTCTTAATATTAATCTTTTTATGCTTTTTTTTAACATGGGATTCCTATGGAGAAAATCCTCAACTTTAACAGCTTATAGGTTCAGCATACTTTCAGCTAAAGCTATTAGCTATATTCAGCTATATTTAGCCATATTCAGCTTTATTCATTAATGTACAGCTAAAATGAGCTATAATGAGCTATAGCCTGCTATTTTCAGCTTTATTGAGCTATATTGAGCTTTATTCAGCAATATTCAACTATTTTCAGCTATTATCTATATTGAGCTATATTCAGCAGTTTACACCTAAAATGAGCTATATTAAGCTATATTATGCTATTTTCAGCTTTATTGAGCTAGATTGAGCTTTATTCAGCAATATTCAATTATTTTCAGCTATTACGGCAGTAGGCGCCACACTTTCAAAATTTCTTGCGAAATTTTCTAGTTTTTACATATAAACGTAGGAAATATTGTGCTTGCTTGTACAAATGTGTCGTGGAATCCCACAAACATTTACTTTTTTGTCAAAAAGCAAGAAATCGACATGAAGTCAGCCAACTGCTCCATTCAGCCCCATGTTAAATTGGAGCAGAGTTTTCTCTCATGGAGAAAACGGAGGCCCATTCTGAACTGCCTCTAAGCTCTCATTTCTAAACCCCCCAAACATTTAAGTACACGTGAACGTTCACAAAAGTCTTGTGCTTCTCACGATGCCTTCATTTTTTCATACGGAGTTACGGTTTTCCTATCAAATTCATTAGTTTGACAGGTTGTTTTCATTAAATATCTCTCCCTAAGGGGCAGAGCTGTGCTTCCCCAATCGCCATGGTAACCATGGCGCGCGTGTGGGAAAGACTAACTGCTGAGTGACACAGGTGCTTCAAATGAGGTCATCAGGGCAGTTTCACACACACTTAGTTATTTAACCTACATTAACAGACATATACATGCACATATACTTGTTATAGATACATAGAGAGACATACGAGTCTTAAGATCTCGTCTGCTCTTCACCCTGGTGACACAGGTGCTTCAAATGAGCTAATCAGAGCAGTTTCACACACACTTAGTTATTTAACCTACATTAACAGACATATACATGCACATATACTTGTTATAGATCAGGGGTGTCAAACTCATTTTAGCTCAGGGGCCACATGGAGGAAAATCTATTCCCAAGTGGGCCGGACCAGTACAATAATGGTATATATAACTTAAAAACAACAACTTCAGATTGTTTTCTTTGTGTTAATACGATAACATAAAAAAAACTGGAGCCTGAGGACAGTGTGTCCAAAAGCACAACATCACTATTAATCATAAAACACCTCAAGTTATTTGAAAATTCTGAGGACAAAGAACACACAAACACACAATGCCTCAGTGATTCACAGAAGTATATCACAGATCACAGAACTATATCAGGGTGTCTCATGCAGCACTTTAAGTGGGGCTGCATAGTTTATTTGACTCCTGATACCTGGCATCTTTTAGCTTTCACCAAGGCATCAATATCAGGCGTCACATCCTGAGTGGCAGACAACTTCAGGATGTGATTCAAGTGCTTGTGCGTGAGCCTTGAGCGCAGCTTTGTTTTATTTATGCTCATTACAGAGAAAACGTACTCACAAAGATATGTGGTTCCAAACATGCACAACAATTTTGCAGCGAGGGCTGTCAAGTTGGGGTAACCTGGCAAGATATTCTGATAAAATGTGTCCAAGCCAGATGCGGCAAATTTGCCCTTCAAATCCGAGTCACACTGTAAGTCTATTATTTCAAGTTGGATGTTGACGGGCAGATCAAAGGGATTCACGGTGAATGGCGAGCAAAAAACTTTGAAGTCTTTCTCCAGTTCACCAAAAATCTGAAAGCGTTGCTCAAACTCCCGTAACAGTCCCGTTATTTTATCTTTGAACCGCTTCATGTCTGCCACATGTTGGGTCGCGCACACATTTTTCAGACAGGGGAAGTGAGCTGCATCACCACCGGCGAGTTGCGTCTCCCACAATGACAACTTCAACTTGAAAGAACGTATGCTGTCATAATACTGTGTGACAACTTTGTTGCGCCCTTGCAGCTGTTTGTTCAAGTTATTCAGGTGCTCTGTAACATCCACCATAAATGCAAGGTCCTGCATCCATTCTGCGGAATGAAATTCTAACACTGGTTTGCCCTTTTATTCCATGAACTGTTCAATTTCTTCTCGTAAATCAAAGAAACGCCTCAGCACAGCACCTCGGCTTAACCATCTTACCTCAGTGTGGTATGGCAGGCCATAGATGTGGTCTTTCTCTCTGAGAAGGCTGTCAAACTGACGGTGATTCAGGCTTCTGGATCGGATGAAATTAACGGTTTGGATGACCACCTTCATGACGTTATCCATCTTTAATGACTTGCAACACAAAGCCTCCTGGTGCAAAATACAGTGAAAAGTCCAAAAATCACGTCCTCTATTTGCAGATTGCACTTTCTCTCTGAACTTTGTCACAACGCCTGCTTTTTTCCCGATCATTGAGGGCGCACCATCTTTAGCTAGGCTGACAGCTGTTAAGTTCTAATAGATTAGTGAGCTTGAAATTACCTGTACATGTGTAATAAAGGATTGTTTAAGTGTACATTACAATGCATAAGAAGGATATGATAAATAATGAAGGGCATTATGAAGGATATGTAATTGTATGTATTAAGAAAGTCACTGTATGTCATATTGTTTAGGTGTGAATGGGTTTTTATATAATGATTCTATAGGAGTTAGGAATGTGGGACTGTTTCTTGAAGAAGAAGTGGTTCCTTCATGTGTTGCTGGGGGAAGGTGGAGTGAGACACAGACATTTAGGACCGGAAGGACGCGCGCATGGATACTTGGAGGACCGGAAGGACGCGCGCATGGATACTTGGAAGATGGACTATTCCTTTGCCTCCGCCTTTCCCGAAGCAAATGGACCTATGGACAATCGAGAAGAATAACTAACCAATGAGAGGGCCTTAAGCTCCGTGAATGAGAGTATTTAAACTAATAAAGCGGGATGTAAAGGTCTCTTTCTCCTGGACGTGAAGCGACAGCTAACTGTTTACAGTCTGTGTATTTGCAGAAAGGAGGAAGGCCTCGAATCGAGTAATGTATAACTGTTTTGTCATCATCTTTTATTAAATCTTTTAATTACGTAAATTTGAATATCTGAGCATTTCTCCCACGGACTGACCGGGATAACGAGCAGAATCTTTCACAGCGCGGGACCAGTCCACTCCGACCCTGTCCAGCACGCCGACGGGTGCGGCGAAAATATCAGCTGCTGTCGTTGTATCGGTCATCGGCACCAACTCCACGAACTCCTCGGTGACGGTCAATGTGTCATCAACTCCGCGGATGAAAATGGCCAGTTGTGCAACATCTGTAATGTCCGTGCTTTCATCAATTGCAACTGAAAACGCAATAAATGACTTTACTTTTTGCTTCAACTGGCTGTCCAAATCCACTGAAAGATCGGAAATCCTGTCTGCAACTGTGTTTCTTGACAGGCTAATATTTGCAAAAACCTGTCGCTTTTCAGGGCACACAATATCTGCTGCCTTCATCATGCATGTTTTTACAAATTCACCCTCACTAAATGGTTTTGAAGCCACTGCGATTTCATTAGCAATGAGGTAGCTAGCTTTCACTGCAGCGTCACTGAGGTCTCGGCTGTGAGTAAACACAGACTGCTGTTTGAGACCCGCCAACAGTTCATTCACATTCTCTCTTCTCCGCTGTCCTTGAAAGTTGTCATATTTGTCGGCATGAAGACTCACATAGTGGCGACGAAGGTTATATTCTTTCAGCACTGCAACATGCTGTGAACACACCAAACATACAGCTTTCCCATTCACTTCCGTGAATAAATAGGAGGATAACCATTTGTCTTGGAACACTCTGCACTCTGTGTCCACTTTTCTCTTTTTTGACAGAGACATATTGTAGCAATGAGGGTGCCAAAGCACATAATGTTGAAAGTAGAAGCCGTAATAAATATCGCGGGCTGGCTGCACTTGCTTGCCTTACTTGCTCTGCCCCGGTATAAACAGTTTGCTTGCTTATCACGATTGCTATTGCGCCATCCAGTGGACGCAATTGTAACAGCAGTTTCTTGTATGGAAAAATTGCAGCTCATTTTTATACTTTACAAAATCATCTCGCGGGCCGGATTAAACCCGTTTGCGGGCCTGATCCGGCCCGCGGGCCGTACGTTTGACACCCCTGTTATAGATACATAGAGAGACATTAAGATCTCGTCTGCTCTTCACAATGGTGACACAGGTGCTTCAAATGAGCTAATCAGGGCAGTTTCACACACACACTTAGTTATTTAACCTACATTAACAGACATATACATGCACATATACTTGTTATAGATACATAGAGAGACATACAAGTCTTAAGATCTCGTCTGCTCTTCACCCTGGTGACACAGGTGCTTCAAATGAGCTAATCAGGGCAGTTTCACACACACACTTAGTTATTTAACCTACATTAACAGACATATACATGCACATATACTTGTTATAGATACATAGAGAGACATACGAGTCTTAAGATCTCGTCTGCTCTTCACCCTGGTGACACAGGTGCTTCAAATGAGCTAATCAGGGCAGTTTCACACACACACGTAGTTATTTAACCTACATTAACAGACATATACATGCACATATACTTGTTATAGATACATAGAGAGACATACGAGTCTTAAGATCTCGTCTGCTCTTCACCCTGGTGACACAGGTGCTTCAAATGAGCTAATCAGGGCAGTTTCACACACATACTTAGTTATTTAACCTACATTGACAGACATATACATGCACATATACTTGTTATAGATACATAGTGAGGCAGTAACTGCTCTCAAGTCATCACAAATACAGAAATGACTCATCAATAACATCAACAACACTGATACACACACAGAAATACGCAATTGACTTCTGTCTGTCTGCCTGCCTGTCTGTCTGTCTGTCTGTCTGTCTGTTTCTATATTCTATAACTATATTCAGCTTTATTCAGCTTTATTCAGCAATTTACACCTAAAATGAGCTATATTAATCTATATTATGCTATTTTCAGCTTTATTGAGCTATATTGAGGTCTATTCAGCAATATTCAACTATTTTCAGCTATTAGCTATATTCAGCTATATTTAGCCATATTCAGCTTTATTCATTAATTTACAGCTATAATGAGCTATATTGAGCTATATTCAGCAATGTACAGCTAAAATGAGCTATAATGAGCTATAGTCTGCTATTTTCAGCTTTATTGAGCTATATTGAGGTCTATTCAGCAATAGTCAACTATTTTCAGCTATTATCTATATTGAGCTATATTCAGCAGTTTACACCTAAAATGAGCTATATTAAGCTATGTTATGCTATTTTCAGCTTTATTGAGCTATATTGAGCTTTATTCAGCAATATTCAATTATTTTCAGCTATTACGGCAGTAGGCGCCACACATCAAAATTTCTTGCGAAATTTTCTAGTTTTATTTATAATACCAATCTGGATGTCCTGATCCTCCCTCCGTACCAGTTGGTGGCGGTAATGCACCAACTAGTTGTCAACCGCCAATTTATCTCAAAGAAGAAGAAAATGAAAAAGACCGCGAAACTGCGTCAGAGAATTAGCGAAGTCCGTTACGTTTTATGAGGGAACCATGATCCCGTTAAAGAGAAGAAAGGTCGCCCCCTCCGGTGTTGGGAACACTGGGAGTGAGGAAACGTTACCAAACAAGTTCCCGCAGGTGGTTTTGTTTCTGTTGGAGAGGAAAATGGGAGCCAGTCGAAGAGCTTTTCTCTCAGCTCGGTCGAAAGAAAGGATTCCAGGTGAAGGAGTTGTTCAGGTAAGATTGAATGATAATAGAGAAATTATCATTTTATCATTTTATAATGTATTAGTCATGATTCTAATATTAATATATTCGTAATAATATTCAACTATTAGTAAAATTTGTATAATGTGAATGTATTGGTATTCATTTAAATATTAACATTTTCAAGTGACAGACATATATGTATATATATATATATATATATATATATATAAATAGACTTATATATATAAATAGACTTGTAATAAAATAGACTTGTATTGTACTCACGTCTCACTTTTTCCTCCTGTCGGCGCAGCGTAGCGAGGATCCAAGATGGCGGCTCCAGATTCTGCAATCGGAACAAATCCAGCTGACACGCAAATTCGTGAAGCGTTTGCACATTTTAATATGCCTGAGCTGAATTCCCGGCGTTCCTTGTCGCAGCTGCAGTCGCAACTCTAGCATGTGCCTGGGTCAAGGAAACAACATCTTGTCAAGCTGGCATATACTGAAAGAGCTCTAACTCTGCTTTGCAGCCCAACGGAAGATCAGCTGTTCAAGCCAACAGCAAAGAAGATACTTGACATTACATTACATTACATTACATGTCATTTAGCTGACGCTTTTATCCAAAGCGACTTACAATAAGTGCATTCTACGGTTACAAACAAGAATCAGAACAACAAGAATCCAGAAGGTACAATTTCGTCAAAGGTTCGACTACAAAGTGCTATCAGTAAGAGCCATTTCAGTGCTACTATAGTGCTACATCCTTTATTCAAGGTATAGTCGGAAAAGATATGTTTTTAGTTTGCGACGGAAGATGTAGAGACTTTCTGATGTCCTGATGTCAATGGGGAGCTCATTCCACCATCGAGGAGCCAGGACAGAGAACAGTCGAGACTTTGTTGAGTGTTTAGCTCGCAGCGACGGAGCTACAAGGCGATTGGCAGAAGCCGAGCGGAGCGCACGAGTTGGGGTGTAAGGTTTTACCATGTCCTGGATGTAGACTGGACCAGATCTGTTCGTAGCACGGTACGCCAGTACCAGTGTTTTGAAACGGATGCGGGCGGCCACCGGTAACCAGTGAAGGTCGCGGAGGAGCGGAGTAGTGTGGGTGAATTTCAGGTTAAAGACCAGTCGAGCTGCAGCATTCTGGATGAGCTGCAAAGGTCGGATGGCACCAGCAGGTAGACCCGCCAGGAGGGAGTTACAGTAGTCTAGACGCGAGATGACCAGAGCCTGGACGAGAACCTGTGCTGCCTTCTGGGTGAGAAGTGGACGTATTCTCCTGATGTTGTGCAGCATGAATCTGCAGGAACGAGTTGTTGCAGTAATGTTGGCAGTCAGGGAGAGTTGACTGTCCAGGGTCACACCGAGGTTCCTGGCAGTCGGGGTCGGGGCCAAGACTGAGTTGTTGAAAGTAATCGTCAGGTCGTGAGTGGGGGAAACTTTCCCTGGAAGGAGAAGTAATTCCGTCTTGTCGGGGTTAATCTTCAAGTGATGTGCGGACATCCATTGTGAGATGTCTGTCAGACAGGCCGAGATTCGTGCTGCTACCTGTGTTTCCGATTTGGGAAACGAGAGGATCAGTTGGGTGTCGTCAGCATAGCTATGATAGGAAAAGCCATGCGAGCGAATGACGGAGCCAAGAGAGTTGGTGTACAGGGAGAAGAGGAGAGGACCGAGGACCGAGCCTTGAGGGACCCCAGTAGTGAGAGGACAAAATCATCTGCAGGAAGCTGCACATCTCTCCTGGTCTCCTGATGCCGGACTACATGTGGTCAGCAGCTGGGCAGCTTAAATGTAATTGTCAATCCCTACTACTCATTATATTAACAATTCTGTCATATTCATTGAATGTGCTGTAACTCTTTTATGTTGTTCATTCTGTACACATGACATTTACTGCACTCTGTCCATCCCAGGAGCGAGATCCTCCTCTGTTGCAATTGAATTGAATACAGAGGAATACTCTGAGTTTGGGGGTGTGTCTTAGGGACACAGTGCGGCTGATTCCACAAAGGGATACTGTGCGTTTTGGCCACCGCCCCCGCTCACTAGGGCCTAAACCATTGAGACATTGTCATTGTGACAACAAGGAGGTGAAATAGTAAGCAGCACCTTTGGGGTCAATGTGCTTGCTAAGGCAGCGCATATAATAAATTGGAAACGATACAGAGAAGATTAGCATGGCCCCTGCGAAAGGATGACACGCAAATTCGTGAAGCGTTTCCACATTTTAACATGCCTGAGCTGAATTCCCTTGCCGCAGCTGCAGTCGCAACTCTAGCATGTGCCTGGGTCAAGGAAACAACATCTTGTCAAGCTGGCATATACTGAAAGAGCGCCAACTCTGCTTTGCAGCCCAACGGAAGATCAGCTGTTCAACCCAAGCCAACAGCAAAGCAGATGCTTCACATCTGCAAGAAGCTGCACATCTCTCCTGGTCTCCTGATGCCGGACTACATGTGGTCAGCAGCTGGGCAGCTTAAATGTAATTGTCCATCCCCACTACTCATTATATTAATAATTCGGTCATATTCATTGAATGTGCTGTAACTCTTTTATGTTGTTCATTCTGTACACATGACATTTACTGCACTCTGTCCATCCCAGGAGCGAGATCCTCCTCTGTTGCAATTGAATTGAATACAGAGGAATACTCTGAGTTTGGGGGTGTGTCTTAGGGACACAGTGCGGCTGATTCCACAAAGGGATACTGTGCGTTTTGGCCACCGCCCCCGCTCACTAGGGCCTAAACCATTGAGACATTAGCCGTTTCTCAATATGCGTACTTCTCTGTACTTGTGAACTCGTGTACTTGTGAAACGCCATCAGTCTCAGCCCAAGTACTGTTCTAATTCAAAGTTCGCATCAAGCCAAGCACGGTGAAAATGCCCGGATGCGGCTCGCTCCGCCCATTTTACCGGGTATGCATCGGAGGTGACTTGTGTGTACTTTGGACGGCCAAATATCCCAGAATGCATTTCACTCCAGCAAACGTAAGAAATGGCGGAGGAAGGAACGCACAACTCTAAGTTGAAACTTTCTCAATACTACTGCTGTTAAGTCACGAAAAGTAATTTTAGGATGTTTTTAGGCAAGAAGTTAGTTGTTTAAGAATCAAATTGTTCTTCGGTTTGTCGAGATTCAGCCGATTTAAAAATTTGCTCCGACGATTTCGGCGATGTAAAGTGTTGCTAGCGGGACCGTCAGTAAACCAGCACCGAGGGCTCAGCGCTCACGGTGCCCGGCTTGAACAGCCTGATATCGGCAAGGCTTTTTGAAATTTGCCGGTGGTATTAACGTCTCTTGTACGGTTAAACATGAGCTATAATTCGGTTTGGTTGAATCTAACGAACAATAGTCTGGCCCCAATAGTCTATTATATGTTTACAGGTAACGTTAAATCCGTTTTATTATTACAATTACATTTTAATTTAACGACCTAGAGAGCTGTCTTAACTTTTGACCGACTTGTTAGCTCTTCTTTATCATGTCATTTTCGCAACTGGGCGCTGCAGACACGGGTACCCTCCATCTCCCAACAGAAAGTACCCAGCTGGTGGTACAGGGCCTGTTTGTATACAGGAGACCTCTGCAGCATCAGTGCATCGTGCACAGAACCAGGGTTGCCAATATACACATCTGGAAATGTGCCCTTGGCGTCACAGAAGCAGCAATGAAGGGAAAAGTTTTCTGTTCATATATGCCCTCTTGTGCTCTGCAGGAGGAACAATCCGGACGTGGCACCCATCAATAGCGCCAGCAGCACAGCGGACCGCCTCATGGACAGCAGCTGGCGAAGGTCATGGCCGACCGGCTGGGCGCGGCGCTCCCACGGGTGGTACATGTGGACCAGACGTGCGGGGTAGCGGGGAGATCGGTGAGGTGGAACCTCCAGCTCATACGGGATGCGGTGGCGTGGGTGGAGGACAGGCAGCTGCCGCTTATGGTGGTTGGCCTGGACCAGAAAAAGGCGTTTGACAGGGTCCAGTGGGGTTTCATGTTTAGGGTGTTGGAGCGTTTAGGTTTTGGGGGAGTTTTCTTGGGGTGGATACGGGTGCTGTACAATGAGGTGAGGAGCAGGGTGATGGTGAATGGGCACTTGGGGGAGGTTTTCAGGTTGCAAGCAGGGGTGAGGCAGGGGTGTCCGTTGTCACCACTGCTCTATATTTTGTATATGGAGCCGCTGGCTGCGGCAATACGGGCGGATGCAGGGGTGAGGGGATTTCTGGTCCCTGGTAGTGGGGGACTGAGGGTGAAGTTGTCACAGTATGCAGATGACACCACGCTGCTGTTGGACAACGACGCCTGCCTGGTGCGAGCGCTGGAGATCTTCCGGGACTTTGGGCGAGCATCGGGGGTAGAGCTGAACCATGGCAAGTCTATGGTGAAGTTTTTCGGGCGGTGGAAGGATAGGACAGACGTGCCGGGCAGTCTGGCTCTGTGCAGGGGCCCCCTGAGAGTGCTGGGGGTGGATTTCGAGACGGAGAACAGCGCCACGAGGAATTGGATGAGGCGGCTGGCGGGGGTGCGGAGGAGGTTGGGGCTGTGGAAAAGCAGGCACCTGACAGTAACGGGGAAGGTGCTGGTGGTGAAGGCGGACATACTGCCATCGCTGGTGTATCTGGCGTATGTCTATCCTTTGCCGGCCAGTATGAGGAGGCCCCTGGTGAGGCAGGTTTTCGCTTTTCTCTGGGGCGGGGGGTATGAGTATGTGGCGAGGGCCCGCATGATGGCCGGGATTGAGGAGGGAGGGAGGGATGTGCCGCATCTCCCCTTGAAATTGGATTGTTTGTTTGTGTCCTTTTTGTGTAGGAGTTGTTGGCCCCGGTGGAGCACCCGGCTGGGTATTTCCAGAGGCTGTATTTTGCGTACCAGGCTAGGCGGCTAATGGTGTGGAGTAATCTGGCGCCTCGGGTGGAGCAGCAGGCATGGCACTACCATCACACAACAAGGTGGCTGCGGGCTCATCCCGAGGCGTCAGAGGCAGGGTTCAGGGTGGACCACAAGGCTCTGTACAAGGTGGTCAGGAGGAGGGTGACGGCGGCGGCAGTGGTGGGGATCCCGAAGTGCGTTTGGAGGGGAGTGCAGCCAAGGGGGCTGGACAGCAGCCTGAAGGATTTAAACTGGCTGTGCCTCCATCGGGGTTTGCCGGTGCGGGAGGTGCTGCATAGGCATGGGCTGGCGAGGTCACCAACGTGTCCTCGTGAGGGCTGTGGAGGGGAGGAGACTGTGAGGCACGCGGTGTGGGACTGCGCTTTCGCCAGGGTGGTGTGGGGGAGGGCGAGGACGTGGTTAGGGCAGTTGGAACCGCGGTTCAAACTAAACCTCACCAAAGTTGAAAACGGGGTGGGAGTGAAGAGAGCTTTGCTCCGTGTTTGGGCGGTGATAAGCCTCGTAAAGAGAGAGCTGTGGAGGGCGAGGCAGGAGGTGGTGAAGGGAAAGAGGGCCTGCAGTGTGGAGGGGGTGGCAGGCCGGGTGGAGGCGGAATTGAAGAGGTGGGTAAAGAGGGATATAAGGAAGTGGGGGAAGCACGAGGCACTTGAGAGGTGGAAGGGAGGTTTTGGGTGGGGGTGGGGAAGTGTGGGAGAAAAGGGGAATGGCTGAGTGGCAGCAAGGGGGTGTGAAGCATTGGGTAAGGGTGGGGTGGGATGATTGGAAGGTGTGTGTGAGGTCACAGTACGTAATGATTGTATGTATTGTATTGATGGTAATGAGTGTAATGATTGTAATGTTTGATTTGTTGTGATAACTTTCATAATAAAAAAAAAAAAAAAAAAAAATGTTCTTATCAGTTTAATATCTGATATGTCCTCTATATGAGGATAACTTATTAAGCAGATTTTTAGCCTTAGGAGTTGAAAAGGGAGCTTGCTCCATTCACTCCACGCATTGACCTGGTATTGCAGTATTGCCAGGAACGGTGCACCCTTCAAATGACTTGTGGACATCAAAACCCCAAAGCAGTAGAGCAGTCTGTTGTTGACTTTGATTCTGTCATCAACAACACAAGTCTCACGTACTGTCGGTCTTCAGGTCCAGGACACTTGTCTAACAAAGGCCCTGTATACTTACTGCCGCCACTCACAGGGAACGTCCAGGCTTCTGATCTCATCACAGGGGGGCAATCAGTGGAGCCGACTAGTGAGGTAGATGACCTGTCATCCATACATGCACTTTCACATGATGGGACTGGACTGAAGAAACTGCAACAGGCCGACCCTGATATTGGTACGGTGTTGGACTGGAGGGATTCTCGACCACCTCTGGGGCAGATGAAAGGCAGCTCCAGGGGCCTGTGGAAGTTATGGACTGAATATCCACGTCTTTCGGTGGTGAATGGCCTACTCTGCCGGAGAGTGACTTCAAGCCTCACAGAGTGTGTGCAGTATCAGGTGGTCATACCCTCATCGCTTGTCCCTGAGGTGCTGCAGCATCTTCATGGAGGCCCTGTGTCGGCGCATTTTTTAGCAGAAAAAGTGTGGGAACGAGCGAGGCGAACATGTTACTGCCCCTCTATGTTCAAAGACATTCGACAATGGTGCGAGCAGTGCCTTCCATGTCAGACCCGCAGAGCCCCTGTACCTAAGCAACGGGCACCAATGGGTGGGTCCCAAGCGATTCGATCATTCCAGAGAGTGGCAATGGACATTCTTGAATTACCCGTGACTTCTAAGGGCCACAGATATGTGTTATTGGTCGAAGACTACTTTTCCAAGTTTGTAAACTTGTACGCTCTTCCTAATCAAACGGCCCAATCAGTAGCACAGTGTCTGTTTGAGGATTACGTGTTGATACATTGAGTTCCTCTGCTGGTGTTGCTAGACCTCGTGTGGTTGTTGGTGTCACTGGACACTACTACCTGTTGTCCTCCAGGCTGTGCTGCACAGTGTGCAAAACGAGGTGGTACGCCAACAACCCACTGTGGCTTGCCAAACTGCCAAAGAGGTACACTAACATGTTGCCAGCAATCCTGAAGTACAAGAAGGCCATATGCAAATATGTCATGGACAAGCTCAGGTGGACAGGTAACTCCCCAACGACATGACAAAGCAGGTAATGGAGGTGATGCACCTGTAATTTGAATGTGCTCACCTGGCTCACCTCCTCAGCTGCCAAAACATCATGGATGGAGAGGCAGGGCAGTATGACCAGAGAACCATCACTCAGTTCTTGAGAAAGGAAAGCAAGCTGGATCCCTTCGGAGAGTACGGGGATTCCAATGGCTGGAACGGGATCATTGTGTCTGCTCTGACTGACTGCCTGCTGCATGAATACCAACACCAGGAGAGAGCCATCAACACACTTCTCCAGGGAACCTTTGGGCAGGCTTTCCACTCAGACCACACCCCCAAAGTTGTGAGGAAGGTCACGTTCTCATCCGGCACCATGTCCTCATATGCGGTCATGAATGAGGACTGGATGATCCTTTCATGGGTGATGGTGCAATCAGAGACAGAGAAGAACACCAGTTCATCTTTCAACACCAGGCCAGAGAAACTGCAGGAACTCTGGCACTCTCTGACAAAGGGCAGTGAGACAACCTGTGTGCCTGTTGTCACTATGCCTGTTGCAGCCGTTAGCCCACCACCACCTGTTCAGACCCTTACTCAAGTTTCCATTGAGAACATTGTCCAAAACATCATACAGAAGCAACAGCAGCAGCAGCAGCAAGAACCAGTGCAAAAAAAGTAGACAAAAACGTGCCTTTCTTTGGCCAGCCAAAGTCCAGGTATGAGAATGATGGTTTTTCCATCCACTTCTTTTACAAGCAGGGCTCTGTCAGATAATTTTACTGCTCCACTAGATGTTTTAAAGCGTATGGTGCTTAAGGTCTGACAAACCCAAAAATGCCCTTTAAAGACTTTGTAGATATATAGTTCAGCAGAAACTGGATGCCACAAGAAAAAGGGTGGAGGGGAGAGGGCAGCAAAAGAGGAAGAGGACTGAATCCCAGCACACTACATCTCATGTTCAGCATCTTGTCCAGCAAGAATCAAGAAAGTACAATTTCTTCAATAAAGTTCAACTACAAAGTGCTATCAGTAAGAACCATTCAGTGCTACTAAAGTGCTACTACGGTGCTACTTTCCTTATTCAAGATATAGTCGAAAAATGTCCTGATGTCAATTGGGAGCTCATTCCACCATTGCTATTGATATCAGGAAACACTCGATAAGCTTTCATTGTTATGCCGATGATACCCAGCTATATATATCGATCAAGCCAGATGAAACCAACCAGGTGGCTAAACTTCAAGCATGTCTTAAAGACATAAAAACCTGGATGACCTGCAACTTCCTGATGTTGAACTCGGACAAAACTGAAGTTATTTTGCTTGGCCTAGAGCCACTGAGAAATCAATTATCGAATGATATTGTTTCTCTTGATGTCATTGCTCTGGCATCCAGCACCACCGTGAGGAATCTAGGAGTTGTCTTTGATCAAGACTTGTCCTTCGGTTCCCATGTGAAACAGATCTCAAGGACTGCCTTCTTTCACCTACGCAACATTTCAAGGATCAGGCACATCTTGTCTCAAAGAATGCTGCAGCTTGTGTACTAACGAGGACTAAAAGGAGAGATCACATTACTCCTGTATTAGCTGCTCTCCACTGGCTTCCTGTAAGACAGAGAATCGTATTTAGGGTCCTCCTTCTTACCTACAAAGCCTTAACTGGTGATGCACCATCATATCTTAGGGAGCTTATAGTACTATATTGTCCCACTATAGAGCTGCGCTCACTGAATGCAGGGCTACTTGTGGTTCCTAGCCATATAGGCCCCATCCGCCCCAATTTTGGTGCTTTTGGGTTTAGCCTCTGGGACTGAAAAAATCCCCAAAAATCAAAATAAAATAAAACCCCAAAAATGTCATATCCCTGCACCACAAGTCAATATAAGTTAATTGTGTCATGTTTATAACACTATTACACAGTAATTACAAACATAAACCATAAGCATGACTTAATGTGACTCAAAAACGACTAAGTATGGACCCCGAGTTTTGAATAATGCTGATTAAAAATTCTTACCCATACTTCAGATACTTTTTCTAAACTCTTAACACAGACTCACACCTACAAACCACAATTGGCCAAATGGATAATTTTCTTCTCAAAAACACATTTTGTTAAATATATACTAACTCCTCATTTCAAAATAGAACACATCTTTCTCTGCACACACTAACTTTACCAAAACACTGGAAATCTGACTCAAAATGAAATTATTCTGTCAAAGAATAACTCTTGTTTTCACTTCACAAGGTCCTTCCAGTCAATCAAAGTACACCAGGTTTCAAAATACTGGCTATTGCTGACATTACAAAAACTGCATAGACTTTTATGTTTCAGTTTTACAGGTATTTGCATGCAAAACATGCAATCCACTGTTTTTACACTAAATTTCTTGGTTGGGAACTGTATGTCCACATGTAATGTTCACATACAAAAGCATGCCAGTAAAAACCAAATCAGTTTTTTTCCCCTTTACTGTTTACTACAGGAGGTACAGTATAAATACTGTTTACAGTATGATAGAACAGAAAAAGTTTTACAGTATTGCTTACAGTGAACAAAATATCCATGAAACACACAAGAGCATTCTGAACAAAAAAACAACGGCAAAAAGTATTTTTCTGTTTCTGTTTCCAAAAACATCACTCCTCAAAGTCCTCCTTTTACTGTATAAGTAATGCCACTGAGTCTAAGCCAGACTGGAATCAGCTGTGGTTTGACCAATTTACCCAACATAAATCAGCTGTGTGTCAATTATTCAATTGTTTGTTTATTATCAGCTGAGATATATTGTTTTAGAACTGATATCATTGCAGAAGAGGTTTTTAGACTGTATCTAAGGTTTGGCATATTGTTTTTGCCATTGTGGGATGTTGTGTGTTAACATTCGTAAATAATACAAAAACAATCCATAATTTTGTTGGGAGGTATAGCTTGTCTGTTAAGAAAATGTAAGCATTGTGGAAATGTGTTCACTGACTGCATATTGTTTGAAAACGACATGAAATGTGTTTTGTGTATGGCCACAAAAGACCGATGCTGTGCTAATTGTGTTTAGAGTTTTGAAAATGTGACCACTGGTTGGACAAACGCTTGGTAGCGCCTGAAAAAACTGTAACATGAGTTCTCGAGATTTATTTAACTAAAATAATTATTAAAAATACTTAACTTCACCCAATCAAAGCCATCACTTCGCACAGATACTCCTACAACATTTAAAAAGTGTTCACATCGATGTGTAAGGTAATAAAAATTAACTTTTAACATAATTTTTCTTAACAAAATACATCTTTTTACTTTTTTCTTTTCTTTTGTATGTGTATTATCATAAACCAATATACCACTAACACATATATGGCCTTATTATCTATCTTCACAAGGGTCTTCTGTATTTTATAGCTTTTTAAATTTTTCAAATAGACCTTGTGAATGAGGAGATAATCAGGATTTAGTCTGAGAGAAAAAACATTCGCAATTTTGGCTAAAAACATTTATGGGGCCTATATGGCTAGAGTCTTAAAAAATTAGGATGGAGGCCAGAGCCTTCAGTTATCAAGCTCCTTTTCTGTGGAACCAGCTTCCACTTTCAGTCCGGGGGGCAGACACAGTCACCTCATTTAAGAGTAGACTTAAGACTTTTCTCTTTGACGGTACTTATGGTTAGGGCTGGCTCAGGTCGGACCTGGTCCAGCCCCTAGATATGCTGCCATAGGCCTAGACTGCTGGGGAACATTTTAGGATACAATGAGCTCCTCTCTCCTGTTCTCTCTCTCCTCCTCTTCCCCTCCTCAGGTGCTCCTGGGGTGCTCCTATGGACTTATATTGCCAGGGAGCATCTTAGGATACACTGAGCTCCTCTCTCCTCTTCTCTCTCTCTCTCCTCTTCTCTCTCGCTCCTAACCCTAACGCTTCTGGTGGACAGCTGAGCCGGTCCTGCTCCCTGCCATGGCGGCCCTGCTGATGCCCCTCATCTCGACCTCCTTCTGCTTCACAAACCCTGACAAATCCATCAATTACTCTATTGTTAAAACCTGGAAAATAGGCAAATTAATGTGGATTCTACGTACCAATATCTCTTCTTAATGCAGTTTATAACATTCTGGTCAAGGCGCTATGGAAACAGCTATTCATAGTAATTCAAGTAATTTCAGCCACAATTATAATATTAATGTCCCACAAGCACCTTAGGGAGACAAGGAGTCTTCTGCTTGCTCCTCATCCTCTTCTAGGGGGCTCTACAGTGGCCTAAAACAGCCCCTAAAACACCATTCACAGCCCTGGAGGCTCCTTGAATAGTCATCATCTTCTTTCAGACCAACCAAAAGTGATGAGTAAATCCCCACAAGCATTACTATAGATTTAATTTGCAATATTCATTCAAAAGAATCTCAGAATGTCACAGGGCCAGTACATGATAAAAAACAAACAAAAAAAATCATGCGATTAATCGATTACATTTTTTTCATCTTTGCGCAGCACTAACTTCTACTCTCCTTTTCTCTCCTCCCCTGTCCCCTCATCTTCACTCCTCCACCTCTTCCCCTCTCCCCTGGTTTAGCCTCTGTGCTTCCTCTCCTCAAGCTTCATGGATCATGTCTGTCTGGATCCGGTCCTGCTCCCTGCCATGGCAGCCCTCCTGATGCCCCTCATCTCTACCTCAGTCTGCTGACATGGATCGTGGTTGTCTGGGTCGTGGCCATGCCTACTACTCATTACATGAATAATTTCATATTCATTGAATGTGCTGTAACTCTGTTACGGTGATTCTGGTCACATGACATCTATTGCTTCTGTCCATCCGGGGAGAGGGATCCTCCTCTGTTGCTCTCCTGAAGGTTTCTTCACTTTTTTCCCTGTGAAAGGTTTTTCACTATTTTTGGGAGAGTTTTTCCTGATCTGATGTGAAAATGTCCTTTCCTTCTCTCCTTGCTTCCTCCTATTCTCCTACTTTCCTCTCTTCTCCTGCTCTCCTCTCCTCATCTTCATCCTTTCTCTCTTCCCTCCTCCTCCCCTTTCCTTGTTTCCTCTTACTCTCTCAGCTCCAGACGAGAATTATCTCTAAAAGCCCAGATGACTTTGTTTCATTACATTACATTACATTTCATTTAGCTGACGCTTTTATCCAAAGAGACTTACATGATATACAGTAGACCGTAGACACAGCAACGGTGAGCAATTAGGGTTAAGTGTCTTGCTCAAGGACACAACGACACGGACTGCCGGAGCCGCGGATTGAACCACCGACCCTCTGATTGAAAGACAGAGTTGCTAACCACTGAGCCACAGTCGCCCCTATGAGGTTTCACCCTCATAGTCACTTAGCGCAGTGGTTAGTTACACAATCTTTAATTAGGGTCAGAGTGACTGAGTCCGTAGGACCTTCTTGCTAGGGGTATTATTATTGTTATTCTGATTTTTATTTTTAGGGTCCATGTGACTAGCGTAGTTAGTCCGAAGAACCCTATTGTCATTGCTAGGATTATTATTCAGATTTTTATTTTAGATCTTTGGGAGCATATTTGGGGCATTTCCCATACTCGAAAGCTCACCAAATTGTGCAGGCTTGTCAGGCCTGGTAAAAATAGACATAGTTGTCATAGTTGTGCTAAAGAAAACGGCTCTCTAGCACCCCCTAGAAGTTGAGCACGGTACCACCAGGAAGCGTAGTCTTTTTGTCACTTTTCTGATCTGACCCTTTAACCCCTTTTCATGTGTGGAAAAAAAACAGATGTGTGAAATGGTTTCACATTAACTGGTTCATGTGAACCAATGTGACTTCATACGGAGTGCTATTGTCAGCATAGTTTAAACTTGCCTCAGTGTCTTACCAAAGGGTATTGAGCATTACAACTCCTGTGATGATGTCAGCAGTCTGAAGAAATTAAAATGTCACTGAGAAACAGAAACCCATTCAAATCTGTGACGTTGGGTTTAATCAGGTGACACTTTGCTTCCTGTTGGCCACACCTCAATCTACAATGCTGTTTCATAACATTTTCTGAAGAGTAACAGTTGCTTCTACTCGTTTGGTCATCACATCCACATTATTACAAATGTTCTTCTTTGCATACATCTTCTGAAGAAATATCATATGATTGTATAAAAATGTTTTATTTTTATATTCAGTAAATCATCAAACATAATATGTGGGTGCTACTTTTGAATCTAATTTGAAATGCTGCTGGATGTGAACAAAGACAACATAACACTATCCAGGACCTGAAGGTCTGAAGAAAGAATTGGTTTTCATGTGGTGATAATCTAACAAAAAAATGGAAAGAAAGCAGACAGCATTCAGTTACAACAGATTTGAAAGAGATTGGTAAATTATGATTTAGAAAATGTACCGTTTCTGCAATTTGCATCAATGGGGGATAGGTGGAGAAAAGTCAGAGATACCATGCTCACAGGAGGTTTCAGTTACCCCACACCACTGACAGCCCCTCCAGAGCCTTTTGCTGACAGACTGGTAGTCACAATATGATGAGGCCCAAGTTATGTCTAAGGCCACTCTTCCTCTGCGGTATTCAATCACAGCTCCTGCTTCAGATGCCTGGCACTGTTCCCCTCCAAGTCAGGCTTCTTGGTCTCAGTCTTCTTCTTGCCCTTCTTGGTTTTGACTTCATTCTGCTGCTTGTATTTGGCATTGTCCTTCTTGGCAGCCTTCCCGGGGAACACCTGTCCCTCCACGGTGACGTCCAAGCAGCGTTCCTGGGTCACAAGGAAGTCTTTGACCTCCCAGGCCACACTGCCGTCCCGCAGCATGAAGATCACCCTGTTGGAGCCCACCACGAACCTGCAGGACGACAGGTGGATGACATCAGGTACGGTTCAGAACTATAACAATCCTTAATTGTGATGCTGTGCTTTACAGCTTTATTAAATCCTATGCATTATTACGTTCATTTAGGCTTTTTCATTTTTCCGGAAAACATATTTGCAAGGTTGTGAGTCTTGTCTCAGGTACTAAAAATGAGTCTATAATACACATTTGAGCCAAAATACAGACACTCTGGCCCTCAAGGACAAAAATGTCAGCAGATCTCAGACCACACAAAATCATGCATTCTTATGAATTGAGACGCCTCCTATGAGAAACTAGTCTCCTTGCTCAGGTGGGATTTTGGCTCATTCTTCCACACAAACAGTCGTCACATCTTGAAGCTTCTGTGGGAACTCTGATCTTTAGCTCTTTCCATAGATGTTCTCTTAGAGTCCAGTCAGCTGATTGGCTGGGCCGTTCCAGCAGCTTTATTTTCTTTCTCTGAAACCAGTTGAGTTTCAATGGCCGTTTGTTTGGGATCATTGTCTTACTGAATTGTCCACCCTCGTTTCATCTTGATCATCCTGACGGATGGCAGCAGATTTTTATCAAGAGCGTCTCGTACATTTTTCCATTCCTCCTTCCTTCAATGATATGAAGTTTGCTAAACAGCAGCCCCACCCCATGACGCTCCACCTCCTGCTCCACTGCTGGTCCGGTTTTTTGTGGTGGTGTGCAGTACCCTTTGACCTCCTAACATGGTGTATTATGGTATCCAAAGAGTTCCATTGTTTAACATGTCCTTTATGACAGGACGCTGTTAGTCATATTGTCCCGTTTTCTAGATTTTGACATCGACTTTGAACCAAAATATTGGTCAGCACACAGATCTTTTGCTAGCTGGGGAAACTTGCTGAGTTGTCGAGTGTTTTTTCTTGGCCCAAATTCCACTTTTCCAATTTGATTATGATTATGAAGGTAATTTGATGTCAATGCAAAAATCATTGACTGCAAGTATAGTGAATTGTAATCATAAGCTGTCAGTAACGCCAGCTAAAGTTACACATCCACACTGTGGAGGTCGGTACGTTTATTTTACTGCCAGGGTTAGTGCATTCAGTGGGACTCTGTCAATTCTATCTGTCAGACTCTCTGCAGACTCTGTAAATGTATATTAGATACCAACAATATGTCCAGTTTATGCTTTGTTCCTGTCTGTTTCTAAAAACTCATTCTACTGCAGTAATACACTGACCATGGAGAAGAATCTCAAATAACCACACGACTAAACATCTGAACTATCTCTTAAATTGACTCATCCAACTGACAGACCTTCATTACAATCATTAATTGATAGGTAAATTATTGTTGATGTTAAAAAGTTCAGAGTGTGACTACCTCTGAATATCAAAGTTGGCGTTGAAGAGGCTGCCCTGCCACAGGCCGGTGATCTCCTCTGTCTCTTTCTCAGTGGGATCTCCTGACACCGTCGCAAACACCATCAGAGTCTTGCCCTTCTTGGACATCTTCAGCAGCTCTTCTGGCTTGGAGGGATCAACCTTAGCAAAATCGATGGGGGGAGAAGATCTCTTGTGCTCTGGGAGGTCTCCTTCCTCAATGTCATCATCCTCCTGTGGAACAAAGAGCAGAAAATTAATGTATAGAGTCATCAGGTAAGACTGTTACAAACAACCAAAATTGTCCAAAAACTATTAAATTACATTCATGTGAATTATTATAAGAATATACATAATACAAATCAACATTTTCAAATGTAAAACATTTAAATGTTTATATAATGTATATGTTGTTCATTCTGCAGTAGGCACTGGCAAACCTGTCTCAGCCTTAGGGTCAGCCCCCCTTCCTCTGGTTAGCACCTCTTCCAGTCCATCAATTAGACAAGACCTCGTCCTGTTAGGTGTAGGATAAGCCAAACCTCATTTGCATAAACACAGTACTCAGGCCTTCAATCAACCCCCACAAAAATTGGTATTTTTTCCAAGTTGGCTGGTCGATACGTGCGATGCATTGAGTGGGCAGCACGCTGTGTATTGAGGGGGCCGGTGTTACACCCCAACTGGTTTTCAAACCTACTGGTTTCCCTGCGCCTGCACGCGCTGTGTTCGCTTCACATCTGCAGCGGTTGTCTGTCTCGGTCACCAGATTCGTCACACATTCACAAACATATTGCTGGAGTTCTTCAAGCCACATTTCATACCCATTGCGGTGATTATGATTGTATACGTGAGCACTACATCCCAACCATGTATGAAGAAATATATTTAAGAAAATATATTTATAGAAAGATCGCAACAACCTGCATTTGATCCCTGTCGAGCAACACGACAACGTACTAATGGACAGTGGCTTATCCTGTAGAGCCACCAATTAATGAAGATTCTTGAGTCATTTAGGCCATTACTCATGACGTCACATCTCATCCGTGTGCAGGACACCTCTTGGTCTAGGTGAGCTGAAACAACTGGTTACCTCGTTTTAATTGTTACATTAAAACAACAATGGAACAGATAAGTTGTTGCCGATTCTGGAGTCAGCTCTACTTTCGCAAGATGATGCTGCTGCTCCTTTTGCACTTGTAATAAAGTTCCCCAAATGGGAATTACATTGACAGCTTTTTAAATTACATTTAAAAACTTGGTTAGGAAAAGCAGTGTTGAGCGGCTTGCTGATTAGATGGTAAGTCTCTGCCTGTCGTATGCCTTGCTTGTAGTGAGCTGACCCCAGAATCAACAACAACTTATCTGTGGAGTTCCAGTGTTTTAATGTCTGCGTAACCAGTTGTTTCAGGATATGAAACGTGGCTTGAAGATCTCCAGCAACATGTTGTTCATTGTGTTGTGGGTAGAACATTACTAGTCTTCCACTCTTCCTGTGGCTCAGTGTTCGCAATGTTTTTAGTGTCTTTTCACAGTACGATCGTCTCTTTATATTCGGACATACAGTTCCATCTGTACACTTTGTTGATGATACCTCTAGGAGTCCCATTGCAACACTAAAGGTAGATCGCCTCTCTGATAACGTTAGCTAGCTAGCTACGCGCCAGGCGCTAGCCTAGCGCTCGCTCATGTCTGTGGCGGACTGAATGAAAGCACGTTACCTCCCATTGTTCCAGGAGCCGGGCCATATCTGCATCATTGTAGTCTCGGATGTCCTTCTTTTTCTTGGGCTTTTCTTTGTTGTCAGTCGCTAATATACAAAGTATATATGTGCACAGAAGGAGCGCTACCGCTACACATCTCCACCTGAAGTCAGACGCCATGTTTGCAGATGGTCTAATGTAATTGGCTCTGGGGTCTGCCTGTCACAAGACGAGAGGGTCGGGTCAGAACTGCAAAAAGACGACCGGCCCACCGTATGATGGAATTTCAAAATAAAGTCAGAATCTTCTTCTTTGAGGTTTATTGGCGGTTGGCAAACAACTGTTTGGTGCATTACCGCCACCAACTGGTATGGAGTGTCGGTCAGGCTGTCTAGCACATGCCCTATCAGCAAATAACGCTACTAAATAAAATAACAAATGACAAATCAAACAAACAAAACCAAACTCTAAATAAATACAAAATATATATGTAAAATAAAATGAATATTAATAAATAAAAATGAAATAAACATATATACATACATACACACACACACACACACACTCACACACATATACATACATATATACATATAAATACATAAATACATACATACATACATACATACATACATACATACATATATACATACATACATACATACATACATACATACATACATACATACATACATACATACATACATACATACATACATACATACATACATACATATATATATACATATATACATACATACATACATACATACATACACACATACATACACACATACAACCCATACCAAACTTTAACAAACCAACCAAAATAAATAAACAAATAAACCTAGGGCTCATATTCTATCAATAATCCTGGTTATCCTCAGATACTGCAATAGTGTTTTATAGCACCCACTCGAGTTGCTTTGCAGCACATACACAACTGTACCCCCTCCTTGCAAAGGCTTCCAACTAGCTGCCTCCTTTCATGCTCATACCTCTGACATTGTAGAATGACGTGTTCTATTGTTTCTTCCTACCCATAATAATCACATCTACCCGTGTCGTGTTTCCCTATTTTCCGTCGCATGCCGTTCAACCCAGTATGTCCAAATTGCAGCCTTGAAATGACGGTTTCTTCCCTCCTGTTCCCTCCTGCAAGTCTCATTTCCCCCACTTTACTCTGGACTCTGAAAAACCATCGCCCTTTTCTGTCCTCCTCCCATTGCTTCTGCCACCTTTCCTTTAACCTCTTTTTAATAATACTCTTGGTCTCTGTCTTACTGAAGCTGACGTCATCTTTTGAGCAGCTACTCTTCGCAGCGACTTTTGCCGCTCTGTCCGCCATTTCATTTCCTCTGACCCCCACATGTGCAGGAACCCATACGAACACCACCGTCATACCCATCATTTGAATCCTGTATAGTGTTTGCTGTGCTGTCTAAAGATGAACTGGAGTCTGAACAAATGATAGCCCTCAATGGTCTTGTGTCCTCTATCCACTTTAGTGCAAATATTATTGCCAACATTTCCCCTGTGTATACTGACACTCCCTCTGTAATCATTTGACCTATTTTTGTGTTAAATTCTAGATTAGCCCAATATGTTAATGCCAGCTGTGTTCTCCGCAATTCTAGAGGCATTTATAAAGTCAGAATACTTTATATTGCAACCCTTGAAATATCTTTATATTTTCCATTCTTTTGATTGTGAATTATTTACTCAAATGTTAAAGTTTTGTTATTTCTTGTGAATCCACTTCTTTTAAGTACAAAGTAACATAGATAATCTTTCTCAGGTAAATATTTACAGAAGTTAATCCTTTTAGTGGAGAGCTATCCGGAGCTTGATTCACTCTTTCTGGCCAAGGACGAGACAACATATGGTTGAAAGGTCAGCCAAACAGACAACAGACAAAGTAAGCAGTAAAGCTACTGTGCAAGATTCACATGGCTGGAAATCCATTTATCATTGTTTTAACCTATTTTTTTTAAAGATTTGAAGACTTGATTTAGTTTAGTCTGTGATGCTTACTGCTAAATTATCGCAACATCATCATTGTAATTGCGTGTTACAGATTCGATATATATTACTTAAATAATGTTGCCGTTTTAGATGCAACATGTGAATGGCCTGAGAGAACAATTTGTTCACTGTGTGTTCATTGGGTATTCTGATGGACATTGACTTAATTTGACAGTTAAACCAATTAAGGTTAATTTAAGTCATCTTATTGTTGATTGGTACCCTTGTCCGATTTCCTGTCCATCAATATCAAAAACATTAGCGCTGACAAACTGTACCGATGCTTGTTGGAGTCAAGTCTTCACATAGAACATGAGAATGTGAATTCATGTCTGTCTCTCGTTTGTTCATTGAATAACCTTTCACCCACCAACAAGCTTCTCCCACAGAACATAATGGAGAACATCCAAAACTTAATTTGTTTAGTTTTGTTACTGATCTACAAAACACATGCAAGTAGGTTTGTTAAATTCCTATGACCCTCTGTGAATATGATAATGTGGTCCACTGACCCCTGAGTGTGAGATTTCAAAATCTATAGTCTGCATTCTGGGACTCTGGGTGAATTCTGATTTAAAGGACCGGTGACGGTGCAGTGCCGGTTCGGGGCGTGGTCATCTGGAGCGCGTGCCTGACTACTTGGCTCCTTGTATTACTGTAGTTGTCGAGAACCGCTCATGGCCTGTTGACCCCATGGGTTGAAGCAATGATCAACAGATTAGTCGATTATCAAATTAGTCAGTAGTTACTTGGTTACCCTTTGGTTCCTAAATATGTAAATCTTTAAAAACAGCTCAAATATATACCATCATCCTCATCGTCACACTGCAGCTTCACAAATGTCACTAAAACAGGAGGATAGTGCATTTTCAAATGTCCATTAATAGTGCACATGTGGGGGTGCAGATTTGCTGACAATAAAAGAGATATAGGTTATCACCAGAGTGATAATTTAAGAACAAAAGTATGTATGCCAGGTGCCAATCGTTGATACTTTTGTGCTGAATAGATTCATGTAGATCGCTCTTGTATGCATGTTTATGCAAATGGTCAAAAGCATAATAATAGGAAAATATCTGTAAGTAGGAGCGCCCCATTGTGTTCCAAGGCAGGAAACACCGATAATAACAGGCCATTATTATATTAAATGTGTCTACTGTAACCTTGCTGCTACAATCCTGACCATAACACGACCAATGAAATGATTTTGTCCCCTCTGTGAGCATGGCTATGCTACTGAGACACTGCTAGAACGAAGTGTGTGAAGGCAGCAGAGTTAATGGGGCTCTGGAGCTCAGAGATCAGCCTAACGGCGGGAATTGGAGCGCTGTTTCCTCTCTGGCCGACTCCACCCAATGGCACTGTGCCCTGTGCAGCTGCAGATCCCTCTGACATACAGCAGTGTGTTCAGCCCCACCTCCCACCAAGAAGAAACAAGGGTTTGTTACCATGCAACATACCTGAGCTTCATCATTCCTGATTACATAACTGGATTATCTTCAACCCTTGTGATTGGATACCGTTCACACCTGAGTGTAATGATTGGACAATGACTCAGACATCATTATTTTCAGTTATAGGATTCACATTTTACTGACAAGGAGAACAACTACAGCATGAGATAATGGAACATTGTTGGGAGGGAATTATCCGTGATGATATTATATTTAAACAAATGTAACAGTTTGTGTGAAATAACTGTAATTTGTAACTATCTTACTAAATTATATGCTGCTTAATATGATTAATAGCTTGTGTAGCCTACACCAAGTAGGAACAAGTTCATATCCATAATCCAGACTTTTATCTGGAATAGAATACTTAAAGGAGGAGCTGGGTTAGGGCTTGGGTTACAGATGTCAAAGATGCTAGAGAAAACAGTACACTATAGCTCAATCATTCTCTAATCTTTTTAATTATCTGTCATCTGTTTGAGAGACAATTAAAAGGGTTCCTTTGTAATGTATTCCATGTTTATAAGTGTACCTTAAACATTCAATTAAGCCATCTGACCATTTTATTGACAGATTACAACCCAAAATGTGTGCCCATCAAAGATCCAATTTGTACACAGTAGATTTATCATTATTAGGTTTCGGTCTTAAAATAACTGAAAAGTTATTTAATATACAAGCAATTCAGTGAGAGAAGCAACATTTGATTACATGTAACTATATTGTTGATTTTCCAACCTTTTAATAGCTAAACATTTTATTGCTGTAATGCCATCCTTGCTCCATCAGCATACAATAAAAATAAAGCAATGTTTTTATGAGGTATTCAACTATTTGTTTAATAATTTGATAATAATAAGATCTTACTTGAAAAAAAGCCATATTGATCTGGATTGATAATATTTGGCTGTACTTTTTAGAATATATTTGCAAGACATTTAGCTAATATATTTACTTCATAATGTTGCAGTGCAATTCATCACTTTAATTAATTGAAACTGTGTTGGATCCAGAAATAACTTCCACATGAATCTTGTTTCAACAAAAGTGAGATTTGACCTATGAGTTCAGTAAATGTTAACGTTCATGTTAGGAAATTAAAATAAACCGCCATGAAAACAATTCTAGTGGTAAAATATCAATTAAAAATACTCAATCCAATTTATGCTACTTCTAATTTGCCATATTTTCATACACACTCTAATGTGTTTTTATTGAATAATGTCCGGTTCCTAAAACATCCCCAATTCTGGGGAAAATAGTGCACCTTAGTGGTAGCTAACTCAGCTTTTATTTTGAAAGGACCAGCTTCCTGTGTTATTTTAGCTAGCTCGGCCTGACGTCACAGGGATGTCTCATGGCAGATTAACAGCCAGTCTTGAAAGTAAAAGCAGTCCGGAACTCTTCGGATCTCCTTCGGCTGTGGGACTTGGTTCTTCCTTCGTGACGTCGTCAGTGTGAGACCACCGCCCGCTCTCAGACCGGGTGGGACGGGCACTCACCGCGGAGAGCGACTTGTTCTTTCGCTTCAACTCCACCGGCCAGCAGCCGCCGCTCCGCGCGACCACACCCTCCTGCTTCCTCATAGTGCTGTAGCGGGAGCGCGCAGCGCCGCTTTGAATCCCTGGGAATAACGGCCGCTGCTCTCCCCAGGTTCGTGAGAGCGGAACCTCCCAGAACAAGTGAGTGGACTGTTCGAAGACCAGAGACTGCTGCGGATATGAGAAGCGAGTCTCTTCAGAAGACATGCGGGGCTATTCCGTATCTGGTCCCGGGTTAAGACGCGGAGGAGGGCGGGCAGACGGACTGAAGCGAGAGGAGCAACTGCTAGCTTCTGACCCAGGACTCTGCCTGAAAAAGAAAAGGTTGAAAGTGGACTGACGGGTTTGTGTTGTTGGAAGTCCTTTCGGTGGATTTGATACGGGAGGATTCATGAAATGATGGTGCTGGAGGGAAACACACACGTTCCGGCTGGTGCCCTGTTTGTAACCAGCATGAGTCCGCCAGGCCGGTCCAACTCCCCGGGAACCAGTCGGACCAGATCTCGGTGCTGTTTCAGGCTCCTGGCTCTGCTGCGAGTGAACACGAGATGATATCCTGTCGGTTGGAGTGAAAAGACTTCCTGCATGTTGAGCTGGTGTTTTCTTGGCTGTAGTCATACAAAGACCCCACGGAAGCCACACACCGTCTCCAGAGCAGTCGTCAGCAGGCGTCATTCCAGTGGGCTCCTGTTTCAAACGTTTAGAGCTATTGACAGATATATATTATACATGCACCTTGGTAGCACTGCAGTTTGTGTGGCATTTATTTTCTAATTCAACAACCGGTGAGTTCTTATGTTCCATGAAAACCTGGGAAAACAATGAGAATATCGACTTTGTGATTATGTTGTTTGAGGCATTTTAATGAGTTAGAATGAGAGCTTATAGCTCATTACACTGATTACTCTGAAATGTTGGCAAACTGTGTTGCATAGTAAATAACTAATAACCAAGGCAGATCATAGTTCGACTTGTACTATAATTAGTATACTTTAGAGACACAACAATTCATACTGTGGAAATGTTATTCAGACATAAGTAAATGCAGTTTTGAGTTTAGCTCTTTCTACATGTTTACATTGAGAATACATGTTCTGTGTACAGTTTGTGACCTTTACTCTGAAGGAATTTAAGGAAGACTGTTTGGCCAGTTGTTTAAACAAGTTTGTAAAAAGCAGGGAGGTGAGGCTTATTTTGGAAATGTCTGAAACGCTAAAATGTCGTGTGCAGCAACCGAAAACTATAAATAACTGAACCCCTCCAGAAGAGCTGTTTGACCCCCCCCCCCCCCAGCCCCCCTCCTTATTATGGCTAGTGGTGGCTCTGGCAAATCGGCTAGCGAGGGATCCCCCAGCACACCCAGTGTCAGCTTGCAGCAGAGGAAGCGTCTCTCCTCCATCTGTGACACATGTAAGGGCAAAATGCAGCTGGTGGCTGACCTTCTTTTGCTGTCCAGCGAGACTAGGCCGGTTATGACCTCTGAAGGCGTGGCCCTGGCAGACACCTTCGACCAGTGCCGCGATACGGTCATCGCCAGGACTAAAGAACTCTCCATTCTCACCCATGACATCCAGAGCCAGCTCAACATGGGCCGCTTCACAGAGGTGGGGGACCGTCTCTTGGAGGTGGCCGACCTGGTGGTGTCTTTGACAGAGTGCTCGGCCCATGCCGCTTACCTGGCAGCCGTGGAGACCCCCGCCTCTCAGCCCTGCCTGCCGGGCCTGGTGGACCGCTACAAGGTGACCCGCTGCCGGCACGAAGTTGAGCAGAGCTGTGGCATCCTCCGGGTCACACCCCTGCCAGACCTCACTCCCCAGCTCCTCCTCGAGCTCTCTCAGAACATCTCCACTAACCTCAAGAATCTGACAGATATCTCCTCGCTAGCCAGCGAGAGGTCCAGGGACCGCTTTGCTAAAGAGCAGTTCAAACTGAGTGTCAAGAGCATGAGCACCAGCGGCACAGCCTTCCTGGCGTGCGTCAAAGAGGTGAAAACCCAGCCCAGTGAGCTGACCAGGAGCCGCTGTGTTCTCTTTAGTGCAGCTCTGGTCCAGGCTGTCAGTGCCCTGGTCGGGTTCGCCACAGAGCCTCAATTCCTGGGAAGAGCTGCGAGTATCTCCACAGAAGGGAAGGGGGTACAGACTGCAGTGTTAGGGGGTGCCATGAGTGTGGTTTCAGCCTGTGTCCTCCTCACTCAGGGCCTCAGAGACGTAGCACAGCACCCTGAGAGCAGCTCCAAGATGGCCGACTACCGCGAGCGTCTGCGTAACTCGGCGTGTGCCGTGTCCGACGGCTGCACTCTGCTCACTCAAGCGCTCAGAGAACGCTCCTCTCCAAGGACTCTGCCGCCAGTCAACTCTCATTCTGTGAATTAGTTTAGGAAGAGGCTACATGATGTCCTTTCCCCTCGGTCCTTCTCTGACCTACCAAAGAGACTCGCTTGGGTTATCCCTGTTAATCAGGGTTAGAGTCTGAGTAACATCAGAAGAAGGCTGTCTGTGGGTCAGTCCATGTGGCTGAAGTGTGTTTGAATGCAGAGGAGTGCCAATAAGGCTTAAGGGTTCTGTGTCGCGCTGGATGTGGCTCAAACCTGGTTCCTCCCGGACCCTTGGAGCGCTCTGGGCCTGACGCGGGCTCAGCCGACCACCCGCTCTCACCGACAGACAGCATTTTTTCAAACCTGAAAAGTTTACCTCAGTTTTCAGCTCCGGTGAAAACACCAGCCTTGATGATGGATGTAGCCTCACTGTGTGAACTATGTTGGCTGACCTACTCGATTACATGTGCTTTGTGAGATTGGAAAGAGTGATCTGAGTGTCTCAATGCTTGTTTTTGTTTTCAACTTGTGTGAATTCGTAATTGGTAAAAAGCTGCTGTGAGTGTGTGCGTGCCATAGGTTTTACACTATTTACCAGACTTCCCATAGTATTTTAAAGTGTTTGATCATGCATGTAATGGAGTATTTATTTCAACAATTAAAAATGTTATTTTCGACATGCTGTTGTTGGGTTAATGCTGTGTAAAGCCAGATGGTATAAGACTCTCTTCATGTGTCCAGGGATCAAGTCATCTGTCTCCGACATTTCTGCTTCCATAGCACTGAACAATACTTTTAAAATACCACTTTCTAACATGGTACAAAATACAAAAGGCTTTCTGAGATTCAACCGATGACAACTATTGGTTGATTAAAAGATGTTAGGAAACAATATTTGGAAGGTTTGTTTGCCCTTTAGTTTAAGACTGACCAACCAAATTATTTCTTTTTCACAACCTGGAAACTCCAATGTTCTTCTGTCTAATGTTTACAATATAAATAAATGCTGTATTGGCAGCAGAAATGATGAGAACATGGACTCAAGTCTCATGTATCCCTGCGTTGTAGAGACAAGAGGAAAGTGTTCACTCAAAGTACAGTTCAAGCTAAAACACAATGCAATTATACAATGCGGTTGTACTCTGTTATTGTAAAATGGGTTACAGTTATTATTGCATGCCTAATAATAATAGTAGCTAGATAGAAGACACTAAAGGTATTAGTTTAAGGGATTTAAGATTGAGGGTTCTGTCTTGTTCTGCTCAATCTTGTAATTTACCTGGTTGTATTATGTCGAGGTACTAGGTGTGTACAATGTGATGGAATGGGGAGAGAGCGGGTTACATCCTGCAGCGATACCCATGTACTGCGGCAATACTACCCTCTAAAAATACTCCTTACTCCAAGTACAAACAAAGAACATTGACATACTCAAATGCAAGTAGTTCTTAGTTACCTTCCACCACTGTATACTACATTACGGTTACTTTTCTTCCATACTACACTAGTGCTGAAACAAGTGTTTGACACTGTGATTAGTTGATCAAACAGAAAATGTATTGACAATTTTGATAGTTGATTAATCAGTTAATGAAGCAAAAATGCTGAATATTTGTTAGTTTCAGCTTCTCAATTGTGAAGATGAACCTTTTGTCATTTATATTATTGATCTCTTTCAAAATATGAAATATTGTTGTTTAACTTGTTATCTAGCACAGTGTCATAGAAAAAGGCTTTCTGACCTTCTGGGTAATCTTAGACAGAAAAAGTTCACTCTATAGTATACTCAAACCGAGTATTAGGATAGTTAGGAATTAGGAACTACTGTGTAGTGTTACACTGTTAACCTTTTTCTGCTACTCTGTCAAGCTGTCAGAGCTACGTTACCGTGGAACCCACACTGTCACTCACTGACCTTCATATAATATTTTATTTGTTACCAAGAAAATGCTATTTGAGAGAAAAGCAGACTGAAGGGTCTCCATTAGGTGTTTGAAGAATGCATCAGGATGAAAACTAGTTCAAAAGATAAAGTGAACATCACGTCGCCTGGAGATCCTGACAGAAGACAACGACATGAAGGAACAGCAGTTCCTCTTAATTCACTGTTACAATTATTAAAATACTTTCAGTAGCTAGCATAGTATAGAAATGCTAAAGCTGGTTGATAGATAAATAAAATTTATTTGATTTTTTGTGATTGATTTGGAGGTGATTTACTAAGTCTTATTGCAGCAGACAGGAATGTTCTCCTGTATCGGTCCTTGTGACAGCGGAGCTGGAGGAGTCTGTTGGAAAAAGTGCTCCTCTGTTCCTGCAGTAGGTGGTGGAGAGGGTGTTCCGGGTTATCCATTAATTTCTCCAGTGTCCTCATCTCCACCACCTGTTCTGGCTAGTCCTGTTTGCACGCAATGATAGAGCCGGCTTTCTTAACCAGTTTTTTAAGTCAAATGGTGTCACCAATACTCCAATGCTCCCCAGCATATAATGGCGAAGTACAGCGCTCTAGCCACAACCGACTGGTAGAACATCTCCAACATCTTGATCCATAATTTGAAGGGTTGAAGTTTCCTCAAGAAAAAGAGTTGACTCATCCCCTTCTTGTAGACAGCGTTGATGTTGGCCTTCCAGTTCAGTCTGCTGTCGATGGAGACACCCAGGTACCTGAACTCCTCCTTCACGTTCTCTCCCAGCACTCTCAGAGGTTGTGGAGCCGTCGTCTTCCTCCTGAAGTCAACCACCATCTCTCTGGTCTTGGCCACGTTCAGAAGCAGGGGGTTTCTACCCGCTCACTCCACAAGGTCCACTACACACCTCCCTCACGTTATTCTGCGGGAGTTTGGCCTCCAGCTTCCTCCTCTAGGAGTCCTTACACTTCCTGAGCTTCTCCTTCAGGTAGCGCTGCACTCTCCTGATCTTGTCCCTGTCTGCACACCTGAAGGCTGCTTTCTTCTTATTAAGAAGAACTTTCAGGTCATTGGTGATCAATGGCTTGTTGTTAGGGAAGCAGTGTACAGTCCGGGATGGTATGGTGGTGTGTTCACAGAATTTTAGGTATTCCATGAGGCAGTCTTTTATGCTGTTGATGTCCTCCCCATGTGGTCCACACAGCACATCCCTCCTCACAGTCCTGGTGGTTACAGGAGGAGCATACTTTGATGTTAGCAGGACCACGTTGTGATCAGACCTACCAAGGAGGGGAAGGGCAGTAGCACTGTAGGCATCAATGGCATTAGCATAAAGTAGGTCCAGAGTTTGATTGTTCCTTGTGGGTCAGTTAACATACTGGTAAAAGGTTGACAGTTCTCTGAATATTCTGTTTTGACACAGTGGAGTGGATGGTGTCCACTGCTGCCTCTGCATCAGCTGAGAAGGAACGGACACAGTGACAACAATGGTGGACGAGAACTACCTCGACAGATAAAAAATAAAAATAATACAATTTAAAAAGAAGCATAGAAGTTCAATGTCTGGGCTAAAGAAATGTTCCTGTACACACACATGGTTGGGATTCCTGCGACCTTTCTTTTCCAGGAAATGCGGGTGCAGCCATGTCTTAGTGAAGCACATGATGCTGTTCTCCCTCTGTGTCTTTACCAGCATGCCCAGCTCATCTGTCTTATTGGACAGGGACCTAATGTTCCCCATTAAAATCGCCGGTACCGAGGATTTGTATTTCCTCCTCTTCGCCTTTAACTTAGCGCCAGCCTGTAAGCTGGTTTAAGTCGTGTTTATCAGATCGATCTCAGTTTGTATACAGTTAGGTCCATAAATATTTGGACATTGACACATTTTTCATTAATTTTGGCTCTGTACACCACAACAATGGAGTTGAAATGGTCCCTTAAAAAGAGGGTGGCCACATTTGAATTTGTTGTAATTCCTACACCGTTCACCTGATTTGGATGTAAATACCCTCAAATTAAAGCTGAAAGTCTGCACTTAAAGCACATCTTGATTTTTTCATTACAACTCCATTGTTGTGGTGTACAGAGCCCAAATAATGAAAAATGTGTCAATGTCCAAATATTTATGGACCTAACTGTATGTAAACGATGAAGCCTCGATGAACACCGGCGTTCGTCATGGAGTTCCACAAGGTTCTGTGCTTGGACCAATTGTATTCACCTTATATATGCTTTCTTTAGGCAATGTTATCAGAAAACACTCAATAAGCTTTCATCGTTATGCGATGATACCCAGCTATATATATTTATCAAGCCAGATGAAACCAACCAGGTGGCTAAACTTCAAGCGTGTCTTAAAGACATAAAAACCTGGATGACCTGCAACTTCCTGATGTTGAACTCGGACAAGACTGAAGTTATTTTGCTTGGCCCAGAGCAACTGAGAAATCAATTATCGAATGATATTGTTTCTCTTGATGGCATTGCTCTGGCATCAACCACCACCGTAAAGGATCTAGGAGTTGTCTTTGATCAAGACTTGTCCTTCGGTTCCCACGTGAAACAGATCTCAAGGACTGCCTTCTTTCACCTACGCAACATTTCAAGGATCAGGCACATCCTGTCTCGAAGGGATGCAGAAACATTGATCCACACATTTATTACTTCAAGACTGGACTACTGTAACTCTGTATTATCAGGCTGCTCTGCTAAGTCTCTCAGGTCTCTACAGTTGATCCAGAATGCTGCAGCTCGTGTACTAACGAGGACTAGGAGGAGAGATCACATTACTCCTGTATTAGCTGATCTCCACTGGCTTCCTGTAAGATCAAGAATCTTATTTAAGGTCCTTCTTCTTACCTACAAAGCCTTAACTGGTGTTGCACCATCATATCTTAGGGAGCTTATAGCACCATATTGTCCCACCAGAGAGCTGCGCTCAATGAATGTGGGGCTACTTGTGGTTCCTAGAGTCTTAAAAAGTAGGATGGGGGCCAGAGCCTTCAGTTATCAAGCTCCTTTTCTGTGGAACCAGCTTCCACTTTCAGTCCGGGGGTCAGACACAGTCACCTCATTTAAGAGTAGACTTAAGACTTTTCTCTTTGATAGTGCTTATAGTTAGGGCTGGCTCAGGTTGGCCCTGGGGGACATCGTAGGATACAATGAGCTCCTCTCTCCTCTTACCTCTCTCTCTCCTCTTCTCTCCTCTCTCTCGCTTCCCCCCTCCTTGAACTTTTCGGTGCCCCTGAAGTGCTCCTATAGGCTTGTATTGCTGGGGAACATCTTAGGATACACAGAGCTGATCCATGCCTACTACTCACTACATGAATCATTTCTGTCATATTCATTGAATGTGCTGTAACTCTGTTACATTGACTCTGGTCACATGACATCTATTGCTTCTGTCCATCCAGGGAGAGGGATCCTCCTCTGTTGCTCTCCTGAAGGTTTCTTCCTTTTCCCCTGAAAATAAAAGGTTTTAACTATTTTTTCAGGAGTTTTTCCTGATTCGATGTGAGGTCCCGGGACAGGGATGTCGTATGTGTACAGATTGTAAAGCCTTCAGAGGCAAATTTGTATTTGTGATTTTTGGGCTATAACACATAAACTGAATTTAATTGAATTGGTTCATCAGCTGTTCACTTGTTACAAGAAAGGAAAAAAGTTACAGAAAGCCACAAGAAAAGTTTAATTAAAGTCACGGTCCATTGCCTGGCGGTCACTTACTAAATTGTTAAAGAAGAGACGAAAATGACTCAAAATTAAAACATACTGGAGAGCTGCTGCAACAGGCAGCCTCTAGCACAGTGCCATCTTGCAATGAATGACGTGCTAACGTACGCTAGTGTTGGCTCCTCTAACATTTTCTAAATGCATATCTCCTTTAACCTCTCCGGGTAACAAGTATCACTGTTACACTATATTTACCATGACTAGCTCCAAATGCACTAAACCAGCCTAAAACCACTAATGAGTCTATAAAGCGGAAACGGATAGTTGTCCGACCTTGGTCAGAGTTGGATGATGCTACCCTGTGATTGGCCATTCTGCGTTGGAGGGCGGGACTTATGAAGGGTTAATTGCATTTGGGGATTGTTGTCGTTATGTAGTGTGAATGCCATGGACTGCACTTTTTTTCATTCTATTATGTGATGATATAGTAAATACATTTGAATGTGGATTCTCATAATAGTGCACTACATAGTAAATAAGGAGGTGTAAAGACAAATGAGGATAGATAGGAGACGACTGTGGCTCAGTGGTTAGCAAGTCTGTCTTTCAATCAGAGGGTCGGTGGTTTGATTCCCAGCCTCTGGTAGTCCATGTCGTTGTGTCCTTGAGCAAGACACTTAACCCTCATTGCTCACCGTTGCTGTGTCTACAGTCTACTGTATATAATGTAAGTCACTTTGGATAAAAGCGTCAGCTAAAATGTAATGTAAAAGTGTTTACTTACTTAGTCACATAACAGACCAAAACTGGAGTTTCGACTACGATTGACCAATATTCCTTTCTGCACTCAGTCACTGTATAACAGAGCTACATTTACTTATACTACAGAACAGTTCATTACAGCTTGTCAATTGATTGCATGATACAAAGCTGAAGGGATCTCAGCTCTTGACACAGCACACCCTGGTAAAGCCAAAAATGTTGGCCCACAACAGGAAACCTGTAGCCTGTGCTATCAGGAGCAGCTTCCTTCACATAACAAAATGCTGTGGTCATAATTTCGGACAAGGTTTCGCCCATTTCCTGCTGCAGGAGGGGAATCCTTTCCCCCGGGGGAGCTCCCCCCGCGAGGCACTGACGACACCCGTCTCTGAGGAGAAGGAAGCTGCAGTAGACGAGAGGAGGCTGGAACCTTTATTCAGAGTCTCACACACACATATGCAGACCTGGTCTGGCTGCCTGTATCAACTCTTTGTTGATGGGGCAGTTTTTGACAGTAAAGAGCCAACGGTCGCTCAATAAACTGTTATGGGATATTCTGTTTAACTTCCAGTACTTTTAATTGTTATTATAAGTTTGGCCTTAGACACTGCAGTATTCTCCCCTTTGGCTAGGCAGCCTAGCAGATACGGTTTCCAGGTGTATTGCAGTAACCTGAGAAGAGCAAACTGATCCTGGATGCATAATTTATTTATTTGGCAGATTAAATGACAGTGCTATATTTTTCTGACACGGGGAACCTTTACAAGAAGAGATTGTTGGAAGCAAGCGTCTCCATTTCATGCACTAGAGTTTAGACCTGTAATCACCAAGATACCCTTGGAATGTTGGATAGTGCGGACCATTGAAATGATCCTTTTTTAATTAAATTACATTTATTTTGTATAGCCCAGAATTACAAATTTGCCTCAGAAGGCTTTACAATCTGTATGACATCCTCTGACCTTTGATCCTCACATCAGAAAAAGAAAAACTCCTCTAAAACCCTTTAAGGGGAGAAAAAGGCATGAAACCTCAGAGAGAGCAACAAAGGCGGATCTCTCTATCAAACTCATCGAATCTGGACCTCCACGTAATTGTATGTGTTCGTGACAGCTTGAAAGTCATATGATCGTCTTCAAATTAAAGTATATGCTGCTTTACAGTGTATGGTAACCATAAACTGCATCTCCCAAAATGCATGTGGATTTTGTGACCCGCAAATGAACGGCATCCTACCGCGAGAAAGCAGTGTTTCCATATCGGCGTTTAAACTAAAAACAAGTGAATAAACTGAAAAAGATCAAAAAAGAATCCCAAAATGTACAAGAAGAGAAAGATTGAAGCAGAGGGAAGGCCCTAATTTATGGAACAGAAAAATTTGCTTACATATATTTTTACATTTATATAAATGCATGTACAATATTTTTACACTTGAATAAACGATAATCAAATGCAAAGACAGTTATTTAACAATATGTTAGGGAGTCATTGTATACAGTCTTACATCCGTTCCTTTGAGGGCAACCATAATGCTGATGTGGCCCAGAGTAAAAATGAGTTTGACACCCTGCTCTATCAGGATGAACAGAAGTACAATAGATGTTCTTGCCTTGTTGCGGGTGCATTCCACCTCCGCCCTTCAAGCCCTTATTGTATTGCTTTCTTTACTCCTTTTGGAATAAAAATTACTTTACAACTATATACAAACCAGTGTGCTGCCGTCTTTTTTCTTGTACTACAACAGCTACATTGGCCTCTTGTCGATGTGCTACACTGTAAAAAAAAAAAACGTAAAATGAAGGTCAAATGACTGGCAGCTGCGGCTGCCAAACAAAAACCTTAAAATGAAGGTAAAATATCTTAATTCAAATAAAGGCCGAAAACCATAAATTAACGAAAATTTTCATTAAAGGTTCTGCAGTGAAACACTGTTATTTTACAGAGTTTCCCTGTATTATTACAATCAAACACCTTCAATAAAGAGATATCACTAAAATTCTGCAGAGAAAAACTATTATTTTACAGATTCTTCCTGTATTATTATGATCAAATACCTTCAACAAAGTGATATCACTCAAAGTTCTGCAGAGAAATACTGTTATTTAACAGATTCTTCCCATATTATTACAATGAATCACCTTCAACAAAGTGATATCACTCAATGTTATGCAGAGAAATACTGTTATTTTACAGAATTATCCTGAATCATTAATATCAAAACCTTCAAAGAAGTAGTGATGGGCGGTATGAATGTTTCACATACCATCACACTGGTGCCCAGACATTGTCCCTCCCCAACAGGCAACGCATTTTACTGTTCACCAGTGAATGCTGAGGGTGCAGCAGTCGGAGCTACTTATGTTACGTGCATTGAGTTTGAGTCATGGTTTTAACTTTATGACAACAATTAATAACCCACAACTCTCTAACGCTCTAACAGGGTAAAACACCACAAGACAACAGTTTATGTCACATAAACAATTATAATACAATAATACATAAGGCTAATAATTGTACGTTTATGACATTTACACCGCCGAACTGCATTCTGGGTACAGCCCGCCCACTATCACAACTATAAGAAACTTCGTAGCTACATTAAAAAACGGAAAAGAGCGATGCAGGCGGAACAAGAGAGACCAGAGATGCACCAACACAACGTGTTGCCCAGAGAGGAGCTGTGTCTGCTGGCTGGAGGGTTTGAAAAGTCCGACCAGACACATAAAAGCTGGGAATTAAACCACCAACCCTGCGGTTACCAGAGGACCTCTACTCACTGGGCCACAATTAACCTATGTTGCTCCTCATAAAGGACTAAAAATGTATCATTCTTGGTACTACTTTGTACTCTTTAAAAAAAAAAGACTGCATTATGTTTGATGTAATGGAAAACGTTTGCTAAATTAAAATCCGGATTTACAGAGTTTGAATGTAAAAGTACATGTTAATATAAAACTAATATGATTTACCTTACAATTACAAAGAAAATCGTTAAATTGTTAGTATGGACATAAACCTTTATATAACGAGCTAGATATTTAATTACAGGTAATTATTGTTATTTTACATGAATTTGTAAGTAATCTAAGAAAACAGTAAAAATACTGTATAAATAATACAGACATTTTTCTGTAAAAAAATGAGAAAAAAATGTAATTTGTTATTATTAGCATAATACGTAAATTAAAAGTTGGGTTGTTGATTTATAGATAATGTCTGTAATTTTATAGAGTTTTGTATATAATTTTAAAAAACAGAAAAACTACTGTAAAAATTTAGAGTTATTTCCTGTAAAATTAGGATTTTTTTTTACAGTGTAGAGGGGAACAACCAGTGGTGCCGGCATGGTAAGAGTTTGTGGCACAGGCAGACACCGATATGCTAGTAAGCATCGCTTTATGCTGCCGGGTCTCCGGCCTTCTCTGAGGCGAGTTTCCCTGGTTAAGTAGTCCGTCAACCCAATAGAGCCAAATTGATGGTTCCGGTTACAATAAAAATGATTTACATAAAAAGTATAGCAAACACAATTACAGATTGAATAATGCTTTGAAGTACGACTAATAATATTCCGCGGAACAGGGCCTCCTTAAATGCATCCTATCGTCCAGACCACCGTGTCTATAGTCTGTTCGATAGTTTGTTGAAAAGTTGTTGATCCCCAGAAAGTCTCCAGTTTTGTCAAGCTAGAAAGTCCTCTTCTACTATAAAGGTATGTTTTTGTCTTTATTACGCACATTTCTCATTTGTAAGTAAAAATATATAAACTGAGAATATATTATTTGCTAATTTTCCCCTCTTTATTGCCCCTTACATTCCTGAGCATGTCCTTTCTTACTGCTTTACTTGCATTCATACATTCCAATAAATTATCTGCTAAACTCAGCTTAATACATTCAGTATTCTTCATTAATATACTTGCATAATACATCCAGCAATACTTCTTTAACATAGTTGTAGGGATGCACCGATACCGATACCGGTATCGGTGGTCGATACTGCGTTAAATACTCGTACTCGCATCGGTTTCAATGGCCGATACCAAGAACCGATACTCACTCAACAGTATTTCACTACAACAAACTGGTCGCGCTTTGTGGAGAAGCAACCCCGTGGCGGAGCCGGAGACACTCTTCTCTGTCTCAACTGTCTCAACAGTCTCAACTTCTGAGCAGCCAATCACGCTATCCAAGTTGTTTTGCCGTCCAATCAGATGGCCAGTTTGTCTCAACAGCAGAATCTGGAGCCGCCATCTTGGATCCTCGCTACGCAGCGCTCACTTCTTTCAATAGACAGGAGAAAAGTGAGACGCGAGTACAATACAAGACTTTATCGATATTGTGCTTATTAACCGGTGTTGCATACGTGTGTATGACATATTAGTGCTCTTGTTAGTGGCTGACAGCCCCGGAGTTACTTGTAATCAGTCCGTCCCAACGCGACGCAAATGTTTCGCGCGACCAGATTACATGTAAAGTCTATGCACAGACGCGTGTGGTTGCGACAGACGCAAATTTACGCCGGCGGCACGTTAGACGCGAGAGTTGAAATTTTCCATATTTAATACATCTATAATTGAGAAGCTCTGCGCGTCATCACCGCCGTCCTGCCGGTTTGAATCAAACTGTTGCTGATCCACCTGAAGTAGCGCTGGCAGCGGCCTCATTCAGACGCTGTTGTGCGGCTACGGATGATATTATTGTAGCCGAGTGTCTGTTGTGTATCTATATTTGTAATTCTAATAAAATGAAAACACGCTGCAGGGTAACTTGAACCACTTTTTTATCTCCTTCACACACGTATATCCCACAATTCCACTCCTCTTTTCCTTTCCGTTTCTCCCTCCACAATAAAAGCACCGGAAACATAACTTGGAACACAGCTTCCTATATAATTGCTCATACCTAATATTATCGCTTACATTATGAACCCGGACACAGGGCGTTTTATGGTCCGACATTAGAGGGACTTCCACGAGAAGTTTAAAGCTTGGGATAGCCTTCTGTTAATTTTGTACTATAGGCTTGACATAATCTGCAGAGGATAAAATAAAATTTGCCTCCAAATTAATTGCACTTTCATGGAGACCAAATCTAAGAAGTATCGGTATCGGTACTCGGTATCGGCAAGTACACAAATAAAAATATCGGTATTGTATCGGTTTGTAAAAAATGGTATCGTTGCATCCCTAATATATACATATATATGTCACGTGATATGTTGCAGCAAAGTGCCGTCCCATTCATATTCACACCAGTTCTCAACCAGTTTATATATATATATATATATATATATAAAAATTCTGCTTGCATTCCTCTGATGTGTTTTTATGTTCCACTTTTAATCCTTAATGTCTCCATGCTCCCATTGGTAACTGTGTAACGTCACATTTATATGAATTGTGGGTAATTCCCTTGGGCAAAGTCAGCATCTAATGCTGATTTACGGAAAGGACTCAAAATGTCTGCCAGAGAGACTCAACAACTTGACGCTGTGACAGTGGGACATAACTAAGCCCTCACAGAGTTAGTTAAAGTCTGTGAGTCCGCAAGGGTGGAGATTGTGATTGGGTCAATGACTCCGGTCTATGGCCAGTGACCCGCTGAGGCGGGGGTTGGCAACTTGCCCTATCCAAGGAGCCATTTTACCTTATTTTCCACCAAGTAACATTCGTCTGGAGCCGTAAAAGCTATTTGACATCACAGCTTACCTTCAAGATGGGGCACTGACGTTCATTTCTGGGTCACAAGCTGAGTTAGTCCTGATGGACAGGTGGCACCTTCATGGTAGCTCCTCCCATCAGTGTGTGAATGTTAATTAGTCCTGATGGACAGGTGTCACCTTCATGGTAGCTCCTCCCATCAGTGTATGAATGTTAATTAGTCCTGATGGACAGGTGGCACCTTCATGGTAGCTCCTCCCATCAGTGTGTGGATGTTAGTTAGTCCTGATGGACAGGTGTCACCTTCATGGTAGCTCCTCCCATCAGTGTGTGAATGTTAGTTAGTCCTGATGGACAGGTGGTACCTTCATGGTAGCTCCTCCCACCAGTGTATGAAACATTAAACTTTGGCTTCTTCCCCGGAGTCTTTGTGCTTTCTCTCCTCACAGGTTTACATGGATCATGGTTTAATCTGGACCCTGGTCCTGCCTGACACCTACTGCTATCATCATTATTAGTTGCATTGCTATTGCAAATACCATTCCTGCTTTTATTGTCATTATTATTCTTCTATATCCACTGTTGCTGCTATTTTTGTTTGTTATAACTTTTTCATCATGCCTACTACTCATTATATGAGTAATTTCTGTCATATAGAGGACCCTCCTCTGTTGATAAACTGAACTGGTCAGAAGACTAGAAAAACACTATACAGACCATACCATTTAACACTGGTAACCTATGTTTAACATCATAACGCTTTAAATTTGAATTCCCTTAGAAATGTCTGCAGAATTACGGATTTGGAAAGTGTTCTTAAAGGGCTCGTCATGTCCGTGAGAAAGCCCTCAAACACTCACACACAATTTGACAACGGGATGGAACTGAACCCTCACAGACTTTGCAGGAACACGTTTCGAGAGTAAGGGGATTGGGATCGAGTCAATGTCCTGTGACCAGGCACCTGCCCTTTTGCCCTGAATGAGAAAAGTGCCCCTTCTACTGGAGCCCAATTTTTTCTTCATTCATCAGTATTTAAGAATAAAAATTACTCTCTCTGTCATCAATTCCCCCCAAATGTGTTTTGATATCTGACGGGGCATTTATTTGAGTTCTTGTGAGAATTTCGCCCCGACATACTTCGCAGCGCTCACAAGCCCCGCCCCCCCCTCCACTTAGTGCTCATGCAGTGAGCGCCAGGCCAAACGGGTGCAGCACTTCTCCTCTGACCCGCAGCATCAGACAAACAGGTGACGGTGTTTGTGCAATCCCCACGTTGTTTGGTGATAAATTAACCACAACATTAGCGCCACAACATTACGTCACAACTGGTCCGACGTTTCCTAAAAAAATAAACAAACAAAAAACTCACAGAATCTGTGATTTCAAAGCCTTGTCCAGCTGTTTACTGACGTTAGTCATGTTTAATGAAGAGAGAGAGATATACAGGCAGGCATCTTCTTTGTGTTGTTGTATAAATGCCGTTTAGACAATTTCAAAAGTATGTTGATCAGTATGTAGTATATAGCCAATCATCTTTATTCATAAGGAAAATGTAAGCTAGCTGTCTAATCTAGCTAGCTGTCTAGTCAGAAAACAGTAAAACGTGTGTACTGTGTTGTCAGCTTTATAGAGATTATGTAAGTCACTCTTGATTATTATGCACAACATTGATTTATCTCATTTACAAAATTTGAAGAATAATGCCAAGAAAAGACAGACTCCAAAAGCAGAAGGACAGGGAACTGCAGCAAGCAGCTCAGGGTAGCAGCTCTCTTTTATCTTGGATCAGGCCATCAACTAGTAAAACAAATGAGGGAGAATTTATTTATTTATTATTATTATTTTTAATTTCATAAATCATTTTGGCGATGGGTGCCCTTTTTTTTGGTTTGAGCACCTGCCCCCCAAAATGTCTGTGCACGTGCCTGCCTGTGACTCTTTGGAAAATGAGTCAACAGGAGATTGTGGGACTCAGATAACAAGGATGAGGTCAGTTTGATGACATCCGGTGGAAGAAAGGAGAATAGCAATAGAGCTTTATATCAGATGCAGCATTATGGAAAAATGGGAAACACAATTGAATAAATTTATGTCTGAGCCTTGGACAGTTGCACAAAGATATATCTGATTTCACGAAGAGGGAGTGGAGTGTACTATTGTTTAAATATAGGCCCAAGTCTGCCCAGCCCTTTAGTATCTTAGTATAGTGAGACAGTGTCAGGTCAGGGCCAGATAGAACAGAGAGAGGGTTTCCGGCTCTCAGGCTGTTTACTGAGGATGTTTTCTCCCTCTTTCTCCTCTGAGGTGTGGTCCACTTCTTCCACACAGTACAGTACAGAAGAGTGAACCAGAGTGACATAGTTGCTGGTTCAGAATTCTGATTTTAACTCTGAAATATAACTCCGGTTTCACGTAGCTCTCGTTGTACATATATACATATTATTTACAATAAACAAGATAAATACAAAAAGACATTAAAGACAACAGTAGTCTGAGTAGTGCAAGTAGTGCAGATAGTGATAGGTTATCCAACAGTGAATTTCATGGCAATTATTTTGTTAATCATTTCCTTTGTTAAAATGATATAATCAATTGCTACTTGCAGTAAATGCAAACTGGGTGTGCGCAAGACATGGGTGGGAGGAGCATAATTCATAGCAGGCCAATCAGATTGTGTCTACCTGAATACTTTTGGAACCCACAGTATATTGGCCAAACAATTACATTGAAATGGATGTAACCTCCATCCATTATCTGAACTGCTTATCCTGTTTAAGGTCACGGGGTGCTGGAGCCGATCCCAGCTGTCCCCAGTCTATTGCAGGGCTCACATATAGACAGACAACCATTCACACTCACATTCACACCTACAACTAACCTGACTGCATGTGTTTGGACTGTGGGAGGAAGCCGGAGAACCCGGAAAGAACCCAAGCTGGATCAAACCTGGACCCCTCGTGCTGTGAGGTGGTGACAGTGGTATCCACTGCACCCCATGGATGTAACCTATTGTAAAAAAAACAGTTACACACAACACAAATAATAAAATCAGTAGATCTGTCGTTTTGAGTCTCACTTGCTTTCTCTACAGTTTTTGTATACCAAACACAACTATCCAGTGTAATAATATATGCTTAGTACACAAAAATAGTTAAATTTTTTTACAAGAATACCTGTATCTATGTTTCTGTCCTTTCTCCCTGTTCCAAGAGTCAGAACTAAACCTGAAAGCTGCAGCTCTGCTGAGACCCCCAGAGACCCTCCTCCTTTAAATCCAGAGTGAAGACTTTTCTGTTTGCTGTTGCCAGTGGCGATTCTAGAAGATTTTACATGGGGTGGCAGAAGGGTGGCAAGTTGAAATTCAAGGGTGGCATATCACACACACACACACACACACACACACACACACACACACACACACACACACACACACACACACATGCCTGGTGTCTATATGTATTTATTTATACAAATCCATATAGTGAAAACAGACAAGAGCAATGTCTTGCCAAGAGTCTAAATAGTTACAAAAAGCCAAAACAAATATTTGTCTTTTTTAATAAGACTTAAAACACTCTCAGAAATTACATATATTTACATATTCAGCAGCAAAACAATTCAGTTTTATTTAATTTCACAAACAATGAATGTATATTCAATTCTAAACAGCAGGTCATGGAGCTAAAAAAGAACAATACGGCGATTGCCATGTTCGACAGCAAATTGTCTCACAAACTCATCCAAATCAAGACACTTAGCACGTGCTGACTCTATAGTAAGTACAGCTAGACTTGACAATCTATTTTTAAAAAGGATCTGATATCTGAACAGTGCCATCAGTTTGATTTACAACTGATTTAGTGCTTACTGGCATTTGGATGGTAAGTTAAATAGACTATGGTCTAATTGGTCCCATTAGATGTGTGTTAACACTTACATTCAGGGTTTTTTTCCAAGTCCAACTTTGATTTCTCTAAAAAAGAAAAGAAAACTGCATTCAGAACACACAGCACAAAATGTTCATGACATATTTCCCTTCATAATGACAAATACTTTTCTAAATGGCCAAACTAATTTCTAATGGCTTGTTCTGTATGTATTAGGTTATCACATACACAATCATTTCTACCAAAGCTAGACTAACTAGCTAGCGAAAGATAGGGTGGACAAAAGAACACACACTTTTTACTGTTACTGAGTTTACTGTAGGCTACATGACGGAGTACCTTTAAAAACAGCCAGAAAAAGGCTTTTGTGAGAAAACGGCTAGTGGTATCTAAAATGTGATTTCGGAATAGCTTAACAGTTAAGTTACATACGTAATGAAAATAAAAACTGAGAAAAAACTGCTATAACATTTCCTGTCAGTCCACCTTACTGTACTAAAGACGTTAGTAAGACGGTTAGCTAAGCTAACAGTGGTAACTTCAAGGCTAGCTAGCACAAGCAAGCTGTATAGCGAGCTAGCTACTGTATGCTACCGACTTTTGCAAGCTAGCAATTAAATAAACGATTGAAATTACAATGGAACTGTCTATCACATATGACCACCCATCACATTTTCTTGATTCACGATTCAGCAGTACTGTACCTTCTTTCATCACTGGAAGCCTACAGTAGGCTTGTCTCCAGTTAGTTGCGGGAGATGGGCAACCACGGTGACGAGAGCAAAGCGGACTCATGGACTCAACCATTTTACAGGGGAGGGGGAACTTAAAGATTTTAGAACAAGTTACCAAAGAGATCAACAGCTTAAGTAGCAAAAATATAATACCATTATATAAACGTGAAGTATATTATAGGAGACACTTCTGACAACCTGGGTGGCAAGTGGGGTGGCAAGCAATTTTTTTAGGGTGGCAGCTGCCACCCCTTGCCACCCCGGTGGTTTCGCCACTGGCTGTTGCCTTTAATTGAACCAGATTCAAGGATATTAAACAATTGCTGCATCTCACTACTGCATTTTATTTATTAAACTGCACTGCAACTTTTAATATTCTTTTGTTTTTCTTTTTGACTGTTTTTAATGTTTTAATGAATGTTCTTAATTGTGTGAGAGACCGGGGAGGAAGAGAGAGGACAGGGCGAGGATTCCCAGGCACCAGCTGGGGGAGGTGCTGGAAGGGAAGTACTTCCCTGCGCATGTGCTGCAGCCGGCGGGAACCTGGCAGTGGACACACCTGACGCCAATCTCGTTAGCAGAGTATTTCTGCCGCCCGGAGAAGGAAGAGAGGGGGAGGGCGACGAGCAGGGCACCGGCAGAGACTAGTCGACCGAGGAGCGGTAACAACGCTGCACACTGACCTCTCTGCTCTGATTACAGGACTCCGACCCCGAGTGACGCGCGGAGCGAGGAGAAGTACCCCGGATGGGAAGAACTGTTTGATTTGTGTTTGCTCCCCCACCCCTTTTCCCCACGCTTGGAGAAATACAGACTCTTTTTTTGTTAACACTTACCTGCGTGTCGTGGTTTATGTTACTCTGGAACCCTCACTAGCTCGCCATGGGCACCACAATTGTTTTTAAATCTTGTTTTCTTCTGCATTATGTTTTAATGCTTTTAATAGTTTTATGTGAAGCACTTTGAATGGCCTTGTTGTTGCCTTACAAAATCCAACTCCTCATTACTGGTTCTCCACTGAAGGAGAACCACATTGACCCAGTTGAGCCACTAGAGGGAGGCACAGAAAATACATGACCCACTTCTCACAGGAAGGAATTCTAACTAATTTATCAGAAGGAAACAACGCTGTTTGTATGAAGAGTTCAGTTACAGCTGCTGGGTGGATCCCTGCCTCGTACAGTGTCTGAAGACCAGCCTCGGAGACTATTGAGGGTCTACTCAGACTCAGAGACTACTGTGAGAGCAGCCACTGCGCTGCGGCCTGCTGGGAATGTGAAGCATGATGTTCCTTTTCTGATTTAAATAAATAGAACATGTGAATGTTTGCAATCTTTCACAAACATCTGGCTGAAACAAGTCAATTACTAATTTAAAGGATCAAGCTGGCCTTTAACTGGACTCCCACAACCAAAAGCTGTGTACTGTATTCAATTCAATTCAGTTTATTTTGTATAGCCCAAAATCACAAATACAAATTTGCCTCTAAGGGCTTCACAATCTGTACACATACGACATCCCTGTCCCGGAACCTCACATCGGATCAGGAAAAACTCCCTCTAGAAAACAAGGGGAAGAAACCTGAGGGAGAGCAACAGAGGAGGATCCCTCCCCCCGGATGGACAGAAGCAATAGATGTCATGTGTACAGAATCAGCATAACAGTATATGTATATGTTACATCTTTCCTTCAAAGAGTGGTTTTGTTCTGTGTTGAGACAGTACTCATAACTTGGAAACAACTATTTGACAGCAGGACTTTGTAAATAGGCGCAAGACGATCAGAACCCCGACTCCCAGGAGGTAGGGCCCAGGAGGTAGAGCCCAGGAGGTAGGGCCCAGGAGGTAGAGCCCAGGAGGTAGGCCCCAGGAGGTAGGGCCCAGGAGGTAGGGCCCAGGAGGTAGGGCCCAGGAAGTAGGACTGGCTCCAGACACAGCCACCATCCATGGAAACCTGAGAGGCTAGAAAGCACAGAGACTCAGGGGAAGAAGTAATAGCCCCCATCCATGGTTATTTAGCTGTTATTTTTACTGTTTTATACCTAGCACATTGTACTGCACTCTTACTTCTTTTTGCACTTCTGGTTAGATGCTACAACTGCATTTTGTTGTCCTAGTACTTGTACTCTGTTCAATGACAATAAAGTCAGAATCAGTATTGCAGGTCAAACAGGTCAAACAGCACACACACATATACTCAAATGAAGAGTTTAGGGTTTATGTGGACCACAAAGAGGGTATTCACCCCCCACACCCACCGACACACACACACAAAACACAGAACCTTGTAAAAGCCCTTGTAGGTGTGAGGTCAAGCACAGCTCAGTACGTGTGTTTCCCTCTCTAGAGCTGGCTCACAGGAAGGGGGCAGTGGTTTTGGGGAGCTTTGCTTCTACTGACACACACTGTTGTGCTCTCCAGACAGAGGGGGAGGAAAAGGAGGAAGAAGGAGGACGAAGGATGTACAGGCACATTACCCCAGATGAATCCCAGTAAGGAAGCCACGCTCTGGGTAATGCATCAGTTTCTGACCTGAAGTTCTGACTGGATGTGTCTGTCTGGAGTGAATCCTCTGCATCTTCAGTCGAAGCTGTAAACAACATCTGAAGACAACATGATGGGCTACGGTGAGTTGGACTTCCACGCCAAACACTGACGGCTATTTAACAGGGTGTTTATCAGTGTTTAATTATTGAAACCATGTGTCTCTCAGACTAGTATCCACATTGATACATTAATGACTGTAAAGACTTGATGACAGAAAAGTAAGATAGAAAATGTTTGATTGAGCATTGTGTAACTATCAAAAGTAAATTAGGTGTTTTTTTTGGCCTGAGGGCTGTAGGAGTGTAATATGTGTTTGTGCATTACTAAGGACTCAATTGCACACAGAGATCCCTTTATAAAAACCCAAATTACATAACATTGTGTATGTCCATTCCAAGGGACCTTTCGAGCACAAATAGCTCAGTGAGGCCAGCAGTGGATGGGCAGGGCTTCCTCTCTGCTCTCCCCACAGCCACACATTGCCCACTGGGCCTGCTGACATACGACCACATGGCTTTACGCAGCATGCGCTTCTACTCCACACTGACACAACAGAGGCCATTCCCTAGAGAGGGAGATCCTTTTTAATAAGAATGCAAGATCTTCATTAATAGATGATCTCAGTGATTGTACACATTGTGAAAGTTGTGGATCGTTCATAGCATGACTCAATTGGCTGTCCTCTGAAGGCCCCGCTCCGTCTCACAGACTGGAAAAAAGACTCCTTAGTGAAACCTCCAAACAACACTCACGGTGTTCAGCTGAGCAGCCGACACCCCCTGCTCTCTCAATCAGGGTCTGTTCCACAGGCTGGCCCTGAGTCACTGCCTTCAAAAGTTACAGGCAGTCAGTGTTTCTGTGAGGGCGTGTACACACACACACACACACACACACACACACACACACACACACACACACACACACACACACACACACACATGCACACACACACATTTAAAAACAGTTGTTTTTGCTCCAACTGTTTCTGGGTGCATCACATTGAGCTTGCCAAAATCCTTATGTTTCTATGTAAGCAAATGTTCCGACTGGCTCTTTGTTATGAACGTGTCGAACTTGCAAGCAGTTCTTATTGTCCTTTTATCGCCCAAATTTCAGTGCCAGCCCTAAATTCACAGCTCCAAAACTCTGGTACTTTATAATAAGTACACACTATTTAGCATTAGTAATGCATGAATAAACACTGAATTCATAATTTATAAAGCACTATTCCAACATGAATGTTACTAATGAGTGTCTGGATCCGGTCCTGCTCCCTGCCATGGCGGCCCTGCTGATGCCCCTCATCTCTGCCTCCGTCTGCTGGCGTGGATCGTGGTTGTCTGGGTCGTGGTCCATGCCTACTACTCATTGCATGAATAATTTCTGTCATATTCATTTTATGTACTGTTACGTTGATTCTGGTCACATGACATCTATTGCTTCTGTCCATCCGGGGAGAGGGATCCTCCTCTGTTGCTCTCCTGAAGTCTCAGTTATCTTCTCAACAGAAAAGGGAAATAGACACAACACAAAGTGATAAAGAACATTAATATGATGGTGCTGGGGGGCCATGCCTGTCATAGCACAAGTGTTCCATAGTTTGTTGGCACATAGCTAGATATTATTGATTATGCTATTCATGACTAGCCCGCAAGCTCGCCAGCTAGCAAGCTCGTCATTGGTCCAGAGATAGGCACCGGCACGTTGAGTTGTAAGTAGACCAATCCAGGTGATAGCGAGATATTCATAATTAATAATTTGTACCAGCAAACTGAGAAACATGCCACTGCCGTGCGTCAACTAACATCAACTGTCGGGCGCGACGTGGGACACACGTTTGCGCTGTAGGAGGACCCGGTGTGTCCCACAGTGCCTGTTCAAAAAGGGTCAGTCCCATCACCTGACCGGAGTTATTTTTGACCAGGCACCGTGGGACACACCGGTACAGTACAGTACCTGTTGCAGGCTCAGGTGCCTAACTAGTCAGCAGTTCCTCCAGCAGCACTTCAGGTGCCGCTGTTTACTCATTATCAGCTTGACAAGTTAGCGTTAATAACAGTGCGTCTGAACAAAGGGAGTGAGAGAGAGTGAGAGCGTATGTGTGTCTGACTGTGAGAGTTTGTGAGTGTGTGTGTGTCTGAGTGTAGTGTAGAGAACAAGTTGGGATGTTCAAACAAATCCTGTTAGGTTTTCTGATTTGTATTTTTTTTATTTTTTTTTTAGAAATGATTTATTGTTCTGGCAGCTCTGGTCCCTTTAAATAAAAATATACATCTTTTTGTGCACTTTATTTAAAATTAATGTTTTTTAGTTTTTTATCCGATGGCTTGGTTTGAGGTTTTTAACATCAGTGATTGAAGTCCAACTGATTTTGCGCTGACTTCCAATTATTCGTCCTTGGGACCAAAAACAATTACTTCTGTTTTATCTTTATGTAATTGAAGAAAATTCTAGCACATCCAGTTGTTGATTTCTTCAATGCATTTAACCAGTCCTTGTATGAGATTATAGTCCCCTTGTGATATAGTTATGTTAGCCAGTCCTTGTATGGGATTATAGTCCCCTGGTGATATAGTTATGTTAGCCAGCCCTTGTATGGGATTATAGTCCCCTGGTGATATAATTATGTTAGCCAGCCCTTGTATGGGATTATAGTCCCCTGGTGATATAGTTATGTTAGCCAGCCCTTGTATGGGATTATAGTCCCCTGGTGATATAGTTATGTAGATTTGTGTGTGTCGTTTGCATAATTATGATAACACACTTTGTTGTTTTTCATAATCTGAGCCCGTGGAAGCATGTGGATGTTGAAGAGAAGAGGCCCCAGTATTGAACCTTGGGAAACACCACATGTCATACTAGTCAGCCCTAATGTGTAATTAGCTACAGAGACAAAGTATTGTCGGTCCTTCAAGTAGGATTCAAACCATTTAAGTGCTGCACCATTACATTACATTACATGTCATTTAGCTGACGCTTTTATCCAAAGCGACTTACAATAAGTGCATTCCACGGTTACAAACAAGAATCAGAACAACAAGAATCAAGAAGGTACAATTTCGTCAAAGGTTCGACTACAAAGTGCTATCAGTAAGAGCCATTTCAGTGCTACTATAGTGCTACATCCTTTATTCAAGGTATAGTCGGAAAAGATATGTTTTTAGTTTGCGACGGAAGATGTAGAGACTTTCTGATGTCCTGATGTCAATGGGGAGCTCATTCCACCATCGAGGAGCCAGGACAGAGAACAGTCGAGACTTTGTTGAGTGTTTAGCTCTCAGTGACGGAGCTACAAGGCGATTGGCAGAAGCCGAGCGGAGCGCACGAGCTGGGGTGTAAGGTTTTACCATGTTCTGGATGTAGACTGGACCAGATCTGTTCGTAGCACGGTACGCCAGTACCAATGTTTTGAAGCGGATGCGGGCGGCCACCGGTAACCAGTGAAGGTCGCGGAGGAGCGGAGTGGTGTGTGAGAATTTCGGGAGGTTGAAGACCAGTCGAGCTGCAGCATTCTGGATGAGCTGCAAAGGTCGGATGGCACCAGCAGGTAGACCCGCCAGGAGGGAGTTACAGTAGTCTAGGCGCGAGATGATCAGAGCCTGGATGAGAACCTGTGCCGCCTTCTGGGTGAGAAGTGGACGTATTCTCCTGATGCTGTGCAGCATGAATCTGCAGGAACGAGTTGTTGCGGTAATGTTGGCAGTCAGGGAGAGTTGACTGTCCAGGGTCACACCGAGGTTCCTGGCAGTCGGGGTCGGGGCCAAGACTGAGTTGTTGAAAGTAATCGTCAGGTCGTGAGTGGGGGAGACTTTTCCTGGAAGGAGAAGTAATTCCGTCTTGTCGGGGTTAATCTTCAAGTGATGTGCGGACATCCATTGTGAGATGTCAGTCAGACAGGCAGAGATTCGTGCTGCTACCTGTGTTTCCGATTTGGGAAACGAGAGGATCAGTTGGGTGTCGTCAGCATAGCTATGGTAGGAAAAGCCATGCGAGCGAATGACGGAGCCAAGAGAGTTGGTGTACAGGGAGAAGAGGAGAGGACCGAGGACGGAGCCTTGAGGGACCCCAGTAGTGAGAGGACAAGGCTCAGACACAGATCCTCTCCAGGTTACCCGGTAGGTCCGATCGCTGAGGTAGGATGAGAGGAGGGAGAGCGCAGTGCCTGAGATACCCAGGTCCTGGAGGGAGGAGATGAGGATCTGGTGGTTCACTGTGTCAAAGGCAGCAGAAAGGTCCAGAAGGATAAGGACAGAGGAGAGAGAGGCTTCTCTCGCAGTGTGAAGCTGCTCAGAGACAGCAAGGAGGGCAGTCTCTGTTGAGTGGCCTGCCTTGAATCCAGACTGGTGAGGGTCCAGAAGGTTGTTCTGGTGGAGGAAGGAGGAGACTTGGTTGAAGATAGCTCGCTCCAGGGTTTTGGAAAGAAAGGGAAGGAGAGAGACAGGTCTGTAATTGTTGACTTCTGACAGGTTGAGAGTGGGTTTCTTCAGGAGAGGGTTAACTCTTGCCTCCTTCAGAGAGTTAGGGAAACAACCAGTTGAGAGGGAGGTGTTAATAAGATGGGTGAGAAAGGGAAGAAGGTCAGGAGCAATAGACTGGAGGATGTGAGATGGGATGGGGTCAAGGGGGCAGGTGGTTGGGCGGGCAGATGTTACCAAGGTAAGAACTTGATCGGGAGACAGGGGGGTGAAAGTGGAAAGCGAAGGGGAGGCGGATAGGGTTAGTGGAGATGTAGTTATGGGAGGGGGATCAGTAAATGAGGAGCGAATGTCATCTATCTTTTTTGTAAAGTAGTCGACAAAGTGGTTCGGTAGAAGGGTGGAGGGAGGAGGAGGACGGGGGGGTCAAGGAGGTTGGAAAAAATGGAGAAGAGTTTTTTGGGGTTAGAGAAAGAAGATTCAATTCTGGATTGGTAGAACAGGCTTTTGGCTGCAGAGATAGAGGCAGAGAAGGAGGCGAGAAGAGAGTGATAGGCGTGCAGGTCGTCTGCGTGTTTGGATTTTCGCCATTTCCTTTCCGATGCTCGCAAAGTGGCTCTCTGGGCACGGACCGGGTCTGACAACAACGGAGCTGGAGGGGAGTTGAAGACCTTACATGTCGTAAGAGGACAGAGAGAATCAAGAAAGGAGGACAGAGTAGAGAGGAGAGTGTCTGTGGCAGAGTTAGGATGCATGAGTGAGAAAGAGTCGGTTGAAGGAAGGGCTGACAGAACAGACGAGGCTAGTGAGAAGGGAGAGAGGGAGAGAGGGAGGGAGGAAGAGAGGGAGAGAGGAGAGAAAGAGAAGGGAGAGAGGGAGCGAATGTTGCGACGGACAGGGGCAGAGTCTGTTGCTGTGGGAGGGTTGTCAGTTCCCAAGAGTGGGAGAGAGTAGGAGATAAAGAAGTGGTCAGAGACGTGAAGTGGAGTTACAGTGAGGTTAGATGTTGAGCAGTTTCTGGTGAAAATATAGTCAAGATGATTTCCAGCTTTGTGAGTCGGAGGTGAAGGACTGAGTGAGAGAGCAAAGGAAGACAGTAAGAGCACCAGGTCACATGACTTCTCGGTCTGGATGTTGAAGTCACCTAGAAGAATGAGAGGGGGGCCGTTTTCTGGGAAATTTGATAGTAGGACGTCTAATTCTTCCAAGAAATCTCCCAGGGAACCAGGTGGACGGTAGAGAACAACAATGTTCAGTTGAACCGGATGGGTAACCGTCACAGCATGAAGCTCAAAAGTCAGTGGTGTAGGCAATGGAAGCGGGTAGAGAGAAAAACTCCATTTGGGGGAGATGAGTAGACCTGTACCACCACCCCGACCAGTGGGCCTAGGTGTGTGGCTGAAGGAGAAGGCAGACGAGAGAGCAGCAGGGGTAGATGTGTTGTCTGGTGTGATCCAGGTCTCAGTGAGAGCCAGGAAGTCCAGAGATTGCTTGATAGCAAAGCCAGAGATGAAGTCTGCCTTGCGGTTAGCTGACTGGCAGTTCCAGAGGCCTCCTGTGACGAGGTGTTGGGTTTGTGTGGAGCGTGAGGGATAAATCCATGCGGAAGGATTTTGATGCAAGTAAGAACGGGTCCGAGGTCTAAAGTATCTACGAGGTGATATGTACACGGGTATGGGCGGGAAGCACATTTTCACAGAGAAGTGTTAATGCTCAGCCGCCCCTGAAGACTCCAACGAAAGACTCCTTTGTCTTTATCCTCCGAGTCTTGACTCCAACGAAAGACTCCTTTGTCTTTATCCTCCGAGTCTTGACTCCAACGAAAGACTCCTTTGTCTTTATCCTCCGAGTCTTGACTCCAACGAAAGACTCCTTTGTCTTTATCCTCCGAGTCTTGACTCCAACGAAAGACTCCTTTGTCTTTATCCTCCGAGTCTTGACTCCAACGAAAGACTCCTTTGTCTTTATCCTCCGAGTCTTGACTCCAACGAAAGACTCCTTTGTCTTTATCCTCCGAGTCTTGACTCCAACGAAAGACTCCTTTGTCTTTATCCTCCGAGTCTTGACTCCAACGAAAGACTCCTTTGTCTTTATCCTCCGAGTCTTGACTCCAACGAAAGACTCCTTTGTCTTTATCCTCCGAGTCTTGACTCCAACGAAAGACTCCTTTGTCTTTATCCTCCGAGTCTTCATACGATGAGTCTTCACTGACGCTACAGCTGACGCTTCAAACCCACACCTGCTTCTATACCGGTGATAGCGATAATTATCTACAGCTGAGTTGACTGCACCAGAGAGTCTGAGAGCCTCTGTACATTCTCCGGTGTATTATTCACTGAGAGCTCCCTTTCTAGGTCTTTAATATCTCGCTCAAGTTCAGTCATAAGGAGATGCGTCTTATTTGCATTGCTACTAGTATATGAAATCATTACACCTCTAATATAGGCTTTGAAGGCTTCCCATCTAATAGATGCTGAGGTTTCATCTGTATTTGTAGCAAAGAAAAACTCAATATTCCTTTCCACACAGTTTAGAAACTTCTGATCATGGAGCCATCTCGGGCTAAGCCTCCACACTGTTTGGCCCCTGATATGTGGAGTAAGGCGGTAATGCAAAAACAGTAGGGCATGATCTGAAATAACTATGCCTTTGTGTCCACAGTCCTGTACATTGGCCGCCAAAGTCCCGGAGATTAAAAAATAATCTATGCGGGATTGTGTTTTGTGTGTATTTGAGTGGCATGAATATTCTAGTGTGGTGGGATTTCTAATTCTCCAGATATCACAAAGATGCAGCTCTGACATAAAGTGGTCTATCACCTTTCGGGTATTTGTATGGGAGGAGTCAATTCTTGATGAGCGGTCTAGGAGGGGATTAGGAGCACAATTAAAATCTCCATAATTATTTCACCTCGAAAAGAGGAAACGGTCATGAAGAGGTTACTAAAGAATGTGGCATCGTCATTGTTGGGCCCATACATGTTTACCAAAATAATTTCTTGATTCAAAAGAGTTCCCCCAACCACCACAAATCTACCCGCAGGATCCTGGAGAAGTTTGTGAATCCTAAACGGGACTCATTTGTGGATAAGGATTGCTACTCCTCTTGCCTGAGAGGAGCAGCAGGAAGCTAGAATTTGCCCAGGCCATCTCCTCCTTATGCGTACAATCTCCTCAGATAATAAATGAGTCTCTTGGAGAAATATTACGTTTGCTTGGAGATGTTTAAGTCTGGACAGTATTTGCTTAATTTGAACTAATTTTCTCATACCCCTGACATTCCATGAAGTAATATTGAGATAGGGAGCATTACTCATAACCCAGCCTAAGTAATATTATCGTTATAACTTCAGCTCCTCTTCTATCATAGGAGACCAGTGTGCCATCAGAACATGAAAAATAAAGAAAAGAAAAAACAGTAACAAACGCTCTAGAACGGAAACGGAGCTCTCCTAGAACCCTGTGCCCCCTAATTGCACAGACCCCACTCACACTCTTGCAATACACTGAAATTCCGGACAACTTGCATTGATCCTTAACTAAGGAGCAGATACAAACCATTGAACACAATTGGGCGGCACCCACGTCCGGCAGAAATTTTTAAGTATATATAAAAAAAAAAAACGTAAACCCAAGTATGTATAATTACTGACCCATGGCATTATGTAAATTGAGACAACAAGTATTGCTACTATCAAACAGAGGGCCAGCAATAACACAGACAATGTGATACATGACACTCTTACCCAACCAAACTTAGTCTATATCGTTCATCCGTTTTGGGTCTAAGCGAGCTAGCGAAATCTAGCCAGATTCACTCACGTCGCCTTCCCGTTCCGTCTGGGACCGCTCTGTCTCGATCTCGCGGATGAAGACCTCCACATCTGATGGAGTAAGAAACGTAAGCATTTTATCCTTGTGGTAGATTCTCATCTTTGCTGGGAACTGTAATCCAAACTCAATATCCAGATTATGCAGTCGGGATTTCACGCCGTCGAACATTCTCCTCTGCTACTGGATCTCTGCGGAAAGGTCTGGGAACAACATCACACGATTCTTCTCGAACTGTAGCGATTTCATCTTGCGAGCCTAAGTATTACTCGGCCTCTGTCGGTCAGCCAGCGGAATTTCACGAGAATCGCCCGAGGAAAGGGTTTAAGGTTTGGCTTGTTAGCTTTAGCTGCGGCTGCTTTTGGAAGTCTGAAGGCTTGGTCAATGGAAGGTGGAGTCGGGAAGTTTTCTTTACCAAGGAAGTCGGGCAACCACATGTTGAGGAAGGATACTAGGTCACCTTTCTCTGTGTTTTCTGGCAAGCCCACCAGTCTCACGTTCAGGCGGCGCTGTCGGTTTTCCATGGTCTCCACTGATCTGGCGAGTGCTAGAATCTTTTTTTGAATGGTTGACGAGACATTAGCTAAGTTGTTCAATTGGTCCTCCGCAGAACTTATACGGGATTCTGCTCCACCTAGTCTTTCGGAGAAGGCTTCTAAGGCCTCTTTGATTTCGTGATTTGAGGTGATAACTTCTTTGAGCTGGGCAGAGAAGTCTTTTCGAAGAGCGTGAACAGCTGCTAAAATTCCATCATCCCTAGCTTGGGTTTCTGTAGCTTCCGCTAGTCCATGTGCTAATTCCACATGCCGTCTTTCTTCTTCTCTTTACCTCTTGAACTGGGTTTACTCTGCTTCATTTTGGATCCTCCTTATATCGTGCACTTATATCACTTGACTAGGACTTTTTACAAACTCAAACGAACGGGTTTACATTTATATATGATATATTTTGCCGGAGCACCTGGGTTCTGCGACTTCTCACGTCCACGTCATCCGGGTTCCCCCCCTCTCGAGTCATTTTTAGTCATACTTATGGTTTATGTTCATATTTATTGTGTAATAGTGTTATAAACATGACACATTAACTTATATTGACTTGTGAGGCCAGGATGTGCCATTTCCTTTGCTGTATCACACTAGTGGCTAAGGGTTAAGGGGTGGTATTCAAATCAATTCAGTTTATTTTGTATAGCCCAAAATCACAAATACAGATTTGCCTATGAGGACTTTACAATCTGTACACACACAACATCCCTACGACATCTGTACGACATACGACATTGGATCAGGAAAAACTTCCCCTAAAAATAGTAGTGAAAACCCTTTCACATCTATTGATTCATCTATTGATTGAAAGATCAATGAAGAGTCCTCTGACGAGTTTATTAAAGTGATAATCACCCGTATTGTAAGCCATCCTACTAGTCCGGTGAATTATGTCCTTCAAGCCGAGTCCACTACACATATGTGTTTATGTATACATATCTTTATCTATAGACAGTTATGGAGGTTGACTTGCTCCCAGTTTGAAGAGGCAGACAGGTTAACTGGTTAACTGGTTAACTCTGATGACAAGATGAAGCTGTGAAAACCGTCCAGTTAGAGCGTACACTTCATGTCTCTCTGCAGCTCCAGTCCAGCCATCCATCCCTTTGTCAGAAACCCCTTTCCATCGAGGAACTGATGCTGTGATATCGCTCTCTTCAAAGTCGCCAGACCTTTTGGGAAAAAAAGTAAATTTACATGGAAACCCACACAACCAAACTAAGTTATTTTCAAACTTAGCACAGCTAATGTTTCTCCACTAGTGCTAGCGTTCATAATTCCTAACCTAATTGATTAGCTTACTTTGGTACCCTTTTTGATCAAGGCTCAGTGAGCATTTCCATTTGAAAAACCCTGTAAATGAACACTGATAGAAGATAAACTAAGATGCATTTTAGAAGTGTGCAACTTCAATTTGGCTGCTCCAACATAACATGTATGCTAGACATTCATCAGACTTGACCTGACTTTAGCTAAATGCACATTTGCATTCATAATCAACTACTTCACAAGATGTATATAATGTTTGTATATTTGGAGATTGATTTGTGTCCTGCTGTAAGTGTGCTGGCCCACATTCAGCCTATGAAAAAGAAGGACAGAGGGAGATCCATGTCTCTGTTTCCTGTCTATCTGGCCAACACAGCTAGCAGACTAATGCTTCTTAATTGCTAACACACTTCCTGGATCACAGCCACTGATTCACCAAAAAGAAATTCTGTATTCAATACTCACTGGAAACTGTGTGTTTGACTGGTTCACGTATTTATTCAGCAATTCAATTCAATTCAGTTTATTTTGTATAGCCCAAAATCACAAATACAAATTTTCCTCTGAGGGCTTTACAATCTGTACACATATGACATCCCTGTCCCAGGACCTCACATCGGATCAGGAAAAACTCCCCCTAAAAATAGTGAAAACCCTTTTAGATGGAAAAAAGGGAAGAAACCTTCAGGAGAGCAAAAGGAGAGCAACAGAGGGGGATCCCTCTCCCCGGATGGACAGAAGCAATAGATGTCATGTGACCAGAATCAACGTAACAGAGTTACAGCACATTCAATGAATATGACAGAAATTATTCATGTAATGAGTAGTAGACATGGACCACGATCCAGACAACCACGATCCATGAAGCTTGAGGAGAGGAAGCACAGAGGCTGCGGACTGAAAGTGGAAGCTGGTTCCACAGAAAAGGAGCTTGATAACTGAAGGCTCTGGCCCCCATCCTACTTTTTAAGACTCTAGGAACCACAAGTAGCCCCCCATTCAGAATGTGCCTGATCCTTGAAATGTTGCGTAGGTGAAAGAAGGCAGTCCTTGAGATCTGTTTCACGTGGGAACTGAAGGACAAGTCTTGATCAAAGACAACTCCTGGATGCCAGAGCAATGACATCAAGAGAAACAATATCATTTGATAATTGATTTCTCAGTTGCTCTGGGCCAAGCAAAATAACTCTTGTCTGAGTTCAACATCAGGAAGTTGCAGGTCATCCAGGTTTTTATGTCTTTAAGTCACGCTTGAAGTTTAGCCACCTGGTTGGTTTCATCTGGCTTGATAAATATATATAGCTGGGTATCATCAGCAGATCATCATGTCTCTGATTAACTTGATTAGGTATTACAAATAAACTAATATAAAGATAAAAGTAACTTAATTACTAACTAATAAACCAAATTACATTTAGTTTAAAATCAAATATCTATTTTACATGATTGATCATTTTAATGAATCATTTTATTGTTCTTTAGTTTCCGAGGCTGAGCTGGAGATGAAACTGAGACTCCAAATCGCTGCCTTGTGGTAGCACATCATAGATATGAACAGGTATAGACAACAAACCTACCTGCTAAGGTTTAGGAACATGTTTTAGGTTAATATAAACCCTTTCTGGCAGAAAGCCCTAAGGGCAAACGTCTCCTGTGTATTGAGGATAATATGTATACCAGAGCACACTGTATACTTTAGGTCTTTTATGTCCAACTCATCATAACCCTATAAGAGTGAAGATAAGATAATCCTTTATTAGTTCTGCAGCGGGCACATTTACAGGATGTATAGCAGCAGACAGGTACAGTGCACACAAGAGACATAGTAAAAATATCAAAACAAAAGGAGCATGAGCTTCATTTATGACAGACTGCTTCACTCGTGTTGTGAAGGAGGGAACCTGCGACTGTGGCTCAGTGGTTAGCATGCCCGTCTTTCAATCAGAGGATCGGTGGTTTGATCCCCGGCTCTGCTCGACCATGTCAATGTGTCCTTGAGCAAGACACTTAACCCTCATTGCTCACCGTTGCTGTGTCTACAGTCTACTGTATATCATGTAAGTCGCTTTGGATAAAAGTGTCAGCTAAATGAAATGTAATGTAATGTAACCGAGAGGTATTGTAATGTAGCCTTCCTTCCTGCTGCTGTCACATTTCACAATCAACATGCTTCAGTAGAAACTGACAATTCACTCGTACAATATCAATGAAAAATAATGTAGATCCAACGGTGCTGTTATATTTTGCTTTTTAACAGTTTAATAATCTGTCATTGGCCTGGCTTGTTGTATTTTTTACTGAAGCTTCTTTTTGTTATTGAGAATGATAATTTGTTAATTGACAGTTTGCTTTATTTAGTCTTCATATTATTTAGTGTTCAGTTTGTATTTATTTTGCTTAGTTGTTACATGTTTAAAGTATATATATATATATATATATATATATATATATATATATATATATATATATATATATATATATATATATATATATATATATACATATATATATATATATATAAAATGCAACAAAAGGGTTGTCACTGTCTATTCATATTCATCAACATTAATCAAATTAAATATTTTCTAGTAGCAAAACTTCCATAGACCAAGCTTGGGCACCACCATGAACATGTTTTTTTTTTCTTTACTTTGCTTTTGTCCTCTAATGGGGGACCGCAAGGTTCAATTCAATTCAATTCAGTTTATTTTGTATAGCCCAAAATCACAAATACAAATTTGAGGGGATAAACATAAGGATGTCAGACCAAAAGCTGTATGGATTTCAGTGAAAGAACCTCTGAATATTGTTTACTAAGTGTTCATGGCAAAAGGGAGAGGCCATCTCCACTGTAATGTATAATGCATACGAGGGTCATGCTATAATGCTTGAAGTGTACAGATCATCATTCCCTCTAGCTCATTGATGGAACAAGTACATCAGGACTAACACCATCTAGTAGAGATTGTGTGTACATTAAAATATAAATTCCTTCTTTTTGGGGACAAAGTCCCGTTAACGTATATCCTTATATTTTAGGGTGAAGACTTGGGTTAGGCTTAGGTCACTCTTGAAATAAATGTAAGTCTGTATGTAGTAATGTCCTTTGAGAAAACAGGACTGTGTTTGTGTGTGTGTGTGTGTGTGTGTGTGTGTGTGTGTGTGTGTGTGTGTGGCATGTGCTTCTCTCAGCACATCTGAGCCTGATTAAGCTGTAGTTTATGGTTTATTTACTGGATCCCCATTAGCTGACGCCTTAGTGGCCGCTACTCTTCCTGGGGTCCACATAAAGGACAAAATGTAATGCATACAAAAAGGTGCAAAACATAACGTGAAACAAACATATATTTATATAAAAATAGAACAGAATAAAAATAGTACAGTCAGATACCTAATGGAAAACATCAAGTGGTTAATGTCCTGAGGTGCGCCTTTAATTATTTTTTAAATTACAGATTATTATCAGTATGAGTTATATGAGGAGGTAGTAATTGCACAAAAAATAACTGTACGTTTGAGGAGGTTTGTTCTAGGGGTTGGTGGTATTAAGTGACCTAAGCCAGCATTCCTTGTGTGATGGTTATGTCTGTTACATGTATATTGTAACTGATTGAAAAAATATTCAGGTGACTGATGCACACCGAATGATCCATATTGAGGCTGAACCCCTAAATCCGAGCTTTAGTCATGTGTTCAGTTGATTATATGAACCCATAATCAATATCAGACCCATTTGATGTCAATATACAAAAGATTCAGCAAAGTGTGAACTTCATAGTCAAAAGCATATAATATGTGAATAAAGAAACACAATTCCACCATGAACACCTCCAAAGTGACTCAGAATGCACCCAGAGTTTTGAAAGAAATGCTGATTAAAAACGCATATTACAAGTTAGACACAAAAGACGGTTGTGGAATCCTTAGAGCCTACAGAGGTCGCCAATGCCAGCCATTCCCCTCCCAGACAAAGCCTTGAAAAGATATGCACAAGAATGTCCAGCAAAAACATTAAAATTGACTAACTTATGGCTGAAATATGAATATCCTTGGTTATGCTTGGAGCTAAACGTAGGTCTGGGTGTCCTGAAACCGGATGCAGCGTTTCGAGACGCATTCAAAGACAGTCTGACAAGTTATGGTGCTTTCAAAGAAATCGGTGTTGCCGCAATTTCTCAAAATGTCTGAACTAAAATAATTATTAAAAATACTTAACTTCACTCAATCAAAGACAAACTCTTCTTACACAGATACTCCTTACATATAGAGCTATATTATACAAAAAGAAAAGCCTTTGGGAATATTGTTAAGATAATAAAAATGAACGTTGATATTGTTTGAAAGATTTTTCTCTTTTTCTTTCTTCTTTTCTGTGTATTTTCAAAACCTAACATACCACTAACACATATTTGAACATATTATCTTAGTTCACAAGGGCTTTCTGTATATTATAGAGGTTGACATTATTCAAATAGACCTTGTACTTGTGGAGATAATCACTATTTAGTGTTGGCTGCAACACAGTCGCAATTTTAGCCAAAACAGGGGTCGTGAGCATAATACTACCTTTCTGAAAAACATGAGAAGGCACATCTGAGCCTGATTAAGCTGTAGTCATGAAGACTGAGAAAAACGTTGCATTTTTCAAAGCAGGGAAAGAAAATAGTTTTTATCTCCACTGGCCTCCATAATGGCCTCAGCTGTTTCTCAGAACTCTTACACACACAGATGTGGTCAGACTGCCCTAACTGAGTTTTCTAATTGCCCTCCAGAGCGTCCCTCTCCATTAGGCCTCGTGCCGGCAGGGAGGAGTGGGATGGTTCCAGAGCTCCAGCCGCACACACATACACACAGGCTGACGGCCATGCCTCAGAGATACTCCCACCAGAGGAGGAGAACCAGCACAGCAGCTGCTAGGAGGATGGAGAGGAGACGCAGGGACCAGGGGGAAAGCAGCAACAACAACCCAACCAGCAGCCACAACCACCGCTCCAACAAACTGGCCATGCTCTCGAGGTACCAGCACCACTCAAAGGCTTGCAACTTGGGATGCACAGGAAGCTGACAACACTTCAGTTAGGTTACCCTTTTTATTTGTCTTTATAGGCTGGTGTCAATCTTTATGATGGAAAGAGATAGTTTGATTTGTATTATCCCAAAAGGGGTAATTTGTTTGTATGCATTATGTTTCCCCGGAACAAAAATAAATTGACATACAACAACAAACAGCATGAATGCCTTTGTACAGTAATAAGTGTGTTATTGTGATTAGCGGGCTCTAATCACAGCATGCTTCAAACTATGATGCTTTACTGAGCAAGCTTCAGTTTTGGCCGTGGTGGGGATGGAGTGTCAGTTTCCACTTGGTACATGTATTCAGTTTCTTTTCAAAATAAACTTCCAAAGTAGGTTAACAAAGTCTTTAAGTTTACTTAGTTTGGATTGTGGATTGTTACATAAAATTAGTATGTACTTAACTAATGGTGCATAGTTACATAACAGATACATAAGGTAAGGTAGGTACCGAGGTAAAATAAGTCAACGTTCACTTGGTTTCACATTATACATGAACAGCTGCCTCCTGGGTGAAAGTCTGTTTAACCCCATGATCCACTCTAAGGACTTTCCTGTGCTTTACACTTTAGTAGTTGTTCTGAGCGCCTAATAATGACATGGATGGGTTTACGTTGGAGTTAGTTGAAAGCCTGGTGCATCTCATACAGACTCTAAAGGCTGCCTTGTTGGTATTTGGGAAGTTGTGAAACTGGTGTGGCCTTTTTCCATCTAAGTGTCCTGTATCTGCGACAATAGTAGAGTGAAAGGTTGACAGGGAGGTCAGGGTTATGTGCTGCATACGAGTGATGCCTTGTTATTGTAATGCCATTTCATAGTCAAGAATATGCTACATATGGATTTAGTTTTGCCTCATGATGACCAAAGACAACAGGTTAAGTATTCACTTTATTTCTGTTTTTATTTCTGATATACAACATGGCTGAATTACTCCAGTTGTATAGTCTTGCTATTTATTCAATCCAATTTACAATTCAATTTATTTATACGTCCCAAAATCATAAGTTATCCTCAGAGGGCTTTCCAATCTGTACATACAACATCCTCTGTCCCAACATACTCGCATCGGAAAATGACACCCACCTAAACTATTAATGTAATTTAATGACCACAACCAACCTTCTGACTTTCACTCTGTCCAGGTCCCTGATTCTGTGCCACTCTAAAACTATTGATGACTGTCCAGAAGAAAGGCATGCTGTGTCAGATAGGTGCAAGACATGGGGCCCAGGCTGCAGAGCAGACGTGACTGCTGGGGATCAAACATGGTGCAGAGATACAAGTAACGGACACACTGAGTCAGATAACCAGCTGCATCAAACCGCTACACTCAAGGGGAACAAAAGGAGCATAAAGAGGTCCTTCAGCATCAAGGTATGACAGCAGCAGTTTGTGCTAGTGATAATTTGCTTATAAAAAAATACTCTAAGTATATGCTGAAACTGATTGGGAACCTTTTGACCAATACTCTTCTTTAAACCAAGGAAGATATGAGAACATTGTTGTTGCCTGTGTTCATAGTAATCATTTGCCCATACTAGCGACACTACACTGGTGATGGACCTCTACTCTTTTCTAGTCTGTCCATCTGTTCATCAGGGCATGCATGTATTTCACTAACATTCACACACTGATGGGAGGAGCCTGCCATGAAGGTGACACCTGTCCATCAGGACTAACTAACATTCACACACTGATGGGAGGAGCTGCCATGAAGGTGACACCTGTCCATCAGGACTAACTAACATTCATACACTGATGGGAGGAGCTGCCATGAAGGTGACACCTGTCCATCAGGACTAATTAACATTCACACACTGATGGGAGGAGCTACCATGAAGGTGACACCTGTCCATCAGGACTAACTAACATTCATACACTGATGGGAGGAGCTGCCATGAAGGTGACACCTGTCCATCAGGACTAACTAACATTCACACACTGATGGGAGGAGCTGCCATGAAGGTGACACCTGTCCATCAGGACTAATTAACATTCACACACTGATGGGAGGAGCTACCATGAAGGTGACACCTGTCCATCAGGACTAACTAACATTCATACACTGATGGGAGGAGCTGCCATGAAGGTGACACCTGTCCATCAGGACTAACTAACATTCACACACTGATGGGAGGAGCTGCCATGAAGGTGACACCTGTCCATCAGGACTAACTAACATTCACACACTGATGGGAGGAGCTGCCATGAAGGTGACACCTGTCCATCAGGACTAACTAACATTCACACACTGATGGGAGGAGCTGCCATGAAGGTGACACCTGTCCATCAGGACTAACTAACATTCACACACTGATGGGAGGAGCTACCATGAAGGTGACACCTGTCCATCAGGACTAATTAACATTCATACCCACTCACAGTATGCAGGAATTGATATGCACTAGCTGGTGATTGAACTGCCGATCCTCTGATTGAAGGATGATGTTGCTCTACCATGGAGTAGTCCCACTGAATGTATTGTATTGTATGATATTATAATAATGTTAACATTTACAATGAATGAAGGAAATTTAAGTAACTGCCTGCTACTGTGGCAACTGTTGTTCAGCAGGCTGTTCATGTGGTGTGTGAATGGGTAAGAATGGTTAGACAGAGTTCTAATGGGCAAGTGGCATCTTCATGGCAGCTCCTGCCATCAGTCTATGAATGTTAGTTAGTCCTGATGAGCAGGTGGTACCTTCATGGTAGCTCCTCCCATCAGTGTATGAATGTTACTTAGTCCTGATGAGCAGGTGTCTCCTTCATGGTAGCTCCTCCCATCAGTGTATGAATGTTAGATAGTCCTGTTAACAGGTGGTACCTTCATGGTAGCTCCTCCCAAGGTGAAAAATTGCAAATGGTTTGCATACCCATACTAAATACAGAATATATTCTCAACCTCAAGGGCTATTTGAATAATTTCAAAAAGTGAGAATTACAATTGTGAGAATAGTTAAGAGGTTAATTTATCAGTATATGTGTTATTGTTTTATTGGTTGATGATAGAACACAGGAAAGATTTTCTATTTTTTTAAAAGGTTTCTGTAAATAGAGCTATGTTTTCAGGAAGAGATTAATTTCAAGAACTCATTCATACTCATCATTTCTTGGATGTATTTGTTTCACATGATAACATGTTCACCTTTGTTGTTGCTCCATATTTAATGTAATTGACATGGTGGTGAGTTGGATCAGATGGCAGGGGAGCCGGCTACAGAGACCTGGCAAGCCCAAACGTGTAGTGAGGGTGAACTGGGAACGATCCTGTCCAGGAGGTCTTCAACTCCCACCTCCGTAAGGACTTCTCACACATCCTGAGGGAGGTTGGGGACATGGAATCCGAGTGGATCATGTTCAAAGCCTCTATTGTGGACGCGGCCGCTAGGAGCTGTGGTCGGAAGGTCATCGGTGCCTGTCGTGGCGGCAACCCGAGATCCCGGTGGTGGACACCGGGGGTGAGGGAAGCCATCAAGCTGAAGAAGGAGGCCTTTCGGGCTTGGTTGGCCCAGGGGTCTCCTGAAGCAGCTGACAGGTACAGGCAGGCCAGAAGGACTGCAGCTGCGGTGGTCGTAGATGCTAAAACTCAGGCATGGGAGGAGGTCGGGGAGGCCATGGAGAAGGACTTTGGGTTAGCCTCAAGGAGGTTCTGGCAAACCATCCAACGACTCAGGAAGGGAAAGCAGGGCCTTCCCCAGGCTGTTATCAGTGGGGGAGGGGGGCTGCTGACCCAGACAGAGGATATCTGACGATATCCTCCATCTGGGTCATCTTTGAGGAACTCCTAAAGCCCCGTCAACATGTCCCCTGAACAGGGGGCAGCGCCTGAAGACTTGGGGTTGGTTGCACCCATATCCCTGGCAGATGTCACTAAGGTTGTCAAAAAGCTTCTTGGTGGCAAGGTCGCATGGGTGTCGGGAACAGTGCCCATGGACTTGCAGACCAGGGTGGTGGTTCCCATCTTCAAGAAGGGGGACCGGAGAGTGTGCTCAAACTATCGGGGTATCATACTACTCAGCCTCCCGGGAAAAGGTTATGTCAGGTTGCTGGAAGAGAGGCTCCGACCGTTTGTCGAACCTTGGATTCATGACGAACAGTACGGGTTTCGTCCTGGCCGCGGAACAGTGGAGGATCTCAGGATAGCCTCTCTGCTGTTTGCAGATGATGTGGTCCTGTTTGCCTCCTCGGACCATGACCTCCAGCATTCACTGGGGCGTTTTGCAGCCGAGTGTGAAGCGGCGGGGATGAGAGTCAGCACTACGAAATCTGAGGCCATGGTGCTCTGCCGGAAATCGGTGGATTGCTCCCTCCGGGTGGGGACGGAGTGCCTAACACAAGCGAAGGAGTTCAAGTATCTCGGGGTCTTGTTCACGAGTGAGGGTAAAATGGAGCGGGAAATCAACAGGCGTATAGGTGCGGCTGCAGCAGTAAAACAGGCGTTGCACCGGGCTGTCTTGGTGAAGAAGGAGCTGAGCCGGAAGTGAAGCTCTCAATTTACTGGTCAGTCTACGTCCCAACCCTCACCTATGGTCACGAACTTTGGGTTGTGACAGAAAGAACAAGGTCTTGGATACAAGCGGCCGAAATGAGTTTCCTTTGTAGAGTGGCCAGGGTCAGCCTTAGAGATAGGGTTAGGAGCTCGGACATCAGGAGGGAGCTTGGAGTTGAGCCGCTACTCCTTCATGTCGAAAGGAGTCAGCTGAGGTGGTTCGGGCATCTAATTAGGATGCCTCCAGGACGCCTCCCTTTAGAGGTTTTCCAGGCACGTCCAACTGGTAGGAGGCCCCGGGGATGACCCAGGACACGCTGGAGGGATTATATCTCCCAGCTGGCCTGGGAACGCCTTGGGATCCCCCAGAATGAGCTGGTAGATGTTGTGGGTGAGAGAAAAGCCTGGATCAGCCTGCTTGACCTGCTGCCACCACGACCCGACCCCGGATAAGCGGATGAAAATGGATGGATGGATGGACATAAAGGAAATACATGCATGCCCATTTAAAGATCACAGCCATTCTGTCTGTATTATATATTTCGGTATGGCAATGCCCAGCAAGTCTTAATAGAGCCCTGCTGGCAAGGACACTGCATGTTCTCCTGCGGGCTTACTTTTATTCTCCATCTTCCGCCTAAACTTTGAACCATAACTTGTTGCGCGGCGTTGCCAGCACACAGTACAAAATACATCAAAATGTGCGGCCTGATCGGGAATCGTGTGGAATGACTTTTCTAAGAGATTCGGCCATTTCTGACTTTACAATGGGTGTGTACGGCGCAGCTCAGAGCATGTGATGTCATCACTAGAGCAGGGAGCAGCTTCAAAACTAAATTAGTATTTTGTCATTCACTCCACAATGTTTTACTCTTCAGGCATAATTTATACATAAACATTTTGGAAATATTGTTTTTGTGGTACAAATGCGTCGTGGAATCCAACAAACGTTTACTTTTTTGTCACCAAGCCGGAAAGCGACATGAAGTCAGTCAACTGCTCCATTGAACTCCATGTTAAATCGAACACACTACACTGTACTCTACTACATTACTGTACAATTATATTATATTGCTTAATATATTATATTATACATCACTGCCTTGACTGTATTCTACTACCTATACACTGCTCTACACTGAATCAAAATGAAGTCAGCCAACTGCTCCATTGGACTCCATGTTAAATCTGATCACAATTTTCTCTCATGAAGCAAACGGGGGCACTTTCTGAATTGCCTTTAGGCTCTCATTTCTAAACCCCACAAACATTTAAGTACACAGAAATGTTCACAAAAGTCTTGTGCCTGTCCTGGTTCCGTTATTTTCACAATAGGAGTCACGGTTTTCTGTCAAATTCAGTAGTTTGAAAGGTTGCTTTCATTAAATTCACAGTCCAGTCTCCCTCTTAAATCAGTCTGCCACTCAGTGACACAGGTGCTTCAAATGCTTCAAATCAGGGCAGTTTCCCACCTCAACAACACATCTCAGTACCGGTAATATATATATATATATATATATATATATATATATATATATATATATATATATATATATATATATATATATATACAGTTAGGTCCATAAATATTTGGACATTGACACATTTTTCATTATTTTGGCTCTGTACACCACAACAATGGAGTTGAAATGAAAAAATGTGCTTTAAGTGCAGACTTTCAGCTTTAATTTGAGGGTATTTACATCCAAATCAGGTGAACGGTGTAGGAATTACAACAAATTAAAATGTGGCCACCCTCTTTTTAAGGGACCAAAAGTAATTGGACAAATTAATATAATCATAAATCTAATTGTCACTTTTAATACTTTGTTGAAAATCCTTTGCAGTCAATGACAGCCTGAAGTCTGGATTCCATAGACATCACCAGACGCTGGGTTTCGTCCCTGGTGATGCTCTGCCAGGCCTCTACTGCAACCGTCTTCAGTTCCTGCTGGTTCTTGGGGCATTTTCCCTTCAGCAAGTGAAATGCATGCTCAATTGGATTCAGGTCAGGTGATTGACTTGGCCATTGCAGAACATTCCACTTCTTTGCCTTAAAAAACTCCTTGGTTGCTTTCGCAGTATGCTTCGGGTCATTGTCCATCTGCACTGTGAAGCGCCGTCCAATGAGTTCTGAAGCATTTGGCTGAATATGAGCAGATAATATTGCCCGAAACACTTCCGAATTCATCCTGCTACTTTTGTCAGCAGTCACATCATCAATAAATACGAGGGAACCAGTTCCATTGGCAGCCATACATGCCCACGCCATAACACTACCTCCACCATGCTTCACTGATGAGGTGGTATGCTTTGGATCATGAGCAGTTCCTTTCCTTCTCCATACTCTTCTCTTCCCATCATTCTGGTACAAGTTTATCTTCGTCTCATCTGTCCATAGGATGTTCTTCCAGAACTGTACAGGCTCTTTTAGATGTTTTTTGGCAAACTCTAATCTGGTCTTCCTGTTTTTGAGGCTCACCAATGGTTTACATCTTGTGGTGAACCCTCTGTATTTACTCTGGTGAAGTCTTCACTTGATTGTCGACTTTGACACAGATACACCTACCTCCTGGAGAGTGTTCTTGATCTGGCCAACTGTTGTGAAGGGGTTTTTCTTCACCAGGGAAATGATTCTTCTGTCATCCACCACAGTTGTCTTCTGTGGTCTTCCAGGTCTTTTGGTGTAGCTGAGCTCACCAGTGCGTTCTTTCTTCTTAAGAATGTACCAAACAGTTGATTTGGCCACACCTAATGTGTCTGCTATCTCTCTGATGGTTTTGTTTTGATTTTTCAGCCTAATGATGGCTTGCTTCACTGATAGTGACAGCTCTTTGGACTTAATATTGAAAGTTGACCGCAACAGATTCCAAACACAAATACCACACCTGAAATGAACCCAAGACCCTTTTATCTACTCCTTGTAAATGAAATATCGAGGGAATTACACACACCTGACCTTGAAACAGCTGAGCAGCCAATTGTCCAATTACTTTTGGTCCCTTAAAAAGAGGGTGGCCACATTTGAATTTGTTGTAATTCCTACACCGTTCACCTGATTTGGATGTAAATACCCTCAAATTAAAGCTGAAAGTCTGCACTTAAAGCACATCTTGATTTTTTCATTACAACTCCATTGTTGTCTGTTGTGGTGTACAGAGCCAAAATAATGAAAAATGTGTCAATGTCCAAATATTTATGGACCTAACTGTATATATATATATAGACATATATATTTATATATTGCAACGTCTTACGGCAGTAGTCCCCACTCATCAAAAAAAAACAATTATGAGTTTAATTAGTTTAATAATCTAGTTTTGAAATCTAGTCACAAACTGGACTACTGCTGAAGAACCATTGAATCATATGTGGCCCATATTAAATCTTTCTGCTGTTTTCTCTTTCTTTGCTCTCACCTTACTCAGCCATATGGTTTATATGCTCATGAAGCTGGCTTTCTACCTGCCGTATAAAGGTTCCCACACTGTGTGTCTATATGTTTGTGTTTGTGTGGCTATAGGAGAGTAGCATCTGGAGGATGTGTGTAGCCACAGGGCCGGCTGAGGATGTATGTGGACCACAAATGGCTGATAACAGTATCCAGACCCTGGACAAAGAACCTAATGTGGAGCCAGGGAATGAAGGGAACCTACACAGGTAAAACAAATGTTTTTTAAATCACAGCACCACAACTCCAAGTGCTAGAAAACATACATTGATTAACATAGACCCAATTTCCACCTGCTCTTAACAATAATCTGTGTCTGGACATCCTATGTGTATCAGGAAAATGTACAGTTTTGAGTCACATGATGGACAGGGTACAGGTGAATCAGCATCTGCACTGGAACTGATCACTTTCCTTCCAGGCATTCAACCTGCAAAGGGGGGAAACACTGGAACTGAATTACTGCAACCTGCTTCCACACAGCCAAACTTAAGGCGCCATTAAAAGCTGTTGTGGGAACCAAGCACATTTCTATTCACTTTCAAGGTTACCAAAATGCACTTTGTGTATCCTTGTGTTGGTAGCACTCTATAATGAGTACACACTATTTAGCATTAGTAAAGCATGAATAAACACTGAATTCATCATGTATAAAGCATTATTCAAACATGAATCCTCATTAGTATGAAATTCATAAACACAGTTATAAATGTTTCATTCTTGATTAATAAGCTTGGGGTTTCATACTTTATAAATGATGGATTCCCCATTTGTAAATGAAGTATTAAGGACTTATAGATAATTTATAAGATAATGTGTAAAGTGTTAGTAAATGATAAAAGAAATGCTGCAATTCATGATTTCAGTAGTTACTACTCATTAGTTAAGTATGTTCTGTGACCTAATCTAAAGTGAAGACTTTTTATGCTTTACAAAGCATGAAAAAAAACTATCATGATTAATTCAGTAGCTACTACCCGTTAGTTAACTATTAGTTAAGCATGTTCTGTGACCTAATCTAAAGTGAAGACTGTTTATGCTTTACAAATCATTTACAAGCAGTGCCTCAAAGCTAGCAGAAGTCTCAGTTATCTTTTCAACAGAAAAGGGAAATAGACACAACACAAAGTGATAAAGAACATTCATATGATGGTGCTGGGAGGCCATGCCCATCATAGCACGAGTGTTCCATAGTTTGTTGGCACATAGCTATTATGCTAGCTATGGCTAGCCCGCTAGCGAGACAGCTAGCCCGCTAGCCCGCTAGCAAGCTCGTCACTGGTCCAGAGATAGGCACCGATACCGATTATGAGTATCTTGCTATCACATGGATTGGTCTCCTTACAACTGAGGTGGCATGTGTCGGTGCCTATCTCTGAACCAGTGACAAGCTTGCTAGCTGGCGAGCTAGTGGGCTAGCCATAGCTAGCATAATCAATAATATGTAACTATGTGGAAACAAACAAACAAACTATGGAACACTCGTGCTATGGTCACAGAACATGCTTAACTAATACTTAACTAATATTTAACTGACGAGTAGTAAGTACTGAATTAATCACGTTTTTGTCATGCTTCGCAAGGCATAAATAGTCTTCACTTTAGATTAGGTCACAGAACATGCTTAACTAATACTAATGAGTAGTAACTACCTGAATTAATCATGAATTGCTGCTTTTGTATCATTTACTAACACTTTACAAATGATCTTATTAATCATATATAAGTCCTTAATACTTTATTTACAAATGGTGAATCCATCATTTATAAAGTATAAAACCCCAAGCTTATTAATAATAGATTACTTTTTGATTAGGTTTTGGCATGAAGAGGTACTTCTAAATACTAAATCAGCCTAACTCTAATAATGATAACATGTATATTTAAATGAGTCATGCAGTACATTTTTGGACACTCCGGTATGTTTCCTCTTCAGAGGCTGCAGCTTCCTGAGCCCAGACAAGCTGGCACCCTTTAACGGACAGTTTCTAGACAGCAGTACTTGGATGGCAGGGGAGAGGAGGGGCATTTCCATTAAAGCCTACAGCGAGGTAACAGCAGCTGACACATGAAACGGTTTCTCTTTTCCTGATTCTTTAAGAGAAGTCCTGCTGTTTTCCGTCTAGTCATTGTACCGCAGAAAACTGCTGAGCAGACACAGGCTTTGTGCACCTTTGAGCTGTTGATGCAAATAGATGCATGTTGTGTGTATACTGTAAATTTGTTCCATGTTGATTAATGTATCGTGAATTTCACAATGTCAACCTTTTCCTTAACTTAATTTTGGCGCGCATGATTTTTAATACCTTTTATTTGCTACATTATTAATACAATTGTTTATTATGAGCAATTTTCCAAATTAAAGGTCCAAAAAGGTTAATGACCAGCATTATGTGGAGGTCGAAATTCTTATTATTTTTTTTCACATATAATCAGAGTTAAAGTTAAAGATATAAATCTGTTGTACAATTCTGAGTAGTCATGAGCTAATTGAAATTGAAATTTAATTATATTATAAACAAAGAAAATAAATGTATCAATGCATGATACATGCTGAGCACCCTGAGACTGTCAATGGGTCTAAACCTATGCACACATAACACTTGCAGGTTGCAGGCTGCAGAGCGTTTTAGACTCTCTCGAGCTGCAACCTGCAAGTCTTCCACAAGACTCTATAGGGCTCAGTCAGAACAGAAAAAACTAACACAAAGAGCAATGTAAAGTTGGTCAACAAAAAGCATAGTGTGAGAAGAAATGTAGTAACATATAATTTATATAGGCTACACACTGCTCGTGGATTTCTGGAATAACAGAAAAGGACTTTTCTACATTCTGACATTGACAGGAACAACACAGTTTGGGAATCTCTTCAGCCAATCATGGAAAGTCAGGGAAACGTTTTCTAATTCCATATTAGGTCCTCTCTCGTAGTTTGGGTTTTTTCTTGTTTCCTGTTTTATTTTGAAGTCCATGTCTCTTGTGTCCTCTGTTTCCCCGCACTCCCTGACCCTGTGATTGCCTGCCCTGTCCCTGATTGGTCCCTGATTGGTTCCTGCTGTGTCCAATCACCTGCACCTTCCCTGTGTATTTAAACCCTGTTTGTCCCTGTAAGTAGTCTGTTTTCCTGCCGTTTTAATCTAGTGGTTTTTTTAAGCCTTGTCTTGCTTTTTTGTTAAAATAAATTTACTTTAGAACATTGCCTGGGTCCTTTGTTCTGAAAACCGTAACATCCTCTGTGAAATCTTTCAAATGTTGTTGAAAACACATTTATTATTTCAGTCATATCTTAATCATATATAGAGAGTATTAGCTTTACACCTGCAATCACATCATCAAGAATGAGGAGTCTCCACTCATGGGTGGGTGTTCTCCTGAAATAAGACATGCTGTGTTACATTGCTCTTTAGGAGCAACAATGCAGTAGCCTAGTGAGGAGCTTTTCTGTTGGGTAGTGAACGCATCGTCATGCTGCCAAGTCTACTTGAGACACTTTTAAGAGGATGGAAAAACCAGAAGGAGAAATGGCGAAAAGGAACAGTGGAAAAGAATGTTTCAATACTGTCTGTGTTAGATTATTTTTCTTTTCATAATAGCTGCCTTTATAACGAGACTAGTTCATGATAATCTAGAGGACAGACAGTGTTGCCACAAATAGATGGACAATAAAAGTCAGGAGATTTACATAAAAATGTAACGGTACAACATCAGTCCGAGAGGCAAACAAGTCCAAAAAGGGGCAGGCCGAGAATCGAAGGTCAGGGCAAGCCGGCAGGGTCAAAACAGGCAGATTAGGAATATAAACTAAGGGAATGCTGGAGAGCTTGGCAGTAAACTATTGGTTATACAGGTCAAGTAGGTATGTAGCAGTAAAAGCTCTGATGGTATAGAACTGCACTATTTTTCTGCTTATAAATTATATTTTTCATTAGTGATACAGATATGGTGTCATTTCTTTGGAAGGTTTCATGATCTCTCTTTAAAACAGCTGGATAACTTATTCAGGACTAGCAGGTCCACCCCTCCTGTCAGTGTCCTTAAACAACACAACCTCCTCCTCTCCTCAAGTCCCTATTATCAAATCAAACTTGACCCTTAACAAGTCTTTCCTGCATCCTCCAGCTATTCCAAATGAAACTACCTTTGCTCCTTACCCATGGCGTGGTCTTTGTGGTAAAGCATGCTGTAGCACTGTACTCCTTTGTACTGTACAATGAGAACTAATTCATTACTAAAGTAGACTTTAATGCATTTAGCCATTGGCATGCCTCATGTGCCAAAGTTTAAATGTTTCACTTCACTGGTGTTTTTGTGTACTTTAGGACACTTCCACATGTGAGGACATTCTACATTCACAAAGTCTGGCGGCAAACCCATCGCATCCGGCTCTCATTTCCCCATCTGAACCTCAGTCATTGGCTGGATACACAGATGAAGAACATCTTGCCAACAACAACCACCTCAAAGTAAACTAATCTTACAAAAACATTCTCTCATCACACTTTGTTTGTGTACCTAAATGTGTCTCTGTGTGTGTGTAGTTCTCCATCCCAGAGGTAAATGAAGAGAGGTGCTGGGACACACCGGAGCCTAAGCAGAGCCCACCAGCACAGATGGCCAGCAATAGGACACGCTCCCACTCAACCAGTGTGTTTTATACAATTTTCACTCAATAGTACAATTTACAATCACCTCCAATCCAACAAGAGGAGTCAGAACCATTAACTCAAGGCTGCTGTTCTGTAGCTGAAGCTTTTAGAGTGTAAAGTAAAGACAGACGATGGAAGGAGAGAGACGGTAATGGGAAAATTGGTTCTAATATGTTTATTGTCTTCAGGGAGGTGTGAGGGCAGGGAGTAATATCCTTTTAGAACCAGGAAGCCACATTGCTTATGGGAAATGTGGTTGTAATTGTGAGAAATGCATGCACTTGGAATTGGTATGAATGGAATGTAAATGTCAGCATATATTTATCGTGATACAAAGTATAACATAAACTCTCAGTAATCCGGAAACTCCTCTACACTGTAATCCACTCCAATACATTACTTTACTTTACCACAATCGGACAAATTTGTTTTCATCATGGCATTTGGTACACAATTTCAACAGTGCTTCATATAGGCAGGCATTACATATCAAACAATTAATAATAATCTCAATATTTCAATGTGAACAGTAGGGAGCTGCATGTAGTGATGCCTGTGCCTGTATTAGTGTGGTTCAGCAGTTGGACCCAGGGCTATGCTAGTCCATGTTGATGTGTTCTGTAAGATACTTAACCCTGCGGGCTGTTAAACCCATGTGCCTGTGGTGTATGAATGGTTAGTCCTGATTGACAGGTGTCACCTTCATGGTAGCTCCTCCCACCAGTGTATGAATGTTAGTTAGTCCTGATTGACAGGTGTCACCTTCATGGTAGCTCCTCCCACCAGTGTATGAATGTTAGTTAGTCCTGATTGACAGGTGTCACCTTCATGGTAGCTCCTCCCACCAGTGTATGAATGTTAGTTAGTCCTGATGGACAGGTGTCACCTTCATGGTAGCTCCTCCCATCAGTGTATGAATGTTAGTTAGTCCTGATGGACAGGTGTCACCTTCATGGTAGCTCCTCCCATCAGTGTGTGAATGGTTAGTCCTGATGGACAGGTGGCACCTTCATGGTAGCTCCTCCCATCAGTGTATGAATGTTAGTTAGTCCTGATGGACAGGTGGCACCTTCATGGTAGCTCCTCCCACCAGTGTATGAATGTTAGTTAGTCCTGATGGACAGGTGTCACCTTCATGGTAGCTCCTCCCATCAGTGTATGAATGTTAGTTAGTCCTGATGGACATGTGTCACCTTCATGGTAGCTCCTCCCATCAGTGTGTGAATGTTAGTCCTGATGGACAGGTGTTACCTTCATGGTAGCTCCTCCCATCAGTGTATGAATGTTAGTTAGTCCTGATGGACAGGTGACACCTTCATGGTAGCTCCTCCCATCAGTGTATGAATGTTAGTTAGTCCTGATGGACAGGTGTTACCTTCATGGTAGCTCCTCCCATCAGTGTGTGAATGTTAGTTAGTCCTGATGGACAGGTGTTACCTTCATGGTAGCTCCTCCCATTAGTGTGTGAATGTTAATAAGTCCTGATGGGCAGGTGTCACCTTCATGGTAGCTCCTCCCATCAGTGTATGAATGTTAGATAGTCCTGATGGACAGGTGGCACCTTTATGGTAGCTCCTCCCATCAGTGTATGAATGTTAGTTAGTCCTGATGGGCAGGTGTCACCTTCATGGTAGCTCCTCCCACCAGTGTGTTAATGTTAGTTCCTCTGGTAGTTCCTGCGACAGTGATTTTAACCTGACGACACACACACAGACTCACAAAGTGAAAATAATACCAGCGTAACTGGTAACTAAATTATTTCGTGTATCATAATAAAAAACTGGGTCAACGTCAATAATGGTCTAAATGCTGCTTCTGCATTTTTTTCTACTGAATAATTGATTTGACTTTAAACTTCATGTTCATCTTGATGACACTGTGTATAACCAGGTGTTCATCCTTACTGGATTGGGGATCTGGACAGCATCATCATGAAGAACCCAGAGTTGTATACCACTCATCCTCATGGGAATGCTGGTTTCTATGGAAACAGGAAGTCTCTGTCCCAGCAGCTGGAGTTTCCTCACATCACTCCACAAGTATATTTTTATCTGATATTCTAAACAGAATGATGAAAGATTCATACCTGGTGACCACGTAGACCTTATGTTCACTTGTGCTCTTCATATAAAGAAGACAAAGACAGCAAGGCTACAATTAAGGCAGAGGACGGAAACCAGTGCCTAAACTGATACAAACTAACTTCTAGTTTGGTTAAATAAGTCAACTTGACAAGCAAATGCTACTTCATTCTCTACGATCTATACTCTTTAGTGTAGCACCCTCTTCTCCACCAGCCTCTTCTGACACACCTGGTGATGTTTGATGTGTTCTGAAGAGTGAGAGTGATTTGATACTTCCCTTCACTACCAACGTTTAGAGTGTGACCATTGGTTTGAGCCATTTCTAAATGTGCCCTGCTAGAGCACAATCCATTACATGATCGGGTCTTTGAAGGGAGTCCTCAGACCTTCTGTGATTTAAGTATTGGTTTGTTCTTTTTGCTTACATCAAATAAGCATGTTTTAAAAGAAGTTGGTATTTTATCAAATAAACCCACAGCAGATCTGGGGCCAGTCATTATTCCAACACAGAAAAACAGAGAGTAGGAGTAGTCTGAAGTTTCTATGATATGGAGTCAATATTAATCCAGCAGGAAACTCACAGCACTCAGTCAGATCAGTTTGCTGGTTACAGTCAATAGAGGTTCTCTCAGTCCTTAAGGACCATCTGTGATTCTTATAGTGGTGTGAAGGTGGTAGAACAAAGGTTTACAATGCTACTACTTACAAGGAATAAAGGAAATAATTGAACCATGACATAATTCCCTGCTGTGTGTGTGTGTGTGTGTGTGTGTGTGTGTGTGTGTGTTTCATGCTGCGCCTCTCCAGCCTGTTCAGCGTCCCTCCCGCTCTCTCAGCTCTGCCCAGCTAGTACACTCCTGCAGCAACATGCAAGCCTTCATAATCTGTAATGTTGTGCTGATGAAGGGCCATGGCAAGGTAGGAGCCATCCACCACCACCACAGCTGCTTTAATTCATCTCTGAAGTGTTCCCACAGGTCTTCTTTCCCTTCAGCTCGTCAACGTATAATATATTTATTTCATGCTCTTAGACTTTTAACTGCAGTCTATTTACCCATTTACTCATTAGTTATTAGTTATTTTGTGTTTTCATTTCTCTCGGTTCATCAACTGGATCACTTCATTTGTAATTCAGCAATACCCTTTGATTGTAATAATTTGTGTGAGATGCATATAGTGCCTCTAGTTTTTTTATAGTTCAATCAGTTTACATTGTAGGTTGTTAATAGTAATAAACAACCTAAATGTCTTCACAATGCTTTGTGGGATTGTGATCAAACTTCATCATTTATTATTTACACAAACTACTGTTTCCCTGGTCAAGAAGGAACATTCACACAACTAGTGTTCTAGTCTTAGTTTACTTCTGCATCATTGAGTACCAGTATTGGTCAAAAGGTGAAATTGTTCCTACCTTTATGGTCAGGATTCCAATTATGATTGTGATTATATTGTACTTGATGTGAATCAGTGTTAATGCTACTATTTCTGCTCTTGTTTCCAGGGTCTTGGTTTCAGTATAGTGGGTGGGAGGGACAGCATGTATGGACCAATGGGAATCTATGTCAAGACCATTTTCCCTGGAGGGGCAGCAGCTGCTGATGGAAGGCTGCAGGAGGGTAAGGTACAACGTTTTGTCCTTCAAGATAATACAGTACATTCACTTTAGGACAAGTGTGGTTGTCACAGTATTTTTTTGGATAATTGTCACCCGGCTACTCTCTATTACAAATTTTTGTAAAACACTACAAAATTGCATAGAGAAATGAATGCTCACCTGGAAGAAAACATGAATGCTTTTAGTATTCTTTAGAACATGGATAGTGACGCTCTGCCCAGACAATTTCCCACTGGACACTCCCCTGCACACAGCCTTCTATTTAAATACACTCGACACTTTAACTTTACACTTGCCACTTTCACACAACACTTACATACCATGCACATTCCATGCACTTTATCTTATTTTTGATATTTTGATATTCTACTGTTCAATTGTAAATATTCATTCATCCATTCTCATTTATTGCACTGCGTTTACTGTTAAATGTGTATTGTTAAATGTTAAATGTTATGCACCTTCCGCCAGGACAAATTCCTTGAATGTGAAAACAAACAATAAATGGCAATAAATGGTTCTGATTCTGAATCTGATTCTGATTCTTCAGCCTCTTGTGGCCAAAATGAGTATTACACAACTATATTTTTTCAACAGTTCTTAAGTGATCAACACAGGATAGAACAATAGTTAGATCAGACTTAGAATATGGATCACCAGAACATTTTATGATCGCACTTCTATCTCAGTGCTTAATTAAAACGTCTGTGGATCAGTGGTTAGCAAGTCTGTCTTTCAATCAGAGGGTCGGTGGTTCGATCCTCGGCTCAGCCAGTCCATGTCGTTGTGTCCTTGAGCAAGACACTTAACCCTAATTACTCACCGTTGCTGTGTCTACGGTCTACTGTATAGCATGTAAGTCACTTTGGATAAAAGCGTCAGCTAAATGTAATGTAATGTGTAAAAAAAAAAAGAGTTTAACTGTTTGTTGAAGACTAATATGTGAAAAAAGAGGAAAGGCCAGTTGAAAGGTAACCAGATGTAACCAAATGTTATCCATCTATCCATCCATTGTCTTCCGCTTATAAGATAAGGTAAAATAAAATAATCCTTTATTAGTCCCAGAGTGGGGAAATGTACAGGATTACAGCAGCAAAAGAGGTAAAGTGCGCACACGAGACAGTCAAATCTGGGATCGGGTCGCAGTGGCAGCAGGCCCAGCAAGCTGAATCAGACTTCCCTATCCCCCGAAACATTTACCAGCTCATTCTAGGGGATCCCAAACCTTTCCCAGGCCAGCTGGGAGATATAATCCCTCCAGTTTGTTCTGGGTCGTCCCCATGGTCTCCTACCAGTGGGGGGTGTCCAAGAGACATCCTGATTAGATGCCCGAATCACCTCAGCTGACTCCTTTCAACACGAAGGAGTAGCACCTCAACTCCAAGTTTCCTCTTGATGTCAGAGCTCCTTACCAGTCCCCCTACAGAGGCAACTCATCTCCTTACCCCATCTCCAAGGCTGAGCCCTACGGAGGAAACTCATCTCCTTACCCTATCTCTAAGGCTGAGCCCTACAGAGGCAACTCATCTCCTTACCCCATCTCCAAGGCTGAGCCCTACGGAGGAAACTCATCTCCTTACCCTATCTCTAAGGCTGAGCCCTACAGAGGCAACTCATCTCCTTACCCCATCTCCAAGGCTGAGCCCTACAGAGGAAACTCATCTCCTTACCCTATCTCTTAGGCTGAGCCTACAGAGGAAACTCATCTCCTTACCCTATCTCTAAGGCTGAGCCCTACAGAGGCAACTCATCTCCTTACCCCATCTCCAAGGCTGAGCCCTACGGAGGAAACTCATCTCCTTACCCTATCTCTAAGGCTGAGCCCTACAGAGGCAACTCATCTCCTTACCCCATCTCCAAGGCTGAGCCCTACGGAGGAAACTCATCTCCTTACCCTATCTCTTAGGCTGAGCCTACAGAGGAAACTCATCTCCTTACCCTATCTCTAAGGCTGAGCCCTACAGAGGAAACTCATCTCCTTACCCTATCTCTAAGGCTGAGCCCTACAGAGGAAACTCATCTCCTTACCCTATCTCTAAGGCTGAGCCCTACGGAGGAAACTCATCTCCTTACCCTATCTCTTAGGCTGAGCCCTACAGAGGAAACTCATCTCCTTACCCTATCTCTAAGGCTGAGCCCTACAGAGGAAACTCATCTCCTTACCCTATCTCTTAGGCTGAGCCCTACAGAGGAAACTCATCTCCTTACCCTATCTCTAAGGCTGAGCCCTACAGAGGAAACTCATCTCCTTACCCTATCTCTAAGGCTGAGCCCTACAGAGGAAACTCATCTCCTTACCCTATCTCTAAGGCTGAGCCCTACAGAGGAAACTCATCTCCTTACCCTATCTCTAAGGCTGAGCCCTACAGAGGAAACTCATCTCCTTAGCCTATCTCTAAGGCTGAGCCCTACAGAGAAAACTCATCTACTTACCCTATCTCTAAGGCTGAGCCCTACAGAGGAAACTCATCTCCTTACCCTATCTCTAAGGCTGAGCACTACAGAGGAAACTCATCTACTTACCCTATCTCTAAGGCTGAGCCCTACAGAGGAAACTCATCTCCTTACCCTATCTCTAAGGCTGAGCACTACAGAGGAAACTCATCTCCTTACCCTATCTCTAAGGCTGAGCCCTACAGAGGAAACTCATCTCCTTACCCTATCTCTTAGGCTGAGCCCTACAGAGGCAACCTTCTCTAAGTCCACAAAGCACATGTAGAAGGGTTGGGCAAATTTTCCAGGACCCCTCTAGTAGTCTTGTGAGGGTAAAGAGCTGGTCCACTGTTCCACGACCAGGATGGAATCCACACTGCTCCTCTTGAATCTGAGGTTCGACAAACAGCATAAGCTTTCCTTGGGAGGTTGAGTAGTCTGATACTCCAATAGCACTCTTTCTGGTCCCCCTTTTTTTAAATGGGAACCACCACCCCGGTCTGCCAGTCCATGGGCACTGTTCTCGACCCCCATGCAACATTTAAGAGGCGTGTCAGCCAAGACAGCCCAATAATGTCCAGTGCCTTCAGCATCTTATGGCGGATCTCATCCACCTCCAGTGCCTTGCCATCAAGGAGCTTTTTGACTACCTGGCAGCTTCCACCAGGGACATGGGCCCAACCCTCCCAAGTCTTCAGGCGCTCCCTCGTCTCCAGGGGACATGTTGTTCGGGTTTTGGAGTTTTTCAAAGTGCTCTTTCCACCCCCGACAATATCCGCCGTCCGGGTCGTTGTAAATTAGTAACTATAAAGTCTTACATAGTGTAAAAGTTTTAAAAAGAATGGGAACTCTTTTCCATAAGTTTGATCCATTTCAGATTTCTAAACTGTGTCAGTTGACTTGTTGCTGAGTAGATATACAGTCTTTAATGCTGTGATATCTTCTGTTTCTGTATCTACACAGGTGATGAGATCTTGGAGCTGAATGGAGAGTCACTACATGGTCTGACTCATGATCAAGCCCTACACAAGTTTAAAGTAAGGCTACTACATTATGATCCTAATAACAGTACAGCTCAAAAAATAAGCAGAGGTGCACAAACCGTAACCTACAGAATCCAAATGATATTTAAAGGCCAAAAGCAATTTATAAATTGCATTGAAAGGATAAAAGTCTCAGTCTTCTCAACAGAAAATGAAAGTGATGGTGCTGGGTGCGATGTCCATCAGTGGCATCAGTAGTGAGTATGTTTCATAGTTTGCTGGCATATACATATTATTGATTATGAGCTATCTGTGACTTGTTTGCCAGCTAGCTATAACCACTATAGCCACTGACTGGCCTTGTCTCAGTCCCATCACCTGGCCGGCAGCCGCGTTATTTCTGACGTTACTTAACTAACGACTAGTAATTACATGAGTTAATTCCTGAGTTTGCTGGTACAAATGATTAATTATGAGACTAGTAACTACCTGAATTAATCGTGACAATTTGAAATGCTTTTTAAGGCATAGATAGTCCTCACTTTAGTTTGGGTAACACAAAATACTTAACTAACGACTAGTAAGTACCCTGAATTAATCATGAATTGCAGTATTAAAATATGTTTATAAAGCACATATTAACACAGTCCCCTAACCATATATAAATCATTATATGTATACATTTAAAATATTTGTTTTATCATTTACTAACACTTTATAAATTATCTTAATAATCATCTATAAGTCCTTTATACTTAATTTACAAATGGGGAATGGGGAAAAGTGTTGAATGAATACATGAAATAGAAAACGATGTATGCCACTAAATTTAAAGAGTTGTGAGTTTTGCGATTACACTTGCATAAAAGGGCTCCGAGCATAAAATGTTGTACAATTTTATATTGAAACTTCTCTCAAGTCTCAATATAAGCAATAGACACAATATAAGCACAGGACACACCCGAAAGGATGCTCCAGGTGAGCTGGAGCATCCTTTCGGGTGTGTCCAGTGCTTATAGTGCTCAATGGGTAAAGATTGAGCCATGTTGTACATAGTGTATAAGCTCTGATGATGGCTATGTGCTGAAATGTGTTGGCTGAAAATAGACCAGGCTCTTTCAGTCAGTTCTTTCATATTTGATCCTTTCTTACATAAGCAACTGTTGGGCCGATGGAGATATGACAGCCCACTACTTCCTGAAGCCGTAATTTAAACGTGTCCCACGAGAGGATTTACCAATAGTTATTATCTAATAACTATGATTTTGGTTTAACATGTATTTTTGTTTTAATATTAAAAGGTATTTGTTTATTAGGATGACACACGACAAGTATTCTTATAGGTTACATCATATATATTATCATATTCAGTTGTTGGTGGGAAGATAATAGGGGACCACAGATCAAATTCAGCCAGCCAACATTTCTACAAACATTTAGCATTGCTTTGAAATATTCAATGTCTTTGTGCAGCAAATCAAAAAGGGCCTGCTGACTCTGGTGGTGAGGACAAGCCTGCGTGTCGGGGCCCTGTGTGGGCAGTCGCAGGTGGCCCAGCTATGCCGGTCACGCTCCCTCAGCTCCACCACAGGCATGTCCAGGGCCAGCGCTGACATGGGAGACTACAACTACCTGAACAACACCTGCAGTAACACACCGAGTGTCCTGGGTCAGCCAGCTAAGCCCAGAGACCGCATCATGATGGAGATCGTTCTGCATAAAGGTCAGACACAGGGGGGAATCCTTCCCTTCTGAGTCAGGGTTAGAAGACTCCTTCCTTGCGTTTAGAGAGCACAAGTCTAGCATATGTGTCGGTGGTTAGCAAGTCCGACTTTCAATCAGAGGATCGGTGGTTCGATCCCTGGCTCCGGTAATCCATGTCGCTGTGTCCTTGAGCAAGACACTTAGCAGCTAAGTAGTCAGCTAAATGAAATGTAATGTAATGTAATTATATTTGATAAACCCACTAAACATGCAGCATGCTTAATATGCTCTCCCCTCCTCCACAACAGGACTCTATTATCATTAACAGTAATTGTACTTTCAAGATTACAAAACACACTTCAATCAAACTTAAAAGAAACAAAACAAACCTGTATTGGTTGTATTTCTACTGTTCCAACAATCACCAGCTCTGATCTGAATCTTTTTAATTATTCCTCGTGGATCCAATTCAAATGAAAATTCAGCACCTGGCTAGGGAACAGGAAATGCATCTTGTGCATGGGTATGTGAAACACAGGCGATGCAAAGTGGGCAAACTCCCTGTTATCTCAGCTTTGGAGCCCAGTGAAGAGCGCTGCCTCCTCCTCGTTGTATTGCTCTGCCATGACGTTGCACAGAACACATCCATCCTTGAAAATACTCTGAACGCAGGACTCAGGAGAATTGGAAGAATCGTTGACATTAGAACAGTTCTTTGGGGGATTCAATGACGTACCATGTTTGAAAACCATTGAAGGATCCTTCTATGATCTTGAGAAACACCCATTCATTGAAAAAATATTTTTGGTATTTTAGCCTTTGAATTTTTCTGAAAGGCTTGCTTGCTTGCTTGCTTTTCTGTGTTTCATCTGATAATAGAAATAACATTCAATAGAAAGGCTCCTCTGCGAATCTCCACCTTAACGTGGTGAAGGAGTTTGAGTGGCTCAATGATCCTGGGAGCTATGTTGTCCGGGGCATCAGCCCCTGGTCGGGTCTCCCAATACAAACAGGTCTCGGGGGAGAGCCCACACTAGGAGTGGTTAAAAAAAACCTGATGGATAGCGGCACACAGACTTTAGCCACCTCCCCCTGACCAAGGAAACCAGGGCACCCTCCCAGAGCCAGACTTAGGAGGGGAATTTGCCGGCAAACGTCTGGTAGCCAGGCCTTCATCCATGGGGCCCGGTCGGCCCAGTCGAAGAAACATCATGGAGCAGCCACCCTGTGGACCCACCACCCGCAGGGACAGACATTGGGGTCGGGTGGTGGGACCGGGCGGCGGGCCGGTCAGGGGGCCTGGGCGAGCCGATTGCAGGCGACATAGACTAGCTCTAGGGATGTGGAACGTCACCTGGTGCAGGAGGTGGAGCGGTACCAGCTAGATATAGTTGGGCTCACCTCCACGCACAGCGCTGGCTCTGGAACCAAGCTCCTGGAGAAGGGTTGGACTTTGTTCTTTTCTGGAGTCGCCCAGGGTGAGAGGCTGTGATTGTGTTTGCTATTTGCTATAATGCAAACAATAGCTTCTTGTGCGCATACTGTCCTGGTAAATAACCACATATTTCCAACACCAAACTCCCAGGTTGTGATTCAGGCTTTCTGCACAGGTCAGTCTTCAGAAAGGTCCTCACACTCCTTCCTTTGGTAAACTGATATGTGGTGGTAAAATCAATTGTGTTTTGGACATCACTCCATGCTTTGGTAACTTTCATGATGGCCAGTTCATTATTGTTTTTACTTTTTACAGATTAAATGATGAATTTATCGATCAATAATGAAATAATGTATTAGTTTCAGCTCTAAAATGTAAATTTCCAAGGCTCTGCTGTGGTTTGTCGGGGTCTAAATGTTATAAGAATAATACATTTTATTTTTAAAGTGCTTTAAAAGGGTTAGGGTGATGTGGTCTCTGGTGCAGGGGTGGGAGAGCAGATGGGCAGCTGAGCGTGTATGTGTGTGAAGAGTAAATAGTCCGGCAGGTGGACAGGATTGTGCTGCAAGTTAGCCACGAGCAGGCGGATACCCAGCTTGTCGAGGTGAACACCATCGACCCTTAAAAGAGGAAGAGTGCCAGGTGTGGAGACCGAGGACCCTGCTGAACTGCGGCAATCCACGGCTGGGTGTGGGACCACTGATAAAGATGGACAGTCCACAGCTGTTTTTTTAAATTAACCTTGTTCAACTCAGACTGCTGGAGGGCTGTGCCGTTGATTCCCACATGAACAATAATTCGCTGAACGGTGGTCAGAAGTGCGTGCAGCAGGCTGGGCAGTTTTAGAAGGATGTCATGGATCGTCGCTCCGGGAAAACAATTGAAGATGCGGATATTCCTGATTATTGAGTCCCCAATTATTAGTGGGGATGAGCAAAAAAGCGGCAGAGGGGGTAGCACCATGTGCTCAGCACAAATGGATGGAAGAGGCGAAGATGTGGCCAGTTATGGCAGAAAGGATAGAGGAGGACTGAGAGAACGGCACTCAAGATGTCACCGCAGTGCCGGCGTGAAGAGCGTGAATCAAGCTCTGAGTCCTGGGACGGGAGTGGACCTCGGGAAAGACTGGGATAAGCCTGGAGCTGCAGGGCAGCGGGTCGGATGGTGGAGGAAACTGGGAGACCCTCATCAGAAGAGGGAAGTCCTGGAGGACAAGGGTGTCGTATTTATTCTCCAGCGGGACTTTGAAGTGTCAAGTGGCAGAAGAGGGATGACTGGGTTATGATTTGACAGCCGACGCTGTTAACTGGCGACCTTTGGCCGTTTGTGTCTGTTGTTGTCGTAGTTACGGCAGCTGTTGGGAATAGCAGGAGAACGCGTAGCTGTCCTTGTGAATGGCGTTTCATTCTGCATTCAACCCTTCTCGTATACAGTCTCTGGTCAAAACATACCGGACTAGACGTTGTATGTAGAGTCTTTTGAGTAAAAGAGCACTTGAGTTGAAACATTGCATGTTGTTTATGTGTTGAAACATGAAGCTAGCAAATTGCCCTTCCTTTGAAATAAAGTTGGTAAAAATAACACATCATTACAAAGAAAAAAAGAAATACATATAAATAAGTTAAATTTACGGGATTCAAACTACGGGATTCAAACGGGATGACCACCATGGAGCACGTTGACGGGACTACGGAGCACTTTGCAATATTGTAGCTTTCTCAAAAAGATAGGTGGCTGTTGTGGACAATTTGTTTTTTTACTGTACTACAGAGTTCTTTATAGAAGCCTTTTTCCACCACTGGGATAAAAACATTTAGATCCTGTAAGTCATAATTAGTGTGGCGCTGACAGCAAAGGCTCATAGAGCCCTGCTGCAAGCCCACTGCATGTTCTCCTGCCACAAACATTTACTTTACATTTAAATCTTGTGCTTGCTTGTACAAATGTGTCGTGGAGTCCCAAAAACATTTACTTTTTTGTCAAAAAGCAAGAAAGCGACATGAAGTCAGCCAACCGCTCCATTCAGCCCCATGTTAAATCGGAGCAGAGTTTTCTCTAAATGAGCAAACGGGGGCTCTTTCTGAACTGCCTCTAAGCGCTCATTTCTAAACCCCCCAACATGTAAGTACACGTAAACGTTCACAAAAGTCTTGTGCTTCTCACGATGTCTTCGTTTTTTCATACGGAGTTACGGTTTTCCTATCAAATTCATTAGTTTGACAGGTTGTTTTCATTAAATATCTCTCCCTAAGGGACAGAGCTGTGCTTCCCCAATCGCCATGGTAACCATGGCGCGCATGTGGGAAACACTAACTGCTGAGTGACACAGGTGCTTCAAATGAGGTCATCAGGGCAGTTTCACACACACGTAGTTATTTAACCTACATTAACAGACATATACATGCACATATACTTGTTAGAGATACATAGAGAGACAGTCTTAAGATCTCGTCTGCTCTTCACCCTGGTGACACAGGTGCTTCAAATGAGCTAATCAGGGCAGTTTCACACACACGTAGTTATTTAACCTACATTAACAGACATATACATGCACATATACTTGTTATAGATACATAGAGAGACATACACATATACTTGTTATAGATACATAGAGAGACATACGAGTCTTAAGATCTCGTCTGCTCTTCACCCTGGTGACACAGGTGCTTCAAATGAGCTAATCAGGGCAGTTTCACACACACGTAGTTATTTAACCTACATTTACAGACATATACATGCACATATACTTGTTATAGATACATAGAGAGACAAACGAGTCTTAAGATCTCGTCTGCTCTTCACCCTGGTGACACAGGTGCTTCAAATGAGCTAATCAGGGCAGTTTCACACACACGTAGTTATTTAACCTACATTAACAGACATATACATGCACATATACTTGTTATAGATACATAGAGAGACGTACGAGTCTTAAGATCTCGTCTGCTCTTCACCCTGGTGACACAGGTGCTTCAAATGAGCTAATCAGGGCTGTTTCACACATACTTAGTTATTTAACCTACATTAACAGACATATACATGCACATATACTTGTTATAGATACATAGAGAGACATACGAGTCTTAAGATCTCGTCTGCTCTTCACCCTGGTGACACAGGTGCTTCAAATGAGCTAATCAGGGCTGTTTCACACATACTTAGTTATTTAACCTACATTAACAGACATATACATGCACATATACTTGTTATAGATACATAGAGAGACATACGAGTCTTAAGATCTCGTCTGCTCTTCACCCTGGTGACACAGGTGCTTCAAATGAGCTAATCAGGGCAGTTTCACACACACTTAGTTATTTAACCTACATTAACAGACATATACGTGCACATATACTTGTTATAGATACATAGAGAGACATACGAGTCTTAAGATCTCGTCTGCTCTTCACCCTGGTGACACAGGTGCTTCACATGAGCTAATCAGAGCAGTTTCACACACACTTAGTTATTTAACCTACATTAACAGACATAGACATGCACATATACTTGTTATAGATACATAGAGAGACATACGAGTCTTAAGATCTCGTCTGCTCTTCACCCTGGTGACACAGGTGCTTCAAATGAGCTAATCAGGGCAGTTTCACACACACTTAGTTATTTAACCTACATTAACAGACATAGACATGCACATATACTTGTTATAGATACATAGAGAGACATACGAGTCTTAAGATCTCGTCTGCTCTTCACCCTGGTGACACAGGTGCTTCAAATGAGCTAATCAGGGCAGTTTCACACACACTTAGTTATTTAACCTACATTAACAGACATAGACATGCACATATACTTGTTATAGATACATAGAGAGACATACGGGTCTTAAGATCTCGTCTGCTCTTCACCCTGGTGACACAGGTGCTTCACATGAGCTAATCAGAGCAGTTTCACACACACTTAGTTATTTAACCTACATTAACAGACGTAGACATGCACATATACTTGTTATAGATACATAGAGAGACATACGAGTCTTAAGATCTCGTCTGCTCTTCACCCTGGTGACACAGGTGCTTCAAATGAGCTAATCAGGGCAGTTTCACACACACTTAGTTATTTAACCTACATTAACAGACATATACATGCACATATAATTGTTATAGATACATAGAGAGACATACGAGTCTTAAGATCTCGTCTGCTCTTCACCCTGGTGACACAGGTGCTTCAAATGAGCTAATCAGGGCAGTTTCACACACACACTTAGTTATTTAACCTACATTAACAGACATATACATGCACATATACTTGTTATAGATACATAGAGAGACATACGAGTCTTAAGATCTCGTCTGCTCTTCACCCTGGTGACACAGGTGCTTCAAATGAGCTAATCAGGGCAGTTTCACACACATACTTAGTTATTTAACCTACATTAACAGACATATACGTGCACATATACTTGTTATAGATACATAGAGAGACATACGAGTCTTAAGATCTCGTCTGCTCTTCACCCTGGTGACACAGGTGCTTCAAATGAGCTAATCAGAGCAGTTTCACACACACACTTAGTTATTTAACCTACATTAACAGACATATACATGCACATATACTTGTTATAGATACATAGAGAGACATACGAGTCTTAAGATCTCGTCTGCTCTTCACCCTGGTGACACAGGTGCTTCAAATGAGCTAATCAGGGCAGTTTCACACACACTTAGTTATTTAACCTACATTAACAGACATATACATGCACATATACTTGTTATAGATACATAGAGAGACATACGAGTCTTAAGATCTCGTCTGCTCTTCACCCTGGTGACACAGGTGCTTCAAATGAGCTAATCAGAGCAGTTTCACACACACACTTAGTTATTTAACCTACATTAACAGACATATACATGCACATATACTTGTTATAGATACATAGAGAGACATACGAGTCTTAAGATCTCGTCTGCTCTTCACCCTGGTGACACAGGTGCTTCAAATGAGCTAATCAGGGCAGTTTCACACACACTTAGTTATTTAACCTACATTAACAGACATATACATGCACATATACTTGTTATAGATACATAGAGAGACATACGAGTCTTAAGATCTCGTCTGCTCTTCACCCTGGTGACACAGGTGCTTCAAATGAGCTAATCAGAGCAGTTTCACACACACACTTAGTTATTTAACCTACATTAACAGACATATACATGCACATATACTTGTTAGAGATACATAGAGAGACATACGAGTCTTAAGATCTCGTCTGCTCTTCACCCTGGTGACACAGGTGCTTCAAATGAGCTAATCAGGGCAGTTTCACACACACGTAGTTATTTAACCTACATTAACAGACATATACATGCACATATACTTGTTATAGATACATAGAGAGACATACACATATACTTGTTATAGATACATAGAGAGACATACGAGTCTTAAGATCTCGTCTGCTCTTCACCCTGGTGACACAGGTGCTTCAAATGAGCTAATCAGGGCAGTTTCACACACACGTAGTTATTTAACCTACATTTACAGACATATACATGCACATATACTTGTTATAGATACATAGAGAGACAAACGAGTCTTAAGATCTCGTCTGCTCTTCACCCTGGTGACACAGGTGCTTCAAATGAGCTAATCAGGGCAGTTTCACACACACGTAGTTATTTAACCTACATTAACAGACATATACATGCACATATACTTGTTAGAGATACATAGAGAGACATACGAGTCTTAAGATCTCGTCTGCTCTTCACCCTGGTGACACAGGTGCTTCAAATGAGCTAATCAGGGCAGTTTCACACACACGTAGTTATTTAACCTACATTAACAGACATATACATGCACATATACTTGTTATAGATACATAGAGAGACATACACATATACTTGTTATAGATACATAGAGAGACATACGAGTCTTAAGATCTCGTCTGCTCTTCACCCTGGTGACACAGGTGCTTCAAATGAGCTAATCAGGGCAGTTTCACACACACGTAGTTATTTAACCTACATTTACAGACATATACATGCACATATACTTGTTATAGATACATAGAGAGACAAACGAGTCTTAAGATCTCGTCTGCTCTTCACCCTGGTGACACAGGTGCTTCAAATGAGCTAATCAGGGCAGTTTCACACACACGTAGTTATTTAACCTACATTAACAGACATATACATGCACATATACTTGTTATAGATACATAGAGAGACGTACGAGTCTTAAGATCTCGTCTGCTCTTCACCCTGGTGACACAGGTGCTTCAAATGAGCTAATCAGGGCTGTTTCACACATACTTAGTTATTTAACCTACATTAACAGACATATACATGCACATATACTTGTTATAGATACATAGAGAGACATACGAGTCTTAAGATCTCGTCTGCTCTTCACCCTGGTGACACAGGTGCTTCAAATGAGCTAATCAGGGCTGTTTCACACATACTTAGTTATTTAACCTACATTAACAGACATATACATGCACATATACTTGTTATAGATACATAGAGAGACATACGAGTCTTAAGATCTCGTCTGCTCTTCACCCTGGTGACACAGGTGCTTCAAATGAGCTAATCAGGGCAGTTTCACACACACTTAGTTATTTAACCTACATTAACAGACATATACGTGCACATATACTTGTTATAGATACATAGAGAGACATACGAGTCTTAAGATCTCGTCTGCTCTTCACCCTGGTGACACAGGTGCTTCACATGAGCTAATCAGAGCAGTTTCACACACACTTAGTTATTTAACCTACATTAACAGACATAGACATGCACATATACTTGTTATAGATACATAGAGAGACATACGAGTCTTAAGATCTCGTCTGCTCTTCACCCTGGTGACACAGGTGCTTCAAATGAGCTAATCAGGGCAGTTTCACACACACTTAGTTATTTAACCTACATTAACAGACATAGACATGCACATATACTTGTTATAGATACATAGAGAGACATACGGGTCTTAAGATCTCGTCTGCTCTTCACCCTGGTGACACAGGTGCTTCACATGAGCTAATCAGAGCAGTTTCACACACACTTAGTTATTTAACCTACATTAACAGACGTAGACATGCACATATACTTGTTATAGATACATAGAGAGACATACGAGTCTTAAGATCTCGTCTGCTCTTCACCCTGGTGACACAGGTGCTTCAAATGAGCTAATCAGGGCAGTTTCACACACACTTAGTTATTTAACCTACATTAACAGACATATACATGCACATATAATTGTTATAGATACATAGAGAGACATACGAGTCTTAAGATCTCGTCTGCTCTTCACCCTGGTGACACAGGTGCTTCAAATGAGCTAATCAGGGCAGTTTCACACACACACTTAGTTATTTAACCTACATTAACAGACATATACATGCACATATACTTGTTATAGATACATAGAGAGACATACGAGTCTTAAGATCTCGTCTGCTCTTCACCCTGGTGACACAGGTGCTTCAAATGAGCTAATCAGGGCAGTTTCACACACATACTTAGTTATTTAACCTACATTAACAGACATATACGTGCACATATACTTGTTATAGATACATAGAGAGACATACGAGTCTTAAGATCTCGTCTGCTCTTCACCCTGGTGACACAGGTGCTTCAAATGAGCTAATCAGAGCAGTTTCACACACACACTTAGTTATTTAACCTACATTAACAGACATATACATGCACATATACTTGTTATAGATACATAGAGAGACATACGAGTCTTAAGATCTCGTCTGCTCTTCACCCTGGTGACACAGGTGCTTCAAATGAGCTAATCAGGGCAGTTTCACACACACTTAGTTATTTAACCTACATTAACAGACATATACATGCACATATACTTGTTATAGATACATAGAGAGACATACGAGTCTTAAGATCTCGTCTGCTCTTCACCCTGGTGACACAGGTGCTTCAAATGAGCTAATCAGAGCAGTTTCACACACACACTTAGTTATTTAACCTACATTAACAGACATATACATGCACATATACTTGTTATAGATACATAGAGAGACATACGAGTCTTAAGATCTCGTCTGCTCTTCACCCTGGTGACACAGGTGCTTCAAATGAGCTAATCAGGGCAGTTTCACACACACTTAGTTATTTAACCTACATTAACAGACATATACATGCACATATACTTGTTATAGATACATAGAGAGACATACGAGTCTTAAGATCTCGTCTGCTCTTCACCCTGGTGACACAGGTGCTTCAAATGAGCTAATCAGAGCAGTTTCACACACACACTTAGTTATTTAACCTACATTAACAGACATATACATGCACATATACTTGTTATAGATACATAGAGAGACATACGAGTCTTAAGATCTCGTCTGCTCTTCACCCTGGTGACACAGGTGCTTCAAATGAGCTAATCAGGGCAGTTTCACACACACTTAGTTATTTAACCTCCATTAACAGACATATACATGCACATATACTTGTTATAGATACATAGAGAGACATACGAGTCTTAAGATCTCGTCTGCTCTTCACCCTGGTGACACAGGTGCTTCAAATGAGCTAATCAGAGCAGTTTCACACACACACTTAGTTATTTAACCTACATTAACAGACATATACATGCACATATACTTGTTATAGATACATAGAGAGACATACAAGTCTTAAGATCTCGTCTGCTCTTCACCCTGGTGACACAGGTGCTTCAAATGAGCTAATCAGGGCAGTTTCACACACACTTAGTTATTTAACCTACATTAACAGACATATACATGCACATATACTTGTTATAGATACATAGAGAGACATACGAGTCTTAAGATCTCGTCTGCTCTTCACCCTGGTGACACAGGTGCTTCAAATGAGCTAATCAGAGCAGTTTCACACACACTTAGTTATTTAACCTACATTAACAGACATATACATGCACATATACTTGTTATAGATACATAGAGAGACATACGAGTCTTAAGATCTCGTCTGCTCTTCACCCTGGTGACACAGGTGCTTCAAATGAGCTAATCAGGGCAGTTTCACACACACTTAGTTATTTAACCTACATTAACAGACATATACATGCACATATACTTGTTATAGATACATAGAGAGACATACGAGTCTTAAGATCTCGTCTGCTCTTCACCCTGGTGACACAGGTGCTTCAAATGAGCTAATCAGGGCAGTTTCACACACACTTAGTTATTTAACCTACATTAACAGACATATACATGCACATATACTTGTTATAGATACATAGAGAGACATACGAGTCTTAAGATCTCGTCTGCTCTTCACCCTGGTGACACAGGTGCTTCAAATGAGCTAATCAGAGCAGTTTCACACACACACTTAGTTATTTAACCTACATTAACAGACATATACATGCACATATACTTGTTATAGATACATAGAGAGACATACGAGTCTTAACATCTCGTCTGCTCTTCACCCTGGTGACACAGGTGCTTCAAATGAGCTAATCAGAGCAGTTTCACACACACTTAGTTATTTAACCTACATTAACAGACATATACATGCACATATACTTGTTATAGATACATAGAGAGACAGTAGCTGCTCTCACGTCTGCCCTTTACCCTGCTGTCCCAATCACCATGGTAACCATGGCGCGTCTAGGAAGGAATAACTGCTCCTATCACCATGGTAACCAGTGACCTCTATCTAAGAAGCAGTAACTGCTCTCAAGTCATCACAAATACAGAAATGACTCATCAATAACCTCAACAACACTGATACACGCTCAGACATACGCAATTGACTTCTGTCTGTCTGCCTGTCTGTCTGTCTGTCTCTGTCTGTCTCTCCCCTCGGCCTCTCTCTCTCCCCCTCTCTTTTGTCTCTCTCTGTGTCCCCCCATCTGTGTCAGGTGCGCGTGTAGGTCAGGACCCAAAAGCAGACGCGGGGCGAATAGGAGTAGTGGAAAACAAAAGAAGGGTTTATTCACAGTCACAGCCAGGGCAAAAGAAAACAAAGAATGTACTCAGCCGCTCCTCCTGGCGGCTCTCGTGGCTGGCTCGTGACGGGTTGCTTCGCTGAAGCTCTCGTAGCTCGGCACGCTGAAGCTCTCGTAGCTCGGCTCGCTGAAGCTCTCGTAGCTCGGCTCGCTGATGACCTCGTAGCTCGGCTCGCTGAAGCTCTCGTAGCTCGGCTCGCTGATGACCTCGTAGCTCGGCTCGCTGAAGCTCTCGTAGCTCGGCTCGCTGATGACCTCGTAGCTCGGCTCGCTGACGCTCTCGTAGCTCGGCTCGCTGAAGACCTCGTAGCTCGGCTCGCTGATGACCTCGTAGCTCGGCTCGCTGACGCTCTCGTAGCTCGGCTCGCTGATGCTCTCGTAACTCGGCTCGCTGACGCTCCGGACAGGGGCAGTTGCCGTAATCACCCGACACCTGAGTTCCGGGAGGAAGCTGGCTTTAACCGCCATTAACGAGCCGGGATGAGTTGCAGCTGTGGGCGGTGGAAGCACTCCTCCCGCCTGTACCGCATCCGCCTGATTACCACACAGACACACAACTTGGCCGTAGCCAGAGTTACCTTGGCCCCACCTGGCGGAGGAGCCCTCCGGGTCCTCACAGTACCCCCCCCTCCCAACGACGCCTCCTGGCGTCCACGGAACTGCCGGGCCAGGGTGGGCGGAGGGGGCCCGGTAGGAGGGCCAAACACCCTTGCGACCACCGACCTCCCAAAACAACAAAACAAAAAAACAACAACCTGAAACCAGGACAAGACCTGCAAGCTCGGGAGGACGAGCCGGAGGACGGGCCGAAGAACGGCCACCCGGCGGGGACTCAGGGGGACGGGCCGGAGGACGAGCCCCAGGCGGGGACTCAGGGGGACGGGCCGGAGGACGAGCCCCAGGCGGGGACTCAGGGGGACGGGCCGGAGGACGGCCCCCAGGCGGAGACTCAGGAGGACGGGCCGGAGGACGGCCACCAGACGGAGACTCAGGAGGCCGTGCCGGCGGACGGGACCAACCAACCCTAAACGCGGGACGGGACCCACCAACCCTAGACTCGGGACGGGACCCACCAACCCTAGACTCGAGACGGGACTTAACCGGACGGAACTTGGGACGGGACTGGACCGGACAGGACTCGTGACGGGACTTAACCGGACGGAACTTGGGACGGGACTCGGGACGGGACTTAACCGGACGGAACTCGGGATGGAACTTGGGACGGGACTTAACCGGACGGGACTTGGGACGGGACTTAACCGGACGGAACTTGGGACGGGACTCGACCGGACGGAACTTGGGACGGGACTCGACCGGACGGAACTTGGGACGGGACTCGACCGGACGGAACTTGGGACGGGACCCGACCGGACGGAACTTGGGACGGGACTGGACCGGACGGAACTTGGGACGGGACTCGACGGGACGGAACTTCGGACGGGACTCGACCGGACGGAACTTGGGACGGGACTCGACCGGACGGAACTTGGGACGGGACTGGACCGGACGGAACTTGGGACGGGACTGGACCGGACGGAACTTGGGACGGGACTGGACCGGACGGAACTTGGGACGAGTGTCGGCCGGACCGCCGACCGGACTCGAGGGACATGCGCCGGCCGGACCGCCGACCGGACTCGGGGGACATGTGTCGGCCGGGCCGCCGACGGGACTCGAGGGACATGTGTCGGCCGGACCGCCGACGGGACTCGAGGGACATGTGTCGGCCGGACCGCCGACGGGACTCGTGAAACCGGAGTCGGCCGGACCGCCGACAAGAATCGCAGGATACGAGCCGGGCCGGACTGCCGGCAGGGCTCGGGGAACAGGTGGCGGCCGGACCAACGGCGAGACAGGTGTCGGCCGGACCGCCGCCGGGACCCGTGAAACAGGCGTCGGCCGGACCGCCGACGGGACTCGTGAAACAGGCGTCGGCCGGACCGCCGACGGGACTCGTGAAACAGGCGTCGGCCGGACCGCCGACGGGACTCGCGAAACAGGCGTCGGCCGGACCGCCGACGGGACTCGCGAAACAGGCGTCGGCCGGACCGCCGACGGGACTCGCGAAACAGGCGTCGGCCGGACCGCCGACGGGACTCGCGAAACAGGCGTCGGCCGGACCGCCGACGGGACTCGCGAAACAGGCGTCGGCCGGACCGCCGACGGGACTCGCGAAACAGGCGTCGGCCGGACCGCCGACGGGACTCGCGAAACAGGCGTCGGCCGGACCGCCGACGGGACTCGTGAAACAGGCGTCGGCCGGACCGCCGACGGGACTCGTGAAACAGGCGTCGGCCGGACCGCCGACGGGACTCGTGAAACAGGCGTCGGCCGGACCGCCGACGGGACTCGTGAAACAGGCGTCGGCCGGACCGCCGACGGGACTCGTGAAACGGGCGTCGGCCGGACCGCCGACGGGACTCGTGAAACGGGTGTCGGCCGGACCGCCGACGGGGCAGGTGGGGGAGCTGGGACCGGGACTAGCACCGTGACGGAACACGGGACCGGGGCTGACAGCGGCACAGGGGCAGAAACTGGGACCGGGGCTGAACGCGACACGGTGGCAAAAACTGGGCCCGGGGCTGAAAGCGACACGGTGGCAAAAACTGGGCTCGGGGCTGGCAGCGGCACGGGGGCAGAAACTGGGACCGGGGCTAAACGCAACACGGTGGCAGAAACTGGGCTCGGAGCTGGCAGCGGCACGGGGGCAGAAACTGGGCTCGGAGCTGGCAGCGGCACGGGGGCAGAAACTGGGACCGGGGCTGAACGCGACAGGACACGGGGAGCTGGAGTCGGCCGGGACGCCAACAGGACACGTGGAGCGGGAGTCGGCCGGGGCGCCGACAAGACACGGGGAGCTGGAGTCGGCCGGGGCGCCGACAAGACACGGGGAGCAGGAGTCGGCCGGGGCGCCGACAAGACACGGGGAGCTGGAGTCTGGGAAGGTTTCAACAGGGTGCGGGGAGCAGGAATTGGAGGAGACGTCGACAGGGAACGGGGAGCAGGAATTGGTGGCTGCTTAAACAGGGTGCGGGGAGCAGGAATTGGAGGAGACGTCGACAGGACACGTGGAGCAGGAGTCGGCCGGGGCGCCGACGGGATACAGGGAGCGGGCGTGACCGGCTTCCCCACAGCCACAGCCTGCGCTGGGGCCCTCCTCCGCCGGCGTCGACGGCCCGAGGCTCTGGCCTCCGGGTCAGAACCCCTAGCCCGTTGGAGGCACCGGGGCCCACCAAACGCCAGCCGGGCACCGGCCCAGGGATCCGGTTCGGGATCCTTCCCCACATTGGGATCCTGGTATCCCGGCTCCCGCACGTACCACCGGCCATTCCGAAAGTAGAACTGGGGGGGCTGCACCACCACCTCAGGATCCTTGTATCCGGGATCCCGCACGTAGTCCCGGGGCCCATCCAGGGCCATCCGGGGTTCCCTCCACTGGTCATACCAGAGATCCTCCACCTGACCGGCGTCACTCAGGAAGCCGTCTTCGGAGTCGGAATCATACCATTCCCACCTGAGCGGCTGTGGGCTCTCCATCACCAACAGGGGGGGAAAAAACAAAAAAAAAGAAAAAACAAGTTTGCCGGCGCGGATCCACACCTGCCAACTAGCGCCCGCGCGTGCTGGGTCCTTGCTTTCTGGTCGGGTGATTCTGTCAGGTGCGCGTGTAGGTCAGGACCCAAAAGCAGACGCGGGGCGCATAGGAGTAGTGGAAAACAAAAGAAGGGTTTATTCACAGTCACAGCCAGGGCAAAAGAAAACAAAGAATGTACTCAGCCGCTCCTCCTGGCGGCTCTCGTGGCTGGCTCGTGACGGGTTGCTTCGCTGAAGCTCTCGTAGCTCGGCACGCTGAAGCTCTCGTAGCTCGGCTCGCTGAAGCTCTCGTAGCTCGGCTCGCTGAAGCTCTCGTAGCTCGGCTCGCTGATGACCTCGTAGCTCGGCTCGCTGACGCTCTCGTAGCTCGGCTCGCTGAAGACCTCGTAGCTCGGCTCGCTGATGACCTCGTAGCTCGGCTCGCTGACGCTCTCGTAGCTCGGCTCGCTGATGACCTCGTAGCTCGGCTCGCTGAAGCTCTCGTAGCTCGGCTCGCTGATGACCTCGTAGCTCGGCTCGCTGACGCTCTCGTAGCTCGGCTCGCTGAAGACCTCGTAGCTCGGCTCGCTGATGACCTCGTAGCTCGGCTCGCTGACGCTCTCGTAGCTCGGCTCGCTGATGCTCTCGTAACTCGGCTCGCTGACGCTCCGGACAGGGGCAGTTGCCGTAATCACCCGACACCTGAGTTCCGGGAGGAAGCTGGCTTTAACCGCCATTAACGAGCCGGGATGAGTTGCAGCTGTGGGCGGTGGAAGCACTCCTCCCGCCTGTACCGCATCCGCCTGATTACCACACAGACACACAACTTGGCCGTAGCCAGAGTTACCTTGGCCCCACCTGGCGGAGGAGCCCTCCGGGTCCTCACAATCTGTCTGTCTCTACCCTTGGTTTCTCTCTCTCTCCTGCTCTCTCTGTCTCCACCCTCTATGTAAAGCCTCCTGTCTAACTACCTGTCTGTCTTTCTGTCTTCCTTTCAAAATAAAAGCCCCATGAATAAACTGCATAGTTAAATAAAGCTCAAATGAGGATTTTTGTATTAAATACTTAATGCTCGTACTAATACTTTGACTACTGCTGCTAATATTTTGACTATTACCAGTACTGCTACTACTATTACTACTACTATAACTACTACATATTGTAGCGACCCTGTTCAGGCACCTGGGGTATCTGGCCAATCACAGGGAAGCAGCGTGCTGGTTGGGAGGGTTGAGCCCTGTGATTGGGGGAGTAGGGAGTAGGGAGTAGGGCGGGAGTTGTAGGGGAAGTGAGGAAGTGTGGGTGTGTTAGGTGTGTGCGTTCGGAGCTACGGGAGTTAGTGAGCGAAGTACCTGAATGCTGTAAGAATAAAACCGCCAAGTTACCTGAAGCCCACGTCTCCGCGTCGTTCCTGTGGACGTTACACTGGTGTCAGAAGTGACTTACCGGACGTGAGTAATCCGTTGTGGAGCGAGCGGCTAGCTTACGAGCAATAATGGACCGCGGCTGGAGGAAGATGATGAAGGAGGAGGAGAGAAGCATGGAGGAGGAAGGAGCTGTCGGGTGGACAGACAGCGCGTCCAAAAGCTTCACAGCAACGACCAGCGAGGCGCGGCACCGCCTGAGAGAGGCTACGGCCAGGATGGCTAGAGATGCGGGATTGAGCCCCTCGCCGGCGTTTCCCGCCGTTTCTCCGGGGATTGAGCGTGACGGCAGCGTCTTTCAGCACACCGTTGCACCCCCTTCGATAAAAACACCGAGATATTCGGGTAAGTCAGACTGGGAGGCTTTCCTAGCCCAATTCGAACTGCTGGCCCATGCTGGGGGGTGGCCCATAGAGACAAAAGCCCTGCAGCTGGCGCTGTGCCTCACAGATGATGCGCTGTCCTGTTTGCTTTTGCTGAGCCCAGAAGAAAGGCGACACTACCATGCACTGGTGGGGTCTCTGCAGAGGTGTTTTGGGCAATGTGTGCAGCCTGGATTACTGCGGAACGAGTTGAACAATCGTTGCAGGAGACCAGGAGAACCGCTACGGGTGTTAGCTAATGATGTGGAGAGCTTATCTCGCAGAGCGTACAGCCATATGCCTCCCGGAGTACAGAGCGAGCTGGCACGGGACCAGTTCATCAAGGCCATCCATCCAGCAGACTTACGGGTTCAAGTGCAGCTGCAGCACCCGCAGTCCCTCCAGGCGGCCTTAGAGATGGCTTTGGAGAGGGAGAATTTGGGGAGTGTAGGGGCCGGGGACAGTCGAAGAGAAGGACCACAGACGGTGAGGGCTGCGATGGCGAGTCCCGCAGAGGGGAGACCGGCATGGCTGACCGAGGTGACGGAGCTGGTCAGGGCTGTGTCGCTGCAGCAAACAAACCGACGGCCAGGTCCCAGACTTTGTTGGGGGTGCGGTCAACCGGGGCACTTAGCCAGAGAGTGCCCCACGTCAAGCAGGCCGCAGGGAAACGGCTCGGGGCCCGTATAAAGGAGGATATGCGGACCCCGACGGTAACTCCAACCCCAGGCTCACAGGCCTCTACAGCGGAGGAGGGAGTCCAGCAGCACAACCGGGGGAGCCAGGTTGCATGCGGAACCTGGCTGGATAGAAGCAGATGACGGCTCGGGTCTGGAGCCTGTTGTGGCGGTGGGACGTACGGGTAAGGGTGACTCTTGTTATGTTCCGGTTACAGTGGAGGGAGTGTCATGCCTGGCTCTGGTGGACACCGGGTTCACAGTGACATTAGTAAGACCAGATATGGTTCCGGATAAGACTGTACTTGACCCCACCTCTGTGCGTCTGCGCACTGTCACGGGAGAGTTGGCTCCCATGGAGGGCAGAGCGAGGCTGACATTATCGGTGGGGGGGGGGGTGACAGTGTGCCACCTGGTGTGGGTAGCAACAGTACAAGACCCGTGCATATTAGGTCTTGACTTTTTGAAGGCCGCGGGCTGCCAGCTGGACCTGCGACAGGGCTCAGTGAGCTTCCAAGGAGGGCCGTATGTCAAAATGAGCCACACCCTTGTCCCTACCTGGACTCCATCCGTCCCGTCAGCGGGTGCGGCGGAGGCAGAACCCGGAGATCGTTTCCCCTCCTCTGTTTCCGCAGAATCGGACGTTACCTCATCCGCGGCTGACCCCACCGTGCAGGAAGAGGACAAAGAACTGCTGGCGGCGATGAAAGCAATATGGGACAAGAATCGGGACGGGTTAAACCCTCAGCAGCAGGAAAAGCTGTGGCAGGCTCTATGGGCGTTCCGGGGCATCTTCGCCAGGAACGAGGAAGAGGTGGGGCAGACTCACCTAGCAGTGCACATGATAGACACAGGGGACGCAAGGCCTATTAAGTGCCGCCCCCGCCGCCTTCCTCTGGCGCGCCAACATGCTTGCGATAAAGCGGTGGCAGGCATGCTCCAAGCCGGCATTATAGAGCCTTCAGACAGTCCATGGGCGGCAGCCGTGGTCATGGTGCCGAAGAAGACGCGGGGCTGGAGACTCTGTGCAGACTACAGGCCGGTGAACGGGGTAACTCAGAAGGATTCGTACCCACTGCCTCGTATCGATGAGTGCCTAGACCTGGTCTCAGGGTCCTCGTGGTTCTCTTCACTGGACCTTCGCAGCGGCTACTATCAGGTGCCGCTTGACCCGGAGTCCCGACCAAAGACGGCGTTCTGCACCGGGCGGGGCCTGTGGCAGTTTAAAGTCCTGAGACTTTAAACTCCTGGACTGTGCAATGCCACATTCGCCCGGTTAATGGACAAGGTGTTGGAAGGGGTTCCCCGTCAGCAGTGCCTAGTCTACTTGGACGACATCCTGGCACATGGCGAATCGTTTGAGTGTGCACTGGCATCACTGCGGTTGGTGCTGGGCAGGATCAGGTCGGCGGGCCTGAAACTGCACCCGGAGAAGTGCCACTTTCTTCGGAGTGAGGTGGCCTTCTTGGGGCACAGGGTAGGGGCCGATGGCGTCGGCACCTTGCAGGAGAAGGTGCAGGCAGTCGCCAACTGGCCAACTCCCGCCAATCCAAAACAACTGAAAAGCTTCCTGGGCCTCTCCTCGTACTACCGGAGATTCTTACGGGGGTTTGGGGGGACGGCTGCGCCGTTGTTCCAGTTGCTCCAGAAGGACCGGGAGTTCTCCTGGACGGAGGAGTGCCAGGCAGCGTTCAACAGTCTGCGGGGCGCCCTGATTGAGGCTCCGGTGCTGGCCGCCGCCGACCCAAACTTGCCTTTCACCTTGGACACAGATGCCAGCAGGGGGGGGCGTCGGGGGAGTACTCTCTCAGTCAAGACCAGAAGGAGAACGGGTGGTGGCGTACTTCAGCCGGTCGTTCAGCAAGGCTGAGCGTCGCTACTGCGTCACCCGCAGGGAGCTCCTGGCGGTAGTGCTGTCGATCCGACATTTCAAATACTACCTGTGCGGGCGGGCGTTCACCGTGAGGACAGACCATGCGGCTCTGCAGTGGCTCATGTCATTCAAAGAGCCAGAGGGCCAGGTTGCCAGGTGGCTGGAGGAGCTCCAGTCTTTTGAGTTCGTCATAGAGCATCGGGCTGGGGCACGGCACACCAACGCTGACGCGCTCTCACGTCGCCCTTGTGCCGTAGACGAGTGCCGGTATTGTGAAAGAAGGGAGTCCCGAGAGCAGGAGCTGAGAGAGGAAGAGGGGGACTGTGCAGCGGTAAGACAGCTGAAGGAAGTCGCAGAGCGGCAAACGGTGGACCTGGCCGAGTGGATACGTCAACAGAGTCAGGACACGGACTTACAGGCAGCCGTGCGGTGGGTGGAGTCTGAGCAGCGGCCGCCGTGGGAAGAGGTGGCTGGGTACTCCAAATCCCTCAAAGGCCTGTGGTCACAGTTGGAGTCGCTACGCCTGAGTCTGAGTGTACTCCAGCGGGCATGGAAAGAGCCATCAACAGGTGAGGCGAAGTGGCAGATGGTGGTCCCCAAGGGGCTGCGGGTCGCGGTGCTAGAGTCAATGCACGGGGCTGCAGGGTCAGGCCATTTCGGTGTGTCAAAAACACTACGTCGCCTACGTCGGGGCTTCTACTGGGGGCAGTGCAGGAGGGATGTGGAGGATTTCTGCCGTCGCTGCGACCTCTGCACGGCACGAAAAGGACCCCCAGGTCGCTCACATGCGCCGCTACAACAGTCCCTTGTGGGGGCACCGATGAAACGAGTGGCCGTGGATGTGGTGGGTCCGCTGCCCCGGTCGGACGGAGGGAACCTCTTCGTCCTCACCGCCATCGATTACTTCACAAAGTGGCCTGAGGCGTACGCGATTCCGGATCAGGAGGCGGAGACAGTTGTGGAGGCGCTGCTGGGAGGAATGTTCAGCCGGTTCGGAATACCAGAGAACATCCACAGCGACCAGGGCAGGAACTTCGAGTCCCGAGTGTTTGCCAGCATGTGCGAGCGCTTGGGCATGCGCAAGACGCACACCTCCCCTCTGCGTCCTCAGAGTGATGGGTTGGTGGAACGGTTCCACCGCACCATGGGCCAGCAGCTGGGCATTCTTACGTCGCAACATCAGCGTGACTGGGACAAACATTTGCCCCTAGTGCTCATGGCGTGTCGCTCGGCAGTACAGGAGTCTTCGGCCTGTACACCGGCCCTCCTCATGCTAGGGAGGGAGCTCCGCACCCCCGGCGAAATGGCCTTCGGTCGGCCACCGGAAGCCCCGGATATTCCACCAGGGCCCGAATTCGCCAGGAGACTACAGGATCGCCTCGAGTCGGCCCACGAATTCTCGAGGAGACAACAGCTGAGTGCCGGGGTGAGGCAGAAAAGGAACTACGATGTAAGGGAGAGGGGACAGCACTTTCGAGCGGGAGAGCAGGTGTGGGTTTACAACCCGCAACGGAAGAAAGGACGGTGCCCGAAGTTGGACAGCCAATGGGCTGGGCCCTGCAGAGTGCTGGAGAGGGTGGGGGAGGTTGTGTACCGGGTGCAGCTACCGGCCAAGGGGAGGAGGGTGGTGCTTCATCGGGACCGGCTAGCCCCGTACAGAGGGACGGCGGTGGCATCGACAGCAGAGGGGCACTCGCCGCAGCCCCCCAGCAGAATGCACCCCCCAGAGGGTCGGGAGGGGGGAGCTCCGGCAGAGGCGGAGGCGGCAGACCCCATCACCGCGGCACCGGGGGACCCAGCGCCACAACCGGGCCGGGCGCGAAGGCAGAGAAGGCCCCCGTTCGCCCTCAGAGACTTTGTAGTTCAGTATTGACAAAAGTGAGGCCTGTCAGTTCATAGAGGGCAAGAATGCACCCTGGTCTCACTGGAAGTGATGGCAGTCCACCCTGACCTTCCAAAAAAAAAAAAAAAAAGGATGGTGTTTTTGTTCTGTGTGGGTTTCATCTGTATTTAAGTGTTCGGGGGTAAGGCGGGTGGTTGGGGTTCCTTGTGGGCAAGAATCTTTGTAAGGGGGGGGGTAGTGTAGCGACCCTGTTCAGGCACCTGGGGTATCTGGCCAATCACAGGGAAGCAGCGTGCTGGTTGGGAGGGTTGAGCCCTGTGATTGGGGGAGTAGGGAGTAGGGCGGGAGTTGTAGGGGAAGTGAGGAAGTGTGGGTGTGTTAGGTGTGTGCGTTCGGAGCTACGGGAGTTAGTGAGCGAAGTACCTGAATGCTGTAAGAATAAAACCGCCAAGTTACCTGAAGCCCACGTCTCCGCGTCGTTCCTTTGGACGTTACAATATAATACTACGAATACTACTACTACTCATACTATTAGTCCAACTACTACTTTTACGCATACTACTGTTATTACAACTACTCTCCATCTCTATCTGTCAACCTTTTGGGCTTCAACAGTTTTGAGCAGGTAGTTTCTCTTTTCTGTATTTTAAGCTATTTTAACCTATATTTAGCTATATTCAGCTATCTGCTAAATTGAACTATATTCAGCTTTATTCAGCAATTTACACCTATAATTAGCTATATTAAGCTATATTATGCTATTTTCAGCTTTATTGAGCTTTATTCAGCAATATTCAACTATTTTCAGCTATTAGCTATATTGAGCTATATTCAGCAGTTTACACCTAAAATGAGCTATATTAAGCTATAGTCTGCTATTTTCAGCTTTATTGAGCTATATTGAGCTGTATTCATCAATATTCAACTATTTTCAGCTATTAGCTATATTGAGCTATATTCAGCTTAATTTAACTTTTTTAAGCTTTTTTATATTTAAAATGTAAGCTTCAGCTTTTAGCACTCCAACGCTGCTCTCAAGTCCATCACAAATACAGAAATGACTCCTCAGTAACCTCAACAACACATCTCACTACCGGTAATATATTTATTGCGACGTCTTACGGCAGTAGGCGCCACACATCAAAATTTCTTGCGAAATGTTCTAGTTATGAGATACTATCTCATAATTTCGACTTAGATACTGACTGGGGGTGGAACGTAGCAGAGCAGGGAAGCTATATAGGTTTATATGGAAGCCCGTTTCACCTGGTTCACTGTAGGGTTGTCACGATACCAAAATTATGACTTTAATATGATACCTGCAATAAATATCAAGATACCCAATACTTACCATACAATACCAGAACTTGATACAATACCACAAATATGATATGATGCTGGTATATTTATCTATAATAGTAATAAATAAAACCTCTGTATGGTTCCCTTTTTTACCAGCTTGTTCCTGCCCAGTTGTTTAAACACTTGGTATTAATATTAGCCTACAGCAAGATATTAATGAAAACTACATGGTGCCATCATAGCATTGATTATACACAGCTATGTAGGCCTATTGACTTGTCCTCCCTTGGTCTGTTAGATGGGTTTCTGTGTGTCAGTGGGCACGTCTGATGTGTCCTCCCTTGGTCTGTTTGATGGGTCTCTGTGTGTCAGTGGGCTTTCCTTCACAGTCTGCAATGTAGCCAAAGTACTTCCACATTTCACTTCTGGCATCTTTTGTTCCAACAAGACGAGGACGGTCGGCAAGGGCTCCTGCACCTTGTGTGAGCGCCTCCCGCAGGCTTCCATAGTTCATATATACGTATGAAACATGTTTGCACAAAATATTATGTGTTATTTTTACCAACTTTATTTCAAAGGAAGGGCAATTTGCAATTTTCATAGAAATTATAATTATGAATCATATTATTATAAACATGTATAAATGCATATGTAATTTCCCAGAGGCTGGTGTTGGTCTGGGTATTGGACTATGCTGTGTTCCATCTGGTGCCGGGTGCCCAGGGATCTACATTCACACCCTCTCTCCTGGATCTGTGGCTCACATGGATGGTAGACTGCGGTAAGCAATTAAGTGTGTACAGTAAGTTGGTCAGTAACACAATATATGAGTTCCCATTTCCCAGGGAAGAGGAAAATGTCTGCAGTGACTCAAATCCTTTGCATTTGATTGGGCGGCTTAAAAAGTGGGCGGGCTTAGAATACAGTGAGATATGGAGCTGCAGAGGACATCTCCTTTGATGTTGAAAGTTGCAGATTGATTGAAGTATGGATGTCATGATCGTATTGGTTGAAATTGTTTTGTAATGTCTTACATAAGCGCACATCATATTTACATAGTTTTACAAAGAGAAAATATGATTTAAATTGAGATTGAATTTTCATATAAAATACGAATACTTTTAAAAAATATTTCTTTAATATGTTTGTTTTGTGTGACTTCAATACAATTAGTAGTATGTTTTTAAATAATGTACTGTATATATAATTTGTCAAATATACTGTCAGATCAGATCATTAGGTGAACCACCCACTGCTACAACTGCGTGTAACAAGCTGAGTTTCTTAGCTTCTCTCTGGCTGCACCTGCAGCAGAGGCAGCGGAGGTGTTGTTCCAGCTCCAGTGTGTCTGTGTGTCTTTACCTCCCTCCTGCTGGGAGGTCCACACTGGCCTTGGAGAGCCAGGTGGTGGTATGATGAGCTGATCCTCGAGCACGCTCTGCAGACCAGAGTGAAGGTGGACACAGGGTGTTTTATTTCTGACATTTTATAGACCAAACATTGATTAAGTGCACATTAATTCACTTTATGGTACCACATTTCCTCACTTGGGTTTCAGTGATGTGTCAACAATGGAATAACGTTTTATCCATACATATATTCCAACATATATTAAAAAGGATGGTGACATTTTATAATTACTGCTTATGTAGCATTAGTTAAGTAAAAACTTAATTCATAATTTATAAAGCATTGTTCCAACATTAACATATGCAATTCATAAACACAGTTATACATGTTTTATTCTTGATTAATAATAAGCTTGACTATTATGCATTTCATGATTGGGTTTTCATACTTTATAAATGATGGGTTTGCCATTTGTAAATGACGAAATATATATTGCAAACCACTTATAAAAAATATTTAAATGTCAATTCATGCATTTATTCATACATATAATGATTTAGATATGCACTAATGCTTATGCCCTATGTTAGCATTATTTGTGGCCCCTATTGCGCCAATTGACAGCTGCCAGCCCCTCGCCTGACCAGCCTTCGGGCGATGTATCTACCAGGAGAACAGATTCCCTCTCCCGTCACAAGCCTCCATCGGGGGAGTGGCGGCTTCATCCGGAGGTCGTGCACAGCATCTGGGGACTCTTCGGCAGAGCAGAGGTGGATCTCTTTGCCTCAGAGATGTTGACCCACTGCCCCCACTGGTTCCCTTTGATGGAGAGGACCAGTCCTCTGGATCAAAATGCCCTGGCTTACACGTGGCCAGAGGGCCTTCTTTATGCTTCTTTATAAAACATGTATAACTGTGTTAATTAATTGCTTACTAATGAGTGTTAATTTTGGAACAATGCTTTATAAATAATTAATCATGTATTTACTCTACTTACCTAATGTTATATAGCGTGCAGTTATTATAAAGTGTGCCTATCAAAATGTGTTATTGATAGGCTAACATGTTTCATCTTCCTAGCACACTGTGTGGGGCAGACAAGCAGTGTTGCAGTACATTCAGCACTTCATTTTCTTTCTTCAGTGTTTCTTTCAATATTCCTTTCCTGAACTTTCCCTCCCTCCCTTCAGATGTGGAGATGAGATCATGGAGATCAATGACACTGTGGTTTACAACATGCTGCTGAATGATGTCTACACAGTACTGAGCCAGTGCGCACCAGGTCCAGTCCACGTCATCATCAGTCGACACCCTGACCCCAAAGTATGCAACGCCTCTTCCTCAGTTACCTGAACATGCTAATGTGCTTTTTTTAAAATGTATTTATTTATTTGCACAATTCATACAATAAAATAAAAACAGAGAGATTAATGATATTAGTGCAGGAAGAGACAAAAGCCAACTTGGCTTATTTGAAGCCTCCACCTATATAATATTTAAGATTTTACAAACATAAAATGAAATATGCATAAGATAGACAACAAAAGAAAAGAAGGAAAAGAAAGAAAAGAAAAAAATGTAATTATGTAAAGTCTGTGTGTGCATGTGTGAGTGTGAAAGTAAGCATTGCTTGCGTTTTTTCAGTGATGTTGGGTTATACCCCTGTGGCATTTCCTAAGCAATGATAACTGTAAAAATGTAGATAAAACAGCTAAAACAAGAAAGACAAGAACACTCATACATAAAAATACATAAAAAACCTTAACATAAAAAAGCTTTACATAAAACACTCTTACAAAACAGCAATTAGACTTTCTTTTATGCAATTTTTGAAACATTTTATAGAGGGACAATTCTTTGTTAGGTGGAAATATTCATTCCATAATTTGGTTCCCCTGAATCTAATTGAAAATTGACCTCTGCTAGTCAGTAATTTAGGAAGATGAAGATTCGAAGATTGACGAGTGGAGTAACAGTGAATCTGTGAATTGATTTTGAAGAAGGTTTTGAAATGATCAGGAATATTTCCTTCACCTAAACGAATCCTATACATGAAAATGCAAGTTACAGAAATATTGATGTCATAGATAGTTAAAATCTGCAGTTTATGAAATAAAGGAGCAGCTGAGATGTGTGATTGTGATCGTGTTGCAATCCTAACAAAACGTTTCTGGAGGACCAACATTTTTTTCAAAGAAGTAGGAAAAGTACTTGCCCAAACTATATTGCAATATGAAAGATAAGGATAAATTAAACTGTAATAAAGAATAAGGAGACAGTTTGCAGAGACAAGATGTCTAACCCTCCTTATGATTCCAATAGATGTATTTATTTTTCTACTAACACAGTCAATATGTTTACTCCAACTTAAACTTTCATCAATAATAATTCCTAGAAATGATGTAGATGACACTTGAGGCATCTCCAGAGATTCAATTTTGATTTTAGTTAAATCCTTCGAGTAAGATTTTTTACCACTGAAAATAATAAAATTTGATTTTTTGACATTCAAAGATAACTTATTTAATTTGAACCATGTAGCATAGGCAGTTAAATCAGCATTAGCTTCCATAATCAGATAATTGAAATTTGAATGAGAGGGAACTAGGGTTGTGTCATCTGCAAACATTATCGGAAAAATACTTTTTGACACATTGGACAAATCATTAATATAAATTAGAAATAATAATGGTCCAAGAATGGACCCCTGTGGAACCCCACATATTAGTCTAGCTTTGTTTGAATAACAACCTCTAACACAAACAAACTGTCTTCTGTTGGTGACACAACTTTTTAACCATTTGTATGCAATGTCATGGAATCCATATTTATGCAGCTTTTCCAATAGAATATTATGGTTTACTGTGTCAAAAGCTTTGGAAAGGTCAATGAAAATACTGCAAATAAATTCATTATTGTCAAGTGCAGAGATAACTTTATCAACAAAGTAAAGTAAAGCCATATATGTTGAATGGTTTTTACGGAAACCATACTGGTGTTTGTAAAGAATTGAATTAGACTCTATATGAAACATAATCCCCCTGGATAGACTGGCGACTTATCCAGGGTGTACCCTGCCTTCGCCCAATGACAGCTGGGATCGGCTCCAGCGCCCCGCGACCCTAAAGAGGATAAGCGGTTCAGATAATGGATGGATGGATGGATGAAACATAATCCTTTTTTGCACAATCTTTTCTAGTATTTTTGAAAAACAAGGCAATATAGATATAGGTCTATAGTTGTTGAAACAACATGGGTTTTCTGCTTTAAACAAAGGAATAACTTTCGCAATTTTTAAATCTTCCGGCACAACACCTGTTTTTAAAGACAAAGTGAAGATGTGAACAAGTGGCTGCAGTATTGACTGTTTCACCTGTTTGACAAGAAATGCCGAAATGTCGTCATGGCCAGCCGAAGAGGTTTTGAGATCATCAATTATATCACTTATTTCTTGAATATCTGGGGGCATAAAATTAGAGATAATAGGGACATTTGTTGGAATAAAATCCAGTGGATTCCCATGACAAGCTGGGATATTGTTAGCTAAATCCTGACCAATGTTTACAAAGAATTCATTAAATTTTTGAGCGATATCAAATGGCTTGTCAAGAGAATTGTCACCATCCAAAAAGACTGAAGGAAGCTCTTTGGTAGTCTTTTCTCTTTGCAGCACCTGATTTATTACTTTCCACGTGTTTTTTATATAATTTGAGCACTTCAGAAATGTTTCACTGAAATATTTCTTTTTTGCAGATCTAATGGTATGGGTATAATTATTTCTGCAGGATTTATAAGCACTGTGAGTAAGAGGAGTAGGAGTTTTTTTTCCTCAGTAGCTTCAGTAAATGTATTGTTTCTGTATTGTATTGTATCTGCTTCACAGATAGATAGTTACTTTATTTTATGAATGCTGCTATACCAAATAATAGTTCCTCTTCAGGGATTCTCATGGGGAACCTTTTTTGCTACAGCAGCATTTATACATAAAGGTAAGCAATGAAATAAAGAAAATTAAAAATATATTAAAAGAATACATAATATATACAAAAAGAATAATAATTAAATGAACTAACAAAACAAACAAAACAGTAGTGTTGCCAAAGAAACAGTGTAACAGTGTTATAGTTGAGGGATTGATGATTCATGGGTTACACTGCAGGCAAACAAGACTGCATCTGAATCCATGCTAGCTCTGTGAAGCAGGGCTTTAAGCTAAAAGCTAACATCTGCATGCTAACATTCTCACTATTACTATGCTGTTGTTTAGCATGTGTTCAAATTATCACAAATTTAGATTAATTCATATTTAGCACTCGAGTGAGTATTTTAGACAGCGTGAGTGAGTCAAAATGAACCACAATGTGTCTTCTATCTCTCCTGTCTCTTGATTAAGAGAGAGCGATGTCTGACAGAGGGTGATTACAAGTACATTCAGACGGACATTATGAGCAAATAAAAGCATTTAAATAGTAGAAAAACAAAATATAAGGATGAACCTGCAAGATATATGTCTCCTTTAAATGTGTGTGAGTTGACTCGAGCACCAAAACATTTCATCACCCCTGACTTATTCATTCCAATCTTCTGTGTGTCACAGGTATCAGAGCAGCAACTGAATGATGCTATCGCTCAGGCAGTGGAAAACAGCAAACTGAGAAAGGATAAGAGCCAGTGGAGCATTGATGGTGAGATATGTATTTGGTGGAGAAATATATATTTTTATTAGTATTAATACAGTGATGATAACTGTCTTTATTAGTATTAATACAGTGATGATAACTGTGTCTTTATTAGTATTAATACAGTGATGATAATTTTCTTTATTAGTATTAATACAATGATGATAACTGTGTCTTTATTAGTATTAATACAGTAATAACTGTCTTCATTAGTATTAATACAGTGATGATAACTGTGTCTTTATTAGTATTAATACCGTAATGATAACTGTGTCTTTATCAGTATAATTAGTAGCTTTAAACCATTAAATCAACCAAAAACATTATACAATCATTTTTTATCAATATTTGAAGTGGCTTTTTATACCTGGAAACAATTCCATTACACTGATCATGTGATCAGACACAAACTCCGTCATAAGCCTCTCCAGCTGCTAAAGCCAACAGACTGTGATCAGCACAGATCAGCTCAGATCAGATGTGATCATCAGAAGTCATCAGAAACCGACGTCGCTTCATGTGAAGCTTCAGAGGAAAGGACGTCTCATGTCTCTTTAAACATGTTTCCTTGTGTCCTCTCTACTCGTTTCCTGTGAGATGCAAATATTTCACAATGTTCGCCACAAAATGGCTGGGGTGCAACGAGTGACACTTGGGATGTACCCACAGACTAAGCTTTATTCAAATTATGTGTAATGATGTCAACAATATGCAAATTACCACATAACATTAATTACTTGAAACATAGTCGGTAGCACTGCTCAGGACACTGCATTTTGTTTTCCACTGTTGTTTTCCCACTGTCCATCATTTATAGTAATATATTGAACTCACATTGAAACTCTTTGGTAACTGGGGATAGCTATCTTCATGCTGTTTTGGTTGGACCATAGTTTTTTCCTTTATGCCCTGAATGGAGCTTTTATTTTCCTCGAAGATCGTAGCAGGCAGACAAAACTGCAGAGTGAAAGCAAGACTAAAAGGGAACCAATCTAATCGCTGATGGTGTCGTTATTCTACAGCCATCACATTGGGAAATCAAGTTTACTTCTAAATGAGAAGTTAAAGCAAAACAACTCTTCTATTGACACATTAATCAGCGTCACACAACATTTTCTCAAGGAATGGGTCTCTGGTTTTCATCATAATTTTATTATAACTTTATTACATTTTTTTAATGATTTAATCTTTTCTCCCAGGGCTGCTTAGACCGGAGTCTTGCTCTCACAGCCGGCACAGATGTGAACGTTGTCTAGAGTGGAGTTTCAGTCAGCTGACGGTTCGACGAGCACAGAAGACCATGACCCGCTCCTGCAGCGACCACACCAACGGTCACAACCACAACCACTGCCTCACCATACACAGCCCTCACAACACACACCATAACCCATCAGCCCGCGTCCACAGCCTAGACACACCCAAGGTAACCAAACATGCAACCTGCAGGTTGAATAAAGATGGCTCCAATTACAGTTTCTGGGATCAGATGAACGTTTACGTCTAAGAAATCTATCAGAATCCAAGTAGTCTCCTATTTGGAAATGAAGTGTTTCTCATCTTATCCTGTCCCAATCTTGCTGTGTAGTCTATGAGAGAGACGTGGTCTGACAACAGACTCTCGGTGCCTGTGTATCCTGATGAAGACTATAACCTCCCGTACAACTCTGCTGCTGCCAACCTGTCCAGTCATCAGGCCCTGGATATGGCATCAAGGGGCTACAAGGTAACTCATCCATCCATCCATGTCAATTCAATTAATTTTTTTTGTACAGCCCAAAACTACAAATGTGCGTTTGAGGGCTTTACAATCTGTACACATATGATATACTCTGACATTTGACTCTCACATCAGATCAGGAAAACCCCCCCAAAAAAACTTTAAGACGAGAAAAAAGGAAGAAACCTTCAGGAGAGCAACAGAGGAGAATCCTCTATCAGGATGGACAGAAGTAATAGATGGCATGTGACTACAATGACCAATGTAACAGAGTTACAGCACATTCAATGAATATTACAGAAATTAGGTAGCACTTTATAATAACTGCATACTATATAGCATTAGTAATGCATGAGTAAACACGTAATTCATCATTTATAAAGCATTGTTCCAACATGGACACGCAATAATAATAAATAATTATAATTAATTTAATAATTATAAATGTTTTACTCTTGATTAATGATAAGCTTGACTATTAGGCGTTTCATGATTGGGTTTTCATACGTTATAAATGGTGGATTCCCCATTTGAAAATGAAGTAATATATATTGCAAACCAAGTATTAAGGACTTATAGATGATGTACTACTGGTTAAGATTGCTTTATAAACGTGTTTGGTAATTGACGCACGGTAGTGGTGTGATTCTCAGTTTGCTGGTACAAATGATTGAGTATCTCGCTATCACCTGGATTGGTCTCCTTACAACTGAGGTGGCGCGTGTCGGTGTCTATCTCTGGACCAGTGACGAGCTTGCTAGCTGGTGAGCTAGCATGCTAGCCATAGCTAGCATAATCAATAATATGTAACTATGTGCCAACAAACTATGGAACACTCGTGCTATGATGGGCATGGCCTCCCAGCACCATCATATTAATGTTCTTTATCACTTTGTGTTGTGTCTATTTCCCTTTTCTGTTGAGAAGATAACTGAGACTTCTGCTAGCTTTGAGGCACTGCTTATAAATGAGTTGTAAAGAATAAATAGTCTTCACTTTAGATTGAGTCACAGAACATGCTTAACAAATTAGTAACTACCTGAATTAATCATGAATTGATTTTGTTAAATAACACTTTACAAAAGTCCTTAATACTTAATTTCTAAAGTATGAAACCCCAAGCTTATTAATCAAGAATGAAACATTTATAACTGTTTTTATGAATTGTATACTAATGAGTTACTAATGAGTGTTCATGTTGAAATAATGCTTTATAAATGATGAATTCAGTGTTTATTCATGCTTTACTAATGCTAAATACTGTGTACTTATTATACAGTGCTACCTAGTGTTTTTATACTGCAATTCATGATTAATTCATGTAGTTACTACTCGTTAGTTAAGTATTTGTTCAGAATCAGAATAAGTATTTTGTGTGACCCCATCTAAAGTGAAGACTATTTATTCTTTACAACTCATTTATAAGCAGTGCCTCAAAGCTAGCAGAAGTCTCAGTTATCTTCTCAACAGAAAAGGGAAATAGACACAACACAAAGTGATAAAGAACATTAATATGATGGTGCTGAGAGGCCATGCCCATCAGTGGTACAATTCAATTCAGTTTATTTTGTATAGCCTAAAATCACAAATACAAATTTGCGTCTGAGGGCTTCTCAATCTGTACACATACGACATCCCTGTCCCGAGACCTCACATCAGGATCAGGAAAAACTCCCCTAAAAAGTACAAGTCATGAGTATGTTTCATAGTTTGCTGGCATATACATATTATTGACCATGAGTGTAGGAGCCATTCGTTATGTATGTGTTTTATATATTTGAAAGTTAAGCAGATCTTAGGTTGACCACGGGGGGCGGTTTGTGTGGCTGTGGCAGGTGGTTTATATGTGGGGCACAGGTACAACTGAGAGGGGTTATGGTGCATGGGTGACGGGGAGATCACACGTTTTTACCACAAGCAAGACAGTTCAGAGGGAAACCAGGAAACAAATGTAATAAATTGTACCATCAGCAGGGAAATATATTTAACCTCACCCAAAGATATGCGAACGGCCTGAAAGAGTGCATAAAGAACAGGATCTTCTCCCGCACCCGGAGATCAGTCACTATAATGAGTATCTAGCTAGCTAGCTGTGACGTGTTTGCTAGTTAGCCAGCTAGCAAGCATGTCACCTACTAAAGGTCCTGAGACAGCACACGCTACATTTGTTGTAAGTAGACCAATCCAGGATATAGCTAGATACTCATAATCAATCATATGTATGAGCCAAAAAACTATTAAACATACACAATACTTGTGCCACTGACGAGCATCTAATGAGTTACTAATTAGTGTTCATGTTGGAACAATGCTTTATAAATGATGAATTAAGTGTTTACTCGTGCTTTACTAATGCTAAATAGTGTGTAGTTATTATAAAAGGTCACCTTTGCGCACATCGGGGGTACTGGAGGGATGCCGGCTTTACGCAGCCAAGAATAGCAAACGCGCCCACGAGTGTGTCGCTGGAAATTATGCTTTGCAGACATCACGTACATGTCTTGTAAATCAGATGCTGTTTGTCACATAACACTGACTTCCTGTGTCCAGTAGGTGGCGGTATGTGATTCTTAGTGACAATTGGTTTATAGACATACTCAGGCCATGACTGTTATTAAGCATGGCCAGTTTGGGACAGATTGTATCATTTCCTGTTGCCAGTAGGTGGCGCTTTGACAATGTGAACATTTTTCCACGGAATTGTGTTCAGGCCTGAACCAGCACCATGCATGAGAAATTTGTGACAAAAATAATGATAATCTGTTTTTCCCAACACATTATTATTCAAAATTCTAAATGGCGGAAACTCTAAGTAGGCGGAGCTTAATGCTCTGATTAACTTTTTTGTAGAGCAGACGGAACTGGACATGTGTGTCAAATTTCAAGTAAATCGGCCCTAAAGGCAATAAGAGTGGGCTTTCAAACGAAACAACAACTCTAGGGAGCACTATAGAGTAATTTCTTTATACCCAAATGCGAAACCCCTAAAATATCAAATATTTTACCAGTCCTGGCATGATGTCAAATTAAACAAGTTTTGGGATATGATAAAGCCCCAGACTTGACGCGCAATGAATCACTATGGCCTCTGAAGGAACAAGTAGTATTGTTAAGGAAACCTTGCTGATTGGCAGTAGTTATCTTTGTAGCACATCTGTCACATATCACATTATGGCAAGACTGTTCAATTTCTGAATGTTTTAAACCTTAATGCCTGTAATAGAGCTGCGTTTCTGTAGTCAACCTGCAGGGTGCGTGCTGCTCCACGTCGATATTGCTGGCCTCAGGATGTGACCAGGGAGGAGTGTTATAATGGAGACTCTAGTGGCTCAAGTAGAGGATCCCCGGTTAGAGATGAAGGACTGGAGTCGTCATCACACACCAGCTTCCAGGTACACCACTCTAAATACAGCTACTCTGCACTTTTTTAAATATTTGCTAGTATTTATTCTTGATGATGTTATTGTTTAAAAGCTTATATTTTTTTATGATTATTCACATATCTACTATGACATACATTTTCAATTGTCCCTTGACTAGTTTGAGGGTACCCTGTGGTAATTTGATAAAACACAGTCATCTGCCTTGTTTTTATCCATTTTGCTTACTAGAAACTTGCTGTTGCATTGCTATACTTCTTTGCTGTCAGTAAGCATTGCAACACACAGCCATCTGAGTTAGGAAAAGTTAAATATTAGATTTGAAATATCCCAAACCAATCCAGATCCAGACCCTTCGTTTGGATCTGTCAGGTGTTGGTCAGATAGCTTTTGTGTTATTCCAATGATTTCCATTTCAGTGTCAAGATGTATATAAAAAATCTAAATCATCACAATCACCCTTGCATGACTCTCCAATCCAGTCAAACTTGCATTGACTGGATTGGAGAGCTGGTCCAGATCCTGCGCCAATCTGAGTCCTTTGGACGCTAATCAGGAAGTGGGATGGGGTATATGATAACCAATCTAATGCGTTCTACATTAAAATAAACTAATAGGATGAGACACTGCGGCTAGTTTGCACTGTTTAAGAGATGCTACCCAGAAAGCTCATTTGTTTTATTAATCAGTATCTCAGTTCAGTGACCATAACATGATGTTAAAAGTATGTCTGTGTTTTTCACTTCCACACTGAGATGATCGGGACTCTGCTACCTTCTCAATGTACTGATTCCCATTATACTAATCATGTTTCCATTAATGTACTAATCATGCTTCTTCTGAAAAGAGTGATATGTAACACACTGCTCTCCTTCCACTGCCGGCAGTTCTTCAGCAGTATGTACAAGGCCTTGAGAAAGATCCTGAGGTTACTCTTAAGGAATGTATGTGAAATGATGTGGCTTCCAGTGTTTTGCTACTGAATGCATGCTGAACACCTTTGACTTTTTATGATTTAATGAAACGTAAAGCTGTCAACCTAGTATCAGAGTTTTAAATTGCTGTAGCTTTCCGGCACTACTCTAATAAAGCACCACTGCACCGCCAGGAGTGGTGGTGCAGGAGTGGTGGTGCAGTGCAGTGGTGGTGCGCCCGCCTTTGGAACACAAGGTGGAGTGTTCGAATCCCACTCATGGCAATGGGGGTATGTGTGGTTGTCCTGAAACCACAAGGTTGCAGGTTCAACCACTGATTTCCCCATAGTTTGTATGTCAAAGTGTCCTTGAGCAAGACACTGAAGTTGCTCCCTGGGTGCTTCACGAGGCTGCCCACTGCTCCTTAATATGGGTTAAAATGCAGAGAATAAATTTCCCCACTGTGGGACTAATAAGGGATTATTATTTGTTTATGGATTGGATCCAAGGGTTTAAAAAGGGGTAAATGCTTGATAAATAAGTTACTGTATAATCCATTTGGAAAACGTATTATTACGTACTTACATTACTTGTGGAAAGCTATCCAAGTGGAGGGTGTCATAATTACACATGGTTGTACAACCCTATCAGACAAGAACATTGGGCCTCCCAGTGAGTACCAAAGATCATTTTAACTGGGATTCCTATCTTAAAACTGGACTGTGGCTCAGTGGTTAGCAAGTCAGTCTTTCAATCAGAGGGTCGGTGGTTCAAACCCCGGCTCAGCCAGTCCATGTCGTTGTGTCCTTGAGCAAGACACTTAACCCTCATTGCTCACCGTTGCTGTGTATACGGTCTACTGTATACTGTATATCATGTAAGTCGCTTTGGATAAAAGCGTCAGCTAAATGTAATGTAATAATGTAATGTATAAGGTCTGAAGCACACTCTCTGAAGCGCTGCTCCTGTACAATGTCCTGGAAGCTTCTTGGTGGCAGCATACAGTCTATATAGCACCACATTCATGCCATTTTATAAGAAACATTTCACCTTTCTTCGCGTAGAGCACATTTTGCTGACCAGTATATATAATGATTCTACCTACAACTGAACAAATTATCAACATTTCAAACTAAAAAGTGTTGATGTTGTAAACGTGTCCACATGAAGTACAAGTGTGTGTGCATCGCTGTGTACAACTGGCTTTGAAAACTCAGGTGTTAGACTATAATACGATGCCTCACATGCCCATCTTGTGTTCCAGTTGTGCTTCTCATGCATGCGTTTACACGTGTCTGTCTGTGTGCATGTCAGCATGAAAGCAGAGCATGTCATGAGCCTGTCAGGGGCTAAATTGGGCCAGAGACCACTGTAGCTCTGCCTTCTGACATCCAAATCAGCTACGTTTCAGCTTTGCCAACTCTCACATTTGTATTTGTTTTTTTCTCTGTGGATTAATACAGGGGGATTTCAGTTGTACTGCTTTATTGCAATTATATTTGTATTTTCCATCAAATTCATAAAAATGGTTGCTTCATCTACAGAACCAATAAATAAAACACTACAAATTTGAATACTCTTGCTTCACCTTAGTGGCATCTGGTCATTTAGATAGTTTCATTCAATTTGTCTCCTGAATTTCAACAATACAATAAATAAATGGAATTTATTTTGTGGTCCAGCGTTAAAAAAAATCTCTTTTAGAAATGGTGCTATTGATACGCTAAACAATCCGCAGCCACTGAGCACCAAGATTAAGATTCAGATTTTTTTTTTAAATCCAAAAAGCTCAATTTGACCGCTGGCAGTATCATCACGCTTTTTGCTTATGGGACTGTTGCTCACTCAATCAAACTTTGTGAAAGCACTAGCAGTTATGTGGATGAATGTCTAAAAGGAAGTGGGGTACGTTACTGCACCTCTCTGTGGTTGAAGCTGTTGTGACACACTACTTCCTGTTTTTGTAGCAGGAAGGAGAACGAATAAGAGAAGAGTCAGAGAGGATCAAGGAAGATTTCACTCATCCTGTAGCCTGCACCAACGACAGACTACACACAGGTAGGAGATAAATACTACCGTCTTACATTTTAGCACCTGAATGCAACTTCAGAACCAGCTGAATGATCAGGCAGTTTGATGCGACAAAGTGACAGCAAGCTGATCATGTTGCTGTGGTTATGAGCATTTCAGTGGAAAGCAACTGAGGTTCCACTTCCTGTTTGAGGCAGGGTTTTTATGTGTCCGTAAAAATTATTTTACTTTAATCAGATGACAGAGCCCAATTGGGACAGCAGCATTGTACGTTTCAGCAAACCATGGATGCATTGAATGTGGACATTTCTGCATTTGGTCATAATAAGTGCGTAGGTCGTTATGTGTTTTATAGGCTGCAGTATCAGGATGAGATGTACTAAGGCATAGTGCACTGAGCTTAACCAAGTAGTTGTGTTGCCTAAGCCTAACCAATGAATTCACAACATCAACCACTGGATATCGCATGTCTCTACACGAGTGATACAAGGCTGATATAAAACATATTTATGACAAATATGTTTGGTTCAGAGCATACAATGCCAACAGTTTTGGCGACTCAGTTGGCCGCAATGTTGGGCTTAAACATGGCTGGAGACTCAGTCTTGTATTGTTTTCTTTTATTTCCATTATAACCTGTTTTGTTACAATTAGTTTTTTAATAGTTTTATTAAAAACATATTTGAATGCATGCATGAAATAAACCTACAAGCATAGAGGCCTTGAGGAGGATTATTTCAACTATCATGTAGTTCAGTGTGAATACAAAGTAATATATATTCCTAAATTTGAAACATGAACATGTTTGAACACAAAATTACCTCAGAATGTTCTATTCTTGCAGATGATTCATCAGCTGTGCTCTGCTCACAGCCGAAGAGAGGAGCTCTGAGGAGGCAGGCTCGCATTGACCAACACCCCCAAGAACAGCTTCAGGATCCCTGGGTTCGCCTTTCAGACAGCTCCCTTGAAGAGCTGACCAAGATCCACCACCGTCACCGCACTGCAGGAAGAACACAGCTTATCAACGTCCACAGCAAGCCTGCCACCATGAGTGATGAAGAGTCCAAGCTCAATGGCTCAGCCCCTGATGGGACATCAGATCCTCCGTCCGACATGACACCTGAAAACACATTGGAAACTCCTTCAGGAGAAAAGTTGGGGCCCCCGGTGGCACCCAAGCCTGTCTGGTTTCGCAAGAGTCTGAGGAAAATTTTTGATGAACAAGACCAGAAGAAGCAAGCAAAACCCACAGAGCAGAGATCTGCTGTGGGCTTCAACAGAAGCTTCGGTGTCAGATCTACCTCTTCTGCAGCCAACCTGTCAATCAAACAAAAGATACACTCATTTGAGACCTTTTCCAGTCCAGATGTTGCAGGAAAGGGGGGTAACAGGAGGCCTGTGGCCCCTTACAACTGTCTTCCTCTGGAGACGGAGTCCAAGAGTCACCCTGCCTCACATGGGGATTGTGGGAAGGGCAAACGTGAAATCCCAGAAGAGATCCAGGCAAACCAGTCTGCATCTGTTAGGGAGACAAACGAAAGTGTTTCTGCTACACACTCTGCTATCAACTTATCCTCATCTGAAGCTTGTAGTCAAACACAAGCCAAGTCTTTTGATGATGAACCTCGCAATATCCAATCCCCCACAGATCTCCCACTTTCTGACACCTTTAGCACCGATCTGGACTCAGGGACACATGGTTCTCATTTAGATCAAGTCCAAGATGACAGCAATATTTTTCCAACAAAGCAGGAGTCTGAGCCAGAAAGAGTGGATCTTAACAGGTCCACAGAGTGCAAAGTCCTACCCTCTACGACATCTATGACATCCAATAAAGTCGAGGAAAGTGCTCCAGAGGGGGCAGAAGAAGATGGAGCACAGAGCCAAGGAAAGAGTACTGTTGCATCCATAGACAGGAACCCTTTGGGAGGCCTGGAGGGAGAGAGTTTGGGGAAAATCCTCTCCTTTAGTAACCAGGTAATTTCTCATAAGAACTATAGTCATGTCCTTATGTGACATTATGTAAAGGGAAATTTCAAGTTATTGTGTGAATTCAAGTCCGGTCTGGGAGTGGTCTGTGTTTTCTTCTTCAAACTTTAACCCTTTTATACAATTTGAATTGTATATTACTACTCTATACGTGTTGTTTTTGTTCCAGGTTTCACAAGCGCTGATGCGCTCTCTGCCCACGTATCCCTGCCATGAAAACCCTCGCTCCCCAAACCTGCAGGACTCCTCTGCTGTGGACTTTACTAACCCTGGGTGGTCTGAGCCTGATCTGGACAGCCCCGACAGAGGATTCTCTATCAGGTAAGACTTACACTAAGATGTCTGGGTGATCATAGCATGTGGGGCTTCATTATTTAAACAAGGACTCACCACCAGAAAGCATACAGGGCATGTTTCGTAATCATAAGGAAGTGGTTCAAGTTGAAAATAACTAAAACACTTCGTTTGACTAGAGAAGCAGTGACAAAGAAGAATTTGAATTATCAGAAGAGAAGTTAAATGCAGCTCAGTTACAAACTGCTAGCATAGAAAATGCTCAGAGGTCTGTAAATGACTTTACATCCTCATCTCTGATGTGTTTATCATTTTAACACAGCTTGGCCACACTGAGGGAGTGTACCATTGAGCGAGGGGAGGGGGGGTGTCATGACGAGGCAGCAGTCACTTCTGCTTGTGCTCACTCTGTCATCTCAGCCATCCCCTCACAGGAAATACAAAGAATGATCCAGGAAGTCAAAGGTCTGGACGAAGAGACGCTGAAGGTAATAAACCTTACAGAACTTCAACTTGTTATAAGACAGCTTCACACTTCTTCGTGTTCTTGACAGGTTATACAACTGTAGATGTATGTATATGTGCAAATCCGCCACTTATAAACTACACCATCACACACAGACAGAGAGAGACAGAGAGAGAGAGAGAAAATAAGTATTGAACACCAAATAAACCCAAACATACGTTCAAACTCCTGGAGAAGGGTTGGACTTTTCTGGAGTCGCCCAGGGTGAGAGGCACCGGGCGGGAGTGGGGATACTCACGAGTCCCCGGAGAACGAGAGGGTCGCCTCCCTCTGCCTACGGGTTGCAGTGAGTAAGGCTCTGACTGTTGTTTGTGTTTATGCACCGAACAACATTTTGTTTGTGTGGAAGAATGAGCCAAAATCCCACCTGAGCAATGAGACTAGTTCTCATACAGGAGGGGTCTTGAACCAACAAAGGCTTTTGTACCAAGTATTAAATACTTGTTCCTGTGTCATTCCATTTTATTACATGTAACTTCATATCTGAACGTATTTGTTTGGGTTTCTTTGTATGTTTGGATCACTTGGGTTGTTACCAACATCTGGTGAATATGTAATATCAATAGCACCTTTAGAAATATATTTACTGAGAAAAATGATGACGTGTTCAATACTTATTTTACCCACTGTATAATGTATACACACATATGCATTTATACACACTACATGGCCATTCAGATCTGAACAATGATTGGTGGTACAAATAGATATACACTGCCGAATCAAGTGTCCGTCTTTTTCCATAGCAACTGGTGGACATCCATGTGGTGATTCTACATAAAGAGGAGGGAGCTGGTCTGGGCTTCAGCATCGCTGGAGGGTCTGACTTGGAGAGCAAAGCCCCCACAGTAAGCAGCACTCTATGTTAGTGATCATTCATTTAAGATTGCATCAATGGACACACGTGCAATCTATACATACGTTACGATGCCTTTTTAAACTTTCAAGGACCATTTATTGGCATTTTGCAACGCAGGGTTACTCAAATAAATAAATTGGAGCCCATTGATGCTACATAAATCCAATTTGTATTGCTGCAGAGACAACTTCATCTTGTTCAGTCTTCTCGATCTCCGCTCTTTGAATCATTTTATCGTGCTCCAGCTGTAACAGAAGCATCTCCTGCTGCTCAAATGTCAGATTACTGGTTGCTATACCAGGCAGAGCGGAGACAAACCCCTGTATCGGATCAGAACACCCATCTTACTCAACTTTGATTTTACTATACTTTTCACAGTATCCTTCTGTCGTTTATCAGAAACCACAATATCATAATGATCTGCTATTTTTAAATAGCTGCTCTTTTGTGCATTTATCCAATAACTCCACCGATGGAGTTTTAATGAAAGCAACCATTTCAGCCATTTTAAATCAAATGATTAAATGAAATCTTCCCCTGTACCGTGGGTCAAAGCAAGTGTCAGCCGGGTGCTTATAATGTCCAAACCACACCCAATAAGAGCGCAAATCCCTTCTAACTAATCTGCCTACCTCAGTCTAATTTAATTTACTCAATGCTAGTCTTCATGCAGTGGTGGGCACTCACACACTGAATATCAATATTACGGAAAAGGCGTCCAGCAATTGGCGACCTCCCCGAGACTATGGCAATGGCTCTAACCCCGCTCACCGCAGCACTAACAGAAAAGAAACAAACCCAACGAACCCAAAGGGGTGTCGTCGCTATACCTATCAGGGGATTGTGCGGCCACACAAACTCTTTGGCACCGGTCGACACTTCCCTCAAACCACCATTTATACTCCACTACCTTACCTTATGCCTCCCCAGTAGTGCAAACCTTACCACAACCTTCATGGCTTCCAATCACCATACAACACAAGAATGAAGCGTTGTAACAAACTTGACCATTCACCACTTTAACAAGCCCATTCAACAGCAAATAAAAACTTACTTTATTCCAATAGATGAGCAACCACTTGTCACGACCCGGCTCTTTGGCCACGACGAAGACGGGAGACACACAGGGTTTTAAATGGGATAGGAACATTTATTAACAACACAACAAATTAAAATATCAACGGAGGAACGGAGATCCAGCCCCCGAGCACTGGAGGCTCCTGGGAGAATGACCAGGTGCTCCCAGTTGAGCTGATTAGTCCGCCTACTAGGGACCTGCAGGACACAGACAAGCCAGAGTGCAGGCACACAGCAGGCCCTGCCTAAAACCAGAGGGTAGTAGAAATATCCTCAGGCCGTGACTTTAATCAAGCAAGACACGTTTGAAGCAGATTCGAGGAAGGAGTGACTTGTTTAATGAGGAAACATGTAACATGTGTAGGGGGCGCTATTCAGGCGATTTTTAATGACCAAGACAAAAACCCACATTCCTTATTTGTTTTCATCACCTTTGACACATGTGTACAGTTACATGAGTTTTTGAGCATCCAAGCAACTAAACAAGGAGTATCGTCATAGTATAAAACATGTATTTCCTTTTGCCAGTAGGTGGCGCTATGACAATGTGAACATACACATGGATCATGTTTCTCTACGTGAAGTGTAGACCACGTCATGTAAATGTCATGTAAAGCCGATGCCGTTTGGCTGATTTAGCCAGTAGGTGGTGCTATGGCAATATTATAATTTCTTCATGTAAATGTGCTCAGCACTGGACCGGCATCATGCATGAGAAATTCCGGCGGATTGCATGATGTACCTTGGAGTTACAACAACTTTCTATAACATAGCGAACCGCACAAAATGGGTGTGTCTTGGGGTCCGCGCCTCATCAAGGCCTTTCACCAAAAGCGCGCTATTATTACAAATTTTCATCATAAGTGTCTTGAGATCATCCTTGACCAAAATTGAAGTCGATCGCATAAATGTTGTAGAAGGAGTTTGTAAAAATACAAATGCTGAAAAACAGGGAAAAATTACAAAGAGGCTGAAATTGGCTGAATTACTGTAGTGCCTCCTAGTGGTTAAATTGCACAATATTTTTTGTGCATGTTACAGGATGCAATGTGCACATATGCTGCAAAGTGGAGTCATTAGTCCAAATAGTTTTGAAGCTATGAGTATTGAAAAACCAGACACGCGCCTAAGGCAAGACAAGGCAAGTTTATCTGTAGAGCACATTTCAACAACAAGGCCATTCAAAGTGCTTTACATAAAAGCATTAAAAGCATCAAAACATAATGCAGAAGAAAACAAGATTAAAAACAATTAAGAACATTCATTAAAACATTCAAAACAGTCAAGAAGCAAAACAAACATGTCGGCAGTGTTTATGTCTAGAGCATTCATTGTGAAAGGTAGGAACATAAAAAGTGGATCTGGTCTGCGATCATTCCTCATATCAAGACTGGATGCCTTGAGGTGTTATATGTTCCTTTTGTGTAGAAGTATTCGGATCAAAAACAACAGTTTGTGTACATATAATGACGTGCAAATGAAACGCACAAACAAAAAATCCCGGCATGTAAAGGCCCGTCTTTACAAGTTGATTACCCTTCTACATTCTTTTGTCAAATATGAGAACGGTGGCTCACTTTTTACTGCTTTACAAATGCATGCAATGACCACAGCTTTTAAAAACATGTTAAGACAAGGAAATATGTTAAAGGGTGTTGAAGGAAATTATCCTGGGGATGTAAGTCAGAGTTAGTGGGGGTCCTGGTCTTTGTTGATGAACAAGTCTCGGAGGGTGCGCTGCAGCCTGGCCTTGTCCTTGGCAGTGGCTGCAGCGTACCAGACGGTGATGGAGGAACAGAGGATGTACTCAATGATGGAAGTGCACCATCATGGCCTTTGGCAGGTTGAACTTCTTCAGCTGCCTCAGGAAGAACATCCTCTGTTGAGCCTTCTTGGTGATGGAGCTGATCTTCAGCTCCCATTTGAGGTCCTGGGTAATGGTGGAGGCGGGAGGACTCTACAGCATTGATTGGGGAGTCACACAGTGCGGGTGAGCCTGCGTACTTCTGGAAATCCATCCAACCATCTCCACTGTTTTCAGAGCGTTGAGCTCTCTATTTTGACTGCACCAGGTCACCAAGTGGTCAGACTCCCACCTGTAGGCGGACTCGTCCGCACCAGAGATGAGTCCAATGAGGGTGGTGTCATCCGCAAACTTCAGGAGCTTGACGGACCTGTGACTGGAGGTGCAGTTGTTGGTGTACAGGGAGAACAGCAGCATCTTTCTGTTTGAAATGTGCTATAGGAAATACACTTTACTGATCTCTTGTGTGAGACACTCATTGACTTTGTCCAGGTCCACAGAGTGTTTCCCAGTGGCCTGGCAGCTCAGGAGGGCACCATTGAGAAAGAAGATGAGGTGTTGTCTATAAACGGTCAAACACTGCGTGGTCTCACACACGCTGAAGCCACTGCTGCTCTGCGTCAGGCCCGCTGTCTGAAGCAGGCTGTGGTGGTGGTCTGCAAGAGAGCAAACGAGGAAGAAAGAGAGGAAGGAAGCTGCCGGAGCGATGAACCCAACCCTGCAGGTTAGTCCCAACACTTTGTTGTCTGAAGCCAAAAACAAGTCCTGTGGTTCATGTAGGCCTAAAAGGTTCCACATTGAAGGACATCGATTAACATATGGCCATGTATGTTGTGTTTTGTACTGCAGTGGAGGAGGACGGAGCGCCGCTGAGTGTGGACCTGGAGAAAGGAGCTGGAGGAGTTGGCTTTACTCTCGAGGGAGGGAAAGGCTCAATCCATGGAGACAGACCTTTAGTCATCAACAGGATCTTTAAAGGTACACTGATTTCATTATGTTTACAATAAACTAATTCAAACATAACCAGCGCTACAAAGCCATCTGTGGTTTTAAAAGTGTTTCAAAAAGTTCTGTTTGTTTACTGAAGGGGACAGAAAGGTGAATTCTGAGAGTTCTGTGAATCAATCAGTCACAGACAATTCCAATACATATTTTCTCATAAAGGAGGAGAGGATGTGATTTGTGACTGGGGTGATATCCTTTTCAAAACTGCTGTTGGAAGCTACTTTAGGCATGAGTACTAGTTCACTATTAACTAGTTTGCATTAACTATACAATTGCAAACTACTGAAATGAATGCATGATCACAGTCTTATCCTCATTTTTACAGAAGCCCTGAAAGTCAAACAAGGAAAAAGCATTCTGGTGATTCATTTTCTATGCTTGGTCTTATTTGTTGAGGTCAAAGTTTGGCCATTCATAGTTTCCCTAATGGCATGTTAGCATTGATTAAAATAAATGTATATCTAAATAAAAACATGACAATAATGTTACATAATTTGCCTACATGAAGTTTTCTGTTTTCACAGATGAAAGTGAAGTAACTTAGAAAGATTATCCTGGAAAAAACCTCTTTCCCCACCTGTTGTTAAGTTATAAGCACAAGAGAGAAAACTATTTTTCACTTGCCTCTCAGGGCTTCTGTACATTTTCACTATTGGAAACAAAAATAGTGAACAAAGTCAGGTGGTTTTACCAGTACTGACACCCGGGTTAGCAGCACCATAGTGAAAGATACCCAGGCCAACAGTGTTGCCGGTCTCTGCGTTTGTTCTTCAGGTGGAGCAGCAGAGCAGAGTGGCCTGCAGCACGGAGATCAACTGCTCCAGGTCCAGGGGATCAGTCTGCAGGACATGACTCGCTTCGAGGCCTGGAACATGATCAAGGCCTTACCTGAAGGACCCATCACCGTGGTCATCAGGGGGAGGCAGGAGGGTTAGAAGAACAGACATTGATGCTGGGAGCCGCTTGCAAATTAAGAGTTCAAAGAAATTAAAACCAATAATATCGCTTGAGGCACACAGATATTTAAGACCGTAACAACTTCTGAAAACATTTATATTATAATAATAGCACATTTATGAGCAGATATGGAACTTTGTAAAAAATAGTAAATTCAACCAAATCCTCCCAAAACCCACTTACTTTACCATGTCCAAAATACTGAGAACAGTCAGAGAGTGGGAGGGGACTTCACTTTGGCTCTTCACAAACCCACGGTGACGTCATGGAGACTTCGTCCAAGTCCACTTAGGATATCAGTAGCTAATGTTAGCACTTCCATTCTATGGCAGCTCCTGAAGGTATACTGAATGTATTGGAATGATTGTCACAGAGAATAAAAATCTACCGGCTTTACAGCAACACTGTTGATCCTTTATTGTCTTCTGTCTCAATTGGTGATGTGGTGTCTCTGGCGGCTTGATGGAGTAGCAGTGGGGGGAGGGGCTTGACCAAGACCCAATTAGATTATAGTCTTTACTGCAAAGGATTATTTCATACTCATATGACTCCAGAGCGTTGTCATGTGCAAGTCAAGATTTACTGAAAAAATATAGAAGTAATCATTTCCAAAATTCACAACATACTTATCTCACAAAATAATCAGCATTGTACAAAGAAATTGCTATGTTCTGTGAGATTGTGAACATAAATTGTCACTTTAGATACAATTATAAGTTGTTGTGGTGCCTTTGAAATGCCTCATTATGCAAACTAAAGTTTTATTTTTCTACACAGAATGAGATACATTTTTAAAACAATTCCTTCAAATTAGCCAAAACGAGACAAAGTAGAAGGCAGTGAAACAACCTCGTCACACCACAGAAGTTTTATTATCTCGACCCATGAGAATATGAAACAGTAAGCAACACATCAGGCCATGTGAGTCACAGGACGGTTTGAAGCTCATGTGAAGCTGGAGGTCTGACGTTTTCTAACTTATCACCCGAGACGTCAATAACATGTCTGACTCAGTTCGGATGTTGCACTACTCTGGAAAGGGAAGAACTACAGGAGATTGGGCACAATAATGGCACTCACTACACCTGTGCTGCTGTTGTACCGCTAAGCCTTATTAATTCACAGTGTGTTGATTTTAGTGCTCCTTCAAGTTTAGTCTAGAATAGTATGAAAAAAAAATATATGCTATGGCGTAAAAGAAGATCAGTATTGGAGTAACCATCTATTGTCCTCAGCAGTGGGACTGTACTGTATGTGGAATTAGAAGATCAAACAGTGAAACACCCTTCAGTTATCTGGCACTCAACCGGACTGTTATGGGATTGCATTGGTGTTTCAATTCTGACATTTAGATTTTTACACATTTATGTAAATGTGTAAAGAAATTTACTCATTTCCTTCTTCACTCCAAAAATGTATTTCTGTATTTATTATCCACAAACATGCACAATATGAACCCTCTTTTTAACACTTAAATGAACAGTCTGGTGTTTGACAACACTTTCTGTACAAAATAAAACGCGTGCTTGTGCCAATGCACTCAGGATTGAGACACATATATTAACAGGATGTCTTTATATCCTGCTATTCTGGTACACTTACAAATATATCAACTACAAAAACAAAAGTAGGAGTCATTCATATATTCCTTAAGAATGTTAAACCGTTAAACTGAGCCTTAAGTCATTCTGCAAGTTTGGAAGTGCCGTATAAATACTTTGAAGTGAGAAAGTGTTGCTGTTATATAAATAATTAGAGCGGTGGTGGACAACAAGATGTTCTCAATTATTTAATGCTGGTGAAATACAAAACAAACAGGGTGCAAAACAGTACAAGATAAACACGTTCATGTGTTCTGACTAGACATGTAAACATGTAAAGAGTAGCAGCAGTTGCTTTCAGTAAGGAGTCAATTAGAAACATCTGATGTCGTTTTACATACACTTTTTAGGCCAGTCCTCAAATTGCCCAGGATGTTGTGCAACACAAGAGACAAGAAATTACTAAAGTGACTGTTGGACTACAACTTGACACAAATGCACAACTTTGGAAAATTAGGCCACTTTGGAACGGTATCTGAATGTCAACCAGGGAAGAGTAACTGTACTCTAGGTTTTTGGTCTCATTGGTGGTCATCACAGCCTTAACATATATTGTTTAAAGGGTTGAACTGGTTTACGGTTCAGCCATAGTTTATACACGTTTGTCAATCTAGATGTAGCAAAATGTTTGCTGGTTAAACTTCACAGAGGTCAGTGCTGAATCCCATGCTGCTGAGTTATCAATCTGAAGTATATTTTATGTTCGCTGCATGAATTTTAACAAACAAATTAGAATTCTTAAGCAAAACATATTTTCCTAATTATAAAACATTGCGTTTCCTTAACTATAAACTACTGGAAGTAAACATCTAATGAAAAAACTACAGGTGAGATATTCACCTGTAGTTGATATCCCTATGGGTCCATTTCCATCCACAATTGGCATGTTATCATATCCGGATAAAGGAAAAAAAAAAAAAAAGGTTATTGCAATGTGTTAATGCATTAAACATGAAAATGCTCTCGTATCCAGACTACATTTAAACCTGTTATTAATGTGCATCTCCAGTGCCCACGCTGAGATCCCATCACTCCATCCAAAGATATTACATATTCCTCACCACTAGTGATGCTCTAGTCACGGCTTTTTAATTGCCCAAATCCTGAGACAGTCAGTGTTGTCAGGCTTCATGTAATGCAATCAGTAGTTCGGACCAATCAGTGTCCTGTGTGGAGCTACAGGCAGCGTGTTTTAGGTGAGCATGTCGACTGACTGTTCTGAACAACAATGGCGGCTCCTGAAGCGGTTCGTTTACATCAGCGGTCCTCAACACTCTTTACCCAACGGACCGGTTTCGTGTATGTAAATATTTTCACAAACCGGCCTTCACGGTGTGGCCGATAACTATGACGTAATAAATATGACGTATTAAAATGATACGACCTTATCGGAGTCTACTCCATAACTTAAACCTTTAGTCCAGTCTACTCTGTAACTTAAACCTTTAGTCCAGTCTACTCTGTAACTTAAACCTTTAGTCCAGTCTACTCCATAATTTAAACTTTTAGTCTAGTCTACTCTGTAACTTAAAACCTGCTTCACAAAGGCAGGATGTTGGAATGGAAGGTTTCAGAGATTTTTTGGAGCTCTCAGGATATTCTGCCTTGATTTTAATCCATAACACCGGCAGAGTAGAAACGTACATTTAAGTTTCATTTTTGGGGTAAATTATCACGCAACCACTTGATATGTGTCAAGAGGCTCAGATGCATGTATCCAGTAATTTTTTCGACATTGATAATCATTGAACTTTTTTTTTCTCATTCATTCTTTCTGCCCGGTGGTTGGGGACCGCTGGCCTAGAGGAACACTTGGTAGAGATGGAGTCCAGAAGATTTACTTTGAATGCCATGGAACTCTGCTTCTCTGGTTTCTAGTCTTTGCATTTGTCATATAAAGGGTGTTTATTCTACTTCAGCAGCTACCTGTATGTACTGTACATCGAGATCATTTCACACAAAAAAAAACCCAGCTGGCTTCATTTCATAAACAGTTTTAAGGCTATTAGCTTTAACATCTCAAGCACACATGACCTGGAAATGGTGGAATGCAATTAAGAGGTCTTTCATTAATATTCTACACTGAGGTAAAAAGATGTTACCAGTGACATGCCAAAACCTGTTCAAAGGAAGCTTAATACTCCTAAAGAAAGACTAGATCAACATGTCACTTTATATGGCTTATTATTAGGGATGCACCGATACCGGTATCGGTGGTCGATACTGCGTTAAATACTCGTACTCGCATCGGTTTCAATGGCCGATACCAAGAACCGATACTCACTCAACAGTATTTCACTACAACAAACTGGTCGCGCTTTGTGGAGAAGCAACCCCGTGGCGGAGCCGGAGACACTCTTCTCTGTCTCAACTGTCTCAACAGTCTCAACTTCTGAGCAGCCAATCACGCTATCCAAGTTGTTTTGCCGTCCAATCAGATGGTCAGTTTGTCTCAACAGCAGAATCTGGAGCCGCCATCTTGGATCCTCGCTACGCAGCGCTCACTTCTTTCAATAGACAGGAGAAAAGTGAGACGCGAGTACAATACAAGACTTTATCGATATTGTGCTTATTAACCGGTGTTGCATACGTGTGGATGACATATTAGTGCTCATATTAGTGCTCTTGTTAGTGGCTGACAGCCCCGGAGTTACTTGTAATCAGTCCGTCCCAACGCGACGCAAATGTTTCGCGCGACCAGATTACATGTAAAGTCTATGCACAGACGCGTGTGGTTGCGACAGACGCAAATTTACGCCGGCGGCACGTTAGACGCGAGAGTTGAAATTTTCCATATTTAATACATCTATAATTGAGAAGCTCTGCGCGTCATCACCGCCGTCCTGCCGGTTTGAATCAAACTGTTGCTGATCCACCAGAAGTAGCGCTGGCAGCGGCCTCATTCAGACGCTGTTGTGCGGCTACGGATGATATTATTGTAGCCGAGTGTCTGTTGTGTGTCTATATTTGTAATTATAATAAAATGAAAACACGCTGCAGGGTAACTTGAACCACTTTTTTATCTCCTTCACACACGTATATCCCACAATTCCACTCTTTTCCTTTCCGTTTCTCCCTCCACAATAAAAGCACCGGAAACATAACTTGGAACACAGCTTCCTATATAATTGCTCATCCCTAATATTATCGCTTACATTATGAACCCGGACACGGGGCGTTTTATGGTCCGACATTAGAGGGACTTCCACAAGACGTTTAAAGCTTGGGATAGCCTTCTGTTAATTTTGTACTATAGGCTTGACATAATCTGCAGAGGATAAAATAAAATCTGCCTCCAAATTAATTGCACTTTCATGGAGACCAAATCTAAGAAGTATCGGTATCGGTACTCGGTATCGGCAAGTACACAAATAAAAATATCGTTATCGTATCGGTTTGTAAAAAATGGTATCGTTGCATCCCTACTTATTATACACATGAAGGCTCTGGAGACAGTGGGTGCACCAACAGTTGACTACACATACCAAATCCTCCATCCAGCCTTCCCTTACTCAGATACACATCTTTATTCATTCATTTCATTAGGAGGGATCCATACAAATTAAAAAAAAAAAACTTAATAAAGCGGGGATAAAGGGAAGGCTTATGGTCTCTTCAAACCATAGTGAGTCTCAGGATTAAAATGAGTACAGTATATGTGTGGTTATTTTTTCTGAATACCTGAAGAACTTACTGGCAGTTGTTGAAAAACTTACATTTGTATATAATATGTATGATTATAAATGCAATAGCAACTTTTATATTGTTTAGTTATTAAATACAGACAAGATTTGAGCTGTAAGCTTTGACTTTCGCGTGCAGTAGTTCACCCCCTCTGTCTAACCCTAAAATGATTCCTCACGTTAAATGACAAGACAACATGATTAAATAAAGTTAATGGTCAGTGTGGAAGTACTTTCATTATATACAATTTCACTTTAAGTTCCACGAGTACTTTTCCGATTTGTTTTTCCCCATACACAACTATCATGAACTAACATGTGCAGACAGTGAGTTGGCCATGAAAGAAACTGGACTGATAAATACCATAATGGTCCTGGTCTTTGACAATCTACATGTAAAAACACTGAAGTACCATTCATTTGTCCTTTATGATATGTGTCAGATGCCAGTGGTGGAAAGTAGAATTATACGAGAAACCTCACAAAGTTTACACATGCTCACTAGTTAGCTTACATTACCTATCAGAAGGGTGGCTATAACAGTACTGTGATTACCAAGATCTTCCTGAAATCTTCTCCATCACTGGGCCCATAGAACAAGCGCACTAGTGTTTCTTTTAGCCCCGCCTCCCAGCTTCACATGAACAGTGGAAGGATATAACTCTGGATTCAGCGGTTAGTGCATTTGCCACAAAGCCTGGCTCTCTATGCGAAGACTTGGTCCAAAAAAGACAAGAGCAACAAGATGAATGCTCTCCTCACACAAACAGCAATTAAGATACTTCTCTCCTCATTAATGTACGCTAAACTGCCTACAAACATACTCATGAAAAAAACCAACTTATTATATTTCTGTTTTACCCAAGAGCATCAATGCACTCTAAGGTGTGCTGATATTGTTGAGACATCTCTATATAATTAAACAAGTCTCCTTTACATCATTTCCAATACATTTCTGCCAGGTTACTTTTGACTTGTATGTGCGAGTCATTGCTCATAATTATGCCTTGGAATAGTTTGATCTGAGTGGTGGCACTCACTTTTACAGTACATGCTACTAAAAGCAGCCTGATATCAGCGTATAGTGTTGTTTTATTATTGTACATTAATCATAATAGTTTGTTCATAAACATGTGACCACACCACAAGCCTTTTATTATGAAAGGTCAGCTGGTGACCACCTTTGTGAGCCCAGTTAGTCAGAAAAGCATTGTTAAGTTTGGTGAAGCTAGCTAACCATCTGCAGGCAGCTGGTGTGGTTATAATCTTGAATATGCATGAGGAGTTTCAGGTACTGTATATGAAGAAAAAGAAAAAAGGGAAATGTACTGGAAACCAATGGCATGACAAAAAGAAAGAAGACACTTTTTGCTCAAAAGAGCAGCAAGAAACATGCCCCATTCACCCACCTGTCCTTCAGTATAAATGATTAAAGAGGCAGATAATCAGCATGGACAGGTGAGTTGGAAAACAAATGACAGTTCAAGTACAACACAAACAACAAAATATGAGGTATGAGCCAGTACTCCAAACCAACAACCTGATACCGGCATAAGGTCCATGCAACATGCATGTTTACTGTACACACTGAAGTATGAGCTTATAAGAAGAAGAAGAAGAAGAAGAAGAAATGTCTAGGGTCGCATCAGCGTGGTAAAAAGCACACATGTTCTGTTATTTAAGCACATGTACAAATATAGATAATTACTTCCATCTTCATTCTTTAGATTAAAGGAAATTAATTCAATCCACTGCAGGGGATGTAAAAAGGTTTAGTCAAATGCAAGCCCTCATTCAGATTCTGGGACTTCTCAGTGCATAAACTGCTTTCAAATAAGAGCGTTCACTGTTGAACATTCACTGGATTCCTCCTGCAGCAACACGGGACTAAAGGAATGTACAAACAACGCGTGGATTGGATCTATTTAAAATTAGCGATCGATAATCTCAGTATGCTGATTGCTGTTGAGTTTCGACTGTTTAAAATACAACAAACCTGACCAGTAGTAGGGCTCAGGTTTGACGGTAGATGTCTCAACTCTTAGTGTCAAAGGTCCTTGAGGGATTTCACAGCCTTGGCCAGGTTGCTGTAGAACTCAGCCATGCTGGAGGGGAAGAACGAGTCGACCACAGAGCGAGGGAGGAAGCCACCCAGGTCTGTCTGGAAGAAGCTGAACACCTGGGTTTTGTTGGGCTCTCTAGAAGGGACACACACGAGAACATGTGTCCTACAGTGGAGATGAACTTCAACACTCCTCACAAAACACACACTGTACCTGTTTTGTGTCAGCGTACTCACCCTGAGATGGGGACACAGATACAACCACAGGGATGGTTGACTCCTCTCACGTAGCCGGACTGGGGCGGACAGCCCGTGTGACTCACATTGGTGGCTGTTTGACAGGACACAAAACACACATGCACATTGGTCTACATTATGCTGATCTTGTGAGATCTGTGGCTTTCAGCCATATTCGCACAGGAACTTAACAGTGTCTGCAGAATTTCCTTTCCAATAAAACAGGACACTTCTGACAAAACCTGGTTTTTAAATTGCCGCCATTTGGCTACTTTAAAAAAACATAAAATTTCAGAAAAGCAATCGTCTTAATGTAAGTAATCAACTGGGGAAGTTTCATTAGTTAAAATAAGTATCCTATTCACCTGCAGTATCCCCCCTTCAAGTAATGGGGTGCCTTTTGAAAATATACATTTGCTTTATTGCAGAGAATTAGATGAGTAGATCAATATGGTTCTCACAAGAGATCTACTCATTTACAGTAACGATAGGGAAGAAGGTTTGAACCAAAAGGCAAACTATTGGTTTAAACTGCAGTCGGTGCTCTAAATGGGCTGGTGGCAGCAGTTACACTGAGGTCACCTGATGGAAACTTGAAGACTGAAGATCAGCAAACCTTTGGGCCTCAAACACACATGGTTGGGATAAGACACATATTTAATGTCCATTCAGACATATTTGGTATTCAGATATAAATTGTATGGTTATTACATTTCTACCAGTTCACTGAAACAAATTCCAATGGGGTAAGAACTCAAGTAGTCAGACGTATCGCATCAACAGCCAAACACAGCCAGACATTTAAAGTATTTATTCTGTTCATGCATGTAGTGTCTCCACAACATACAGCCTTGTATCACTCCCACAGGTAGAAACAGTCCAGCCTCTACTGCATGGCACAATGAACCTTGGGATGACAAAAGATCAAGCACAGGAAGTAGAGGAGACAGAAATGAGTTGTTACGCACCATTTGATGAAATGGCGCCATCTTCGTATTGCTTAACTAAAATAACGTCTACAAAGTCTCGTGGAGCTATGATACTCATAGCTGCTGAGGGCGTGACTGTTCGGCAGATAGAGATGTCCTGTGCAAGAGAGGGAGACAAAAGCATGTACTCAAAGACTGGGTCGAACAGAGCAAACGCACAAATGAACAACACCTCTCGTATCACATGGATGTATTTAAAGCTGCACTGGGCACGATTTCTGCCTTTTCTTTCTTTTGGTATCTGGAGCTGTTTGGAGTTGTCGCTATTAGGTTAAGGGCAAAGCTGATGAAGTCAATGTCCAACTGTCACACCAAGGTCCACAAGAAGACAGCATAAAGCAGTTCACAAACTGTAAATGCCATGCGTAATATAGAAGACGTTAACCCCATATCAGCTTGTGTGGAAACAAAACTCAATATACAGACAAAGACTATGTATTATAAAAGACTCCATGCAGGCCAGCTAAGCCTTCTCTGCTGGCCTAAACAGAATCACAAAGTTATAGCTATTTTATAATTTAATTGTTTTTCACAAATAAACTACTTCCCTATTAGCTTATTTTCTCATTGCACAGCTCCTGTCTTCATCTGTAGCTCTGCTTGCAGTTACTTCCAGTTTCTGTTAAGGAGAGCTCTCATCCAATCAGATTTCACCTCTATGTCTCTATGGAAGCAGAGTGGCTTCTAGCTGGCCTTTGCAGATTAAACATGGGGACGTTGATTGTCGTAGACTTCAACAAATCAGATCTTTAGTTTGACATGCTGGTCGTATTCTATGACGTGCCAGTGCCTGCTAGCTGGGCGGACGTGTGATTGGTCAGTGAGCCAGCATGACTTAGGTCTAACTGAAAACTATAGTTAGTAAGAACAATTCATGTTGTTTAAGTTTGTTTTAACACTCAATGGCTGAAGGAGCCGGAGAAACAGACGTGGAGGCGGATCTACTGACAACACGGACATTTTCATCCTTAAAACACATGGAAACTTATTCCAGAAACCAACGCAACTGGAGGCTGTCCTCACTGCGTCTGGTGAGTGAACTACTGTTTGTGTTTTTACATCTGCAGTCGTATTTAATCATAAGCCGCCGTTGCTACTGAGCGAGCGCGGTGCGGAGTCAGACACTGTTATCTCACTCCCTTCAAAAAGCGCCACCAAGGGATGTGCAAAAAACAGATCTCACTCTGTAGCCTCCGTGATATCCACACACATCAGCTGTAGATGCCGCCAAATTGTTATCTATCAACGTTTGAAGGTATGTTAACATGCAAGGCATGGGACCTGAGCCTATCCTTACACCAGCGCTGAAAAGAGGACCATTTACCAAAGTAACACTCTGGAGTTGAAGGGGCTCGAGGGACCTGAATAAAAGATGGATAACTCTGTACTTGTATATTGCGTTTCTAGTCTTGCAAACACTTGAAGTGCACAATACTAAATGTTAATTCAGCCATTCATTCACTGAAGCATGCAAAGTTCCACCTGCCCATCAGTACTCTAACGTTCACACACAGCAGGCACGACATAAGAATCTAATATTATGATTTTGTGATGAGATATTTTAAAATCATGATACAAGTATTTTTACTTAAGTAAAAGATCAAAGTCCTTCTTCCACCACTGGTATTCATCAATGAAACTGGCTCAGTCACTTTCATCATCAGCGGCTACTGAGTTCGAACCTCTCACTGGAGTATATGCAACTATTTTGGTCGCAGAGGTCTGAACCCAATAGCAACAGCTATGGGGACAGCCATTATGATTTAGAACATGTGGCTTATTAACCAGGATGTATGCAGGTTATTGAAATGACCTCTCTAGATGTATGGGTACTGCACTCCAAAGTTACAGTTTTGCTGCCATTTGAAGCAACCAGTATGTTATGACACCCAGTGCAGCTTTAAATGGGAAACCTGGGTTAACATACACAGAATGGTCATGACAAACATCCTGTAATCAGAAGACAGAAATTAGTAACACACCTCTGTGATTTGTTCCAAAAGCTCAAACCTTTTGACATTATTGTCCCACTTGACTCGGAGCCCGTTGGGTACTGGTTTCAGACACTCCCACACTTTCTCTGGGCAGCCACTGACAATCCCCTCCCCCTTATAACTGCAGAGGAAGATAGATAGAGGTTCAGGAGAGCAGTTTATATGCTGAAAATGAGATTAATACATTATTGGACAGGCAAATTATTTAACCCTTGCACACAGATTAACAGTCCACACCATTTGTTTGGATCACACCTTCCTTTAACATAACATGGCAAATTGATAGCTAATTAACCATACAAAAAAGGGTTTCAATTAGAAATATAAAAATTATTAGAAATGCTATAAATTGTTGAATTGTGAATTATTAAATAATGTGTTTATAAATTGCATCAAAGTTGATATAAGTCCAAAAACATTACACTCAATTACATTATTAATGCAGCTATTTGCTGCTTATTTTTATTTATTACAAAATGGTGTAATCATTTAAGAAATAGTTTTGAAACATCTATAAACATACAGATAGATGGCCCATAAACCAATTATTAACTATTGTCAAGGTATTAACTATATAAAGACTAAATAAGGTTTATAGTTGCTTTACAAAGTATTTATTAACCATTTTACAAAGCATTGTAATCATTAGTTGCTACCTTATGATAGCCATGCGGGTAATGTTCATAAACTACTTACAACCATTTATTAACCATTAACAGTGTTGCAAATATCTGGTCGCTAGTGTTGATAGATATTTTACAATACATTTTTAAGGTTTACTAATTAAAAACTTAACATAATATGTAAAATGTCATGTGTGCGATAATAGACGGTTTAAAACATTACTAATAATTAGTTAACCGTATTAATTCAAATATAATAGTTTAACGGTAAATTAACTTTTATCATAGCTTACTTAACTATCAATTTAGTTAAGTTATGATTCAAAAGAAAATACCAGAATTTTACCAGAAAATAGCGACATAATAAAACATGATTTAATCTGATGCCATGAACACAAGAGCATGGGGTCAACATTCAACCACCCATCGGTAATTTGATTGCATGTCAAAAAAATATGTTATATGTGATATCGGGTCCGATACTGCCTCAAAAGAATCATGTATCGGGGACAATGGGGCGATCTGGTATCGGATACTAATATTTTGGTAAATAACAATTCAGAAAATGTATATTTAGTTATTTATTTGACCCATTTTGTTATCTATAGTTAAGAAAGCAACGTTAATGTCAAGCCTCACACATAAAAGAATGATCCCAGTCACATCCACACAGCGAGGCATCAAGCTTAACTGGTATCGGATTAATACTCTATCAGCTTATATCCAAATCCCAGGTAGAAAATTGGATCGGTGCAGCCCTGGGTCTCATGAGGGGTAAAAGTAACACAAACTAATTGATACAAATGGAAGTGTTGGTATTGCTAAATGGACTTGGATTTCTCTTTTCTAGTCATCCGACCACTCAAAGTGAATCATTCAATCATTCACACGCTGATGGGAGGAGCTAAGGTGTCACCTGCTCATCAGGAATATCCAACATTCACACATCGTAGGCTCAGCTACGGTAGACATTTGGGGTTAAGTGTTACCCAAGGATACAACGACATGGGCTAGCGGAGCTGAGGATCGAACCGCCGATCCTCTGATTGAAGGACGACCCTGCTCACCACTGAGCCACATAAGCAATGAGACATCTTTATCATTCAAAACACTAATTTGACATTTATCATTTAAGGAACGTGGCCTCAAGGGTGGGAGTAACAGAAAAAGTGTAAGGGAAGTGATGAAAATATGTATGCAATAGAGTGATAGGTTGTCAAAAGATTTGATAAACTTGAATAACATTTCATTTGAAACAGTGCTGCTCTGATCAACCATTCATCAGTCACAACACCCAACTGACATTTAGCATTTATTGTAGCATATGATTAATCGCAAAACATGGATAAGTCTGTTGTCAGTCAGCATAGTGGAATATTTAACAAATGAAGAGCAAACTATAATAGACAAATAAGAAGTTAAACACTGTTGTGTTGTACAGGCCAAAGGTCAACATCTATTGAACAATGATAGACGTAACCACCTCCAAAAGTAACATGTTTTTATCTAACAAAATATTCAGCTTCAATCCATATTTATTTAAGTTCGGTCTTTTGCACGGCATCATGCGCCTATATTAGCGGGGCGACCAGCTATTTATAAATGACCATCTTGTGGCGGCGGGCGATGTGGGGCTCAGCTGCAGAGGGGAGTGGTTGATAAACGTGATCTGGAGTGTGCTTGCGTCATTGAGCTCGGGGAGACTCACGGTGGTAACGGGAATATGTTCAAATTACATTAATATATCCACAAAAACACTAAGCATACAGTATATTCTCTTATCATATATCCGCGCAGCAGCCATGAGGGTAATTCTGTCTCAGAAAGCTCAGCATCCAACAGCTGAAACTTGACAGCTGTGATAAGAAAGCGCTGTGGTGGTGAGCTGAGAGGTTCAGCTCGGCCTTGCAGTCCTTTTACACACTACAACTGGAGGACTGCAATCCTATTAGTTGATAAATGCACAGCAATAGACGATCTTATTCAACCTATGGATGCTCTGTTGTGCTGTTCTTAAATAGTATTTCAGGTTTTTGGGACGTCTGATAAAAGACTGAGTTGATATTTGAGTGGGTTGTCTATTAAGATTACAAATGTGCTTATCAGAATCAGAACCATTTATGGAATAGTTATGGCTCACTAGCACAACCAACACTGCTGATTTCAAGGGCCATGATCTGGTGGATCTTAAACATTGCCTGCACTTCATCAGGAGGAAAAGTTAACATTTTTGTTGCTAGACAGACACACAATGGTGAGCTGTATGCCCAATCACAAGTGTTTTAGTTTGTTTTATAAGGCAGGTAGACTTCAATAAAACAGATATACAGCAATATGTTTTGAATTACAAGGTTTTGAACCTGAGCAGAAATCTTGCTGAAACACATAAGCTATTAAAGTCCAGGGGTTTACACATTAGGGCTGCACGGTGGTGTAGTGGATACCACTGTCACCTCACAGCACGAGGGGCCCGGGTTTGATCCGATCCGGGGCAGTCCTTCTGTGTGGAGTTTGCATGTTCTCCCCGTGGCAGTGAGGTTTACCTCCAGGTTCTCCGGTTCCTCCCACAGCCCAAAGACATGCAGGTCAGGTTAACGAGAGGCTCTAAATGTCCCGTAGGTGTGGATGTGAGCGTGAATGGTTGTCTGTCTCTCTATGAGCCCTGAGATGAACGAGTCACCTGTCCAGGTGAACCTGCCTTGACCCAATGTCCAGTGCCCCTAACCCTGAATAGGATAAGCGGTTCGAAAATGGAATGGATTAATTACAATGTATCATTAAGATGAACAAGTGTCCCATATGCATTTAAAGAGGTTCTTTTTGACAAATCAATTAGCTTTGTAAAAGTGGTTCTCACACAAAAACCACCACTTGTGTTTATAAGTTTCTAATAAGTCATAATTAATAAATAAATAATAAATAAAGCTTATGCTTGGTGAGCCCTCTCCTTCCTTCTCATGTCTGTCGAGATGCAGTGCTCAAGAGCAGAGCCACAGACTAACCCAGTCAGGGGGCTATGGTAAAATGATACAGAAGCATAACTTTACCCCACAAAAGTGTCTCAATATGGAATATGTAAGAAAAGTATGTTTTATGGTGCTCCTAGTGAGAGCTACTGAGTTTATGTTGGAGGGTCAAGACAAATAAATAACTCTGTATGGATTATCAAATATCAGATGAATGACACTGTATGTACTACACAAATGTATCAATTAGAATTATGGAATGTATTAAGTGATTGTGGAATGAATCCTGAAAACATCAGGAGCCCACAAACAGTTACGCAGCCTGAAGATTGGAGCAGATAGAGAGGACACACTCAGGAATGTGCCTGTGAGGGGGTTGATTGAAGTCCTGAGTACTGTTGTTTATGCGAGAGGGGGTTTGGGTTGACCAACACCTAAAAGGACGAGGTCTTGTCCAATCAATGGACTGGAAGAGAGGCTAACCAGAGGAAGGGGGGCTGACCCCAAACTGGCAAGGCTGAGAGATTCTGAGATCAGCAGATCTCTGGGTGCCTTCTGCCGGTCTGCTGCCCGGTGGGGGGTGGGGGCACTAGATCTCTGTCTCATGGGATATATTTTGTGTAGTTATTAGTGTGATTCAATTTAAAATGCTGTTCATCATCTTTTTATTAAATCAATTTTTATTATAACTTTCTGCATCCGGGTCATCTCTTCGCATAATCGCCCAACGATTTTTTAACTTAACAAATAGTATAATCCTGTTAACAAAGCCAAAGAATGGAGGAAAAAAGGCATCTGGTTTATTATACATTTATAAGATAATGTTTTGACATACTTCACTGGAAAAACATTTTTTTGTAATATGATACCCTTACTAGAACATTTTAAGAAATTGTGATGTGTATGGGGAACAATGGCGGATGAGAAAACCCATACTGAAAAGTTGACATTCTCTGAATACTACTGTTGTTGAGTCACAAAATGTAATTTTAGGATTATTTCAAGCGAGAAGTTAGTTGTTTAAACATCAAATATGTGGTCGGTTTGTCAAGAATCAGCCTACTTAAAAGTTACGCCGCCGATATCACGTCCTGCTCGCGGGACTGGTGAGCCCCGCCGGCACCGGGCGGTCAGCGCTCTGCTGCCCGATGAGAGCAGCCTGATCTCAGCGGGACTTTTTGAAATGATCCGCTAGCTCCGATTTCTCCTTAGCGATTAAACATGAGATATAATTCTGTTTTGGAGGATCTAATGAGCACTCTATCAGGTTATTTAAAGGCAGTTCAGAAAGTGTCCCTGTTTGCTTCATGAGAGAAAATTGTGCTCCGATTTAATTTATGGAGTCCAATGGAGCAGTTGGCTGACTTCATGTCGCTTTCAGGCTTGCTGACAAAAATGTAAAAGTTTGTGGGATTCCACGACAGTTGTACAAGCAAGCACAATATTCCCTACATTTGTACTAGAAATTATGCCTGAAGAATGAAAATTGTGGTGTGAATGGCAATTTACAAATATTTTCTTCGCAAGCGTCTGAAGCTGCTCCGTACTCTAGCAATGACATCACGTGCTCTGAGCTGCGCCGCACACACTCATTGTAAAGTCAGAAATGGTCCGAATATTTTCCTAAACTTGAACAATTATTACAGGAAAACTGTGCTAGCTATCAAAAAAAGTTCAATTAGAAAAATATTTTTTTTTTAACGTTTCACGATCAGGCCGCACGTTTCGATGTATTTTGACGCATGACCTGCCAACGCCGCGCGACCCGTTTGATTGATACTTATAATAAAAGGAAAGCTGACTTATCCAAAGGTTATTACAAAAAACTACTTCAGTCACAGATGGATGGAACTTTTTAAGATTAACTAATGCAATAATAGATATTAAGGACTATTCTCACATCAGTTGGTTTGCTATTACCACAAATACAACAGAGATTTCATAGCTAAGTTACCTGCATTTCAGAAATCCACTGAGGGCTGAACAAGTTCATTTTAGAATGATGAACGAGATTTACACAGGTAACGACTTCTTCCATTGATGCTTCAACTTAGATTTGAATGTTTGTACTTTCTGTAATCACTTCCATTATGAATAGGTAAACATTTTCATCACTTCTTTTGTTACTCCCACCCTTGTGTTGTTAATGATGAATGCAAGATGGGGAAATTATGAAACATGGCAATGTGTTCAGATAAATTTAAATGAATCAAATCACTGAATAATGGTCCCTCGATTTTGATCTGTGAACATACGTTTCTTTCACCCTTCATACGTTCTCTCAAAATTGCACGACAATTGAAACATTTTCATAAACAAACTGTGTCTAAACCACATTTGACAATCTAAGGATCTTGAATAATGGTATTAAAGTATCTGCTAGTGGCAGCTGATATTAGCTGGTAAATATCATGTTCAAGTAACATAGGGATTTTAAACGTCTGCAGTTTTAGTTATGCTATGAAGGACAGGAAGCATACATACGGTCATAGTTGTAGGCACAATCCCTGGCGTAAATGGACTGTACATGTCATCATTCACCTGTTCATACACTGATACAAGATGACACCTGTCCATCAGGACTAACGAACAGTCACACCCTTTCATACACCACAGGAGCCGCCTGCGGGGGCAAAGTGGGGTACAATTCAATGTATTTTGTATAGCCCAAAAATGACAATTTTGCCTCAGGGGGCAACAATCATTGTGCTACGACATCCTCCGTCCCGGGACCTCACATCTGTACAGAAAAAAGGGAAGTGTGTCCTAGCTCAATGGGTGCATCCCAAGTCTCTTAACTGCATCCCTCTTTCCCTCACTTCCGTCTTTTCCTTGCGTCTTAGTCCCGCCCACCAGGGATGATGGAGAGATACAAGGAAACCAAGCGAGGAGAGAGGACACGAGGAAATATGTTTTATGAGACATGAGACGTCCTTTCCTCTGAAGCGTCCCGTGAAGCGACTGTTTGTGATGACTGCGGATCAGCTGTCAGGCGGCTCTAACAGCTAAAGAGACTTTTTATTAACAGAGTTGTGTTCTGGACAGTTTATAGCGAACATTCCAATAAAAATCCATTTAAAATATTAATAAAATGATCGTATAATGTTGTCAAATGAGTTAATGGTGGTAAACTACTACTTATATTAATAAAGACACAGTTATCATCACTGTCAGAGTGGAGATGTTTTCTCTATAGTCTGTTATCTGTTAAACTGCAGTATGATATACAGTGTGTGGTATTTATTCCTGCTTATATTTGCAGTTTTTTTACCGGCGGAATGAGTCTTATTTATTAATTATTTACGTCTGTATGTTTTGAAATTCTGATTGTGACATCATTATAAAAAACAACATCATTGATTCTACACGGTGGAATTAATTCATTTAGGCTCAATGTTTCCGGCCAAACTTAAATGATATAACATCATCAAACCCAACTCATCAAATGATCAGCCTCATGTGACTGATGGAAGTGTTTCCTCTCTCCAGCTCTCTCTGATTTTAATATACATAATAAAAGTTATTGAGGGAAATAACAGATCAAGCCTTAAAAACACTTCCTGGAAGCTTGCTCTCGTGGCTCCTCGATCATGGCTCCTCCGAGCCGAATAAGAGCTTTGGGATCAATATGGCCTTCCGGTTCAATCGAGGATTGAGGAAACGGCAATTAAAAGACTTGAGATGCACCCAAGGACACATCGAGCCGGGGAGCCAACTGCTGATCGTTTCATTGAAAGCCAACCCCGCTCTACTACTGAGCCTCCGACATCCCACACAGTCGCAAAGTGTTCCATCTACAGATTTGATGCATTGTGTTCAACTGTTGATGAAATCTAAACTAGATGAGAAAGAAAAAAGAAGTTCAGCTTTCTCACACATTTCCAGGGAACTCCGACGAGGGACGCCAAGACACAACCACGTCATTCTGCCAAAGAAAACAGATTTACAGTGAGCGACATTTGCCTTGGTGTAATAAACTTCAAACATACTTCAAAAAGGCAAAATAGGTCATAGGTTTCATCTTGAGGAGCATGAGTGTGACAGAAGTCACTATGAGTTGCTGCACCACCTGACATTCAGCCATCACTGAGCCCCAGTGTGCTAAGCGTTGCTGGCACTCGTTGGCTCCTAACGGTTAAGTGTCAATGTTGATTCTGTGCTACGTGTAGCTGAAACACTTCTGACAGACGTGTTGGGATATTTGGAATTCTGAATAATCTAAATAGTAACATGTCTGATATAAGATGGTCATAACAGAGGGCTCTATAGTAGGGGTTGCCAAGGGAAATCCTTTTGAGAAATTGGCAACCATCTCTTGGCCTTGGTTGCCATCAGTGGATAAAGCTTAACCATATAAAAACAGGGTCAGGTAAAAGAAAAATGAGCCCCCCGAAATTAATACAATATTCAACTTAATGTGTGTTGGTGTTGTGACGTTTAAATACTGTTGTTACAGTCAGAGAACAAGACCACCATGATGTCTGTGTGCTGATGACAATATTGGGTGGTTGGGATGGTGGCTGGAAAAACAGCCTTCTGGGCTGTCACGTGACCTGAAATACATAGGAGAGCAAGGCCCAACTCCGTGAGGGTTTAGTTCTGTCCATTGTCAAATCGTCAAGTGTTTGAGTCTCTCAGACATTTTGATTGTCGTTTTGAGCTTTCAATTATTACAAATGTATTCATCAAACATTTAATTTTGTTATCTAAACCGTTTTGACAAAAACGTAAATAGATGATATGAAATGACGTCTCATCTCGTGAGCAAAGCTGGAAGCTGTTCAAATCAGGGGAAATAAAAAGTATAAAAAACCCACAATTACACTATTTTTGATGTTGTTATAGTCACGTGATATGTTGCAGCAAAGTGCTGTCCCATTCATATTCACACCATATGAAGCCCTCACACTCAACCATTTACCAGCTGACGTCAGGAAGTCCCTGAGGGTTAGTTTGAGGGCTGAGGGGGGACATGGGGACTGGGCCTCTGAAACATGTAGAATTTCATATTGTAGCTTGAAAAAAGGAGCACGAGTGTGTCATGCGCAGACCAGCAGCAGCGGGAGACATGCACTGGTAGATGTGTAGTAATTAAAACCGGTGCCGAACACGGTGGCCCTCAATGAGCCCAGCTGTGTGATTCTGTCCCCCTCGTGTTATGCATCCGTCACATCGAATAAGCATGTCTTTAAGTCCTTGGAACTGAAACGGCAAAACGTTGTGTAACGGGACTAAATTGTGAGTTTCGTCAGTGAGGCTAAAGCCAACAAACAAGAACGAGCTAATGTCCACTTGTATCTTGAACCTGTCAGGTGACGTAAGCCAACCAGCCGGTACCGCTAACGCTGAAGCCCGAGAAGCTATCGGAGAGCAGCACGCGACATGTAGGACAATAAGAAGTACAAACAGTTACCGATTTCTTGCAGACTTTCCAGCCGGACTCGTCCCTCTTGTAGCCCATCAGGCAGTCCCCCACCTCCTTCGCCTTGTGCTCGTAGTCCATGGTGGCTGATTGGAAAACACGTCCCCTCGCTAACCGAGCGGTGATTCACCTGCAGACCGACGCGTTGACGGAACACGGTATCCTGTTAGCTCTCACTTCAGCAGACACTCAGAGACACGCGCTGCGCGGTGGACTACGAATGGAGCAGCGACCTTTAATGAAGAAGAGCGAGAAGAAGCCACAGAGCTAGCGGTAGCCAAATGAATGAAGCTAGCGTTAGCCAAATGAATGAAGCTAGCGTTAGCCAAATGAATGAAGCTAGCGTTAGCCAAATGAATGAAGCTAGCGTTAGCCAAATGAATAAAAAGTGCTATGCTGCCCGCCTCGTTCACTACACAGCGAGCGCGCGCGTCGGGTGCTGTTCCTCTGAACCCGGTGGCCGCGCGACAGCCCGCACCTGTCTCCCTCACGGTATTTCAATTCTAAACGATTTGAATTAATTTCTTGAAATGTAAGAATTGTGAGCGGTTGTGTTACGTTAACTCAGTCAGAGAAAATATATGTCCGGTATTTTCAAAAGAAAACCCCTTCTCACATACTGAAACGTTTATGAAAATGTACCATGCGCTGTTATAAAGTTTTCATTACATTTTCAATGTGTTCAGGGATTTATTCAAGAATGTTGATATTGCTTTTTTACACAGCAAAATATGTACGTCAGCGACAAGTACTATGTATCTTATTTTGAAGGCAAAAGCGCCTTGCAATATTGATAGCATCAAGCACCTGCAGCTGGAGTCCTCGTATGTTGCCGCAAAGCAAGCTGGGAATTGTAGTGTTCACTTCATTCCATCTGAAACGCTGCTTATTCAACGTGGAGGACGGAGCAATGAAAGCAGATTATGTATTGATCAGATTGGAAGCAAGTGTAATTATGTTAACTGTGTTTCCAAGCAGATGTTACACTAATAGCTTTAGTGTTGTCTGGTTTGATTGTTTTACCCAATGCAACAATATCCCATTTAATTATCTAATGTACACGTAACTGTTTCAAAATGTTACAAGACCACACGCAGAGAAAAAAAAAATCACATTTACATTAATATTCTCACTGTACTTTCAAAGCATTGTAGCCTTTTACCTCCTCCTAGTGTATATGTCTTTGATGTTCTGGGAAACATTTGAACAGAATACATCATTTCAGAATAGATGTCATACATTGGAGCAGACAAGGTCATTTGACTCAATGACATTTAGATCAAAGCTGGTTTTGGACTTCTTTTTGGCCAGCTTCCCTTGCCCGGCATCAGTCCTGAGATGGTGCTCCTTGTTGTGGATGACCTGGATGTACTGGTCAGTGCTGCTGTTCTGCTGGTCACTGCTGGAGGCAAGGGAGGCTGAGTCTGACTCGGTTAGAGGGGTCTCCAGCTTTGGTCTTGTCTTGGCTTTCACAAAAGACTCCATGTGCCTGGTCCTGGCTGGGGACTGACAGTGTCTTCCTGGGGAATGGATGTGACGTCTGGTTCGCACAAGGAGCGAGTCTGCTCCTCTCACATTGGCCTGGACCCGGGAGTTTGACTCTAAATCTCCCCAGTCCATTTCTCCTTCACCATCCTCCTCTTCATCCTCTCCTTGCCCTCCATATCTTCCTCGAGCTCGAGTGTGAGCGCCTTTAACAACGGACACATGGCTCTCTACACGGTCCCCGATGTAGAAGTGTGCCGGCTGGTGAAGGTCAGAGAGGGACCGTGGGCGATGAGCCTTCCCCGACACAATCCTTCTTCTGCCTTTTCCCTCTTCTTCCTCCTCTTCCTCTTCACTCAGATGATGATGCGCTGGGTGGGACCGGTGAGGATGTGGTTGGTGGTGAGCGGTGCGGGGTGTGTAGAGTTTAATGTTGCGTGGGTACAGCTCAAGGATCTCTGCAGGCTCCTCCATGAGGTAATGCCGTGGGATCCGTGTGGTCGAGCGCAGCAGCTTCTTCCTGGGCTCGTGCTCATTGACAATCACATAGCGGGTGGTGTGACTGCGTCGTCCTCCATAACTCTGTGCAGGGATGATCCCGGCAGCCTCGACTGGATGTATGGAGCGTATGGCCTTCCTGTACAGGGGGTCAGAATGGATGTTGTCAGAATAGCGAGCTGGGGGATTGTACGCCATGTGGTGGTAGGACTTGGACCTGCAGGTACCACTAGGGCCACAAAGAGAGGGCGGGGGCCTGTTACAAGAGAGGACAACACATAAGAATGAGCCCAGATGAATATAATGTAATATTATTGTTGGTATGTTGTCATTGCATAATGCTTCATAAAATGTTTCCAATGAATTGCCACAATTTTGACTACATTTAAGGAGGAGACATATTGTTCACCGTATGGATAATTGAACAACATTCAAAACAGTAAAGCACGCTTGAATAAACATTTGTATATTACTCAGCAGTGATGCTATATGCTAATTGGTTAAAATGTTCTGAAACACGCAAAAACACTGGTATGGACCTTTTAAAGCCAATATACAACAGGTTTGATTTGGACCTTTTTCATGCCAAAAAACATTCCCATAACTTACAAGTATTCAGAGCTTCCCACAGAATATTATTCTTCAGAAGGAAAAAAGAAACTGAGACAGCATTTAGAAAACCCAGGTTAGAGTCTAAGGTAACTAAAAACTGAATAATGAATTGTTGGATGAGTAATGCCAAAACTAAATTGCTAAATAACATCAAAATATTCATACCAGCAGCGATAAGACACTCTTTCAATAAAAGGTTTGATCACATTTGGGCAAGCAGACAACCACCAATTGGGATCCTATTGATCCAGAGCAGCTTCTGGCAGTCTGTCTCGGGAAAATTGTTGATTAGTAAGCTACTGCAGGATAATGTATTATGTTTCCTTTTACTAAAATGCCGAGTGAATTGGAGTTCCCTCTGGTAAACAGCAATCTCCAAACCCATAAATTATCAGTGTGACAACAATAAGCCTGGGGGCAAAGGTCTACAGTATACTTCTGTGCTTCTGGTGAAGCCGATGGGTTCACAGATTACATTTCTGCCAAAGCCTCTTTGTCTCTCCTGCTTTCAACCACAGCCTGCTCAAAGTGAATGTCGTCTTGGGAGGGACTACGGAGCTTCTGTGTTGTAGCACACTATAGTGTATGTTTTGAATATGTCTGTGATTCATTAATACCTTTATCGTAAAACTCGGATTATAAGCCGCATCTACTAAATAAAAAAAAGGTTGTATTTAATCATCATTTTGCGGATCGATGACCCCAGCCTCGTATCCACTGCCAGATGAATCTGGGGATTGCTGGGTCGAGGTTCCTGCTGAACATCGTCTGCTACGGCTACACACAAAAACAGAGGTGGTCGCATGCGTCCGGTTTTCGTAAAAGACTGCTCACCACTTGTAGTGCCGCAACTGCTGTTGAATTTAGAATCGGAAAAATCCACAAATTAGCCATACCAATATATATATAAGTCGCACAGGTCAAAGTGGAGGAAGAAAGTAGCGGTTTATAATCCGAATTTTAAGGTGTTTGAGCTACGTGAACTTACAAAAATGGCCCTTGTCCCGGAGAAAGAAATGCATCACCTTTTCTGCATTCTGTATGACAGTACTCATGACAAAAACAAGAGTTCTAAAATATACATTAACAGGCTAATTATTTGCATGAAAAGACAACGGACGGCTTCAAACCAGTTCAAAGTAACCGTACTTACTGGGAAACAGAGTTTGTTTTCACCAAACCAAACAGGTTAGTTTGTGAAAGTATGTATCAATTCTAAAATAAAATCAATGAACTTGTATATATCCATCATATAAGACAATCGGACGAAACCAATATTTCAATGTGTGTCAGACCTGTTAGGTATGTGCTCCAGCCTGTGTTTGGGCAGTATGGTCACTGTTGGACTTCTGACTGATCCCGCCACCCTCCTTCTGTTCAGGTCCGCCCTAGAAGCTGATTGGGTAATGGTGCGGATGCTGTTTCCATGACGAACAGGAGAACTGAAGTTTGTAACGCTGCCGTTCCGTTGGGGAGATGGAGTGTTAATGGAGGCCTCCTGGCTCGTGATGTCGCTCTCCTGGTGATCCTTTTTGTCGGCCGCAGCTTCTGGAGCCTGCAATCTCGCTAAGATGGAGTAAACATTACAGGGTGTGGGTCACGACACTTTAAGAAATGATGGAAAGCACACAGGACACCAGAGATACCTGCAGCCATCTGGAAGACTTTTTTCTTGTCATCGGTCCGCTCCTAAATAGATTAAAGGAAAATTCCACTTTAAATATTTTCTACATTTTAACATAAAAATTACTACAAGCTACTTCAAGCTATTTCATTTTGTTTATTTTTTATTGAATTTGGCAGTCCCTTTGAACAAAATCCGTAGTGTTGACGAGCACCAGAGTCCCTTTTGAAAACCTCTAAGCACATTTCTAGTCTTCAGTCTTCTTTTGCCCATTCACACCCCTTCATACACTGATGGCAGCCATTTGGGGTTAAGTATCTGGCCCAAGAACTCATCGACATGGACTAGAAGTGTTGGGGAAGGAGCCAACACACTTACTCTGATCCACAGCAGCCGCAAGTTCTACCCCAGTCTACCCCACTCAGTCCTGGTCCTGGTCCTTTTGTACCTCCAGCAGCGTGGTGTTGGAGTTGTCTCCCAGGAGGGACCAGTGCATCGGGCTGGTCTCTCCTAGAGGCCTTGCTGGAGTCTGAGCTGAAAGAGTTGCTGGTGAATCTGCAGGATTTGTCTGATTTCTTGTTCTAAAATATTGATATCCTATTGCCATCAAAAATCCAGTATTGTTTTGCATTTTGTGTTTTGTACCCATAAAACTCTCCAAGTACCTAAAGGCCGAACAAATTATCACTGGTCAATATAACTGGTAATATTCCAGCCTTATCATATGGGACAACCAAATCTGCTAAATGCAAACGTGCTACGATTGAGAGGGATGTAGACATTATTATATTGTGTCTTAAGAAGTATACATGTTACATTACATTTCATTTAGCTGACGCTTTTATCCAAAGCGACTTACAATAAGTGTATTTCACCGTGAGTACATGTTGAAAATAAACACGGCATGGTGGCCCCTGCCATCACTGTATGAATGGAGTGGTTGGAAGACTAGAAAAGCGCTGTACAAGTACAGTCCATATACCATTTACATGCTCTGCGATTGACTCACAGTCTGGAGCTGCATCCTCAGCTGGTTGTTGGTGAATTTGAGGGATCTGGCTATGGCCTGGAGATAGTATATCAGCATGCTGAAACACACAGGGCCAAAGTCAAGATGACCTGTTGATATTATAGTGTGTGTGTGTGTGTGTGTGTGTGTGTGTGTGTGTGTGTGTGTGTGTGTGTGTGTGTGTGTGTGTGTGTGTGTTCTTGTTCCTCTATTCCGGTGGGGACCTTGACCTGAGTGCACACAGACCCATGGGGACTCGTGTCACCGTGGGGACCTAAAACGAGGTCCCCACGGGCAAACCCCTCCCATTGGCTTCAGAACAGTGTCTAGATACGCCCCATGCTTTTTTCTAGGAAGTCCCCATGAAACCCTTTTCAAGACAAAAATCTGTGTGACTGTGTATGAAGGCGCCCCTAGAGTATACACAGGGTACTGCAGTCCCCACGAGGTCGGTTGTTCTTGAAGTGTGCATCGCTGTTTGTTCACTCTCTTTCGCCCCCTATTGGTCAAAAGTAGTATTTAAGTTTGGCAATTCATTTAAAACTTTATCTTGATTTGTAAATATAAATACACAAATACATATATAAATAAATACTAAATATATATGAATATTGATATTACTATAGTTGCTATTAATATTTAACTTTTGTATAATATTTAATTATTATTAATGATCTCATCATTGATATTAATAACAGCAATAATAATAATAGATCTAAAACTATATTTGATTTCTTATGCCATGTCAGTGGTGTAACATGAATTAATACGGATATTAATAAGGTCTTGTTTTGTTGCACTGTAACTCTGTATTATCGGGCTGCTCTGCTGGGTCTCTCAGGTCTCTACAGTTGATCCAGAATGCTGCAGCCTGCTCCTAAAATCTAAATAAATATCAGTCAGGATGGTTGTACATATTACGCAGCAGGATAAAGAGTAACTCTGAATTTCTTCATTAAATAAAAGATACTAGGACATTTTGGGTTTTACATATTTTTCTGGAAATGATAGCCCTGTAAAATTGTACTGCTGATTAAACATGGTGCAAAACCACTGTAACTGCACTATTATAAATTGCCTTCACAAAAAACTAATATAGAGGAGGTAGAAAAGGGTAGCTGCAGCTTGTGAGAACTGCTGGCACGGAAAAGAAATTACGGTACATGAAAGAGTGAAATGTAGAAGGGCCCACTTTGAGCACTAGCCTGATGAGTAACAACTTTGTTTGGCTAAGTTTCTGTAATTAGTGAAGCATTTTACTGCTGTTTAAGCAAGGTGCAAAAACACTGGAGCAGCACAGTTATGAATTGCCATCACGAGAAACTGATACAGAGGGGGCAGAAAAGGGTACCTGCAGCTTATGTGATCTGCTGGCGCAGAAAAGAAATTACGGTACACGAAAAAGTGAAATGTAGAAGGGCCTACTTTGAGCACTAGCCTGATGAGTAACAACTTTGTTTGGATACGTTTCTGTAATTAGTGAAGCATTTTACTGCTGTTTAAGCAAGGTGCAAAAACACTGGAGCAGCACAGTTATGAATTGCCATCACGAGAAACTGATACAGAGGGGGCAGAAAAGGGTACCTGCAGCTTATGTGATCTGCTGGCGCAGAAAAGAAATTACGGTACACGAAAAAGTGAAATGTAGAAGGGCCTACTTTGAGCACTAGCCTGATGAGTAACAACTTTGTTTGGCTAAGTTTCTGTAATTAGTGAAGCATTTTACTGCTGTTTAAGCAAGGTGCAAAAACACTGGAGCAGCACAGTTATGAATTGCCATCACGAGAAACTGATACAGAGGGGGCAGAAAAGGGTACCTGCAGCTTGTGAGAACTGCTGGCGCAGAAAAGAAATTACGGTACACGAAAGAGTGAAATGTAGAAGGGCCTACTTTGAGCACTAGCCTGATGAGTAACAACTTTGTATAGCTAATTTTCTGTAACTAGTAAAGCATTTAAGCAGAGTAAAATTAGCAAACTATATAGTATACTAGCAGATAATCGCTAGTTTACTAATTCTACTCTGCTTAAATGTTACGAAAGATGGTCGCAACGGCAAGCTTGTGGCCAGCAGCAGCGCTCGATGTAACGGTCCCTCGGCCTAACTCCCTGTCTGCTCAGGAGAAAGATAAGCTAGCTAGCTCAGTAGCTAGTCTTCTGGCTGAGCTAAGTCTGCTCTCTTCCCAGTAAGCTGCAACAACACTTAACAGCCCCACACACATGTGTATGACAACATAAAATATGTACTAGCATTAGCTCTTCAGCTAACAATATCACACCAAAAAAGAGGTCATAGTGGAAAACTAATCATCACTAAATAGAAGTGTTAGCACTGGTAGTCCTGTTAGAAGTGCAGCTAGAACAGCCAAAAGAAAAAGCCGAAATACTAACAGCATCATAATGAGTATAGTCTGGGCTTCCTCAAGGTAATTTGGCACAACAAGAAACTATAGACAATAAGGCCCAGTCTAGAGCATCTGTCTGAGGCCTGATGGACTTGCAGTGATGCTAGGCATTAGTGACAACGAGCTCCTTACAATCATTACACAGTTGTATGTGTGTGTATATATATATATACATATATATATATATAGGGAAAAGACTTAATATCCTCTCTCCGACTACTGATGAAGATATATACGCACACAGTATAATGTGTATGTATTTACACAAATGCCACCAGAGAAGGACTCAGCGGCTCACGGTTAACTGGACCAATGGTTCTGGCATTCCAGAATGAAGAAAAACAGCACTATGATTTATTTATGTATCCATGTATTCCGTTCATCGTCTTTAAGATAATTTTTTTGTCAAACCTTTCTATGCCTTTTCCATCTCCAGGACATTACATGCATTTATATGCAAGAGCATCTGTATAATACAGTGCATCCATAAAGTATTCACAGCGCTTTACTCTTTCAACATTTTGTTATGTTACAGCCTTATTCTAAATGGATTAAATTAATTTTTTCCCTCAAAATTCTACACACAATACCCGATAATGACAAAGTGAAAAAAGCTTTTTTCAAATGTATTAAAAATAAAGAACGAAAATATAACACGTACATAAGTATTCACAGCCTTTGCTCAATACGTTGTTGAAGCACCTTTGGCAGCAATTACAGCCTCAAGTCTTCTTGAGTACGATGCTACAAGCTCGGCACACCTATTTCTGGGCAGGTTCTCCCATTATTTTTTTGCAGAACCTCTCAAGTTCCATCAGTTAGATGGAGAGCGTCGGTGCACAGCGATTTTCAGATCTCTCCAGAGATGTTCAGTCGGGTTCAAGTCAGGGCTCTGGGCCCCTCAAGGACATTCACATAGTTGTCTTGAAGCCACTCCTTTGTGGTCTGGGCTGTGTGCTTTGGGTCGCTGTCCTCTTGGAAGAGGAACCGTCGCCCCAGTCTGAGGTCCAGAGCTCTGGAGCAGGTTTCATCCAGGAGGTCTCTGTACATGCTGCATTCATCTTTCCCTCAATCCTGACTTGTCTTCTAGTTCCTCCCGCTAGAAAACATCCCCAGAGCATGATGCTGCCACCACCATGCTTCACTGTAGGGATGCTGTTGGCCAGGTGATGAGCAGGGCCTGGTTTCCTCCAAACAGGACGCTTGGCATTCAGGCCAAAGAGTTCAATCTTTGTTTCATCAGAGAATGTTGTTTCTCATGGTCTGAGAGTCCTTCAGGTGCCTTTTGGCAAACTCCTTTATAGAGCAACGCTGGAGCTCTGTCAGAGTGACCATCGGGTTCTTGGTCATCCCCCTGCCTAAGACCCTTCACCCCGATCGCTCAGTTTGGCTGGGCGGCCAACTCTAGGAAGAGTCCTGGTGGCTTCCATTTCCGGATGATGGAGGCCACTGTGCTCATTGGGACCTTCAATGCTGCAGACATGTTTCTGGACCCTTCTCCAGATCTGTGCCTCCATACAATTCTGTCTCGGAGGTCTACAGACAATTCCTTGGACTTCATGGCTTGGTTTGTGCTCTGACATGCACTGTCAACTGTGGGACCTGATATAGACAGATGTGTGCCTTTCTAAATCATGTCTGATCACCTGAACATAGCAGGGTGGACTCCGGTCAAGGTGTAGAAACATCTCAAGGATGATCAGTGGAAACAGGATGAACCTGAGGTCAATTTTGAGTGTCATGGCAAAGGCTGTGAATACTTACATGTGAATACATGTACATGTTATATTTTTGTTCTTTATTTTTTAATAGATTTTCAAAAATGTCTCAAGAACCTTTTTCACTTTGTCATTATGGGGTGTTGTGTGTAGAATTGTGAGGAAACATATTAATTTAATCCATTTTGGAATAAGGCTGTAACATAACAATGTGGAAAAAGTGAAGCGCTGTGAATACTTTCCGGATGCACTGTACATTCTAATATCAAGAAAAGTTTCTTGCACTTTGACCTAATTGAAATTTAAAGATACATCATGTAAAACCTGCGAAGCATTTAAGCAAGGGAAATTAGCAAGCTAGCTAGCAAACTAGCAGACAACCCACTAGTTAGCTAGCTTGCTAATTCTACTCTGCTTAAATGCTTTACTAGTTACAGACGATGATCAGCTGGTGGCCAACAGCAGTGCTCGGTGTAACGGTCGCTCTGTCTAACTACTGAGGCCTACTCAGGAGAAAGATAAGCTAGCTTGCTCAGTAGCTAGCCATCTGGCTGAGCTAAGTCGGCTCTCTTCCCAGTGAGCTGCAACAACACTTAACAGCCCCACAGACATGTGTTATCATTATGACAATGGAAAACCGCTGAATGTCCTATTCTATATCTATGGTTGCATCCCTTGTAGCTAGCAACGCTCATTGTTTGGTAGATTATTACATTACATTTCATCCAGCTGACGCTTTTATCCAAAGCGACTTACAATAAGTGCATTCCACGGTTACAAACAAGAATCAGAACAACAAGAATCAAGAAGGTACAATTTCATCAAAAAGTTCAACTACAAAGTGCTATCAGTAAGAGCCATTCCAGTGCTACTAAAGTGCTACTTTCTTTATTCCAGGTATAGTCGAAAAAGATGAGTTTTTAGTTTGCGACGGAAGATGTAGAGACTTTCTGCTGTTCTGATGTCAATGGGGAGCTCATTCCACCATCGAGGAGCCAGGACAGAGAACAGTCGAGACTTTGTTGAGTGTTTAGCTCGCAGTGACGGAGCTACAAGCCTATATTGTTGTAACAATTGACTGTATGGTGGATACAGGAACATATGAAAGAAGGAGCAGGCTTTGCTCTTTGCTTATCCACTTGGGCTTCATATCGAGATTTGGAGACTTGTAGTGCACCCACTGACCAATCATGTCGTTGGCACAATCATTTTGACTATGTCTATAAGGATGGTGCCAGTGCAGCTCATCTTCTGGCAGAGTGCAACAAATCCTGAGTCACCAGATTACTCAAAGAATTGGAATTACATCCAGTTAACTACGGTTTCTATGTTTTGTGTACCACAACAACTATATCTACTATCTGTAGATCCGTCTTCAGGAAATTACATGAAATTATAAGCAAGATCATATGTATAATACATTATATTTTCAAGTTCCCTACACTTATTTATAAAATACATTCATAAATACTTGTTCTGTTGAATACAAGGGCTTATAAATGGTTGTAGTTTGTTTTTATGAATATCAATGTTTGTATAATTTTTTAATAATGCTTCTATTGATTAACTTCATTAGAAATGCTTGTGTCAATTCAATCTCCTTTTTTAGATTTTATTTAAATTTGTACATATTTTATACTAAATTCTAGTAATACCGCCTCACATAAGCAGGTAATTGATATAAACCGTATATTTTAGCAATTACTATTACCTGTCTAAGTTATTAACATGGATCCTGAGCTTCCTCTTGCTCAGTGACCAAAGGGTTGGGGGATGGGCGTGGACACGTGGGGACGGTGAAAGTCATGTTCTGTGTAAAGTATCATACGTTTCTGTTCTGATACATCACACACACATCCTGACTTGTACTGTCCCCACTGTGACCACGGCCCATGAGGACGGTGAAAGTCATGTTCTGTGTAAATGATCAAACGTTTCTGTTCTGAGCCATCACACACATCATGACTTGTACTGTCCCCATTGTGACCACGGCCCGTGAGGATGGTAAAAGTCCGGTTCTGTGTGACATTTCAAGTTTCACTTCTGGCTTAGTCCCGCCCCTCCTCAGCACATGCGCTCGGGCCTGCATCAGATTGCAGGCAGCTCTACACGTGACCTGACGGCACAAATCTTGATGGAAATGGTGAGTTTTTAATGCTTATACTCCTTCCTAATGTCACATTACACTGTTACTGTTCGTACTGCTTGTATATGTACTGCATATATACACAGAGCTATGTTGTAATGTGATAGGACTAGCTAATGTTAGCTAACACTAAGCGAGCAGCTAACGGCACATGCGCCAAAGTCAAGTGAAACTGACCTGAGACCAGCCTTCAATTATCTAATTACGGTTAACTATAAATATATAATTTACACATCGTGGGAGTTTTACAGTTGCAATATAATGGGATTTAGATATTTATTAGAACTGATGTTTTATCATTATTATCTTTTCACACTGAATGTTAGTATTATGCTCAACAAAGTGATGTATTTATGTAGTTTTTGGAACAAGGGGGATTTTCTCATCTCCCAAGCTGCGAATATACATAATATAAAGAATATAGAGAGCATGATGAACACAGAGAGAGAGATAGAACTATGATAGAACTAGTGTAGCCTCATGCACATAGTCAGTCCTTCCGTTGTTCGAAAGTATAATTGACTTACCAAATATATATTAACATTGGAAAAATGTTATAATCTTCCCTAAATTCACATAAATGTCATGTCAGATCTACCTTTAAACGGCAAATACCTCCGAGGCCTCAATTTTGATTATTCAATTACAAAAATTGTTCAAGTTTCACACCAGACCTTTGCTATTACCACAGATTATCTTGAAATAACAAAGTTGCACTCAGGTTAAAACATTATATTGTTACAGCTGTATTACAATGAGATCAAATTAGTCACAGTCAACTTTTAAAATGTAGTATTTTTTTCACATGTATGCGGATATAGTAATTCAAATGGCCATGGGTTTTGAGTTAGAATATTTAGCCTCATAACAGAAATAGATCTCGTTACTATAATTTGACCGAGAATAAAGTCTTATAAGACCAGACTTTAGTCTCGGTCAAATTGGGATAATAGCAGCTCAGGTGATATCTAAATGATTCATGTCATAATTTTAATTACAAATTCTACCACGACAGCTTGAAATACTGAGTATTGTGACATGTTTAATTTGGACTGAATGTGTCCTTTTTTGCTTACAGGAGGATGGAGCATGTTTTTCATCCGCTGGTGGCAGCTCTGAATGCACAGGTGAGGAGGGGAGGGGGTTGTATATTGAGGTTTGTAGGAAGTTGTTTGTAAAAGTGTAGAATATTATACTAAATACATAAAGGAGTCTATACGTTTGCTATCCCTAACTGATCATACTCTCTGGGTTTAGGTCATACAACTATTTAAATAGGAATGCAAATGAAACACATTTTTTCCATCAAGGTTTGAACAGCCTCATGTTGCCGTTATTAGTTCATCGTACACCATATTAATATTTTAATCCTCTGTAATATATTTGCAGGCGCTGATGACTTTGACCCTGACCAGAAGGAAGAGGTAGGATGTCTTTGGGTTCTTGTTTGACAGTTAACCTGCTCGACTGTGTAACTATAATAGACATCAAAACAATGATACAGTATTTAATTTCTTACAGACTACAGCTAGTTAATCACACATATTCAACGTGTTACTACAATGTTTTCCACTGAATTCTATTCTAAATATTCACTAGACTCTTGTCTAATAGCAGACCACTACTTAAATGAAAACGGATGTAGTCGTTGTCTTGGATGGACGAATAATTAAACAGATAAAATGCTGAAATATACTTGGGTGGTGGCCTATATACCTGGTACGTATCTGTTTCAAGTGTGTAGGTCAAGTGATTGAGTCAGGTTCTCCAGCTGCATAAAGTAAGAGAATGTTGTGTCTGGCTGGTAATATATGGTCCACCCCTCTGAAATCTTATTTGAATAATATCAGCTTTTACCATCACACAGAAGATTTAGTTTGATGTTTGACTGCAGAACTCAGTTCCTCAGTCTGTTAAACTGCCATCAGTTTAAGTTCAAAGTAAAATGTTCCTGTGTACCAAAAGTATTGAATATTAAAGGGAGCAAGATTTTTAGATTATGTCAATGTGCAGCCATAATGATAGCTAAGAGATCTTAGAATGAGGCGGTGCCTTTTAATTAATTCAATTGTTTGCATTGGAGCCACTTATTCCTAATGTTGGATGTAATATAAGTTGTAGGGTTTATTCTTTGATTATTTATGTAAAACAGCATACATACACAAGAATAAGCAATGTTTTCCACATAATTTGATTATTTGTGGCCTAGTGGCTGTTAATAAACCTGAGCAGCCTGCCTGAGTAAAGTCTGTTAAATAAAATCTGATTGAGGCCTCCATGCAACAGCTTATTTTTAATTTTGTAGGTAGGTAGCCTGTCTAAACATTTTCTGATGTTTCTTTTTAAGGAAGAAAACCAGTGGTCCAGTGACAGTACCATTATTCTTGACCCCACTCCAGATGATGTTGATGAGGACATCAGTGTTCCAGAGCTCAGGAGAACCGACAGTGTAATTGTAAGTTTATTTGCAAAACTTTACATTCTAACATGAGAAGGGCCAGATTTACTGCAATCAGGGTATTTTCCTGCATCGAAGACACAGTGAATACAAAGTAACAGCCACATTTTTTATAGAAAAGTCAAACTGGTGTTGCAAAATGCCTTCACAGCAGTTTGCTGCCCCTGTGTCTACTTGCGTCCATTTGCGTCTTTGCATTGACTTTGGCAATAAGAATAACACATATTCAGTGTAAGAAAGTAATGCTGTGAATCTCACATCAATAGATGACCGTCGTGACTCTCTTTAACAGATGTCATGGTACTTCTATTATATATCAGGCCAATACCTGGCTAAAACGTAATATAAGATCTATGAAGGCCAATCCCTGTCATAATTGGAGAGCGCAAATGAGCTCCACGCGCGCGTGCAAATCCCAAACTGCGCGCGTAATTTACTTTGACGAGCGCTTTTACGTCACTCCGCGAGCAAATGTCTCTCTCTCTCGCGAATGTTTAACCTGCTCGCTCGCGAAGCTTCAATCTGACAGTAAGTGGGCGCAGCCAGTCACCATCGTATCTCAACATCTAATTGGTTACAATCCTTGTCTTTGGATTGGCTGGATATCACATCCAGGAAGAGACGGATGAACCCAGTCTTATACACAGAGGACACATATATAACGCACAGTGTAATGAGTGGGCCAGTCTGACAGTAACTCCCGGGTCACTTTTTCCCCCAGTCCGCCCCTGATCAACTGTGTATATGTACCCACTGTGTATATGTATCCACTGTAGCGGTTGTGTACTCCCTCCCTCTTGCGTTGTGTTATTAATTCAGTCACACTTGATCTTGTATTGGCTCCAACCGGCTGTTTAAACAGGCAGAAAGCTCCAGTAGACTTGTGGCACAGAGATTACGTACTGGCAACGTAACAGACACACACACACATTAGCTTCCTCATAGCCCACCTCGTGGTAACAAGCCCCGGAACACGGAGATAACGTACTGGCAACGTAACAGACACACACATTAGCTTCCTCATAGCCCACATCGTGGTAACGAGCCCTGGAACACGGAGATAACGTGCTGTGTACTGGGTCACACCCACATTAACACCCACATGTCTGTAGACCCACATACAAAGACATGGCTCAGTCTCTACTGGGTGCTGTAGACTGGGTTCATCTGTCTCTTCCTGGATGTGTATGTATGTGATATCCAGCCAATCCAAAGACGAGGATTGTAACCAATACGATGGTGACTGGCTCCGCCCATCTAAATCTACTCAAGAGCGAGCAGGTTACAGACACGAGCGCAGATTGAAGCTTCGCGAGCGAGCAGGTTAATAATGCGCGAGAGGAACTTTTACTCGCGGAGTGATGTAAAAGCACTCGTCAACGTAAATTACGCGCGTGGCTGGTTGATTTGTGCGCGCGCGTAGAGCTCATTTGCGCTCTCCAATTATGACAGGGATTTGCCTTCATAAAGATATCTCTCTCTCTCAAGATTTTGAAGTATGCACACTGTGAATGTTGTTCTGTAGTCAAGTTTAAAAAATGGCCTTTTCTAGTTTTAGTCTAGTTGTTATTGTTTTGTCTGGACCTTTATGAACATTAAGTGCTTGTATTAAATATATTAAAAGGCTTTTATTCTCACTTTGCTTGCGCCTTAATAGGTTCGTCGGATGAAAAGATGCCGCTGGTTGGGGAGGTCTCTGGCAAATCACACACAACAAAAGGTAATCTGTTCAAAGTGTATTCAGTTTCTCCCCTGGGGTTCAGTGCGTGGGGTATTTTTAAAGTTATTTAGCGAGTCCACTGACATGAGATGGGTTTCTGACAGTTGTTCTGTTGTAGATGTTGAGTTAAGTTTAATCAAATTAATCAAGAATTTTGACTCTCCTCTCACCTGTCTTTTCATACTCCCCTGTCATCCTGTTTAATAATCAAAATTAAGTAATTTCATTACATAACTTCATATATATAGGAGACAAAACATGTGTAGCAACTCATAATGTAATAACTGCTCATACTGTAGTGTCATCCACAGAATAGAGAAACTTTAATAAGAACTGTGTGCTCTTGTTCTAGCAGGTTTTGAATCTAACAAGATACTATATTTGAGAAAAACCTTTAGGTACTTGCACTTAAATTGAGTATTTTCATTTAACTCAATACCTCTAGTTATTTCAGAGGGAATTCACTTTTTTTATATTTTTCAATTTTAGTTACTAGTTGAACTACTTTGTAGATTCAGATTCTCTCCAAAATATAGATACAACTAATAAACTATGATATATCATTAAGTAGTGTGTATTAATAAGTGTATTAAGTAGTTAAAATTAGCTCCACCATTACCAGCTGCAACATTAAAGTTATCAACACATCAATGCATCAATAATATTATCCAATGATTTCAGCCTACCGTAAATATATTATTTTTCTGCATAGAGAGTATTCTTTAACGTTCGATACATAGAGGCATATATTTATGCTATCTCTGTGTTTGTATCACAGGCAAGCACATGGTTTTAGCATATTAAAGTAACTGCCATCATTATGAATGAAAAATAATTCCACATGCTAAGAATCATCCAGTATATTCAATTGAGAATCATCTCTGTAAAGGACTCATTTCTTCAGATATCTCTTAGTCTTATATTTTGTCACATTCAGGAGGCTTCGTCAGCTTAAAACTGATTGATGAAAATGTCTTCTCCACTAAACGGACAATGTCCAGTTGTTTTACATGATGTTAGTGTTGGTAAACATCATACTTATGCAACTACCGTCTATATTTCTATTGCTAGTTCTATTTCAGGTGTTACTGAAACACCTGAAATAGTGGTTAGCAAGTCTGTCTTTCAATCAGAGGGTCGGCGGTTCGATCCCAGGCTCTGGTAATCGTGTCCATGTCCATGTGTCCTTGAGCAAGACACTTAACCCTCATTGCTCACCGTTGTTGTGTCTACGGTCTACTGTATAGCATGTAAGTCGCTTTGGATAATAGTGTCAGCTAAATGAAATGTAATGTAAATACATACATTACTGCAACTACAGCTTGATCTCCTAGTAATTCTGGTATTATGAGTACTGCTACAGTCAATACCTGTTGTCATCACAGCCTCATTACTTGCTGGTTTTTGAATAACATGTAATTTCTGTCTCGTTTGATTCAGGGTCCAAAAAAACTAAAATGGACAAACGAAGAAATCCAGGCTGTCGAGAAAACACTTATGGACCACATCAACTCTGGGAAAGTGCCTGGAAAAACTCAGTGTCTGGACTGCATTGAGGCGTCAGGATTTGCACTTAAGGGTAGGAGTTGGGTGGGTGTCAAATATTATGTTAAACATCGCAATGATGCGTTAAAGCGAAAGTCTATTAGGTAAGTTTTTTACATTCATCACTTGACTTAAAAGCAGCTGCAATACCCCATACCAGAGTGGTTGCTGTTGTGTTATTGTGGAAGCGTTCACCTTATTGTATTATGGCTATTGTGTTAATGCTGTAATGTTTGTCTTTTTGTACTATTTCTAAGGCTATATTGATCTGGTTGTATCATATCACTTCCTCACTTTGAGGAAGTAGTTTTTGTTTCCTTTATGGTTAATAAACCACTTTTGTTTATCCGTTTGTTGCCTGTGAGTCAACTTAGTTCAACTTAAATACAAAGCACTTAATATTGCAGTATCACAACTGTAATGCTTTCAACCGTAATATTCACTGCTGTACGGAACAATATTGGTGTTATATTTCTGAAAGATCCACAGAACCTTTAAATACAGCTGTGAAGTTTGAACATTTATATTGAGTGGAGTTTAATATACACAGATAATGAGTCATTATACAAGTAAAACATTTAATGGTGAATATACAAATGCAATATGAATTGAATTAACAAAATATAATACAGAAAACAAAAACAATGTATTAAGCTGCTCAGTGTTTCTAAAACCATATCCTCCATTGCATACCTTTTATATAGGATTGTAAGTGGAACGAATAGACGAATATTTAACAGTGTCACCTAGTGGTGGTTTGTGTTATGACACAATAGGAGCGTCCCCACCGGAATAGAAAAACCAGACAAAAATTAAGTTTTATAAATTTGAGACATTTTGTTATTTGAGTTCATATTTTGGTTCCCAGGACCCCCAAAAAATTTATGTGATCAAAAGTATGCTGTTATTCCATTTAGAAAGTGGTGTCCCCACGGGGCACATCTGTGCAGGCATGTCTCACGGGGCACGATTACAAGTATGTGTGTGTGTGTGTGTGTGTGTGTGTGTGTGTGTGTGTGTGTGTGTGTGTGTGTGTGTGTAGTCTTACAACAGCAGCAGCAGTGCTGGCAGCACTACGACAGGGCTAGTGACGTAACTCATCACTTTACTGAACCACAGGGGGAAATCACTGGCCACTGTCTCAGAGATGATGTCATAAATCTTTTCTTGACCACTGAAACACACATTGAAGTACTTTTATGGAAACGATATAACAATATAAACACAATAGCACATCTCAGGGTTCAGGTTAAAGCTCCTCTTTTAAATGTGGAGACCTGATATTGCACACACAGCAGACCCTTTCTTGCTCCACATAACATTGATTTGTAAATGTAAGGTATAGATCATGTCAGAGATTCAGTTACATGTGTAATGTTTCAATGTGTAAATAAGCTACTCTTTGGAAAACACAAAAGAGGTTTTTTCTTTCAAGGATAGGAGGCCAACAGTCTTTACAGGGCGAGGGGAATATTAATCACAGCACTTCCTTTCAACAACACACATCTTTTGGCGCTATAAACTGTTTTTACCTGAATGGTCCACAGTGCTGTGAAGGTCTGTATCTCACGATGGCAAAGACGGTGGGCAGCATACACAGAAACAGCATGAAAAGCAACATAGCCAAGTAGAAATTGTTTGATCTGAACAAAATAAGCAAAGCAAAGACAACATTGGTGTTTGAACATGTTCCCGTCCATATTGTTTTCAGGCCTTTTCTCTTTGTTGCTTTTTGAACAATCTGTCGAACAATTCAACAAAATGCTAAATAAATTGAAGTAATTGTGGGAAGAGTAGTATAGGATGCCGCTACTGTATGCTGGGACACCATTGTTCTTACAAGACCGGTAATACTTTGTTACTCTGACATTATATATCCTTAACCTCAGCCTTACATCTCATTGCAATTCGAATAGCATGGACTTGAGTTCTTTATAACATTTTGTGTTTACATCAAATAGTAAAATTAAAATTACATTTTTGCCTCTTGGAACAGACATCAATTAACTGATTTTAAAGCCACATTTTCTGAATTAAGCTTCCATTTCTTTATAGCCAGTTCTCCAAACACTCACAAAACTATCCCTGTTGTTGTATGTTCTCACTTACATAGCGACACAATTCATTGTTTACACAGTAATATACTGTCATGACAGGTGTTGTGCTTGTTTGAGTGGGATACACTTTCTACAGTGTTCAGCTTTGATTATACATTAGCACCTGTGAAGAACAACTGACAAACACGTCTTCCATTGTAGTTTGAGGCCAGAAACACGGACTGATTTGATGATTCTAGAACTAAGTCCATATTATTGCCAACAGACATGTTGTCAGGGTTACACAGTGCAGCAGTAAAGCGAAGGGTTACTACACCTTATTCACTATCAGCAACGTGTCACTAACAGTCTCTCTCATCCAGCGCAACTGCATCTAATGGCTCACATTAAATGTTCACTCAGATGTATGGTGGGCTGTATGTGTAGGTGTGTTGGTGTGTGTGTGTGTGTGTGTGTGTGTGTGTGTGTGTGTGTGTGTGTGTGTGTGTGTGGCTGCTCGGATTTTCCACCACATCTGGGAGTGACTGATAAGGACTGAAAGAGGCCATGACAGCCTTGTTACATAAATCTAGAGTGAGCTGAGGGCCTTAGGCCTGTGTGTGTGTGTGTGTGTGTGTGTGCGCGTGCATGCGTGTGTGTATGTGGTGTGTGTGTGCTTGTGTGAGTAATGTAGGACTACACACTGATTTGTTACCACCATTGCAGAGCTGGAAAAGTAAACCATTAGTTATAATAAATAATGAGAAAGGTTTGCTGGTCAATGTGTGAATTTCCTCGGAGGGTCCCGTCTCCCAATATGCATAGTATGCCTCTCTCTCACTCTCTCTGACCCGACACACATGCACACGCTCACACCCGTAGAGCAGGGTCATCCTTCCATCGGTGGTTCGATCCCCGGCTCCACTAGTCCATGTCAATGTGTCCTTGGGCAAGAAACTAAACCCCACATTGCTCTTGCAGGCTGTTCCTGCAGTTTGTGAAAGGGTATTAATATGTAGATATTCCTGATGGCACCTTGCATGGTAGCTCCTCCCATCAGATTCAGAATCAGCTTTATTGGCCCTGTGTGTTTACACTCACATGGAATCAGTGTAAGAATGGGTGAAGGATTAAAACACCTATCCAAAGCTTACCCAAAGTCAATTGAAAGCTGTTCATGAACCATTTGGAGTACATGCATGGTTTTGGTCTCTTTTGAAAGGTAGCACTCGGACGTTTTTTCACAACAGTCAAAATCACTGTAAGTGCTACTGGCATTGAGTAATATAAGTTTGAATTCACTGAAGTAGAAGGTTTTTATTTATGCACACTTGTCTTCCATCAAGCTCACCACACAGCAGTATATCTACTACTGCTCATCCACTTATCATCATATCGTTTAGCCAGCCACAGTGCTATATGCTTCAGGAAATTTAGTCCTTGTGTAAAATGATCAATGAACTTGACAACTCAAAGCCTTGTTAAACTACAGCATTCACCCATTCACACCAATTCATACACTAAAGCAGGGGCTACAATGCAAATTCAACCTGCCCATCATGTTTAAAGTAATTCACATTCAAATGCCAATTTCACAGCCTTCTGAAGCAATTTGGGGTATAGTGTCTTGCCCAAGGACTCGTCGACATGGACTAAAGGAGCCAGGGTTCAAACTTGCCAAGCCAATTGGAAGACTACCCACTCTATCTCTGAACCACAGTTGGCCCTGCCGCTTCCAGCAAGCCACACCATTCCCACTCCAGTCTCTCCAGCTATTGCCACACTTAGCCTACTGCCTTTGAAGCAATTAATCCTTCTTTTGATCTTCAACTCCTGAGTCTGTGTTGCAAAAAATATACGGGTATGAACATTTAGTTATAGTGGTCCAAGAAAAAATCTGCAATAAATTGCCCATTGATGAAATTAAACCCATAACTTTTGGTCATCTACATTCTGAAAAAAATGCTCTCCACTGTTTACTATGAAATAGTGTGTAAATGTGATATGTCAACTTTGTTATCAAAGTATCACAACACCAAAAAGTTATTAGTGGCATTAACGTCATTTTGTATAAGACTACATTCAGGAGTTTTCCCTTTATGCATTATGACAGATTCATCATAACACTGATCAGGGAATTAATTCACTTTTCTAATAATCACACAGACATAGACAGACACAAAAGACACAGACATAATAATCACAGACATAATATACAGACAAAATATAAACAGGACAAAGATAAACAGAGATGATTAACACATACACAATAGAAAGACATAATAGAAAGACATAGACAGACAATACACACGGACATAATAGACACATACAAAATACAAACAGACACAATAGACAAACATAATAATCACAGACATAATATACAGACAAAAAAGAAACAGACAAATAGAAACAGACATAATAGACAGAAATATTAGACACAGACACAATAGACAAACATAATAGACAGATAATCACAGATATAATAAACACAGCCATAATACACAGACATAATAAACACAGACATAATATACACAGACGTAATATACATGGGAAGAGCGACTTGCTCGATCTGAACCCGAGCGGTGTTTTGTTATTGGACTTCTGTGCTAGCCACGGTTTGTCCATAACAAACACCATGTTTGAGCATAAGGTGGCTCATAAGTGTACCTGAGCCTTTCGGGCTTGGTTGGCCCAGGGGTCTCCTGAAGCAGCTGACAGGTACAGGCAGGCCAGAAGGACTGCAGCTGCGGTGGTCAGGATGCTAAAACTCGGGAATGGAGGAGTTCGGGGAGGCCATGGAGAAGGACTTTCGGTTGGCCTCACGGAGGTTCTGGCCGAACATCCGACAACTCAGGCTGTTATCAGTGGGCGAGGGAGGCTGCTGACTGATATCGTTGGGCAGTTGAAAGAGCACTTTGAGGAACTCCTAAACCCGGCCAACATTTCCCCTGAAGAAGGGCCAGCACCTGAAGACTTGGGGGTGGTTGCACCCATATCCCTGGCAGAGGCCACTAAGGTAGTCAAAAGAATGAAATCCGCCCTGAGATGCTGAAGACGCTGGACATTGTTGGCGCCTCTTCAATGTCGCATGGGGGTCAGGAACAGTGTCCATGGACTGGCAGACCGGGGTGGTGGTTCCCATCTTCAAAAAGGGCGACTGGAGAGTGTGCTCAATCTATCAGGGTATCCTGGGAAAAGCTTATGCCAGGGTGCTGGAAGGGAGGCTCTGACCGTTTTTCGAACCTCGGATTCAAGACAAATTTTTTGCAGATGATGTGGTCCTGTTTGCCTCCTCGGATCATGATCTCCAGCATTCACTGGGGCGTTTTGTGAAGTGGCAGGGGTGAGAGTCAGCACCTCCAAATTTGAGGCCATGGTGCTCTGCTGGAAACCAGTGGATTGTTCCCTCCGGCTGGGGACGGAGTGCCTACCACAAGACCCAGGAGTTCAAGTATCTTGGGGTTTTGTTCACAAGTGAGGGTAAAATGGAGCGGGAGATCGACAGGCGTATAGGTGCGGCTGCAGCAGTAAAACAGGCGTTGCACCGGGCCGTCTTGGTGAAGAAGGAGCTGAGCCGAAAGGCGAAGCTCTCAATTTACTGGTTGGTCTACGTCCCAACCCTCACCTATGGTCATGAACTTTGGTAAGGAGCTCGGACATCAGAAGGGAGCTTTGAGGTTAGTTGTTGCAGGCTATGGGTCAACTCAGGGCCCAAAGAGACCTCTAACCTATAAATGATTTGCTGCCAGGGCCAACATTAGGATCAGTGATATACTGCTCGATTTCAGTCGCATCACCAATGATTATGTTATGTATCTAAGATGCTCAGTACTGTAAACAAGTGGAAATTAGTTTGACATGGTTGTTCTCTGATAATCAGTCATTTCTGTTGGCAGATTCCCCATTAGTTTAGACCAATAGTACGTTCTGTATGTATGCTTTATTTATCTGCAAAGGTTATCATTGCAGATGCACATGCAGTTAGATATTAGTATTAATTGGATGTCAGTGTGGTGACATCAATACATTTGACTTTTCAATATGTTATTCTTGATATCAGCAAAGATAAATGACACACAGTCATATACAGCACATTAACAGCACACATATACATAAAAGCACAAACGTGTGTGTGTGTGTGTGTATGTGTGTGTGTACGTGGATGTAAGACCTGGAGGCTCGGAACACCTGCTGATGGGGGACATTACAGGTGAGGACAGCCCAGCTTCTCAGATACATAAGACCAATCAGCTTCAACACGTTGAAAGCTGGAAGACAGGGAGAAAAAAATGCTCCCATCCTGGAGGAAAGGAGAAAAGGCAGTAACACACACAGAGAGACACCCTGGTCACACCTCATAAAACACATAATTACATCCTGTGGCTCATAGTTTCGCTTCATTGTGTCCATTGCTGCAAGGCGACATTTCTGAAATGAGTGCAGGATATACAGTGGAACCAGACACAGGGGTGTAATGGAGAGATCATAAAGGGCCCCATTCCTTTAAACAGGGTCAAGGAGACTGGTCAGCACCAGCCAGACTATTACCTCTGAATTACATCTTCTATTACACACACAGTCAAGGCCAAGGTGATACAGTGGAATTAAAGAGATATCGATTTAACTTTGTCAATTAATTTTGATACATTTTCGGACTTACCAGATCATCCCTTGGTTGTAAATCAGATGCAAAACATTCTCTGCTATTTTGAATTCTCCATATTCAGGCTGAGAAAAGACAGAAAAATCATTGTGTTGTGTTTTTTTCCTTTCAGTTTTTCCACCATAGAGTACTTAAATTATGCATTAAATGCTTTTTCAGTGGCCCTATGCTTAAAACTATAATGTTCTAGGTCCCCCTTTAGTGTCAGTTTTTGATGTGTTTCCACTCATCACATGCATGTTGCGTGTCTCAAAATAAACTTCCAACTAAGATTTACTTAGGTTACTTTTGGTAACCTGGTAAGGTTTAGGCACCAGTGTAGGCCTCGGAAAGGATTGTGGATAGGTTAAAATACATAAAATAAGTTGGCCTATATTTGTTGCACAGCTGGTGTAAGTTAAGTATCATAATTACGTCACAAAACAAAGGGTAAAATTGTACAAGCAGAATTGTTCTTATGTGGTGTACAAATTGGACTTGTTTTTTTTGTCCAGACAAAGAATCCTGAGTGTTCCAGTCGTTCGAGTCATGAAGTAGTAATCTAATTTAGATATGCTTTGCTACAGTGCAACGCCTCCCTTTACTCTTGGTCTCTTTTCATTTTTATATATTTTTTACTGCATTAATACTTTTTTTATTAAATGTTTTATAATTGTCAAAATCAACTTAATGTTTTTTGTCTGACAGATATTTGGGAGGTACCTTAATGATTGAAACTTTGGGTCACAATCATGGATTTTCAACTGCATTTAGTTCCCAAACAGCAACATACTGGACTACTGACAGCCCTGCCTTAGACAGCACCATGCCCTCTCAACAAGGATAATTGCACTGGAGAAGAACTCTGAACTCTTCCAGTGTCTCTCGCTGGTGAGTTCAATCGACAGCCGACTCTAAATGACTCCATAAATCTCAGAAACCGACTGTAGACGGGAAGAAACTGTTGGTGTGGCGTGAGGTCTTGGTCCTGATGGACCGCAGCCTCCTGCCAGAGGGGAGGGACACCAACAGTTTGTGTCCAGGGTGAGAGGGATCAGCTACAATCTTCCTCGCCCACTTCAGGGTCCTAGAAGCAGTGGCGATTCTAGAAAATTTTACATGGGGTGGCAGAAGGGTGGCAAGTTGAAATGCAAGGGTGGCATATGACACACACACACACACACACACACACACACACACACACACACACACACACATGCCTGGTGTCTATATATATTTATTTATACAAATCCAGATAGTGAAAACAGACAAGAGCAATGGAATAGCTTAACAGTTAAGTTACATACGTAATGAAAATAAAAACTGAGAAAAAACTGCTATAACATTTTCTGTCAGTCCACCTTACTGTACTAAAGACGTTAGTAAGACGGTTAGCTAAGCTAACAGTGGTAACTTCAAGGCTAGCTAGCACAAGCAAGCTGTATAGCGAGCTAGCTACTGTATGCTACCGACTTTTGCAAGCTAGCAATTAAATAAACGATTGAAATTACAACGGAACTGTCTATCACATATGACCACCCATCACATTTTCTTGATTCACGATTCAGCAGTACTGTACCTTCTTTCATCACTGGAAGCCTACAGTAGGCTTGTCTCCAGTTAGTTGCGGGAGATGGGCAACCACGGTGACGAGAGCAAAGCGGACTCATGGACTCAACCATTTTACAGGGGAGGGGGAACTTAAAGATTTTAGAACAAGTTACCAAAGAGATCAACAGCTTAAGTAGCAAAAATATAATACCATTATATAAATGTGTAGTATATTATAGGAGACACTTCTGACAACCTGGGTGGCAAGTGGGGTGGCAAGCAATTTTTTTAGGGTGGCAGCTGCCACCCCTTGCCACCCCGGTGGTTTCGCCACTGCCTAGAAGCAAACAAGTCCTGGTGGGACGGCAGATTACAGCCAATCACCCTCTCAGCAGAGCGAATGATGCATTGCAGCCTGGTCTTGTCCTTGGCAGTGGCTGCAGCGAACCAGACGGTGATGGAGGAGCAGAGGATGGACTCGATGATGGCAGTGTAGAAGTGCACCATTATTACCTTTGGCAGGTTGAATTTCCTCAGCGGCCTCAGGAAGAACATCCTCTACTGCGCCTTCTTGGAGATGGAGCTGATGTTTAGCTCCCATTTGAGGTCCTGGGTAATGATGGAGCCCAGGAAGCGGAAGGACTCCACAGCTTTGACGGGGGAGTCACACAGGGTGAGAAGGGCTGGTGGGGCTGAGATCTTTCTGAAGTCCACAACCATCTCCACTGTCTTCAGAGCGTTGAGCTCCAGGTTGTTTTGCCTACACCAGGTCACCAGGTGGTCAGTCTCCCACCTGTAGGCGGACTCGTCCCCACCAGAGATGAGTCCAATGTGGGTGGTGTCATATGCAAACTTCAGGAGCTTGACGGACTGGTGACTGGAGGTGCAGCTGTTGGTGTACAGGGAGAAGAGCAGAGGGGAAAGAACACAGGGGGAACCGGTGCTGATGGACCGAGAGGCTGAGACGTGTTTCCCCAGCCTCACGTGCTGCTTCCTGTCAGACAGGAAGTCTGTGATCCACTTGCAGGTGGAGTCGGGCACGTGCAGCTGGGAGAGCTTGTCCTGCAGCAGAGACGGGATGATGGTGTTGAAGGCAGAGCTGAAGTCCACAAACAGGATCCTGGCGTAGGTTCCTGGGCCCGGTGCAATGCCTGTCTTACTGCTGCAGCCGCACCGATACGCCTGTCAATCGCCCCCTCCATTTTACTCTCACTCGTGAACAAGACCCCGAGATACTTGAACTCCTTCACTTGAGGTAGGCACTTCGTCCCCCCACCGGTTTCCGGCAGAGCACCATGGCCTCAGATTTGGAGGTGTTGACTCTCATCCCCGCCGCTTCACACTCGGCTGCAAAACACCCCAGTGAATGCTGGAGGTCACGGTCCGAGGAGGCAAACAGGGTGAGTTACAACAACGACAAACCCTGGTTTACAGCAGAACATAGAAAGCTAAGGCTGCACAAGGATCAAGCATTAAGGAGTGGAGACTTGTACAAAGAGGCAAAATACAGGTTTAGCAAGAAGTTGAGAGACACTAAATGACTGTAGTCTGAGAAACTGCAACACCAGCTCTGAGTAAGTGACTCTGCTTCTGTCTGGAGAGGCCTCAGACAGATCACCAACTACAAGCATAAACCCTCCCCTTCATGAATGACCTCCGCCTGGCAGATGAGCTGCATGAGTTCTACTGTAGACTTGATGACAATGTCCTGACTACATTCCCCACAGCTCCACCAACCAGTCTCAGACCACCAGCACTCATCTCTGACGGGGGACGAGTCCGCCTACAGGTGGGAGTCTGACCACCTGGTGACCTGGTGCAGCCAAAACAACCTGGAGCTCAACATTCTGAAGACAGTGGAGATGTTTGTGGTTTTCAGAAAGATCGCAGCCCCACCAGCCCCTCTTACCCTGTGTGACTCCCCTATTGACGCTGTGGAGTCCTTCCTACAATGGGAGCTGAACATCAACTCCATCACCAAGAAGGCGCAGCAGAGGATGTTCTTCCTGAGGCAGCTCAAGAAATTCAACCTGCCAAAGACAATGATGGTGCACTTCTACAAAGCCACCATTGAATCCATCCCCTGCTCCTCGATCATTGAGTCCATCCTCTCTTACATCATTGAGTCCATCCTCTGCTCCATCATTGAGTTCTTTCTCTGCTCTTCCATCACCGTCTGGTACGCTGCAGCCACTGCCAAGGACAAGAGCAGGCTGCAACGCATCATTCACTCTGCTGAGAGGGTGATTGGCTGCAATCTGCCGTCCCACCAGGACTTGTTTGCTTCAAGGACCCTGAAGTGGGCAAGAAAGATTGTAGCTGACCCCTCTCACTCTGAACCTTGTTGGAGTCCATTCCATCTGGCAGGAGGCTGAGGTCCATCAGGACCAAGACCTCATGGAACACAAACAATTTCTTCCCGTTGGTAGTTGGGCTCATCAACAGAGCCCAGGTCCCCCACTGATTGACTGTCACCCCCAGGACAATTCCCTATCGGTCACTCCCCTGCACATCCCTTCATATCTCATATTTAAATACACTTGTCACTTTCACATTACATTACACTTGTTTAAAGTACTGTTATATTTTTGTCTATAGACTTTATTTTAATTTTATATTCTATTGTAAATGTAATTGTACATTTCATGTTCCTATTTCTTGTACTGTGTTTATTGTTTAATTTAACAACCAACCCATGTTTAGCCCTATAGCTCGAAAATTGCATACCCAAACTAAAAAGGGTGTATCTCTGCAACCACTAGGGCTATTTGAATAATTTTGGTGTTAAAATAAAGGAGTACAATGTGAGATTTTGTGTGTAATTATCAGTCTATATTTTACTGGTTAAGAGTAAATGAATATGGCACACAGCAAAAATAAAAGAGTTTCAGGTCCGCCTAGAAAAAAAAGCACTTTCAGGATGATTATTTATTTGGAATGATGCAGTTGAAAGGTTTAAACCTCTCCCAAAGCATAGCACAATATGTGAACAAAGTTAGAGAGGTTTTAGTAAAAAGAGATTGACAGCTCTAGAAGCCAATAGAATCCAGAGAGTCGTCGCCATTTGTGAAATGTAAAATACAATAGGCCGAAAGTAACTTCCTTACACCTGGTCACATGTTACCTCTGCATGTCCAGGAGGAGTTGAATGAGACACAGGTTAGAGGTGGATCATATATCAGTGTGAATTTACCGTGAAAAATGTATTCTAATCATCCTAATCAACAAATGTAAGAAGCATTTGAAGATTGTAAAAAGATAAAGCGATTGATGTTGCTGTTCTTTGGCTCATATCTCGCTGATACTTTGGTGTAGAGGGATTATGAAGATATGTTTGGAATCTGTAATGCTTTTTTCTCTCAGGCTTTTTCTGATAGCACCCAGCTAGGGGTGCTGGTTCCAGAAACGTGCTGAGTGGGCTGACTCCTGATAAATTATGATAATTATATTTCTATGAATATTTTAGTTGGTCTTTGAGTTTTTTTTAAATGGCTGACTGATTATTGTAGCCCAGGCTCTGTTGTTTAATTTGATGTGCAACATTAATATATTTGCTTGTGATTTATGTTTTATATATATATATATATATATGAAAATCTCAGGCCCCATGTATCCCCATTCTGTCGTTAAGAAAAGCACCACCATGACAAATTCCTTGTATGTGAAAACATACGTGGCAATAAATGGTTCTGATTCTGAAGTTATTGTACATTACATTACATTTCATTTAGCTGATGCTTTTATCCAAAGCAACTTACAATAAGTGCATTCCACCATGAGTACAAACAAGAATCCGAACAACAAGAATCAAGAAGGTACAATTTCATCAATAAAGTTCAACTACAACTACATTGTAACCTACATGAATCTCATAACATACTTTACTTCCCTATTTATGTGACATTTTAACTAACTATGTAACATACAAAACAAACTTAACTACATAACCAATGTAGGCCTATTTATTTTAACGTAAACACCACAATCTTTTCCTAAACCTCAACAAAGTAATTTTGTTTATGTTCCGCACTGCTTCTGAATTTTAAGCTTAAATATTCCTTATGAACCATCTTGCGCTCCTATCCTGTTGCAACGCATATCATGTTTGCCATTAGGAGTTTCTCAATCAAAACAATTACAAAAGATACATTTTTATGAAGCATGAAGTTGTTTTCTTCATTGTTAGAAAGATTTGTAGCCAAGGGTTATAGTTGTGTCTGTATTTATGAAGATCCCAGTTTTGTAAATGTTTTATGCAGAAGGAAATGCATTCAACACATTCTTTAGCTCTCGTGTGTGGTTAAGTGAGTGACATGAGAGATAAACAGTAACTTTGTTTGTTTCCAAGAAAAGCCCACAAGGTACTTTGGAAGAAATAGTTTAATATGTTTGGGGAATGTACTTGTTCACTTATAGTAGAGAGGGTGAGACGATCACTACGTCGTTCTTATCTGTCCATTAAATATGAGGCTACAGAAAGGAAAGGGTTAGCTTAGAAACAGGGGGCAACTCAATTTGCCAACCATCTCCTCTAGAGCTCACTGATTAACATGTTTACATTTTGATAGCTTAGTCCATATAAAAAGTTTAAAAAGGACAATTCTGGAGTTAAGTGCTGGACTATTTCTTGGCTACGAGTAGTAACGTCCTACCTGAAGTCTTCACTGGTTGTCAGCAATCGGTCAAAGCAAATGCTTTAAAAGTTTTATAACACAAAAACTCAAATTGTGTACAACTCACAAACTTGCTTTCTAAATCCCAGCAGCAGCAGTCACTCAGGTAGCGAACCACCAACCCTCTGATGAAGTCAATGAGCAGGATGCTGGCCACCGTGAAGATCATGTCGATGATGGAAAGCTTCAGCATCTCCTGGAGACAAACCATACACACATCGTGTGTTCATCATGTAATATACAAATGCACTTCAACAGATTTTACACCACTCAACCAGGCTAAAACCTGCTAAGTAGAATTGTCTTTTGCAGTTTAAGCACAGCAGAGACCTGCATGAGGATCAAATAATAAAACAAATAATAAAAACAATTAGAAGTAGAAGTAAAATAATTCAAATAAAAAATAGAGCATTGACTTCCTTCTTTGTGCACAGGTCATTGTTTATAGTCTGACACTTGAAAAGAGCATCTGGAGTTTAGAGTTGACATTTACAACTGGATTGTTTAACAAGGAGCCAATTAGCCAACTAATAAAAAGCTAAATCGTGGTCGGTGGGATCCCAGATTGCCTTTTGCCCTCCACAAAGCTTGTCTCGTTGATTCTGCATTCAAAGGTAGATATCTGTTCATAGAGATTGTATTAAGATGAGCATATCAAGTTCAAAGAGAATGACATATAGAATAATAATGCTAGTGTGTATGTCACGCCATGCCAAGCCGTGCCTCCTGCCTGTACTGTGTGTGTGTGTGTGTGTGTGTGTGTGTGTGTGTGGCTCCGGACTGATCTCCTCCAGGCTCCCTGCTTACAATTCACCGCACCTGCTCAAGCTGCCTCACTAATCACCCTGCAGTATATCTAGCCCGGCTCCTCATCCACTCATTGCCAAATCGTTGTCTCAACTAACCTGGTAGTGACGGCTCCTGACTGCTCTGTTGAAGACTTACTTAGAGATTGTTTTTGTCTTGCCTCTGATCCTGTCTTTTGATTCTGCAGTCATCCATCTGCCCGGTTCCCCAGTCTGTCTGCCGTTCCCTGCCTGGATTTTCCTGCCATTCCCCGAATGTTCCTCCGTAGCTGTTTCCCTGGCAGTAAACTATTTCCTTCTTCTACTCCCTGGTCTGCGTTTCGGTCCATCACCACGCATCCTAACAGTGTACGTCCAGTCCAGTCCTAACAGTCCAAGAAAGCCTTCATGTACTGTATTTCTTTTTAGTATGTCGGTCAATCTGCCACTTTGATGAAGACTGAGATGTTTTCAAAATGTATGGCTGGATTGAATTTATTTAAAAAGGCACGAATGTCCCGATCTGAGTGTATTGTACTAACTTCCTGATATTTTCTCCACTGCCATCGTCAAAATGTCACTTTGTCCAATACGTGGTTTAATGACTATTACTATAATACCTGCTATGCTAATGGTATTTCCTTCAGCCTCAGCTGATAAGATACCATATGAGTAAGAGTGCAGTGTATAGCAATCAGAAGCGATTACCTGTCCAACGTAGGTCTCCCAGCATGGGTCCTGCTGAGATCGGGTGTTCTTCTCAAATAGAGCTGTCTGGTTGGAGATGGTCCCTGAGCTGCTTGTGATGGTGTTCCTAACATTCAACAGCGTGGAAATGGTCGCTATGGTACTGTTGCGAGGCTCAGAGACAGAGATCTCAGAAACCAGGGTGGAAAGGCTGTCTATCCCAGAGTGAGAGATGGTGGAAAGGAAGGAGCTGGAGTCAGACCAGTTACGTGGACTCACTGGGATCTGGAAGAGAAAAATGGTAGGCTCCATTACCAGCTATGTCACACTGATTTGGGCAACTACGAGATAGCTATTTAGTGGTGTGAAAGTGTAGCAGGGTCCGTTGTTACCGGGGGTCTCCAGGAGCTCCAGACATAGAGACGACACCAGGTTTCTCCTTTTGCGACTTTTATTCGGCATTTTACACTCACGTACTCACAGGCATTCACTATACATATGCCCTGCCTAGCTCTCTCTTCTTGCGTGGCTCTGGGAGCTTTTATGCTCCCCTCCCTGCCCACGCAATCCCACACTCATTTGGATCAGCTGTGCCTCCTCACGAGCGCCACAGCTGACCCAAATGAGCGTCCCTCTCCCTCTCTCTCTGTGCCGCAGGTGCGCTAGCCACGCCCCCGCCCACATACCCCCACCGCCCGACTTAGGCCGGGGAGCCACCGGTCTAACCAACTCCCCCCCCCCTCCCTCCCACTGGGAGCGGGAGCGGGAGTCAGCCCCGACCATCTGCACCCCCGACCTATGGACCACCATGGAATTAACTTGCGTTTCCGCCAGATGCCAACGGGTGGTCCGGGCGTTGGCATCCTCCATCCGTGGGGGCCCGGGCGCGGGACATGACCCGGACAGAGGGCGATCGAGCGCCCCGGGAAGCAGGTTCCTTGCGCTCTCCGCCAGCCCCCTCCCGGGGCCAAACCGGCTCTCCCCCTCAGTCCGCCGCGGCAACCTGCAACACAAGAGAGAGAAAGTTAGGGAGGCGGGACCCATATCGGTCCCCACTGCGCCCCGGCCCACGGGCCCCAGGCGCGGGCCCGAGCCACTGGTCCGGCCCTCCGTCTCCGGCCCCACTGGCCCGTCCGCCGGGCCTGCTCGGCCCCCTCCTCACACCTGCCGATGTGGGCCGGTCGGCCCCAGTCTCTTCCCCAGGCTGTCGGGGCCGGTGGCGCTACCCAGGGCGTCGCCCTTGGGTGTAGCGGCTGTCCCCGGTGCCTGGCCTGCCACCCCTGGTCCACCGTCCACCCCGGACAGGACCTCGTCAGGTGTCCCCGTTCCCCGCAGGTCCAGCATCGCTTGCGGAACTGCCGCTGCAGGTGCCCGGGTTGGCCGCAGGCCCAGCACCTCCGCCTTGCCGACTCTGGGAACCCCCAGTCCTCCGGCCGCCTCAGCCGCTTGGGGCCCCATTGCTCCTCCTGCGGCCGCTCCTTGCGGCCCCTCGGCAGCGCCTTCTCCCGACCCCTCTGGTCGGGTTCCGCTCTCGCCGCCGTCGGAGCGACCGCCGTCGCCGCTGCCTCCGCGCCCGCCGCCGTCTGCGCCGCCGCCTCCTTCGTCGCCGGAGCGCCCGCCGCCGCCGTCTGCGCCGCGGTCTCCGTCGTCGCCGGAGCTGCGCCCGCCGACGTTTGCGTCGCCCGGGTCCGCGTCGTCGTCGCTGCCGCGCCCGCCGACGTCTGCGACGCCGCTTCCGCCGTCGTCGCCGCCGCGCTCGCCGCTGCCCGAGCCGTCACCGCCGTCTGCGCTGCCGTCTCCGTCGTCGCCGGAGCCGCGCCCGCCGACATCTGCGTCGCCCGGGTCTGCGTCGTCGTCGCTGCCGCGCCCGCCGACGTCTGCGACGCCCGGGTCTTCAGGCGTCTGGCGTCGGTCTGGGTCTCCCCGACCCTCTGGCGCCTCGCGTCGGTTTGGGTCGCGGCCTTCGCCGTCTCTCGGCCCGGCACCCGCTCCAGCGCCTGCACGAGGAGCGTCTCCCTCCGCGACTGCTCCTCCAGCTGCCGCGCCAGCGCCTGCACCGCTTTGGCGTACTCCTGCACCTCCGCCTGCAGCTGGTCCTTCTCCTCCTCCAGCTGGAGCAGCCGCGCGCTGTCGGCCCGCTCCTGGCGCGCCTCGGCCCGCGGCCCCACCTCGGCGCCGCCCTCCGTCGCCGGCGCCGCCGGGACCCGCGCCGCCTGCGCCACGTCCCGGACCTCCGGTGCCGCACCCGGCTTGAGCGCCCTCGCGGCGCCCGCCAACTGGCCGTCTTGCCGCCCCGCGCGTTCCGCCGCCTGCCGCTCGAGGTACTCGCCCCATTCGTCAAATGTGCGGTACGGCAGCGGCTTCTCCGGCGCCGCCGGGACCCGCACTGCCTGCGCCACCTCCCGGACCTCCGGTGCCCCGTCGCCAGACATGGCGGCATACAGCCGCTCAATCTCTGCATTCCCGTCGTCCGGCACGTCCAGGAGCTCCTTCCCCACCGGCAAACCCCGTTGGGCGCCACTGTAGCAGGGTCCGTTGTTACCGGGGGTCTCCAGGAGCTCCAGACATAGAGACGACACCAGGTTTCTCCTTTTGCGACTTTTATTCGGCATTTTACACTCACGTACTCACAGGCATTCGCTATACATATGCCCTGCCTAGCTCTCTCTTCTTGCGTGGCTCTGGGAGCTTTTATGCTCCCCTCCCTGCCCACGCAATCCCACACTCATTTGGATCAGCTGTGCCTCCTCACGAGCGCCACAGCTGACCCAAATGAGCGTCCCTCTCCCTCTCTCTCTGTGCCGCAGGTGCGCTAGCCACGCCCCCGCCCACAGAAAGTAATAGCTCAACATATTAGGAAAGGGCTACATTAATGTTGTGTCTCCTGGAAACAGTGAGGGTGGGTTGTTTTCTAATTTCTTTAAAAAAAATTTAACAAACTATCAACATGAACACAGATTGTACAGCCCCGGTTATTGTCCCAGTCAACACTGATATGTGACGTAGACTGTGGGCCGACACCTCACCTGAAGATTATACGGCAGCGTGTTATTTTGATCGTCTCTCAGCAGCTTCAGTTTGGTTGAATCTTGCATATTCTTGCCCTGCTGTTAGTAAGTAGTTGGCTTTCTATAACGGATTACTGTAAATGTAGATGTATGGACCCAGTAGTAGAGATGGAATGCAGAGTGTGGTCAGGTGCAACACACTGCACGTTAAGCCTTTTAAAAACTAACCTATTTTTCAGGCCAACGCTCTAAAATGGCATGCCGATACTAAAGAGAGTATATCTCTGCATCCACAAGGGCTATTTGAATAATGTTGGTGTTGTAATAAAGCGAACACTTGTGAGCTGTGTGCAAATGTATACATATGAGTATATATGTTACTGGTTAAGAATAAATAAAAATGGCACAGTAAAAAATTAAAATGGTTCAAGTTTGCCCAAAATAAAAGCATGTTCAGAATGATTATCTATTCCGATTGATGCAAGCATATTCACCATGCCTCCTATTTAGGGGACACTTGGGCTTAAAATAAATGATGGCTATGAAAATAAGAAAACAAACAGATGCTTCTAATTTTCTATAATTTCTATACTCACAGCAGAGCTCATACTGTTGACCTTATCAAGGAGGGCAATAATGAGACTGTAGAGATTTCCCAGGTACAACACAAGCACTCTGTAAACACAAACACATATGACCAATGTTAGTGTGCCGTATGACCTGGGATGTGCAGTGTGTAATTAGTGCTACATTCGGCAGCAGTAATATAGTGATGAAGTACCTGGCCAACTGGAAACGCAACGAAGTTCGTGGGTGGTACATCTCGAGTTGAGACACCAGCTCAAAGGCAGACGGAGCGATCATGGTGATGAGAGAAACCACCACACTCACCTGGAGAGAGCAAGAATATGAAAGCGACTGACATGGAGACTCTATTCTATTTAAGCTTAAAATTGAAGATACATTATGCAGACACTTTCCTCTGCCTCGCCTGCATCAGCAGGGATGTGAAATTTGGCTTGGTCCTGTAACGTATACGGAGGTCCTGCTTCGCGGAGAGGAGGGGAAAGTGGGGGAGAGTAGGGGAAACAGGCTCTGCAACTAACACGGTGGTCACTCCGTCCTCTAGTGTGTTTTACAGATAGTGCTTTAGGCCCCCTACGGTAGGCTGTAGAGTTGGTCGTCACCTAACTATCACACTAGTTTACAGTTGTGTACAGTAACAAAGTAGTAATACTTTGTTACTGTACTTAAGTCGTTTTTTTGGGTATCTGTACTTTACTATTTATATTTCTGTTGACTTTCACTTTTACTTCACTTCATTTTGCAAAGAAAACTGAGTCCAGTCTACTCCTTAATTTAAACGGTAGCCCAGTCTACTCCTTAACTTAAACCTTTAGTCCAGTCTACTCCTTAACTTAAACCTTTAGTCCAGTCTACTCCTTAACTTAAACCTTTAGTCCAGTCTACTTCATAAATTAAACCTTTAGTCCAGTCTACTCCGTAACTTAAACCTTTAGTCCAGTCTACTTCATAAATTAAACCTTTAGTCCAGTTTACTCCGTAACTTAAAACTTTAATCCACTGTCCAGTCTACTCCGTAACTTAAAACTTTAGTCCAGTCTACTTCATAAATTAAACCTTTAGTCCAGTTTACTCCGTAACTTAAAACTTTAATCCACTGTCCAGTCTACTCCGTAACTTAAACCTTTAGTCCAGTCTACTCCGTAACTTAAACCTTTAGTCCAGTCTACTCCGTAACTTAAACCTTTAGTCCAGTCTACTCCGTAACTTAAACCTTTAGTCCAGTCTACTCCGTAACTTAAACCTTTAGTCCAGTCTACTCCGTAACTTAAACCTTTAGTCCAGTCTACTCCGTAACTTAAACCTTTAGTCCAGTCTACTCCGTAACTTAAACCTTTAGTCCAGTCTACTCCGTAACTTAAACCTTTAGTCCAGTCTACTCCGTAACTTAAACCTTTAGTCCAGTCTACTCCGTAACTTAAACCTTTAGTCCAGTCTACTCCGTAACTTAAACCTTTAGTCCAGTCTACTCCGTAACTTAAACCTTTAGTCCAGTCTACTCCGTAACTTAAACCTTTAGTCCAGTCTACTCTGTAACTTAAACCTTTAGTCCAGTCTACTCCGTAACTTAAACCTTTAGTCCAGTCTACTCCGTAACTTAAACCTTTAGTCCAGTTTACTCCGTAACTTAAACCTTATACCTTATAACCTCAATATGGGAATCGCCTCAGCGTGACCAGCTAAGGAAGCTCTTATGACACTATGTCAGACAGTGACAGACATGTCAAACTGTGGCGGGGCCCCGCCCCCTCATGTTACCACAGTCGAGCGCCCCTCGCAAATTATTCCTGCTTTCTTCCCGTGAAGAAACTATAGCTCCCTCAGCTTATCTTGGCTAGCTTGAATTTGCTGCTCAACAGTTCACAGACGACCCGTTAAGGACACGTCGCCGAACGCAGTTCCGGTTCTAGTCTGGATTTGCTGGGTAAGTACTTTGTAAGAAGTATATTTAGACGCTACATATAAATTAAGGCGAGCTGTTCTCCCGACTACCCGGTATTTGGTTACCGGGGTCGTCGGTGACTGTAACTTATTACTCTCTGGCTAACGCGTTACGGCGAACCTACCGGGTCTCGGTTAGCATTAGTTTGCTAGTCGAGCCGAATACCCGGAGTTCTGCTAACGTGTCATGATGAGCAAACTCTTACGATACACGGTTAGCGGGCTAAACCCCGTTTACTGGAGCAATTTACTGCCAGGCTAATGCTAAGTATGTACAATATGTAATTGTACATATATTTCCCTCCCTTTCCAGTTGCCATGTCGGCCGCTACCCCCGCCAAAGGGTTTGAACCGAAAGCCAAAGAGACTGCATCCCGCCTGTGCCCTGCGTCATGCGGGGCGTCCATCTCGGGCAGGGACCCTCATCCCATGTGCATAGCCTGCATGGGCGCTGTTAGTGCCATTTTCCATGTTATGACTTAGACTCAGATTTAGATGAATATTATTTGATTCATGGTTAATGACGATTTATTATATCATAATTCTGACTATGTTATGATTACATAATTGTATTTATAATTTGCATGTTAGTTTAGTACATGTTAGTTTAGTGCATTGTTTGAGACGTAGGAGCGACGTGAGAGAGCGCGCTGACCTATGACGTAGGCTCGTGCACAGATAAGGTAAACACTGTGATTGTATGACTTGTGCAGTGGTTCAGTAAAGTGAACGGAGCGAACACACTGTTTTCTACCGTTGTTCAACCCATAAGACACGCGTAGACTCGTTCTTTCCGTTTCAAGAAGATGTTTAGAAGTAATTACTGATAAGAAGAAGAGAACTTTAGCCGCTACAGGCGCTAAACACTCAGGCATTGCTGGTTGACCCACAGTCATGTCTGCATTGTGCGTCAATACCTGAGAAGGTCCTGGAAAGGAGTCTCAGAGTGTCGGTATTCATTAAGCAGGACCTGTGTTTATCAGGAACCGCCCCAGAAGCCACAACCAGCACCCATCAGTTGCGAGCCTCTTCGAGCTGGGCGGACATGATGGATGCTGAGTGCCCAGAAATGCCTCCACTTTTCAAGGACCTCCTCGAGGTGGAGCCGGGTGGTGTGGACGCAGAGGGCGATACCAACTCTGACTTCCTCGACAAGGATGAAATGGAAGATGAGGAGGATGACTCCACATTTCCTGTCCAACAGTCCAGACATCCTAGTGCATCTGAGGCTGTACACCCAGTGGACAGCAACTTATATGAGGTCTGCAAACAGGCCGCTCTGCCTAGTAAAATGGACCGCCTACGTTTTTCAGAGAATATATCGCTATGCAGCACATTTAGTGTGCTCTCTAAATGCTAAGACTCTGCTATCTGCGTACCAGGCGGAAATCCTAGAGGAGATGGGATGGGCAGCTGGACTCAGGGTCACCTAACCCGGCCCTATGGGATGAGATTTGTGTTGTTAACAATCTCATCTTTCGCTTGTCTTGCAGTGCAGTGCAAGGCTGCGGCTGTGTAATGGGCCTTGCCGTCTCAGGTGAGAGGGCCCTGTGGTTAAATCTCTCAGGCCTCAGTGATACTCAGAAGGCAGAGGTAATGGATTTAGCATATGACCCAACCAAAGGTCTGTTTGGCCCAGCTCTTCAAAAAATTAGGAAGACCAGCACCCTTAGGAAACAAGAAGGCGAAGCCTTTGACCTTTTACCCGAAAGCAAACCCCTCGTACCCCACAGGTACCCAGGGCTGGTTTTGCTGTTACAGCCGCAGCAGTAAGGGGGAGACAGGGAGGTGCCAGACCACATAGACAGGCAGCGAGTCAGCAGACTAACCAGCAGCTTCGATCATAAAACCCCAAACCATGGGGCAAACACTCCTTTGGTGCCACGGCGGCAAGAAACCGCCCGTCCCAACCCAGAGAAGGGAAGAAGCGTACGACTTAACCGGCCTTGCTTCTCCCTCCACTCCACCTTCAAAGAAAAGAAGGGAGGTGGAGATGGGACTGAACCCCTGAGAACCCCCTGGTGTTTTCCAGTTCTCCAGAGGTACTTTTGCAATTTCTCCCCCCTCACGTTAAAAGGGAGAAGTATCGGGGAATGTAATGTAGTGTCACCAAGCACTTCTACTCAGTTCAATGAAGCAGGTAAGGGAGGTGACGTCACCGCAGGGTGTGTTCAGCCCACTCACTGACCAGTGTTGTGCATGCACAGTGCATCGATGGATTTTGTCCACTATTTCTCAGGGGTACAGACTACAATTCGCTATGAAACCACCCAGATTCAATGGTGTGTTAGTTTCAGTAGCCAGGGGCGATTCAGCTCGAGTCATAAAGGACAAAATAGCATCCCTGCTACACAAACAGGCAATCAGAGCTGCCCCGAGCGAGGAAGCTCAGCAGGGTTTTTACTCCCGTTACTTCCTCATCCCAAAAAAGGGGAGCTTTTTAGATCTACGTGTGTTAAACAGGCGCCTACGCGAATACACGTTCAGGATGTTAACACACACAGGGCTCTGTTGTTCGATTAGGGGATTGGTAACAATCCATCTCTCTGACGCTTACTTTCACATTTATCCAGCACACCAGAAGTTTCTCAAGTTTGCTTATCAGGGCAGAGCCTACGAGTACCAAGCCATCCCATTCAGGCTCTCATTAGCCCCGAGGGTGTTCAGCAAATGTGTGGAAGCCGCTCTGTCTCCGTTACGGAACAGCGGCATCAGGATATTCTCGTACATAGACGACTATCTGATATGCTCCCACTCACGGGAGCATGCTGTCAAAGATTCCGCTACGGTGATAAGTCATCTCACGGATCTTGGGTTCAATATAAACTGGACAAAAAGTTAAGTAGAACCGGCGCAATGTACAGAATATTTGGGTCTCAACATAAACTCCCTCTCATATCGCGTCACGCTTTCGGGGGCGAGAGTAGCGTCCCTCACGCAGTGTCTCTCCCTCTTCCGGCTGGGGAAAGCTGTGTCGTTCAGACTTTGCCTTCGCCGGCGTCAGTGATATCTGTGGTACATTTGGGGCTTCTACGTATGAGGGATTTTCAGCGCTGGGTCGCGGCATTGCGCCTGTGCCCACGGCGTCACCTCAGCCACAGAGTGAAAGTATCACCGTCGTGCGTAGCTGCGCTCCGCCCGTGGGAGGACTCGACGGCTCTCGCGTCAGGTGTCCCACTGGGAGTGGTGTAATCCAGGGTAACCATGACAACAGATCCCTCCCTATCAGGGTGGGGAACAACCATCTTGGGCAGAACAGTGAACGGCACATTGGACCTGAGGCTGGCTCAGAGTCACATAAACATATTGGAACTCTGGGCAGTGTTTTATGCACTAAAGCACTTTCTGACATTTCTCCAAGGACACCATGTCCTGGTGAAAACGGACAACACCACGTACATCAACCGGCAAGGCAGCACTCTCTCACTACAGTAGATCTCTTCGCCTCGCGAGAAACTTTCTGTCCACTGTTTTTCTCCCTGTCGGACAAAAATGCACCACTAGGGATGGCCCACTCGTGGCCAAATGTGCTTCTCTATGCATTCCCCCCACCCCCCCTTCAGCCTGATCTCCCCGACTCTAGACAGGATAAGAGAACAGGGTTTGTCGCTAATCCTGATAGCGTTTTTTGCAAGATTTAGTAGACAAGGGTAAGGCCTTTTCTACTATTAAAGTTTATTTAGCGGGTATCTCAGCCTGTCATTTAGGTTTTGGAGAGAAGCCGGTGGGGCAGCATCTTTTAGTATGTTGTTTCATGAAAGGTGCCCAACGTAAGCTCCTCGTTTCCAGGCCCCTGGTTCCTCTGTGGGATCTATTGGTTGTGTTGGAGGCCCTCTGGAGGCGGTGGTGATGACGTTTATTTCACTTAAAACAGTGTTGCTATTGGCTTTAACCACAGCAAAGCGTGTGAGTGACTGACAGGCATTTTCCATTCGCCCTTCCTGCTTGCAGTTTGTTCCAGGGCTCGCCAAGGTCTCTATGTGGCCAAACCCGGCCTTTGTGCCTAAGGTGGTGGATCCAGCATACAGATGTCCTACGGTGGAGCTCTCAGCTTTTCACCCACCTCCATTTTCCTCCTCAGAGGAGCAAAGGCTTAACACATTATGTCCGGTGCAAGCACTGAATGTGTATGAGTAGATCAGCAGATTTCAGGAAAGCAGATCAGCTGTTTGTGTCCTGGGCCACTCCTCAAAAAAGCAAGCCATTGTCCCACCAGAGGCTATCCCACTGGATTGTAGTAGACTTGACTACTGTAACGGTGTGTTCACAGGTCATTTATCTTCAGTAGACTGGACTACTGTAACGGTGTGTTCACAGGTCATTTATCTTCAGTAGACTTGACTACTGTAACGGTGTGTTCACAGGTCATTTATCTTCAGTAGACTTGACTACTGTAACGGTGTGTTCACAGGTCATTTATCTTCAGTAGACTTGACTACTGTAACGGTGTGTTCACAGGTCATTTATCTTCAGTAGACTGGACTACTGTAACGGTGTGTTCACAGGTCATTTATCTTCAGTAGACTTGACTACTGTAACGGTGTGTTCACAGGTCATTTATCTTCAGTAGACTGGACTACTGTAACGGTGTGTTCACAGGTCATTTATCTTCAGTAGACTGGACTACTGTAACGGTGTGTTCACAGGTCATTTATCTTCAGTAGACTGGACTACTGTAACGGTGTGTTCACAGGTCATTTATCTTCAGTAGACTGGACTACTGTAACGGTGTGTTCACAGGTCATTTATCTTCAGTAGACTGGACTACTGTAACGGTGTGTTCACAGGTCATTTATCTTCAGTAGACTGGACTACTGTAACGGTGTGTTCACAGGTCATTTATCTTCAGTAGACTGGACTACTGTAACGGTGTGTTCACAGGTCATTTATCTTCAGTAGACTTGACTACTGTAACGGTGTGTTCACAGGTCATTTATCTTCAGTAGACTAGACTACTGTAACGGTGTGTTCACAGGTCATTTATCTTCAGTAGACTGGACTACTGTAACGGTGTGTTCACAGGTCATTTATCTTCAGTAGACTGGACTACTGTAACGGTGTGTTCACAGGTCATTTATCTTCAGTAGACTGGACTACTGTAACGGTGTGTTCACAGGTCATTTATCTTCAGTAGACTGGACTACTGTAACGGTGTGTTCACAGGTCATTTATCTTCAGTAGACTGGACTACTGTAACGGTGTGTTCACAGGTCATTTATCTTCAGTAGACTGGAGTACTGTAACGGTGTGTTCACAGGTCATTTATCTTCAGTAGACTGGACTACTGTAACGGTGTGTTCACAGGTCATTTATCTTCAGTAGACTGGACTACTGTAACGCTGTGTTCACAGGTCATTTATCTTCAGTAGACTTGACTACTGTAACGGTGTGTTCACAGGTCATTTATCTTCAGTAGACTTGACTACTGTAACGGTGTGTTCACAGGTCATTTATCTTCAGTAGACTTGACTACTGTAACGGTGTGTTCACAGGTCATTTATCTTCAGTAGACTGGACTACTGTAACGGTGTGTTCACAGGTCATTTATCTTCAGTAGACTTGACTACTGTAACGGTGTGTTCACAGGTCATTTATCTTCAGTAGACTGGACTACTGTAACGGTGTGTTCACAGGTCTCAGTAAAAAGTCAATCAGAAAGCTGCAGCTGATTCAGATTGCTGCAGCTCGAGTCCTCACTAAGACCAGGAGAGTGGATCACATCACTCCAGTTCTGAGGTCCTTGCATGGCTTCCTGTCCAACAAAGAATTGACTTTAAAATCCTGCTGCTGGTTTATAAAGCCCTGAATGGTTTAGGGCCTAAATACATTAGTGATCTGCTGCTGCCTTATGAACCATCCCGACCCCTCAGGTCGTCTGGAACGGGTCTACTTCCTGTTCCAAGAGTCAGAACTAAACACGGAGAAGCAGCGTTCAGCTTTTCTGCTCCACATATCTGGAACAAGGTCCCTGAAAGCTGCAGGTCTACAGAGACCCCCAGAGACCCTCCTCCTTTAAATCCAGACTGAAGACTTTTCTGTTTGCTGTTGCCTTTAATTGAACCAGATTCAAGGATATTAATCAATTTCTGCATCTTACTACTGCATTTTATTTCTTAAACTGCACTGCAACTTTTAATATTCTTTTGTTTTGATTTTTGACTGTTTTTAATGTTTTAATGAATGTTCTTAATTGTTTTTAAATCTTGTTTTCTTCTGCATTATGTTTTAATGGTTTTATGTGAAGCACTTTGAATGGCCTTGTTGTTGAAATGTGCTCTACATATAAACTTGCCTTGCCTTTTTAGCAAGGCAAGTTTACCCTCCTTCTGCTACCAGCAGTACCTGCTAAGTAGTGAATTCTTTACATTTGGGTTAATTCCAATGTTCATATTCTATTTTTTTGCACACAAATCCAAAGAACCCGACAAGCAACCAATGAGTAGCTGTATCAATAAAATGACAACCATACGCATCCTTATGTGCTGGTAGATAAGATAATTTGTTGTTTTTCTACATTATCATATTCTACCACCAACTAAGTCATTGCAATAGCATTGTCAATGGGATATCTTTGGGACTAAATATACAATGATTAAATATAATATAAATAATCATTAAATCACAAACAAGAATAGTTGTTAGTTGCAACGGATCTCTAAATTTGAAATTATATTGCCATAATAAGTATACATTTAAACTTCAGGTGTTTAAAGATTAATTATACCTGAAATGAAAAATTTGAAAAATGACTTATAGACTATATATGTCCATGCAGAGTTGAAAACTGATCTGCAGTAGCCCTGAAAGGCAAGTGAGAGGAAACAAAATCTGGTGATCCATAATTTTAATCAAAACAATGTACAAAGACAGTAAGTGTTTGTTCTTCCTTTCAGCTACAAGAAGCTGAAGAGCACTACTACCTTCTAAATAGGACTCAGAGCATTTATCTTTTCTTCTAGCTGAGCTTTAATTTACATAACCGTGTATGTAGAGGGATTGGAGATATTATCACAGCAACAACAATTGTAACAACAAAGAAAAATGATCCTGACAAAAGCTTTTGTTTCACCTGTTCTTCTGTCATAAATACAGGAAAGAAAAGATCTAAAGTTCTCACTCCGTGCTGATCTGATGAGCTGACCATGGGTTCATTTGGCTCAGAGAACAGCAGCCAGGAAGAGAATGACATGATGGCCTGTACTGGATCGGTCTCGGTTCTCCTCTTTCATTGATTCCTTGTAACGCTACTGTATGTTGAATGATATAATCAATGAGGTTACCTCATTCTTCTCCCAAAGCGTCAGCTCCGGCTTCTCCTGCTCTAGCTTCTGAGAACGGTCCACCACAAAGTAGATGATGTAGATGCTGCCAGCCAGAGACAGGAGCACCAGGATGTTGGCTAAGATACGCAGACTGATCAGAACTGCCCTGAAGAAACACACAAATACACAGAAATACATTGATGGGTGGAAGAGCTCGAGTTACGTCTCCCAAGATTCTGGAACATTACGCCCGCCCGCCCACCCGCCCGCCCGCCTGCCTGCCTGCCTGCCTGCCTGCCTGCCTCTCCTACACATATATCATAATCCCTAGTCAGATCTACTTCAAACTTGGTGGATGTATTGACATCATGGAGTGTTTTTAATGTGGACATGCGACACATACAATATGAATAACCTCTGATCACCACACGGCGCTCTGTGCAGCAGCTCATGGACGTAAGTTCACCTTACAGACTCTTCTTCACTTGTCTCAAGTGGAATGAGTAGCCGGCTAACTGAAGCAGAGGGCCGGTGGAGCCCCCTGTGAGTGAGAATGTATTCCAGTCCTGCTTTCAGATGTTGACTTCAGAGAGAAACTATCAGCTCTACTTAACTCTGTTAAAGGTGGTTCTTCAATTCTAATATAATGCTGGATAGGTTCATGAAAATTAGTGCATCATATGTTAATTGTTATATGTTATGAATCAAATCTGAATCTGCAGCGTAACCAGTAGTATTTGCCTCAAACATAACTGTGGTAGTGCAATATTTTCTCCACAATAAGCAGTATATAGATGAGAGATTTGGGGACTTTTTAAAATGTATTTCAGCTTATAAAGATATGTTTTATACCTAAACATCACCATTCATCTAAAGCTGCAGTAAAGTCTGCTTCTGGTGCAGAGTGACAGGCTGTACGTCCTGTCAGGTGCGCTGCTGAGGACCAGAGGAATGAGCGATTCTCCAGAAAGCTCAACCTCCACTGCACTAATAATGATCTATTTGCCTAAATATATAGGTTACAAATTATGTTTTACAATTGTATGTCAGAGTGGAGGATTAGAATGAATGTGATCGCTGAGGTAGAGAGAGACATGCAAGATATCTAATATCTTCTGTCTCTCCAGTCGAGTCCTTTTTGTGATTTACTGTAAGTTTCTTAAAATGAATCCAGGATGGATGGAGGACATCAGTAGTGATTTTACACACATGTGGCTGTTAATCATCTGGGTTTGAAAATGATTCAAATGAGAAAAAAGCCCAGCGAAAAAGAAGAAGAAGAAGAAGATATGCAAAAATAAGAAACAAATCACAGACACCTACAGACTGGTATCCTTCTTCTTCTCCTGCTCCTCAACGATGGCTTCCTGTGCAGAGAAACCTACTGTTATTAGTTTACGGGTAAATTGAAGTCACAATTTCTGATTCATAGTGTTCTGTGCATGAACAGTGTTGTGAGATGAATGGACAGAAATACAAGAAGGGACAGGTTTGTCGTTGCTTGGGCGTATGTAAGTGTAACTGGATATGCCTCTTACCCTGATGTTGTTGACAATGGCAGCTCCTTTGCTCTCTGCAGCCTCTGGGTTTCCTATCAGATAATCCCAAGCACAGAAAACTCTCCAGCAGAACGTGAAGTTCTCATCAGAGGCGCTGGCCAGGCTCAGACGAGAGTTTTTGGCCATTCTGCAGGAATCCAGAGCATGTTATCCAACCATATAATACATTATCAATCATTTTAGGATGCTAATGCCAGTCAGGTGATCAGTCCTTCATCCAGTTCAACACTTTCGTGCCCAATGAGATTCTTGACAAACTGTCCAGATTTACATAAATATTTGGATATTTCAGAACATTTCCTCTGGTACCATCCTCAGGATATATTTACATTTGTGGCTTTTGCAAAATGTATATCTGACTGAATTCCAATACTCGTTCTTACTACTCTTAAACGGGGTAACGCCACTATTTTTCAACCTGATCCCTATTTCCACAATTATTAAGTTAAATTGGGCAGCCTACATACTATAGTCTTTACATTGTGTGTGTAGGGTGTAAAGAACATTTCTGCCACTAGGAGACACTTTGAGGTCACACAAACAGGTGGTAGTGTTATACTTTGTGTCTTGTTGACTTCTTGCAGGGGAGGCGTTCTCATTCCCTCTTAGTTACACCTACAAAAAGGAATGCACTACAATCCATATACAACCCTCGTTTTCTTGAGCCATGGCGTGTGCGTCTGCTTCTGAGGAAGGCACATGGTAGAAAGAGCAGCAAGGTCTATGTAGGGAAGAGGTCGGGTGGATGGATATTGAGCTTTTTATCTATCTTTATTCAAGAGGGCAACTTTCAAGAGGGGATTTCACTGCTGCTTTGTAAAGCTCTCCAGCTTCAGCTCGTCTCCTCACACATTAAGGCTGTTTCTGGGCGCTCGTGAAATATCTGCACTCAGATTTCTCATAAGCTTTTGGATTGTTTTCCACAACCAACAGAATGCCAGGTTTAGTTTTGACCAATGAAATGATCCCTGCCTCACTTCGGATGTACTCACTTTTCTTCTTAGGACGTCCTTGATGGGCAGTTACTCTATTATTACATTACATTTACATGTTACATGCTATACAGTATACCTACTATACAGTAGACTGTAGACACAGCAACGGTGAGCAATTAGGGTTAAGTGTCTTGCTCAAGGACACAACGACACGGACTGGGGTTTGAACCACCGATCCTCTGATTGAAAAGTTGGACCTGCTAACCACTGAGCCACAGTCGCCCTATTATGTACTCCCCTTGCTTTCTTTGCAACTTTTGAAATAAAATGCTAGTATACCAACTAGGGATGCACCGATACCGATACCGGTATCGGGGGCCGATACTGCGTTAAAATACTCATACTCGTATCGGTTTCAATTGCCGATACCAAGAACCGATACCACTCAACAGTATTTCACTACAACAAACTGGTCGCGCTTTGTGGAGAAAAAGATTTGTTGTCCTACCTGACTTCAACGTCTAGGGCAGGGGTCGGCAACCCGTGATCCAGAGCCGCATACGGCTCTTTCGTCGCTCTCTTGCGGCTCTTGCAGCAAGGTGTGTAGAGTAATGTGCGTCGCGTTCACACAGTAAAAAATGACTGCCGTCCCGCCGGTTTGAATCAAACGGCTGCTGATCCACCAGAAGTAGCGCTGGCAGCGGCCTCATTCAGACGCTGTTGTGCGGCTACGGATGATATTATTGTAGCCGAGTGTCTGTTGTGTGTCTATATTTGTAATTCTAATAAAATGAAAACACGCTGCAGGGTAACTTGAACCACTTTTTTATCTCCTTCACACACGTATATCCCACAATTCCACTCCTCTTTTCCTTTCCGTTTCTCCCTCCACAATAAAAGCACCGGAAACATAACTTGGAACACAGCTTCCTATATAATTGCTCGATCCCTAATATTATCGCTTACATTATGAACCCGGACACGGGGGCGTTTTATGGTCCGACATTAGAGGGACTTCCACAAGAAGTTTAAAGCTTGGGATAGCCTTCTGTTAATTTTGTACTATAGGCTTGACATAATCTGCAGAGGATAAAATAAAATCTGCCTCCAAATTAATTGCACTTTCATGGAGACCAAATCTAAGAAGTATCGGTATCGGTACTCGGTATCGGCAAGTACACAAATAAAAATACTCGTACTCGTATCGGTTTGTAAAAAGTGGTATCGTTGCATCCCTAATACCAACACCTGTACCTATTCTCTTAAGATATAATACTATTACTGGAACCACATTTCTTTTGTGCTTTGCTGTACACTAACAAGGATGTTGTGAATCAACTGCATCTTGTTCAAAGCTGCACACAAGCCATTAGCTTTTTAATCCTATAACATAGTTAAAGTTAGCTCTGTAGTGCCTTCAGTATGTCTTTGTGGGTGCCGTGGTATATAACGTTACTGTCAGAGGTATTACCGGTTGACTATTGTGGTAGCATAATGCTAAGGTCATAAACTAGATACAACAGCATGTTTCCTGTTTTATTTTGATACTTACCTGTTGTCTCTCACTTCCTGCCCTCGTCTTTTTCCCACCTGTGTGATTACCTGCCTCGCCTTGATTGGCCTCACCTGCTCCTGGTTAGCCTTCATCCCTTATGTATTTAGTCTGTGTGCTCCTCGTGGGTGGTGTTCAATATATATATATATATATATATATAAATACATTTACTTTTATTCCAGAAATGGTAAAGAAAGCAATATAATAACGCCTTGAAGGGCAGAAGTGGATGAACCTGGTCATAGAGTAACCACCATCAGGTATGCTCTTTAAAGCGAACTGAAGTCACAACGAGGCAGGGATCATTTCATTGGTCAACAATTCTGTCAATTCTGCCGATGCGAAAGTGTCACGGCTAAGCCACACCCTCTGTTCTTCCCTGCTTGTGTGTGGTATGGGCGTGTCTCCGGCCTGGTCTCCTCCTGATTTCAACTCTCCTCACCTGTCCAGTCAACCCAGCTGCCTTCCATCAACCCATCACTCAACAGTATATCTACCCGTATTCCCTCAGTAAACATTGTGAGTTAATGGTTTCAATTGCCAGTTTCAAGTCTTCTTCAATTCTGTATGTTCATTTGGTAAATTATGTTCCCTATAAGAGTGAAATGGACCATAAAAAGGAGTATGCTTACGGCGACTTACAGGGATTGACCGGTCACTGCCGCCAACAAGTCTCTCCTCTGCATTCCAAATATGGTAACTTTTGATCATCAAAAAACCACTGGGCGATCACAAATTGCCTCACTCAAGGCTTTAAAAACCAAGGAGTGATGTTAAGATGACTACGGCCACTTCTTAAATACAGTCTATGCTTGTTGCACATACAAATCTGAGAGCAGATGTTTTACGAGCACACAGAAGCATCAGATTGTAAGAAAAAGATAAAGCTGGAGAGCAGGAAATATTTGCCAACAGTATAACTGCGTCCAAGTATGAGGATATGCAGCGCAAATCCAAGTTGAGGCAGGGGCTATTTGTGTGTGAGGACAGGGTTTTAAGAAATGCATTACAACATCTGAATGGGAAATCAATGAGACTCTAAAATTGAAAAAAACATTCTCGAATGAAGATGGGAAGAAAGTTCCATTGATGACCAGCTCAAAAGCCTGCATTGTCTAGATGGCTTGCTGTTGGTCAACAGCAAACATTTGCATAATTTATATGAATTTGCTCTTTAAGTTTTAAATGCTGCGATGATCAGGCCATTTCTATCATCAAATCATGATTATGTCAGTATGGGTTGTTCAGAGCATAATGATTACTTCCTTAAGAGGATGATGAAACTGTAGGCAAAGACAGCCATCCCAACCAGGAAGTAGGCGAGGGGCAACCGGTAGCCTGCACTGCCAATTTTCCTCAGCCTGCCATAGTAACCATAGAATAACACAGAGTACTGCAGGTAGCCCTGTGGAGATCACACGCGCACACACACACACACACACACACACACACACACGCACACACACGTACACACACACACACGTACACACACACACACACGCACACACACACGCACACACACACGTACACACACACACACACACACACACACACACACACACACACGTTGATCACAAAACCACAAGATGGTACAGCACATCTCAATCTACAGTGTACAGCTTCATCTAGAGCACTGGTGTCAAACTCAAGGCCTGCGGGCCGAATCTGGCCCGCCACGTCATTTCATGTGGCCCGCGACGGCTTGAAAGGCATGATCACCATCGCGGACCCGTTTTCAATGGGTCACCCACCGGGATCTCGGCAGGTGACCCATTGAAAACCCACTGAAAAACAGGGGTGATTGTGCAGCCAGACCAGTTGAAGCACTGCCCCAGACCACATGCATGTTCTTATTAGCTCACAATTATTTGTTGGACCAGAATTATGTTCTTAAAAGCTTTGAATATAGTTAATATAACAACGAGCGTTTGATCTTTGTCTTTGTTATTTTCTTCTGTTTTAAGTTTGATCTTTGAGTAATGTTTCTTAACCCTAAATTAAATGGATTAATGTTATAATAACAGAGAAATTGGCTTACATATATTTTTACATTTATATAAATGCATGTACAATATTTTTACACCTGAATAAACAATACAAAGACAGTTATTTAACAATATGTTCGGTAGTAGTTAAATGTATACAGTGTTACAACCGGCCCTTTGAGGGCGACCATGATGCTGAAGTGGCCCGCGGTGAAAATGAGTTTGACACCCCTGGTAAAAAGAATGAAATCAATACAGTCAATGCAGTCTATACAGTTCGGCAAACAGAGAATCATTAGAGATCACCATGAATGGATCTTAACAGATGCCTATGTAGTGTTATTGCTTGAAGCTAATTTATTTCAATAATTAATGAATAGCAAAATATGTAACTGTTAATAATAGCTCAATTATGAATCATAAACCAATTATTTAGAACAAAAATGTGATGATACACAGCATTAGACACCATTATTGCAAGTAACATGATTTAACATTAGATTATATTTAGGAAGCCACCTAATTTGGGGAAAATAAATTGTAAATGGACTGTACTTTTACTAAAAGACTTACTCTTTTTTAGTCATACGACCACTCTTTCATACTATAGTCACACTGATGGGAGGAGCTACCATGAAGGTGACACCTGCCCATCAGGACTAACTAACATTAACAAACCATAGGCTCAGCTACGGGTATCATCCAAGGACACCTCGTTATGGACAAGCGGCGCAAACATTTTTTATTTCTTCCATCCATCCATTATCTGAACCAAAATGTGACAACGTACAGTATATATAAAAATCTATAAAATACTAATTACAAAATTCCCCTAAACACTACATGTCATCGTTCACTCATGTCAGGGGCTACCAGCAAAGCTCCCCATCAGGAGTCTCTAACATTCAAACACCTTAGGCACAAACACGGGAGACATTTGGGGTTAAGTGTCTCTCCCAAGCACACATCAACAAGGACTAGTGGAGCCAGGGATTGAATCACTGATCCTAAGATTAAAGGGCGACCCTAATCTACCAGTGATCCACCGTCACCCCGGATGGTAGCCTTTCAAAAAAGGTGACTGATCACAACAGCTTAATGCACAGGAAACCGTGATTCATTATTGCCTTTACCCTGGAGTAGAGGTCAGAGAGGCAGTAAAGGAATATTTGAACAATGGTCCATTGTATCTGTAATGTGCTATTGACAGAACAGTAAAATAAAGCAAGGCTTACCCCAAGAGACCAGATGGTGTCCAGGTCCTGGGCTGAAGCCACATGCTCCTTGGGGATAGTTTTACTCCTCGTTGTTCCAAACGGAGCTCCGGCCAGCAGCTAGTATAAACAAACACAGACCAATACATTATGATATTAATGTTAAATTCTGTATATATATATATATATATATATAAAAGCGATGACACTTGTCTCATAGATTGATTTGAACTTTTGACCTTGTAAAACATTTCAAGATTGGAGAAACATTTAGAGTTCATTGTGATGACTGACAATAGCCACATGCAAGTTAAAGGAATCATACTAAACCTTTTTTTCTGAGACTGAGATGAAACTTAGATCTCATGCCTGTGCTTTAACTACAGAACTGGAGTCACGATATGGTTAGCTTAGCTTAGCATGAAGACTGGAGACCGGGGAAACAGTCTGCACACAATCTAAGGGTTAAATACAATAAAACAGTAATAACCTAAAAGAAAAAAGGCCAGTAAATGGAGTGTGTTTTACCAGTTGACTAAACAATTGAGTAATGATACTAAACAATTAGCTTTTATATCTAGCATTTAGTAGCTATATAAAGTAGATGAAGTTAGTTCATTCAGCTAACAAAAGGGAAACGTTTATGGACGTTTTTGGAAGAGCAGAAAATGTATTTTTAATGTTTCCCTAACCCCAATATCAAGTCCTTCCCAACATCACATGACTTCAATTAAGCATGTGTTTACTTATTCCACAAACCTGGTCATGCAATGGTCCAGCCTGGTATCCAGGCAACGTGATGATATCCCATATAAGTCATATCTATTCTTCTTATTTAGAATCAGGGGGTGACACTTGAGGGACCAGAGATATACCTTTACGCCTATGACTCACATATGATATGCAGTATTACACAATCAAATGAAACTTGTAAAGTATACAGTGGGAGAGACTTGCTGACCTCTGGTAGGACGATGAAGGCTCCAGTCATGATGGTGAGGACAATGTTGATCCCAAACAACCAGCGGAGGAAGATAAAGTATGAGGCCACGCCGGACCCAAAGTGACCTCAACAAGACACAGGAAACATCTACTGAGACATGTTGTCACACTCTGTGTCTGAGAACTGAAAAGATCTAACACCACATTGTACGACCATACTGAAGGATGACTGTCCTGGAAAAAATAGCTGAGTCAAGTACCAATTGTTTTTTATCACTGGATATGAAACAAATGGTAGCGTTACTGTTATCCATTCTGTAAAATACTTACTTTCAATTTTCTTGATCCTCACTTCCCAGGGAATGAACAGAACCACGATGTTGTAAAGCACACGTGAAAGTTTCTTCAGCAGCTGCAGGAGGAGGAAGCAGCTTTGAGGAGCACTGTAAAGACACTTGTGACTTCCTGAGACCTCTGAGTGACACACACCTCCGCAAGGGGAAGTAGTAACATCAAACATGGAACATAATCCCTTTATAAAAACAATGATAATGCTTTGTGTTTACAGAGAGTTCTCAAGATACGCAGACACTTTACATGGGAAAACTAGAAAGATGCAGCTCTCTGCCAGGCGTGTCTGCAATGCAGTACGATGAATTAACACAACCTACAATACGTTTGTGTGGAAGAATGAGCCAAAATCCCACCTGAGCAATGAGACTAGTTCTCATACAGGAGGGGTCTTGAACCAACAAAGGCTTTTGTACCAAGTATTAAATACTTGTTCCTGTGTCATTCCATTTTATTACATGTAACTTCATATCTGAACGTATTTGTTTGGGTTTCTTTGTATGTTTGGATCACTTGGGTTGTTACCAACATCTGGTGAATATGTAATATCAATAGCACCTTTAGAAATATATTTACTGAGAAAAATGATGACGTGTTCAATACTTATTTCACCCGCTGTGTGTGTCCATGTTGTCCACATAAGAACTGACTCGCTGAAGCTCTTTACGTCAGGAAATCCGCACTGAGATGATAATTATTAATCAAGATGATGTCAGGTTGACCAATAATTCTCATTTTCGATTATCTGGGAGCCAAACTGTAAAAATAAAAAAGTCATCATCAGACTGCTCACTAAAACTCAATTTATGCTAATGTGGCCTGAACATTTTAATTAAACCAAGCTTTTACAACGGGCTATAAATTCAAAGCTCTGTTTTCCCTCTCTGGATGGGAGTGCATGAGATACAGAGGACGTGAGTGTGTGTTCAGCAGCCTGCACATGCTTGATCATCTCCTGGTTACTGCAGTGCAGTAAGATAACAGAAGGAGGGTGCTCAGCAGGAGACATGCAGCTGTGTGTCCAGCACATATTTGACTAAAGCGGCCAACGGTGACACACTGGATGAAAGATGATGCTAAATTAGCCAGAGCAGAGCCATCCTTGTTGTTTTCAATTTCATATTCCTGCAGAACCATTGTTACAACGACATTTGTATTTTGTGTGTGATGAGGACAATTCTGTTCTTGTAATTCTTGTAAAAACAAGGCGGGGCAAGTCCTTATCACAGCCTGTCTCTGTGGCTGCTCTGTGTGCCTTGGTCACCTGCCAATCAAAACCACCAACAACGACAAAAACAATGCATCTTCAGACAAGTTATTTTAAAAGTTAATTTCTGTGGTTCACCTGCATGAGCATGAGCGATCATTGCACTTGCACAAGCCCCAAAGTTTAGGAAACAAAACTACTTGTTTAGGTTTAGTTATGTGACAAATAAATCAACGTTGACCTCTGGTTTCACATGGGACACAAGGACCTCCTCCACTCCTTTAAACTACGTCACCGGTCCGCGATTACACAGATCACGTCAGAGGGACTACATGGACTGTAAACACAGTGCGATGAAATGTGTATGAAAACGACCTGACCTAAAGGATCCTTGAGAATACAATGAAGAAGCATTGAAGGAACAATTTGGAGTCATCCTCACATGCTAAAAAAATATATTTTTAACCAATCAGTGGTGGTATAAACACTTTGGTTCTTTTCATTTCTGCACACACAAAGAACTCTTGAAGGTTAACATTATGCAACACTGTACAAGTGGAAGTTCTAATAGTGGACTACATATGAAGGACATACATACATCAGCTCCTGCAGTCTGGTAGCCTCTGGTTCTGGTGAGTCGGCCCTCGTACCTCAACACGATCTCTCTGGCCTGCCTGGGACGCAAAGACACAGGTACAGCTCACTAGGTACATCTACTCAAATACTGTGTGAACATTACACATCTAGTACTACTCCACTCAATCTGTGAGGGAAATATTGTACTTTTTGAGCCAAAACTTCCATCTGAGGGATGTGATTATTAACTGGGAGAAACACATTTTTAAAATGAATGATAAGTGGTGATTGCACATGTCCTAGAAAAATAATAGTGAGTGAGTGAGAGTTCAGGACAACCCAAATGTGAAAGTGAAGTAAATCCAAAACAAAACCCAACATCAGAAACATGTTGCAAAAACATAAACGATGCAAGCTTGTCCCAGTGGAAATGTTTTGCACACCATTCAAACCAATAAGACCAAGATCCTTCTAAAACCAGGAAAGAGAAACCAGCTCATCCAGCACTGGGGTCAACTAAGAGGGCTAAGAGCCATGTATGCACTTTACACACTGCAAGACAGTTTGTACAGTTATGGCATACAGAGGTTTTATTTGGTCACATTCTATTTATATATACGTTATAGTTAAGGTGAGTAAAAAAAATGTGATGAGATATAGGAGCAGTCATTGCAGTGGGAGTAATCGCAGACATTCAGCCTGAGATTAAAGAGGGTGTAAAAGAGCAGACTTGCATCCCATCCCTGATGATGGTAATAAAACCTGTGCAGTAATAACAAACTGCGCCTATAAAACCTGTTATCCATGGCACATACTCAGCACATCTTGAGCTCTCTATCTACTCTGGTTTCCCTGGCTCAGCCTGATCACTACTGTTAATTACATTCAGTCGACTGTTAGAACACAGGCCTCACAGTTGTGTCTGTTCACACAGCTTGTATGGAGGAGCTTCTTTAAGACTGATACGGTTATTTTTGTAGGTGATTTTAATATTCATGTGGATGTTAGCAATGATAGCCTTAGTGTTGCATTTATGTCATTGTTAGATTTGATTGGCTTCTGTCAGAGAGTACATGGGAACTTTATTTAGCATGCGACTTTTCGTATATAACAGAGGACTCCTGTGCGAACTTCAGTCCGTCCCAGATTGATCATCTTGTCGATGGTGGTACTGGCTCACTGAAGATGACACTGGACTTGATAGCCCATCTAAAGAAGAGGATCATTGAAACCAATGATGAATATTGTTAAGATATATTTCAATTGAACTTTCTTTTCTTTTAAATCTTATCATTATTTTGATGTTCCCGATCTTTGTATGAGGAAATTCTCTCTAACTGGACCTTGTTGAATTTTAATCGAATACTCCTGCAATACAAAAAAAAGCAAACACAGACTGTACAGCCCCGGTTATTGTCCCAGTCAACACTGATATGTGACGTAGACTGTGGGCCGACGCCTCACCTGAAGATTATACGGCAGCGTGTTATTTTGACCGTCTCTCAGCAGCTTCAGTTTGGTTGAATCTTGTGTATTCTTGCCCTGCTCTTAGTAGTATTTGGCTTTCTATAACTGATGACTGTAAATGTAGATGTATGGAGGTAAAACACTGCCCTCTATCATTTTTGGAGCATATGGCCAAGTGTTCCACATTGCATCTTCAAATATGAGACATTTAAATTTTTTCAGTATGTTACCCAAATGACCATATTTCCCTAACCAAAGTGCTTTAGTAGCCTAAGCATAACCACATGCTCCTGTGGACGTAAACCTTGGTCTGTGGTGTTACAGTCCAGCACTTGGCACACACCCCCTAACTGCTGCCAGGGTCCATGATGCACAGCAAATGCTTTCAGTCCCAAATGCATTTGGCAAACCATTTAGCAGTAAAGTTTACATTTGTAAGACGTTGATGCTGTTGTTTCGTCAAACTCATGCAGTACGAGGCAAACTAATATGGAATACTGTAGATCAGTTAGATAGCTTAGTATAAGTTAGCTGTTCATCTTGGATGTATTTCAGTAACACAGCCGGACACACAGTTGTCATACCTCTAGAGGTTTTGGAGAGTGAGCTGCTGAGTCATACTGGCTTTAACTTCAGTGACAATAACATATCTATAGCACTTTCATTGAGAACATTAGCCCTGTGAGTGTGTTTGTGTGTGTTCAGAGCAGAAGACAAGGGAAAGGGTTAACAATCAATCCACAGACACACAGGGATCAATCACACTTGGGGGTACTTTAGGACTTTGAGCTTGCGTCTCATTGGCCAGGGTCTGGTCCGAATGTTGGCGATGATCTCCTTCTGGTACTGAATGTTCTGGAACATCTCCTCTGGGTCGTTGCTGTCCGCCCGCTCTTCCTCTTTATCTTCATCATCTGAGGAGCTGCAAAAGAAGACACAGGGGCACAATGAAAAAGGGACCGATCTGCCAACATTGTGTTTCACTCAATAAAACAGTATTAAGTTCTTATTATTACTGACAGTTTGTCCACCTTTTAAAACAAGGAAAAAATAAATCTAATTTAGAAAAACAATAAAACATCAAATCTGGCGACGTGTTTGTGACACAATGTGTTGAATCTGAGGTATTTAGGATCAAACTGCCCTCCAGAACAAACGCTGCCAAGTGAAGAGAAGCACCCAAACATTTACTTTGAACTCCGCCCACCTGGCACAGAGAGGGAGATAAATCTAACCACAAAAAGCTAGTTAGCTCCCCAACAACCACCGAAGGTAGCAAATCAGTCCCCGGCTCGACACGGGCAGGAGCAGCAGTAGTAGCAGCCGCAGCAGCGGCTTATAAACCACCGTGGATTGTTTATGATTTAATACAACTGCAGATAATGTCTAAGTGGTCAGTAAATCCACCACCAAGCTTCGTTTCTCCTCCTCCTTCAGCCATTGAGTGTTAAAAAAAACTACAGCAAGTAAAACACTAAAATGTCATAACTTCTGTTAGCGGAGGGTGGTTGTACAGCAATCCTGGCTGTGTACCCAGTACTAACCCGGATATAATACTGGAGGAAATAAAACAACGTGAGGCATCACTTCAGTTTCAGTGGGTCTCTGTCATCCAAAAACACACAACTTTATTGTCACCTGTCAGCTCTAATTTGCTGCTCCACCTGTCTTCAAACAGCACCTGCATCAACCCTACAAAGCGACACAAATAGCAACACAAATACATATAACAGAACTGAGAACATATTTCTTTGTGTATGTTAACAACTTTTCTTATGTTTCAGCCTGAACTGTTCTACTCTAACTAGCTAGCAGCTACGTAAGTCACGCTGGTCCACTGACCAATCACAGCGTATGTTCATGGTCACGCTGGCCCTGAATACACCCAAAGATCTGATTTGTTGAAGTCTATGACAATCAACAATACCATCTTCTTCCATGGAAATATAGAGGTGAAAGCTGATTGGATGAGAGCTCTCCTTAACAGAAACTGGAGGCAGCACAACTGCAAGCAGAGCAACAGACGAAGACAGGAGCTGTGCAATGAGAAAATAAGCTAATAGGGAAAAATAATTATAATACATGTAGTGTATTTGTGAAAAACAATTAAATTATAAAATAGCTATAACGTTGTGATTCTGTTTAGGCCAGCAGAGAAGGCTTAGCTGGCCCTGATTGCCCACCACTGGTCTCTGGGGGTCTCAGTAGACCTGCAGCTTTCAGGGACCTTGTTCCAGATATGTGGAGCAGAAAAGCTGAACGCTGCTTCTCCGTGTTTAGTTCTGACTCTTGGAACAAGTAGACCCGTCCCAGACCACCTAAGGCAGGGGTGTCAAACTCATTTTCACCGCGGGCCACATCAGCATCATGGTCGCCCTCAATGGGCCGGTTGTAACTGTAACACTGTATCAATTTAACTACTACCGAACATATTGTTAAATAACTGTCTTTGTATTGTTTATTCAAGTGTAACAATATTGTACATGCATTTATATATATATATATATATATATATATAAACCCACATTACTCTATCAAAGATCAAACTTAAAACAGAAGAAAATAACAAAGACAAAGATCAAACAATCGTTGTTATATTAACTTTGTTCAAAGCTTTTTTTGTCACAGTTGAGAAGGACATAACTAGCCAATAAGAACATGCATGTGGTCTGGGGCAGTGGTTCTACTGGTCTGGCTGCACCATCACCCCTGAATGACCCGAGATCCAAAGCAAGGAACATGCTCAACTTCTCAAATGGATTTAATGAAAAGATGGTGCAGTTTGAGCCTGAAATGGTACAGAATCTCACATGCCAACACAAAAAAACTAGTTTGAAATATTCCCTTTTACACTCAATTAAAAACCCCAAAGTGCATCTTAAGGACACAAAGTAATACAACACACATAATCATTTTATAACTTCAGCCTTTTTTAACAGACTCAGCAGTGCTTTCATGCACAAACATAAAAAAAAGGTCGGGAATGAAGTGAACTATCACAAATAGTGCGTGTGTAAACTCATGCAAGTGTGTTGTGAACGCAGCACTGAGGAGTGTGAATAGACGCACTCTGCTGCATTCAAAATTCCCTTCAAAATAAAATCACAGGATTTTTATATTGCCCATGCAAAGGTCCGCGACCGACTGAAAACGGGTCCGCGGTGGTGATCATGCCTTTCAAGCCGTTGCGGGCCACATAAAATGACGTGGCGGGCCGGATCTGGCCCGCGGGCCTTGAGTTTGACACATGTGCCCTAAGGGGTCAGGATGGTTCATAAGGTAGCAGCAGATCACAAATGTATTTAGGCCCTAAACCATTCAGTGTTTTATAAACCAGCAGCTGGATTTCAAAGTTAAGTCTTTGTTGGACAGGAAGCCATGCAAAGACCTCAGAACCGGAGTGATGTGATCCACTTTCCTGGTCTTAGTGAGGACTCGAGCTGCAGCGTTCTGAATCAGCTGCAGCTTTCTGATTGACTTTTTACTGAGACCTGTGAACACACCGTTACAGTAGTCCAGTCTACTGAAGATAAATGACCTGTGAACACACCGTTACAGTAGTCCAGTCTACTGAAGATAAATTACCTGTGAACACACCGTTACAGTAGTCCAGTCTACTGAAGATAAATGACCTGTGAACACACCGTTACAGTAGTCCAGTCTACTGAAGATAAATGACCTGTGAACATACCGTTACAGTAATCCAGTCTACTGAAGATAAATGACCTGTGAACACACCGTTACAGTAGTCCAGTCTACTGAAGATAAATGACCTGTGAACACACAGTTACAGTACTCCAGTCTACTGAAGATAAATGACCTGTGAACACACCGTTACAGTAGTCCAGTCTACTGAAGATAAATGACCTGTGAACACACCGTTACAGTAGTCTAGTCTACTGAAGATAAATGACCTGTGAACACACCGTTACAGTAGTCCAGTCTACTGAAGATAAATGACCTGTGAACACACCGTTACAGTAGTCAAGTCTACTGAAGATAAATGACCTGTGAACACACCGTTACAGTAGTCAAGTCTACTGAAGATAAATGACCTGTGAACACACCGTTACAGTAGTCCAGTCTACTGAAGATAAATGACCTGTGAACACACCGTTACAGTAGTCCAGTCTACTGAAGATAAATGACCTGTGAACACACCGTTACAGTAGTCCAGTCTACTGAAGATAAATGACCTGTGAACACACCGTTACAGTAGTCCAGTCTACTGAAGATAAATGACCTGTGAACACACCGTTACAGTAGTCCAGTCTACTGAAGATAAATGACCTGTGAACACACCGTTACAGTAGTCCAGTCTACTGAAGATAAATGACCTGTGAACACACCGTTACAGTAGTCCAGTCTACTGAAGATAAATGACCTGTGAACACACCGTTACAGTAGTCTAGTCTACTGAAGTCAAGTCTACTGAAGATAAATGACCTGTGAACACACCGTTACAGTAGTCAAGTCTACTGAAGATAAATGACCTGTGAACACACCGTTACAGTAGTCAAGTCTACTGAAGATAAATTAATGGACAAGTTTCTCCAAATCCTGTTGAGACATTAGTCCTCTAACCCTTGATATATTCTTCAGCTGATAGGCTGATTTTGTAACTGTCTTGATATGGCTGTTCAGCTTGAGGTCTGAATCCATAACTACACCTAGATTTCTGGCTTGGTTTGAGGTTTTTAACATCAGTGATTGAAGCTGAGCGCTCACTTTCAATCATTCGTCCTTGGGACTAAAAACAATTACTTCTGTTTTATCTTTATTTAATTGAAGAAGATTCTGGCACATCCAGTTGTTGATTTCTTCAATACATTTAGCCAGCACTGGTATGGGATTATAGTCCCCTGGTGATATAGTTATGTAGATTTGTGTGTCGTCTGCATAGTTATAACACACTTTGTTGTTTTTCATAATCTGAGCCAGTGGAAGCATGTAGATGTTGAACAGAAGAGGCCCCAGTATTGAACCTTGGGGAACACCACATGTCATACCAGTCAGCTCTGACGTGTAATTAGCTACGGTCCTTTGTCGGTCCTTCAAGTAAGAGTCAAACCAGTTAAGTGCTGCGCCAGAGAGTCCTACCCAGACTTTCAGTCTGTCTAGTAGTATGTTGTGATCAACTGTGTCGAATGCAGCACTGAGATCCAATAATACTAAGACTGAAGTTCTGCCACTGTCTGTGTTTAAGTGGATGTCGTTGAAAACCTTAACAAGAGCAGTTTCAGTACTGTGATGCTGACGAAAGCCAGACTGGAAGACATCAAAACAGTTATTTTCGGCCAATAGGAGTTGTTCAGCTGTTGAATCTTACTTACTCTTCTGAATCAAACTGTCACTCTGACCTGGAAAAAGTAATTCATGCACCCTTTTTCTCTCGTCTTGACTACTGCAACTCACTCCTTTCTGGCATAAATCGGAAGTCTACCTCCCGTCTCCAACTATTCCAGAATGCAGCAGCGAGGCTTCTTACTGGTTTTACCAGACGACATCACATTACTCCAATCCTGGCCTCTCTCCACTGGCTCGCTGTTTGTTTGATAATTGATTAAAGAGATTTTACTGATCACTTTTAAAGCCTGTCGGGGTCTGGCCCCAAGCTACATTGTAGAGATGTTAGCCCCATATGAAGCAGCCTCAGATCCTCCAGTGGGGCCCTTCTGGCATTTCCAAAGTCAAGGTTTAAATCTAAAGGTGACCATGCTTTTGCCATCAGGACCCCTCGACTGTGGCACGAGCTGCCTGAGGAGAAAAGGCTTGCAGAATCAGTGACTTCTTTAAAATCACTTCTTAAAAACCATTTTACAGAATTGCTAAGTGATGTCGTCCTTTTATGGCCTTTTACGTCCTTTTATGCAGTTCTTTTGTTCCCCTCATTTTGTTTAATTAATTTATTTGTTTGTTTGTTTTGCCTTTATGGCATGGTCTTTTTTGTCTTTTGTTTTCTTGAATTTTTTCGTTATTGAAGTTATGTAATGTATGTCTATGCTTTGCTTCTCTTTAGAGCTCAACACAAACAACGAACTCAAACACTAACTGATTATCCATATTTCAGCCAAAGGTAAGTCAATTTTCATCATTTTTGCTTGACACAAGTGACTTTCTTGTGGATATCTTTGCAATGCTTTGTGTGAGAGTGGAATGGTATTGGCGGATTCTGTCGGTTCTCGGGATTCCAAAACTGTTGAGTATAGTAGCTAGTTCCTAACTTAACAAAATCAACATTTTTCAAAAACGAGGGGGTGCATTTTGAGTCAGTTTGGGGGTAACTTTGAGTAATTTTGAATAATTTTGATTGTGTAATAGTGTTATAAACATGACACAAATGACTTACTTGTTGGGTCAGGATCAGATCTTTTTTATTTTTGGGGATTCTTCTTGTATTTTCTGATATTCGTGAACAATGATGCAGATTTACAAAATGATGCATGCAGGGTAACATTATAGGAATACTATGCAGGAATTGTCATGTAGGTCTATCTGCGGGGGCTCATAATAACAGGACACGCTCACAAAACAGTAACAGTTAGATACTACTTAGATAGGTAGGAGCCACCAATCTTTCAGCCAAAATTGCGGATTCTTTTTATCTCTTATTATCTCCTCATTCACAAGATCTATTTGAAAAATTAAAAAAGCTATAATATACAAAAAAAATAGATAACAAGGCCATATATGTGTGGTATATTGGTTTATGGCAGTGGTTCTCAAACTTTTTTTGTCAAGCTCCACTTTGGAGGACGAAAAATGTTCGGGCCCCACCGCCCCTAAAAAATTGTAACAAAATGGTCCATGCTGAATTTTTATTGAAATAACAACATTTTGTGACTCCTCTATCTGTGCTTTTATTAATAATAGAACAAAGAAAATGTAAGTCACTTTCATGTAAAGCAGATTGCTCCAAAAACAAATAAAACGTGCAATCACTTTGTTAGAACAATACAGTTGTGCAAAAAAAGAACTAATATTTGGCAAAAATAGCTCATTGTAATAGCCTAATTAACATGTTTTGTACTGAATATCTTTTCAGGATAATAACAATAAAGTTCAACCTGTGAAACACTAAATAAAACCAGTTAAAAATATTTGGCAATAAAGAGTTTTACACTGCATATCTTTTCAAAACAACAATAACGTGCAACCGGTGCAAAACAAAACTAAATTAGTGCAGATATGAGCCTGCTTTCCACTACAAATCTTTGTAAAACGGGGTTGTAGATTTGATACGGCCACTCTCAATTCATGCTCAAAGGTGAGCTTCGATCTGTATTTTGTTTTGAGAGAGGCAACAGCAGAAAAGCCGATCTCACAGAGGAAGCTCTGCGCGTCATCACCGCCGTCCTGCCGGTGCTGAATCAAACAGCTGCTGATCCACCTGAAGCAGCGCTGGCAGCGGCCTCATTCAGACGCTGTTGTGCGGCTACGGATGATATTATGAACCCGGACACGGGGGCGTTTGATGGTCCGACATTAGAGGGACTTCCACAAGAAGTTTAAAGCAGAACTAGTGGTTAGTTTAATGGTGGATGGGGGAAACGGTACTGTTTTTACGGAGATAAGCCCCGCCCCCTTCTAGGGGCGAGTAAAGCCAGTAGCGAATGACGTGAATTAACCACATAAAGTCGAGCGACTAAACTCACGCGAGTAACACACCATTAGGTCTACAAGTGTGAGTCCCAACTCGCAAAAGGATCTGTCGCGGTCGCGCATGCGGAACCGGAACGGTGTAATTTAAATCACAGATTTGAAAATGCAAAATGCATTCTGGGATAAGTCTCATCCTATGCATCCCCGGTAAAATGGGCGGATCAAATCACATCCGGGCATTTTCAGAATTATTTTAAATAATTAAAAATAATTTTTAAAAAATCTACATTTCCCCAACCCTCTCGCGCCCCACCTGTAATACCTCCGCGCCCCACTAGAGGGTCGCGCCCCACAGTTTGAGAACCACTGGTTTATGGTAGTACACATAAAAAAAAGAAATGTATTCAAAGATAATTTTATTATCTTACATATGTACATACTTAAATATAAAATAGCTCAATACTGTAGGAGTATCTGTGCGAAGTCTGGCTTTGATTGAGTGAAGTTAAGTATTTTTAATAATTATTTTAGTTCAGACATGTCGAGAACTCATGTCAACTCCGCTCCCAGTCCTCGGTGGTCCCTGAACATTGCTCATTTCACTGCAGCAGGGTGCTCAGTGGACTTAGCTGTGAGGAGGTAGCAGGAAGGCCTGGAATATTCATATTTCAGCCATAAGTAAGTACATTTTCATATTTTTTGCTGGACACAAATGACATTCTTGTGCGTATCTTTGCGATGCTTTGTGTGAGAATGGAAAAGTGGTATTGGCGAACTCTGTAGGCTCTAAGGATTCCAAAACTGTTGAGCCTTCTAGCTAGTTCCTAACTTTTTTAATCAGCAATTTTTCAAAACTTGGGGTGCATTTTGAGTCAACTTGGGGGTCATTTTGAGTCACTTTGAGTCATTCTTATGGTTTATGTTTATATTTATTGTGTAATAGTGTTATAAACATGACACAATTAACTTATATTTACTTTTTTTTCTTTTTCTTATATTCTTATGTTATGCTCAGTCCCAGAGGCTGAAGCCAATGTTCCAAATGTGAAACTGATGGGGCCCATATGGTTAAGAAAAGATCTTCCCATTAGTTATTTTAGGGTGTGGGTTTCATAGCAAAGTGTGTGTCATGTAACCTTCTGTTTGAAAACACATCATTCAAATATGGCCCCTACCCCCCCAGCTCAGCCACACCAGAGGCAACTGCCCACTGATTGCGGTGACCAGAGAGCCCAGTGTATCACCTGCAGCATCACATGTTGTGAAAGAGAAAGAGACAGCAAAGCCCAGATTCTCTCTTGTTTTGGCATTTCACCTTGCCTTGATTTTTGCTACTGTGTCTGCCCTTTCCGTAGCTTCCTCTTAAATGTGTGCTTGTACATTCAGAAATGTTCTGAATAATAAGAACAAAATAATAAGAAACAGGCTGAGGGCAGGGTTTCAGCAGATACTAATTGTGCAATACTGTTCTCACATTTCTGTGCCTTATACTATTATACATACATACATACATACATACATATGTATATACACAACATATATATACACAATATATATATATATATATATATATATATATATATATATACACACATCTATATGTTTTAATACTATTAGCATTTATCTCCTTTTTTAGTATTTTAATTTAAATTAAAATGTTCACCTTAAGTTTGAGTTATTGTAATTCTGTGTGTATGGAGGACCCAGCTAAATAAGATTTTCATTGTACGGAGTAGCTGTTTGGTAACTGTGCATATGACACACTTCATGGATCAGAAGGGATGATTAAGAGAGATAATTATTTTATCAGTCTATATATATTTTTTTGTGGGAACATTTCACCACCTTTCATCTTGTGTATCATCTTCTTCAAATATATAATATATCATGTGCAGTGTCTCACAATAATTATATCGTATCTATATTATTTTGTGTGAAATTCTGTATTTCGAGTGCATTGTACCTTGCATTGTCCCTCCATAATGTGTTTGTAATAAATGCTATGTACGTTCTAGAAACCGTCTCTGTCGATGAAGACAGCTGTTTTAGTGTCTGCTCATCATTGATTAGATGACCAACAGGTCAAAATGTCACTGTACGACACTGGCACACAGGAAACTCTCTGTAGTTCTGTCCAATGATTAGATTGAGAAAATGACTAATTGTATATTCTAAAGGAAGTAATTTAAGGCTCAGAGCGATGACAACCATAAGTGTGAGGCAGACAAGCTTGGAGAAATCCAACCAAATGAAAAAGAAGAGTGAGCAGACTCACCCCTGCTGGTGGTCCTGGTAGGCTGAATAAATCCTTCTGGAGTTCTTCCTGATACTTTTGTGCCTCTTGGCTGCAGACAGAGACCTGCTGCTGCCAACCATAGGCTCAGACACTGAACTCATGCTGTATCTGCTCGTCAGTGTGGGAGCAGGACTGTAGTGGAACGCCCTGCTGCTCCGGACCCCACTGGAGCATCACACACTTCAGCAGTCCAAGCTGAGACACAGTCTCTCATCAGACCAATCACAGCCATACTGACTGCTTAAAGGGACAGCACCAAAGTGCTTCTTTCATGCCAAGTCAACATCTGACACACACGCACAGAGACCCATGTATTTTGGATGAGCTGGAATCTTCTTCTACCAGAGAGGGCATACAATTGTGATTTTTTTAAAACATCATAATTTAGAACCATCAGTTGTGCTTTTTCTCATCTAAAGCAGGTGGCAACCTCCAGTTCTAAAAAAAGTGAAAAAAATGATGTTTATTAATTATTAAAGCTGCATTCTCTCTATTGTCCACCAGGGGGCGACTCCTCTGGTTGTATAGAAGTCTATGCTTCATGTGTTAAAGCTGCATTCTCTCTCCTGACCACCAGGGGGAGACTCCTCTGGTTGTATAGAAGTCTATGCTTCATGTGTTAAAGCTGCATTCTCTCTACTGACCACCAGGGGGCGACTCCTCTGGTTGTATAGAAGTCTATGTTTCATGTGTTAAAGCTGCATTCTCTCTCCTGACCACCAGGGGGCGACTCCTCTGGTTGTATAGAAGTCTATGTTTCATGTGTTAAAGCTGCATTCTCTCTCCTGACCACCAAGAGACGACTCCTCTGGTTGTATAGAAGTCTATATAAATGACTCTACTTCTCTCTTGATGTATTCCCTCAGTAAACACTGTAAACATGAGTTTATGTCTCAAGCTCTAGTTTCAAGTCTTCTTCAATACAGCATGATGTTCATTTAGTAAATTATGGTCCTTTAGAGTCAGACAGACCATAAAGCAGGGGATGCTATAGGGCGGTGGTCGACAACCCGTGGCTCGGGAGACACATGCAGAGGCTTTGACAAAAAATTACATGGAAATGTTTTTGTTAAACAATCTTTCAGATGGAACACCTCTGATTATGGAATATTTTTAAAGTCGTTGCACAGTCAGATTTTTTATTCAGAGGAGTCTTTATCGACCTATCAATCAATAACAGCCCTTAGCAGAGCCACTGGTGTGATATAGCTGTAATGTCAAGTAGCTTTTGCGGTTTCAGACATATCTTATTTGGTGGGAAATAGGGCAAAATGGCTCTTTGGATAGTAAAGGTCGCCAACATCTGACCTAGGGTGTTGTCCGGTCTGGAGTATTTTTGTCTCACAACTTTAACCTTTTCACAGTGTGTCACTTTGGTTTTCTTGAAATCACTTCAGCATTCAGTTGTACTTAGCTTCACTCTTACTACTGGATGCAAAATAACAGGATGTGGAAGAAAAAAACACTGATAAAACTTTCAAAATGCCAAACTTGAAGATTCAACAGCATACAGTGTATAGACCTACAGGATAAGCAACTTTATCTTTTGTTCTCAGACATATTCAGAATATTTGTATTGGTTAAGGACTTTTTTGATACAGTGATAGTGTCATGTACCTTATGTTCACTTGGCTCCTGCTCTGAGGGGCAGGGGTATCATAGAGCTGAATGAAGGACTGACAGATGTCTCTTGTAATTGGTGGCTGCTTGAGTCTAGTCAGAGGAGTACTTCTGACCAATGTGTCTTTGTCCACAGGGACCAGTCACCACATAAATTCAGATAAAAAACCTAGATTTTCAACTAAATCAAGCCCCTTGAGTGACCCTGCAGAAGGTTTATGCGTACAGTTTGTTGGGGCTCAAAGCCTGTGGAATTTACATTAACAACTGATGTGGGGTCTTGCCTTTTGCTGCCAAACGCATCTATGCTGCGTTCACGCCAAACGCAGTTATGCTGCGTTCACGCCAAACGCGCTTATGTGTTCACGCCAAACGCAGTTATGCTGCGTTGAAACCAAACAGCAGCATTAGGAAGACATTTCTTCTGAACTTCACTTAACGTGGTTTTCGGGACAAATTTGGCATTCATGAACGTTTTCTCGTCTGGGATTGGTTCTGAACTTGGACCAGACTTTCAGAACATTAAACACCTCTGCACCGGTGAAGTTAGGTCTCAGTTTACTCGACCGGTGCTCGCTTTTCACTTTGACATGATTTTAATCTGAAGTTGCTTTCGCGTTGCCTGTGGCGTCTGTTGATTGTGCACACGTCCCTTCAGTTGCATGCCCTTATAAGGAGCGGGCGGGGCGTTTCTGTATGCAAATCCAGGTAGGGCTGGGCGGTATACCGTTTCAACCGGTACACCGGTGTCAAATTTACATACGGTATGACTTTATCACATACCGGCACACCGGTGCCCAGCCGTAGTCACTGGTGAAGCGGTCGGAGCTACGTGTGTTACGTGCATTGAGTCATGGTTTTAATTTTATAACAACAATTAATAACCCGCAACTAACGCGCTTTAACAGGCCACAACGCCACAAAACTACAGTTTGTGACACATAAACAATTTATAACACTAATAATTGTACATTTTTTAAAATTTACTCCGCCGAACTGCATGCTGGGTACAGCCCGCCCACTATCACAGAAAGAAGAAACTCCGTCACTACATTAAACAACAGAGCGATGCAGGAGGAACAAGAGAGAGCAGAGACGCACCAACACAACGTGTTGCCCAGAGAGGAGCTGTGCCTCTGGCTGGAGGGTTTGAAAAGTCCAACGTAGTTTAGAAAACGATGTAAGGTCCTTTTCGGCGTCAATAAATTAATGTTAATACCGTGAAACAAAATACTGTGATATGCATTTTTGGCCATACCGCCCAGCCCTAAATCCAGGTGCACGAGAACAAGTTCAATTCAAGAATCCTCATTTGGGGAGCACAGCTGAGAACACTTCGGCTGTGTAAGAACCCATTTTCAGGCGGAGATCTTTTCTGTCGGTCTTCTGAAGTCATTAAGAAAACATTGTTCGAGAATGAGGCCCAATGTGTTTCTGAATTTATTTTTTATTATTTTAGGGGATTACAGGGAAAGTCTCCGAGACTGACTGGTCTACGGTTTTGAAATTACTTTTACTTGTAAGATATGTGATATTAGTATTTTTAGTACCGCTATGTGTCCGTGATTTGAAGTTTGATAACTGTCTTGTTACTGTTCAATGTGTTTTAACCATGGCTCTAGATCCTTGACCGTCTCAAAATACTTGTTTATAGTAAAACAGTGTTGTTAAATATAACTGGATCATGTTTTAATCAAATAAGATCAAAGAGTTTATTGGACGATCCAACAAACGTATGTAACAGAATGGTGGAAAGTCAATCTGAGAATATTTACTCAGTTTGTTTACAAGAGAGACAAAATCTCAGGTAATGTTTGTGCTTTTGCATTTCATTAGCTTGTACAGGTCTTGAGCTGTTGCTCTTTATTTAGGAGCCATATCTCCAGTTACATACATGCAGCAGAGCAGGTACAGCTCTTTGACTGCAGTGTTGGGTTGTATGGTTCAAATGTTGTTGGCAGCAAACATGTCGGGTGTGATATCCAGCCAATCCAAAGACGAAGATTGTAACCAATTAGATGTAGAGATGCTATGGTGACAGGGTCTGCCAGGCAGAGGGACTTTTGTTATGATAAAGTGATGTAAAAGCGCTCCTCATAGTAAATCACACGCGCGGCTGTTTGATTTGCCCGCGTGGGGCGCTCATTTGCGTTCAGTGATTTGCGTTCATACTCAACGCTCCCTTTTATAGGAACGTTCACTGAGCCTGATGAGGAACACCTGGTAAACAAAGACTGTTGGGATTTAGGTTTAGTTGAGCCAGCTGAGCTAACACAAAGAGAGCCCGGCTGCATCAAACTTAACTTCTTAGGCTGCTTAATCGTCACCAGACTAGTTCAGCAACTTTCAGTAGCAGTGCAATTTAGGACCAGTGCTTCAATGGAAACATAAATCTAATTGCATAAACAGGTAATTAGGTGAAAATTAGATGATGTTATTGGGGATAATAGCAGTCTAGCTCCAGTCAGAGAAACCTTCCAGGAAAGACAATTACCACACTGTTTTCAAACGAATAACGCATATCTATAATTCTTACTGAAATCTATATTCTTACTTTAAAACAATATTTAGTCTTTTAAAAAGTAACTTTACTTGTGTCATGTCCTCAATGTCTTGTAGATTGGGATCAACAATACTAAACTGTGCTGAATTTCCAGTCCGGTGCTGCTGCTTCATGTCTCTCAGCTTTATGATTCAGTTTGGCTTCGCTTGATTGCATCTCAGAGTTTCAGTTACATTACATTATTGTAAAAGAGCCACACATTTTTGATTTTTAGGAAACAGTAATATCTGTTCCTATTCTGCAGATAGTTGTGTATCCATTGTGTGTGGTGATCATCAGCCATTACAGTTAAAAATGGATTATTAACCACGTTTGAATCCTACAGTTCTATGTGAACACAACCTGCCTTTAATCCCCCTGAGAGAAGAACAATCATTTTAAAGTGCATTTCCCTTGTGAAAGTGATATGAGGAGTGCACTCTGAATTACTAAAATAGTTTGGCATCATTATATTGACCAGTGGAAATGAGATTGGAGCTGTTGCTGTTTGATCTAAATGGAAATGTGACAAATATATAAAAAATGATAATATTTTATACATTTGACTATGACAATGTAGAGATTTGTATGTACCTATTAAATAAATAAGTAAATATGGACATATTAAATAATTTGTAATTTTATTCACAATTTTCAAACTGGTGCCAGTAATGTATTTAACATCCATGCTTTTATTTAAGTAATGTTATCAGAACATTATAACAGGCAATCTCATAACAACAGCAAGTTAACATACAGAATATGAATCTGTTTTCTTTTTTTTTATGAACAGGTACCAGAAGAAACATTTGTCTTTCATCAGGGAACAGCATAAACACTCTATGTTCAGTAGTAAGGGTCCCTGTTAGAGGAGGTCTATGTTCAATAGTAAGAGTCGCTGTTAGAGGAAGTCTATGTTCAGTAGTAAGGGTCCCTGTTAGAGGAGGTCTATGTTCAATAGTAAGAGTCGCTGTTAGAGGAAGTCTATGTTCAGTAGTGAGGGTCCCTGTTAGAGGAGGTCTATGTTCAATAGTAAGAGTCGCTGTTAGAGGAAGTCTATGTTCAGTAGTAAGAGTCGCTGTTAGAGGAAGTCTATGTTCAGTAGTAAGGGTCCCTGTTAGGAGGTCTATGTTCAGTAGTAAGGGTCCCTGTTAGAGGAGGTCTATGTTCAATAGTAAGAGTCGCTGTTAGAGGAAGTCTATGTTCAGTAGTAAGAGTCGCTGTTAGAGGAAGTCTATGTTCAGTAGTAAGGGTCCCTGTTAGAGGAAGTCTATGTTCAGTAGTAAGGGTCCCTGTTAGAGGAGGTCTATGTTCAATAGTAAGAGTCGCTGTTAGAGGAAGTCTATGTTCAGTAGTAAGGGTCCCTGTTAGAGGAGGTCTATGTTCAGTAGTAAGGGTCCCTGTTAGAGGAGGTCTATGTTCAATAGTAAGAGTCGCTGTTAGAGGAAGTCTATGTTCAGTAGTAAGGGTCCCTGTTAGAGGAGGTCTATGTTCAGTAGTAAGGGTCCCTGTTAGAGGAGGTCTATGTTCAATAGTAAGAGTCGCTGTTAGAGGAAGTCTATGTTCAGTAGTAAGGGTCCCTGTTAGAGGAGGTCTATGTTCAGTACTAAGAGTCCTGTTAGAGGAGGTCTATGTTCAATAGTAAGAGTCCTGTTAGAGGAGGTCTATGTTCAATAGTAAGAGTCGCTGTTAGAGGAAGTCTATGTTCAGTAGTAAGGGTCCCTGTTAGAGGAGGTCTATGTTCAGTAGTAAGGGTCCCTGTTAGAGGAAGTCTATGTTCAGTAGTAAGGGTCCCTGTTAGAGGAGGTCTATGTTCAATAGTAAGAGTCGCTGTTAGAGGAAGTCTATGTTCAGTAGTAAGGGTCCCTGTTAGAGGAGATCTATGTTCAGTAGTAAGGGTCCCTGTTAGAGGAGGTCTATGTTCAATAGTAAGAGTCGCTGTTAGAGGAAGTCTATGTTCAGTAGTAAGGGTCCCTGTTAGAGGAAGTCTATGTTCAATAGTAAGAGTCGCTGTTAGAGGAAGTCTATGTTCAGTAGTAAGGGTCCCTGTTAGGAGGTCTATGTTCAGTAGTAAGGGTCCCTGTTAGAGGAGGTCTATGTTCAATAGTAAGAGTCGCTGTTAGAGGAAGTCTATGTTCAGTAGTAAGGGTCCCTGTTAGAGGAGGTCTATGTTCAGTAGTAAGGGTCCTGTTAGAGGAGGTCTATGTTCAGTAGTAAGGGTCCCTGTTAGAGGAAGTCTATGTTCAGTAGTAAGGGTCTCTGTTAGAGGAGGTCTATGTTCAATAGTAAGAGTCGCTGTTAGAGGAAGTCTATGTTCAGTAGTAAGGGTCCCTGTTAGAGGAGGTCTATGTTCAATAGTAAGAGTCGCTGTTAGAGGAAGTCTATGTTCAGTAGTAAGGGTCCCTGTTAGAGGAGGTCTATGTTCAGTACTAAGAGTCCTGTTAGAGGAGGTCTATGTTCAATAGTAAGAGTCCTGTTAGAGGAGGTCTATGTTCAATAGTAAGAGTCGCTGTTAGAGGAAGTCTATGTTCAGTAGTAAGGGTCCCTGTTAGAGGAGGTCTATGTTCAGTAGTAAGGGTCCCTGTTAGAGGAAGTCTATGTTCAGTAGTAAGGGTCCCTTGTTAGAGGAGGTCTATGTTCAATAGTAAGAGTCGCTGTTAGAGGAAGTCTATGTTCAGTAGTAAGGGTCCCTGTTAGAGGAGGTCTATGTTCAGTAGTAAGGGTCCCTGTTAGAGGAGGTCTATGTTCAATAGTAAGAGTCGCTGTTAGAGGAAGTCTATGTTCAGTAGTAAGGGTCCCTGTTAGAGGAAGTCTATGTTCAATAGTAAGAGTCGCTGTTAGAGGAAGTCTATGTTCAGTAGTAAGGGTCCCTGTTAGGAGGTCTATGTTCAGTAGTAAGGGTCCCTGTTAGAGGAGGTCTATGTTCAATAGTAAGAGTCGCTGTTAGAGGAAGTCTATGTTCAGTAGTAAGGGTCCCTGTTAGAGGAGGTCTATGTTCAGTAGTAAGGGTCCTGTTAGAGGAGGTCTATGTTCAGTAGTAAGGGTCCCTGTTAGAGGAAGTCTATGTTCAGTAGTAAGGGTCCCTGTTAGAGGAGGTCTATGTTCAATAGTAAGAGTCGCTGTTAGAGGAAGTCTATGTTCAGTAGTAAGGGTCCCTGTTAGGAGGTCTATGTTCAGTAGTAAGGGTCCCTGTTAGAGGAGGTCTATGTTCAATAGTAAGAGTCGCTGTTAGAGGAAGTCTATGTTCAGTAGTAAGGGTCCCTGTTAGAGGAGGTCTATGTTCAGTAGTAAGAGTCCTGTTAGAGGAGGTCTATGTTCAATAGTAAGAGTCGCTGTTAGAGGAAGTCTATGTTCAGTAGTAAGGGTCCCTGTTAGAGGAGGTCTATGTTCAATAGTAAGAGTCGCTGTTAGAGGAAGTCTATGTTCAGTAGTAAGGGTCCCTGTTAGAGGAGGTCTATGTTCAGTAGTAAGGGTCCCTGTTAGAGGAGGTCTATGTTCAATAGTAAGAGTCGCTGTTAGAGGAAGTCTATGTTCAGTAGTAAGGGTCCCTGTTAGAGGAGGTCTATGTTCAGTAGTAAGGGTCCTGTTAGAGGAAGTCTATGTTCAGTAGTAAGGGTCCCTGTTAGAGGAGGTCTATGTTCAGTAGTAAGGGTCCTGTTAGAGGAGGTCTATGTTCAGTAGTAAGGGTCCCTGTTAGAGGAAGTCTATGTTCAGTAGTAAGGGTCCCTGTTAGAGGAGGTCTATGTTCAGTAGTAAGGGTCCCTGTTAGAGGAGGTCTATGTTCAATAGTAAGAGTCGCTGTTAGAGGAAGTCTATGTTCAGTAGTAAGGGTCCCTGTTAGAGGAGGTCTATGTTCAGTAGTAAGAGTCCCTGTTAGAGGAGGTCTATGTTCAGTAGTAAGAGTCCCTGTTAGGAGGTCTATGTTCAGTAGTAAGGGTCCTGTTAGAGGAGGTCTATGTTCAGTAGTAAGGGTCCCTGTTAGAGGAGGTCTATGTTCAGTAGTAAGGGTCCCTGTTAGAGGAGGTCTATGTTCAGTAGTAAGGGTCCCTGTTAGAGGAGGTCTATGTTCAGTAGTAAGGGTCCCTGTTAGAGGAGGTCTATGTTCAGTAGTAAGGGTCCCTGTTAGAGGAGGTCTATGTTCAGTAGTAAGAGTCCCTGTTAGAGGAGGTCTATGTTCAGTAGTAAGGGTCCCTGTTAGAGGAGGTCTATGTTCAGTATTAAGGGTCCCTGTTAGGAGGTCTATGTTCAGTAGTAAGGGTCCCTGTTAGGAGGTCTATGTTCAGTAGTAAGGGTCCCTGTTAGAGGAGGTCTATGTTCAGTAGTAAGGGTCCCTGTTAGAGGAGGTCTATGTTCAGTAGTAAGGGTCCCTGTTAGAAAAGGTCTATGTTCAGTAATCAAGTTTCTATTTGACCATATAAGGACATGTATCCTGTTAGAAGGAATGATGTGTGTGTTGATCTGATACAATGAATGATATCATAAGCAGATGGGTAGGTGATGTGTAGAATGGTTGATGGCTCAACTGGACAATAACAAAAAAACCCAAAGCATCAAGTTGGGATTCGGCATGAGACACTGTCCGGCACTCAGCTGAGGACATCGTTCGGGAAAAGCATAATCACGGGAAAGAGGACACCGATCGTGGGCAGGAATTGGCAGACGGAGATTCTCACCTCCCCCTGCATGAGCAGGAGAAGAATAATACTGTTTCCTGGGAGTTTGTACAGAATCAAGAGGATGGCAGTTGTCTAACCAAGGCCTGGTGAGTTTGCCCCTGTTAACAAACAATACATATTTAAACTGCATTATTTTGTTTCTTAGAGATTCTGTTCTATTCTTAAAGATTCGCCCGGCCGTTTTCCCAGAAAAACAATGACATATTGGACCATTCAATTGAATGGGTTTTTGCTGTGAAGAGAGCAAAAAGAATAATTTAATTTCTTGTAATCTTTGTTCAAGTTTAGGAAAATGTTGGGATAATTTCTGACCTTATAATGGGTGTGCATTGCACTGCTTAGAGCCCACAAACTACAGGAGCTTTTTCACAGACAGAAGATCAGGAAGGCTCCAAGCCCCTCCTGCCTGAAAGTCTGTGCTGACCAGCTGGCCCCCATCTTCATGCAGATCTTCAACCGATCACTGGAGCTATGTGAAGTCCCCTCCTGCTTCAAGTGCTCCATGATCATCCCGGTCCCCAAGAAATTGTCAGGGTTCCTGTCTGACCCTTTGTGTTTGCCTCTGTTTCCCCAAAACCTCCTTTCCTTTTGTGTCCGTAATCCCCCTGTTTGTATGTTTTGCCTTTGGACTCGTGGGTGTGTCTCCTACCTTCAGACGCCGCCCATGGACACATCTCTGTGCGCTGCACAGCTGCGGCCGTTCAGGCTCATCACCAGCCGTATTTCAACCCAGGTCCTGCAGGCCTGGGTTGTCAGTCCGTTTTGTCTTCAACCCCGGTAGTCATCACTGCCGCTCCGTGAGTTGTCTGTTTGTTCCAATCCGCCACTGACCCTCTCTCTCTCTCAACTCAGAGTTCTTCGGGACCAGCCTGGTTGCCTCTGACGTCGGGCCACGGGACCCACGTCACAGTCCCACTACCAGCCTCCGGTGTCGGGCCACGGGACCCACATACGAGTTAGCGAGCCGCCGTGTCGGACCTCGGGCTCCACACGCTACTTCACAATAAATTTCCTTTAATCCAATTTTCTGTCGTTGTGGTCTGCGTTTGGGTCCTAAATCCTGTACTCCCGTGACAGAAATCCTCCATCACAGGATTAAATGACTACAGACCCGTCGCCCTGACGTCTGTCGTCATGAAATCCTTTGAGAGACTGGTGTTGATATAGCACCATATTGTCCCACCAGAGAGCTGCGCTCAATGAATGTGGGGCTACTTGTGGTTCCTAGAGTCTTAAAAAGTAGGATGGGGGCCAGAGCCTTCAGTTATCAAGCTCCTTTTCTGTGGAACCAGCTTCCACTTTCAGTCCGGGGGGCAGACACAGTCACCTCATTTAAGAGTAGACTTAAGACTTTTCTCTTTGATAGTGCTTATAGTTAGGGCTGGCTCAGGTTTATAGTTAGGGCTGGCTCAGGTTTATAGTTAGGGCTGGCTCAGGTTTATAGTTAGGGCTGGCTCAGGTTTATAGTTAGGACTGGTTCAGGTTTATAGTTAGGGCTGGTTCAGGTTTATAGTTAGGACTGGTTCAGGTTTATAGTTAGGGCTGGCTCAGGTTTATAGTTAGACTGGTTCAGGTTTATAGTTAGGGCTGGCTCAGGTTTATAGTTAGGACTGGTTCAGGTTTATAGTTAGGGCTGGTTCAGGTTTATAGTTAGGACTGGTTCAGGTTTATAGTTAGGGCTGGCTCAGGTTTATAGTTAGACTGGTTCAGGTTTATAGTTAGGGCTGGCTCAGGTTTATAGTTAGGGCTGGCTCAGGTTTATAGTTAGGGCTGGCTCAGGTTTATAGTTAGGGTTGGCTCAGGTCGGCCCTGGTCCAGCCCCTAGATATGCTGCCATAGGCCTAGACTGCTGGGGAACATTGTAGGATACAATGAGCTCCTCTCTCCTGTTCTCTCTCTCCTCCTCTTCCCCTCCTCAGGTGCTCCTGGGGTGCTCCTATAGACTTAAATTGCTTGGGAACATCTTAGGATACACCAAGCTTTTCTATCATCTTCTCCCTCTCATTTTCTCCTCTCTCTCCTTCTGGATGAATTAATGTCTCTTTAATGCACATTACTAACTCTACTTCCTCTCAGGAGCCTTTGTGCTTCCTCTCCTCAAGCTTCCATGGATCATGTCTGTCTGGATCCGGTCCTGCTTCCTGCCATGGTGGCCCTGCTGATGCCCCTCATCTCTGCCTCCGTCTGCTGACATGGATCGTGGTCATCTGGGTCGTGGTCCATGCCTACTACTCATTACATGAATAATTTCTGTCATATTCATTGAATGTGCTGTAACTCTGTTACGTTGATTCTGGTCACATGACATCTATTGCTTCTGTCCATCCGGGGAGATGGACAGAAGCAATAGATGTCATGCTCTCCTGTTGCTCTCCTGAAGGTTTCTTCCCTCTTTTCCCTGTAAAAGGGTTTTCACTACTATTTTTAGAGGGAGTTTTTCCTGATCCGATGTGAGGTCCCGGGACAGGGATGTCGTATGTGTACAGATTGTGAAGCCCTCAGAGGCAAATTTGTATTTGTGATTTTGGGCTATACAAAATAAACTGAATTGAATTGAATCAGACCAGAGACTCCAGATGGTTTTCTTGAAGCGTCGGGGTATATGAGCCCCGCACACACTGGAGCAGGTAGTATGGATGAGTATCATACTTCTAATCCTAACTTAAATACATTGTGAAAACAAACATGGCAATAAATGGTCCTGCTTCTGATTGATTTAAATATAACAAAACACAAAAGTCTAGACTGTCTAAACTGGGTCAGAGCGGGCAAATCAGGCAAGGTACAGGTTTTCTGGAAAGTTTGGGATAAGTGTAAGTGAGGGAACCTAAGTAGAGAGGGACTAATGAGGGAAATGGGCTGCAGGTGAGATGGGTGTGAGGACCAGGTGAAGGGAATGAGGGATGATCAGGTGTGATTGTCAGGATCTGAAATGACAGAAGAGTTAATTAACCAGACAAACAGAATGAAAACACTAATATGAAGGGGAATTTGTGACAGATAGTGCTAAGTTAGGCCTGGCTCAGGTTTATAGTTAGGGCTGGTTCAGGTTTATAGTTAGGCCTGGCTCAGGTTTATAGTTAGGACTGGTTCAGGTTTATAGTTAGACCTGGTTCAGGTGTATAGTTAGGGCTGGCTCAGGTTTATAGTTAGGGCTGGCTCGGGTTTATAGTTAGGGCTGGTTCAGGTTTATAGTTAGGGCTGGTTCAGGTTTATAGTTAGGACTGGTTCAGGTTTATAGTTAGGCCTGGCTCAGGTTTATAGTTAGGACTGGTTCAGGTTTATAGTTAGACCTGGTTCAGGTGTATAGTTAGGGCTGGCTCAGGTTTATAGTTAGGGCTGGCTCGGGTTTATAGTTAGGACTGGTTCAGGTTTATAGTTAGGACTGGCTCAGGTTTATAGTTAGGACTGGTTCAGGTTTATAGTTAGGGCTGGTTCAGGTTTATAGTTAGGGCTGGTTCAGGTTTATAGTTAGGACTGGTTCAGGTTTATAGTTAGGGCTGGTTCAGGTTTATAGTTAGGGCTGGGTCTGGTTTATAGTTAGGGCTGGTTCAGGTTTATAGTTAGGGCTGGCTCAGGTTTATAGTTAGGACTGGTTCAGGTTTATAGTTAGGGCTGGTTCAGATTTATAGTTAGGGCTGGTTCAGGTTTATAGTTAGGGCTGGTTCAGGTTTATAGTTAGACCTGGTTCAGGTTTATAGTTAGGGCTGGTTCTGGTTTATAGTTAGGGCTGGTTCAGGTTTATAGTTAGGGCTGGTTCAGGTTTATAGTTAGGGCTGGCTCAGGTTTATAGTTAGGGCTGGTTCAGGTTTATAGTTAGGACTGGTTCAGGTTTATAGTTAGGACTGGTCCAGGTTTATAGTTAGGGCTGGCTCAGGTTTATAGTTAGGACTGGTTCAGGTTTATAGTTAGGGCTGGTTCAGATTTATAGTTAGGGCTGGTTCAGGTTTATAGTTAGGGCTGGTTCAGGTTTATAGTTAGACCTGGTTCAGGTTTATAGTTAGGGCTGGTTCTGGTTTATAGTTAGGGCTGGTTCAGGTTTATAGTTAGGGCTGGTTCAGGTTTATAGTTAGGGCTGGCTCAGGTTTATAGTTAGGGCTGGTTCAGGTTTATAGTTAGGGCTGGCTCAGGTCTATAGTTAGGACTGGTTCAGGTTTATAGTTAGAGCTGGTTCAGGTTTATAGTTAGGGCTGGTTCAGGTTTATAGTTAGGGCTGGTTCAGGTTTATAGTTAGGGCTGGTTCAGGTTTATAGTTAGGACTGGTTCAGGTTTATAGTTAGGGCTGGTTCAGGTTTATAGTTAGGACTGGTTCAGGTTTATAGTTAGGACTGGTTCAGGTTTATAGTTAGGACTGGCTCAGGTTTATAGTTAGGGCTGGTTCAGGTTTATAGTTAGGGCTGGTTCAGGTTTATAGTTAGGGCTGGCTCAGGTTTATAGTTAGGGCTGGCTCAGGTTTGCCCTGGTCCAGCCCCTAGATATGGTGTTTATGGTCCCGAAGCGCCCTCCTCCTCACACTACGCTTCGTCGCCAGCACCCTCGGCTGCGCTTAGCCTTTCACGATCCCTGCGGCTCTCTGCATCCATCTGCCGACAACTCCGGAGTCGCCGGCCGTTGCCTTTTCAACAGCCCTGGGGAAGAGCAGATTCCAACTCTAGCGTCCCCCACGCCGTTCTTCCAGCCGTCGGAGATCCCGACTTCGCCGTCCCCATGCCGCCCCCGGCCACCGAGACCCACGTGCCCGAACGACAGGCAAAACCACCGCTCATTCACCATTCCGGCACTACTACTAAATGTAAAATTTTATGTAACTACGACAATCTCCATAAACCCCTCTTTTCCAAGCGTACAGTCCCTCGAGCAAAAGACGCAACCATCGAATGCAACACCTGAGAAGAAACTGCCCACGGACTCGGCACAAACTCCCTCGATCTCCAAGACCACAGAGCACTTCCGGGTCTTCCTGTCATCCACATCAGTCCCTTCAGAGGGCCAGGTCGTATTCTACCCTTCTTCAAGCTGCCGTTGTACCAGAGACCTCTCACCTCACAACTTCTTTACCGAAACTTCAATACCTACCCACCCACATTCACCCCAGCACCTTTTCCATTCTTAGGCTTCTGCCTCACATCTCAACCATTTCATGCCACTGTAGCAGAAGGGAGCTTTTATTATTCGCTGGGCCTCGACACATCCCTTTAATTTCAATCCCCTTAAGCCAATCACAGTTGGCGGGCATCATATAAAGGTGACGAGGATTCCCGTGGTTCCCCCTTGACGTCAAACGTGTGTCCCGCTTCCGGTTTGCTGGACCTCCACCGCGGTTGCAGACTATCTCTTGGGCTCTCCTCGTTCTTGCACAGGAGACTTACCTGCAGATCCGTGTCGGTGAGTTCCGAGTAGCTCCTGATTTTATAGTCATTGTGTCATGTTAGTAACTGCGTCTCGCTCCTATAGCCGCCTACCCCCTCTGGAGCAGACGAATATTGCCTGATCGGTAGGTGCTTCCTGCTTGCTAGTTGTGGCTCAGTGGTTAGCAAGTCTGTCTTTCAATCAGAGGGTCGGTGGTTCGATCCCATAGTCCATGTCGTTGTGTCCTTAAGCAAGATACTTAACCCTAATTGCTCAAAGTTGCTGTGTCTACGGTCTACTGTATAGCATGTAAGTCGCTTTGGATAAAAGCGTCAGTGAAATGTAATGTGATATAATTTAGATGTTAATTATTATTCTGTTAATTTGATCTCATCCCTTAACACAGGGGACTTTTGGCTGGGTTCGAGCGGAACTTGTAACGTCATCAGCCTGTTCTTAATGGAGCAACCTCTTTTTAGCTTGAGCCATTTTACAGTGTTGTTTAACCAGGGACATTAAAGTCCACTCTAGCCCTTAATTTATATAAAACGGGGTAACTGATCATCCTCTCTGGCTGATCCGAAATTCTGAATTATTTTGGTTGTTTTGTCTTTTCTTTTTCTTTCATTTGATTTTCCCAGAGCCTGTGGTTAATAGTGTTCCTTGTTCCTGTGGGAGTGGTGCCTCTGGTTGTGTTGGTGTCTCTCTTCGTGTGTCGTGTGGTTTGAGGTACCCCTGCTTCCGACCCTCACGTGTGGCTGTGAGTGTTGTGTACACGGGTGATCAGGGTGCCTCCTTTCTTTTGCGACCCTCACCGGCACTGGTTCACATCGCCACTGGTAAGTCGCAGCCCTACACCCCTTTTATAATTAAAGGCTCTTTTGTTAGTAGTTCGTATTTAACATTTTCTGGGAACCTCTGTGGTTAAAATAAAGAATTTTGTACTGGAACCACGTCTCCACCTAATTCCGTATAATGAACCTGAGTGTCCTCTGAGTCTCGATTACTGTGGGCAAAACTTAATCTTCAGGTGCAATTCCTGAGGTGGCGTTGTTGTGCTCTGACGTTGGTTGATATCCAACTTTAAATTAAATAACTTCTGCATCTCTCTCGCCACACAACGTTATCTCAGGAGCGGTCATAGCTCATGGGGATGAGCAGTCATCCCTCAACCACAAGGTAGCAGGCTCAATCCCCAGTGTTTCCATATTTTGCACGTCAGTGTCAAAACTCACACAAGCACTTCTCCCAAATTGCTATGACTAGCTTTTCACCTACCAGAGCTACCCATCCAACCTTAATGACCACTTTTTCCCACAGCTTCGTCAGCAGCCAGTTCATTCCAACTTATTTCCCTCCTATCAGTTTCACTTTATCAACAGCAAGTCGCTTTGGATAAAAGTGTCAGCTGAATGTAATGTAATGCCTAACTAAACTTACTTTCTCAATTATACTAATTAATCTCCACGCAATCCCCAGAGCACCGCTAACCGTTCTCGGTCGCTCTGTACTCAAAATGCTACTTCCCATCTACTCCAAGATACTCACAACAGTATCACCTATCCTTTACCCTGCACCGCAACATCATTTGCCCAGCCTTCACATGCCCAAGGCGGCCGACTTCCCATTCACGACCCTCGAACCGCCTCGAACCGCCTCGGTGCCAACCGTCTATACACATCGCGTTACATTAACATCTGAAGCCGCAGTTAGCTTACAGCCGTCCAATCAGGATTATACCAAGACCTAAGTCATATAGTCTAGCCTTCGCAGCTCGCTCTTCCTCAAATCTGGAGCTCGTGGCGCGCCATCTCATCCGGCCGCCATACTCAACCTCATTTTCGCTCGCTTATCCAAAGCATCCTGCTGGACCCCAACCAACGTCCACAAACTCCAGCTCACACACTCAGACTCCCGCACCGCAGGAGCCCGGCGTTCCTCCCTTATCAAATAAATTAACAAGCAATAAAACTCATTAAAACCGCTTGTCACAAACGCATCCCCCCTCCACCATCTTCGGGTTCACGAACGGTCCAAGACCTTCGCCGTCCATTCGGACATCCTGAACACAGGATGGTCTCATCGGCTCGTCACAACAGAGTTCACACTTCGGTCCCACTTGGCACCAGTTCTGCATTTGAGCCTTGACCACCTACTCGCTTCTCGTTCCTTGTGCAGGAAATTCAGCCCGTAGGCACCAGCCTCTAACCATTGTTATCCAAGGTCCACAGCCTCCAGCAACCCCGACCGTACCTGCATGGTTTGCATCCGAGGTCCACGTACCCCTCATACCTCACCCTACATTCCTTACCCTTCACCCCTCATCTCACATCCCTCATCCTTCATCCCTCGGTCCCCCTTCTTGAAGATGGGAACCACCACCCCGGTCTGCCAGTCCATGGGCACTGTTCCCGACCCCCATGCGACATTGAAGAGGCGTGTCAGCCAAGACAGCCCAACAACGTCCAGCGCCTTCAGCATCTCAGGGCGGATCTCATCCACCCCTGGCGCCTTGCCACAAAGGAGCTTTTTGACTACCTTAGTGGCCTCTGCCAGGGATATGGGTTCATCCACCCCCAAGTCTTCAGGCGCTGCCCCCTGTTCAGGGGACATGTTCACCGGGTTTAGGAGTTCCTCAAAGTGCTCTTTCCACCGCCCGACGATATCCTCTGTCTGGGTCAGCAGCCCCCCTCCCCCACTGACAACAGCCTGGGGAAGGCCCTGCTTTCCCTTCCTGAGTCGTCAGATGGTTTGCCAGAACCTCCTTGAGGCCAACCGAAAGTCCTTCTTCATGGCCTCCCCAAACTCCTCTCATGCCTGAGTTTAGCATCCTGACCACCGCAGCTGCAGTCCTTCTGGCCTGTCAGCTGCTTCAGGAGACCCCTGGGCCAAGCAAGCCAAAAGGCCTCCTTCTTCAGCTTGACGGCTTCCCTCACCCCCGGTGTCCACCACCGGGTTCTTGGGTTGCCGCCATGACAGGCATCGATGACCTTCTGACCACAGCTCCTAGCGGCCCCGTCCACAATAGAGGCTTTGAACATGATCCACTCAGATTCCATGTCCCCAACCTCCCTCTGGATGTGTGAGAAGCCCTTCCGGAGGTGGGAGTTGAAGACCTTCCGGACAGGATCCTCAGCCAGACGTTCCCAGTTCACCCTCACTACACGTTTGGGCTTGCCAGGTCTTTCTGGCCGGCTCCATCTGATCCAACTCACCACCAGGTGGTGATCAGTTGACAGCTCTGCTCCTCTCTTCACCCGAGTGTCCAAAACATACGGCTGCAGATCAGATGATACGATTACGAAGTTGATCATTGATCTTCGGCCCAAGGTGTTCTGTACCAGGTACAGTTATGAGCCACCTTCAGTTCGCCTAAAAACTCTCAGATGTCGGACTCCGAAACGTCCGACATTTCCATCCTCCCAACACCATCGTCTATCACCGCAAACGTGGTAAGACCAACCAACACGGTCCACCTAACCCACCGTCTGACTAGACTCGAACCTAACCGTGACTACTTAATCTCAAGCCAGCCAGTCGAACTTCTTTGCGAAACAACATCACTAAGATGCTCGGCCAGTGGTCCTTCCAGTGTACCTCTCCTATACCCGCTCCAACCTAACATCACCGGTAGTGTTCACTCTTCTCCATGAAGCTATCTCTTGGGGACTCTGCACAGCCAGAGCTTCAGAAGAGATACCCCCCACTCACGAGTCTCCACCCCCGTTGTTACCGCTAGCCACCAGCAGTCTCATTGCAACCCTCAAACCCTCTTTACGACCCCTTCTACCCTTCTCGTTCCCGCGCCTACAATCATCCACGCATCCCTCAACCCCCGTCCGATTCCTTAACCAGACCCTCTCTTTCATCTCCAAATAAATGATCTGTAAACTCATATCGCTATTGGCATGGTCTTTGTTAGTGAAATGGTGTTTTATAAAACATAGTTCGGGAGCGAAGACCACGCCCCGAACTGAGCCAATCATCCGAGCCCTACGTACTTAAACGTCTCTCTCTCTCTCTCTCTCTCTCTCTCTCTCTCTCTCTCTCTCTCTCTCTCTCTCTCTCTCTCTCTCTCTCTCTCTCTCTCTCTCTCTCAGCCAGAGCTTCAGAAGAGATACCCCCCACTCACGAGTCTCCACCCCCGTTGTTACCGCTAGCCACCAGCAGTCTGATTGCAACCCTCCAACCCTCTTCACGACCCCTTCTACCCTTCTCGTTCCCACGCCTACAATCATCCTCGCATCCCTCGACCCTCGTCCCTCTCTTCACATCTCGCAATAAATTATCTGTAAACGCATATCGCTATTGCCGTGGTCTATGTTAGTGAAATGCTGCTATAGGGTCTATCCTATCCTATAGCCCTACATGATACACTGAGCTCCTCTCTCCTCTTCTCTCGCTTATTTTCTCCTCTCTATCCTTCTGGATGAATTAATGTCTCTTTAATGCTCATTACTAACTCTACTTCCTCTCAGGAGCCTCTGTGCATCCTCTCCGGTCCTGCTCCCTGCCATGGTGGCCCTGATGATGCCCCTCATCTCTGCCTCCGTCTGCTGACATGGATCGTGGTCATCTGGATCGTGGTCCATGCCTACTACTCATTACATGAATAATTTCTGTCATATTCATTGAATGTGGTGTAACTCTGTTACGTTGATTCTGGTCACATGACATCTATTGCTTCTGTCCATCCGGGGAGAGGGATCCTCCTCTGTTGCTCTCCTGAAGGTTTCTTCCCTTTTTTTCCCTGTGAAAGGGTTTTTACTGATCCAGTGTGAGGTCCTCGGAGAGGGATGTCGTATGTGAACAGAGTCCTCTGAGGATAATTTGTTATTTTAGGCTATACAAAATAAAATTTATTGAATTGCTCTCTGATACAGATGTATGCAGTACAATTACAAAATCCATAGATTCCTTCATTAAAATGGACACGTCTAATACAGTCTCCTTCTCCCATCTGTGGGAAACACTTAAAGCGGTTCTACAAGAAGACATTTCCTTTACATCATACTTAAACAAAATTGGGAGGCAACAACTACAAAATGTTAACTGAATCCATTCACAACCTCGATAAACAGTGTTTCTAATCCTTCACCAGAACTTCTCAAAAAAATGAAAACCTATAATTTGAATTTAATCTACTATCAATGTTTTGATTAATTTTAATCTTTTTAGTTTGCCTTATTTTCCTGTTATTCTCTTCCTTACTATTGTAAACTGATTAACACATACACAAAAAAATGAAATACTTGTTTTCTAATAATTGTATGTCATATTATACATATTTGTCAGTAAAGAATAGAAGAAGAAAAAAATAAACTTGGTGCGACAGGACTGTTTCCAGCATCCTGCTGAACTGGGGAGGGAACAGTTGAAATGCAGTGTGTAGACCCTGCTGATCATCCTGCACATGCAGCTGTCCATTGGACATACATGCATCCACTCTTGCTCTGAAAGCCATTTGAAGCACTGCGGTTGCCATGGAAACGAGCCAAACCAGAACCCTAGCTGCCGTTGCTCACGTCAGAGCAATCTGAGCAGCAGCCTTTAGCGGATGCCATACACACAAACTCGCAGTCGGGAACTCCCTTGCCCTTCCTGACTGCAGGTAAAGTGTAAGTGGGCACATCAGCCTCAAAGCCTTTGATGTGCTTCTACATTCACCCATAAGTGATGAGGAGAGCAGGCACTGACACAGACAGAGAAGTGTGGTTGTCCACCGAGGCATCATACCTGCACTCCTTGGTTCAAAATGAAACATTTTATAAGAGTGGCCTGAATGTGTGACAGACATGTGCTGCTTTAAATACATTAGACCTCGCTGCTCCTTAACTGAGTGAGTAATGACAGTCAGCTTGCACAGTGTGTGGCATGTGAGCCGCAATGGAGTTGGTCGCAAAGGATTCAGGGATGGACTATAGCTTGTGGTCAGATTTTGTCAACAGAAGTTCAATTCTGTCACACAACTGCCACAACCCCTTGTTACGGCATCTTCTGAGGAGGGTTGGACCTCTCTCTGCGGGGCCGGCTGTGGTACTGGAAGAGGTGGTGGAGGAATTGAAGAAGGAACTGGAGGGCGAGGCACAGCTGCTGCAGGTGCAGCGGGTGTCTCTGTCATGAATGTTGATCCAGATGGTCAAAACAGTGACTGAAGGTAAACAGAGGCTGTGTGGTAGGCTGGCCCAGGCAACTTACCTTCTGATGTTATCAACTGCATGCTGATGAAACAGTGACCAGTTCAAAGGTTAATGATCCCTGGATGTCTCTGGCAGAGGGCAGAACTTGTTGGCGTCTAGCCGCTGAGCAGGCTTGCCTGATTCAAAAACATTTAGTGAGGTTGGACTCATGTGGAGGACCAGGAGGGAAACCATGGTCATTGTAATCCACTACCTTGGTGATGATGAACATATATGGAAACAGGAGCATTCAGCTGTCCAGGCTCCACTGGTACCCCCAACTTGTAAATCACAATCGCAGGGGAAGCAAGGCCAAACAGTGTCACACCTGGCTGGAAATATTGACACAGAGAGCAGTGATATAGAATATAGAAACTCATGCAGAGAAAGACAGACTCTGGAAGATTATTCCACTACAAGATCAAGGTAAGGCCCACCCAACAGATTCTTTCATATTTTCTGGACAAAATATGTTTGTTTTGTAATGTTCTTCTTTGCAGTCTAATGGCTTTAGTGGCTGCAGCATTGGAGTCTTTCTTCCCTGCCTTTTGAGACAATGCAAACAAAGTACTGGCTCTGTACTCATTGAGACACTCAGTACTCTTCACTGCCTCTGTTGAGGCCAAGCAGCAAACCAGATTAACCATCATCACCACTTCATGTTCAACGGCACCACTAGATTAAAGCACAGAGCATAGTATGGCTCATTTGCTGTGTTGTGCTTGGACGAATGCCTTTCTTTTTTTCCTATACATTCCATACATACATGCAAATCATGTTATTCCTTTTGAAATACATTTGCATTTAAAGTAAGAGTAAGAAACTGCTATATTTTTGTAATAAAATATGAATTATGAACTGCCAGAGAAGTCGGCAAAAAAGTTAATTATGCAGATCCTGGCATGTTCAAACAGATTGCATTTACTGCAAGCTGCCATCTCACTGTGAGGCATGAAAGAGAGCTGACAGAGTTGGACGGGAGAGTGCCGGTGAACTCACTGTGAACTCATCTTTCAACAGCTTTCCGAAACAGTTGAGATTCAATGAAAAATATTGGTTCACCCTTTTAGCTCAGATCCACAACAATGGAGCACTATATTTTGTTCCTACCCGTCTTCTGGCACTACATTCTAAGCCCACTCCAATCACATGCAAAATATGTGATTGCCTTTTATTTTGATGCTGCAATGGCATCAGTTTTCCTAGAACTAAAGAGTATTAATTTTTGTAAGAAGAGCAAAGAGCTACACAGAAGACTTAGTTTGCATTGAAAAGATGTTTTCACAAAAATGCCCAGTTAGGAAAATAGACTCCATACTTTTGTTAATGTTTCAAAGGTTCAATCATTTCTCTACGTTAAAGTATGGCGAGTCACTATGGGCACAAAGATGAGATGTTTTTGTCATTATAATATTACCAAACATCCAAATAATGGCATAATGCTGCCTCCTAGTTCTTAGTGGTGGTTTAAAGCACTATTCTGGGTTCAGTGTTGGACCACTAGGGGGTGCTGTAACATTGGCTGCCACCCATTTATGAAACCTTTGTTCCCCTTTGTCTGACTGCAGCACTGCTGCAATCGAGATAGACAGGGGTGGGGACCCCTCACTGTTCCGTGTGTGTGTGTGTGTGTGTGTGTGTGTGTGTGTGTGTGTGTGTGTGTGTGTGTGTGTGCGCACACTGCAGCAGTTCTGTGCTCTCGACTTTCTAGGGCGGGGTCTCTGTCTTTCTCATTCATCTCTCTTCATTTCTTGTCAGCCACTGTATGCTTACCAGAAACTGTTATCCAAAGGAAACGTTAGAAATGTAACTCATGAAAGAAAAACAAATGTGTGTGACCTACACACACAGGTCAATAACATGCAATAAATGGCTTTAAAATATGAAGTATGCAGGTGTACAAACCATTCAAAAGATAATTTGAGTCTACGTCTGGCTCCACTAATGGCTCAGTTAGATTAAGCGGACATCTGATGCTCATCATTAATGAAACAGACACAAACACACATAGCAGCAGTCATAGAAATAGAACATGAGTAGAAAGAACGTACACTGAATAAGAGGGTACAAATTGTAGCCCTGCCCCTAAAGCATCCCCTGATTTATGGTCTGTTTGACTCTAAATGACCCTAATTTACTAAATGAACATCATGCTGTATTGAAGAAGACTTGAAACTAGAGCTTGAGACATGAACTCATGTTTACAATGTTTACTGAGGGAATACATCAAGAGAGAAGTAGAGTCATTTATATAGACTTCTATACAACCAGAGGAGTCGCCCCCTGGTGGTCAGTAGAGAGAATGCAGCTTTAACACATGAAGAATAGGCTTCTATACAACCAGAGGTGTCACCCCCTGGTGGTCAGGAGAGAGAATGCAGCTTTAACACATGAAGCATAGACTTCTATACAACCAGAGGAGTCGCCCCCTGATGGTCAGGAGAGAGAATGCAGCTTTAACACATGAAGCATAGACTTCTATACAACCAGAGGAGTCGCCCCCTGGTGGTCAGGAGAGAGAATGCAGCTTTAACACATGAAGAATAGACTTCTATACAACCAGAGGAGTCGCCCCCTGGTGGTCAGTAGAGAGAATGCAGCTTTAACACATGAAGAATAGACTTCTATACAACCAGAGGAGTCGCCCCCTGGTGGTCAGTAGAGAGAATGCAGCTTTAACACATGAAGAATAGACTTCTATACAACCAGAGGACTCACCCCCTGGTGGTCAGGAGAGAGAATGCAGCTTCAGGACAATTTAGCATTGGCTTCACTTTTCAGACCTGGAAGTTGCCCCATGGAGAGCACACAGATCCATAAATGGATGGGTGGTTAATTAACAATGTAGCTTGTCCATCTCCAGAGCAATGGGGAGTGAGGCAGAGGGATCGTTAGACCCAGCATTGATGTTCGGCTCATTTCTAACCAGTGTAGCATCACAGCATGAACACAGTTTTCACTCATCTGTTGTGCTTTCCTATTCTGTGACAAGAGTGTGTGGATGAAACATTAAGTTGTTAGGTATTACTAAATTACTTTTGACTGCAAAACCTGACCTCAGTGAGTCTGTGACTTGCCATATGTCGCTTTAGTTTATATAGAAGTTAGCCTGATTCAACAGTCGCAATGGCAATGGTAGACTTAATAAAAGGTCACTACTCGGACCATCCAGCTACCTTGATTTAAATGTGAATGTCCCTTCTACTCCTATTTTATTTCTATGGCAGCAGCTCTACAGAGCAAGATTCAAACGCACAACATGTGATTCATACATGCAGGATATAAATCTTTATAGGAAATATGTGTTTAAAACTAGTTTTCAATCTCACATTCAAATCATGTTCACAGTCCTCACTGTGACCTCAGACCTAATCTGTCTGTCTGTGTGACACATGGTGCTGCAATGTGCCGTGCAGAACTGACAACATACACAAGCATTCATATTCTACTGGAGGGAAGGAAATAAGGACTTGTAAAGGTAAACACTGGAGCACTCCAGTGCCCACTCTCTCAGGGTGGGTTAGAGTGCAGATCTATTAGCTGGGAGCTGATAAGACAGCCCTGCTAATTGCAGCTCATTATCTTCTTACATTTGCTGCAGCAACGGCACTTAACTGGTGAGTGTAGTGGACCCACTGACCCACTTAAGATGGGAAAGATGGGTGACAGCACCCATGGGGGTCCTATTCTGCTTGAGATGCTAAGGTAGAATGTAAGATAGTTTCTGTTGAGTGGAGAGTCTGGGTGCTGAACACAGATTTACAGTCGTTGTCAGCTATCTGCACCAGCAATTACATAACTGTAATTCAAGAGCTGTCACTGCATATTTGTTTTGTGAGTCTCTCTCCTGCTGTTGATGGTCAGATAGTCCACAGCGCTGTGTCAGCACTAATGGTAAATGGACTGTACTTGTATATCTCTTTTCAAGTCTTCCAACCACTCAAAGTTCTTTAACACTACATTACATCATTCACCAATTCACACACTGATGGGAGGAGCTACAATTCAATTCAATTCAGTTTATTTTGTATAGCCCAAAATCACAAATTTGCCTCAGAGGGCTTTACAAGCTGTACACATACGACATCCCTGTCCCGGTCTTGCGCTTATTTATGTAAACAATATCAGATGACACAGAAGGCCCAGGTACAAAATGCACAGCCCGCCCCTGATATATACATATATACACATACATATATACATATATATATATATATATATATCCATGTGTGTGTGCGTATATATACATACATATGTGGGTGAGGGCTTTACAATCTGTACACATACGACATCCCTGTCTGGGACCTCACATCGGATCAGGAAAAACTCCAACAAAGAAATAGTAAAAAAAAAGTGAAGAAACCTTCAGGAGAGCAACAGAGGAGGATCCCTCTCCCCGGATGGACAGAAGCAATAGATGTCATGTGACCAGAATCAACGTAACAGAGTTACAGCACATTCAATAAATATGACAGAAATTATGGATGGGGGATCCTTCTGCAGAATCACGGGGTGAGTTGCCCTCGTGAATTGCGAAGGGAGTTGTCTGACTCTCCCTCTCCTGACGGAGCCAGCCCCAACCACAAACCAGAGAGAGAAGAGAAGAAGAGGAGAGAGGAGCTCATTGTATCCTAAAATGTTCCCCAGCAGTCTAGGCCTATAGCAGCATATCTAGGGGCTGGACCCTAGGTCCGACCTGAGCCAGCCCTAACCATAAGTACTGTCAAAGAGAAAAGTCTTAAGTCTACTCTTAAATGAGGTGACTGTGTCTGCCCCCCGGACTGAAAGTGGAAGCTGGTTCCACAGAAAAGGAGCTTGATAACTGAAGGCTCTGGCCCCCATCCTACTTTTTAAGACTCTAGGAACCACAAGTAGCCCCACATTCATTGAGCGCAGCTCTCTGGTGGGACAATATGGTGCTATAAGCTCCCTAAGATATGATGGTGCATTACCAATTAAGGCTTTGTAGGTAAGAAGAAGGACCTTAAATAAGATTCTTGATCTTACAGGAAGCCAGTGGAGAGCAGCTAATACAGGAGTAATGCAGTGGTGGGCCGTCAGCCTTCTCTGCTGGCCTAAACAGAATCACAAAGTTATAGCTATTTTCTAATTTAATTGTTTTTTACAAATACACTACATGTATTTTAATTATTTTTTACTATTAGCTTATTTTCTCATTGCACAGCTCCTGTCTTCGTCTTGTTGTTTTAAGGAGAGCTCTCATCCAATCAGATTTCACCTCTATGTCTCTATGGAAGAAGAGCGACCAGAGGCCTTCTAGGTAGACTTTGCAGATTAAAGTACATGAGGACGTTGATTGTCATAGACTTCAACAAATCAGATCTTTAGCTTGACATGCTGGACGTATTCTTTGACATGCCAGAGACATCGAGGTGGCCTGGAAGTACGTCAGCATTATAACATGCTGTGATTGGTCAGTGGACCAGCGTGACTTTAGTCAACAGAAAGCTACCTAGCTGCTAGCAGAACTCAGGATGAGTAAGAACAGTTCAGGCTGAAACATAAAAGAAGTTATGACATTTTTAGAGTTTTACTCGGTGTAGTTTTTTTTTTAACACTCAATGGCTGAAGGAGGAGGAGAAACGGACATGGGCTGTCCTCACTGGCGTTCATGGCCATCGAAAAGAACCTGAACTGTACAACAGCATTTGTTAACAAAGAGAGGCGGATGAACAGCAAACTGCTGTTTGTGTTTTTACATCTGTAGTCATATTTAATCATAATCAAGCAACGGCGGTTTAATAGCCGCTGTGCCGGGAGCCGCTATGCCGATAGCTGCCGTGCCCATAGTTGCCGTGCCACGTAGCCGGCGTAGCCCAGTGCGAGGGCTCCGTAACCCGGTATGTAACCCGTTACGCGGGCTTCATAACCCGGTACGTCTGATATGTAGACGATATCAGATAGCACAGAAGTCCCAGGGAGAAAATGCACGGTCCGCCTCTGTGTTGTTGTACACTTTAGTGTATGTTTTGAATATTTTCTTTCTACACAATGTGATTGGCTGATGTCTTTATGTGAGGGAACAAAGCTCAGAAAATTCAACCTTGTTGGGAAAAGAATGACATCTATTTCATGCATCTATTTATTATTTCAATTTAGTTTATTTTGTATAGCCCAGAATCACAAATTCTAAATTTTCCTCTGAGGGCTTTACAATCTGTACACATACGACATCCCTGTCCCGGGACCTCACATCGAATCAGGAAGAACTCCCCCAAAAAATAGTGAAAACCCTTTTAGAGGGAAAAGAAAGGGAAGAAACCTTCAGGAGAGCAACAGAGGAGGATCCCTCTCCCCGGATGGACAGAAGCAATAGATGTCATGTGACCAGAATCAACATAACAGAGTTACAGCACATTCAATGAATATGACAGAAAGGTAGCACTTTATAATAAGTATACACTATTTAGCATAAGTAAAGCATGAATAAACACTGAATTCATCATTTATAAAGCATTATTTCAACATGAACACTCATTAGTAACTCATTAGTATGAAATTCATAAACACAGTTATAAATGTTTCATTCTTGATTAATAAGCTTGGGGTTTCATACTTTATAAATGATGGATTCCCCATTTGTAAAGTATTAAGGACTTATAGATGATTAATAAGATCATTTGTAAAGTGTTAGTAAATGGTAAAAAAAAAAAGCAGCAATTCATGATTCAGGTAGTTACTACCAGAGGTGTGGACTCGAGTCATGTGACTTGGAATCGAGTCAGACTCGAGTCATGAATTTGATGACTTCAGACTCGACTCGACAAAATGTACAAAGACTTGCAACTCGACTTGGACTTTAACATCAATGACTCGTGACTTCACTTGGACTTGCGCCTTTTGACTCGAGAAGACTTGCTACTTCCCATGAAAACTGGGGAAGAAAATGTTCACACGGCCACGCCGCTCTCAGTTTATCTGCATCTGTGAAAAAAATGTGCACCACCTGTATGCATGCAGAGAGCACGCGCGCTGCCTGCACGACATCCAATCACTGTAGTCCCACGTTGTTTTGATGTGACAGTATCTAAGCAGGCACGTTGCAAGACAACCAATGAAGCACAAGCAACAACGCGCCAGTTGGCAAAATGATACCGAAGATAGTTTCGTTTGGCTATAAAAATTACGAGCTAATCGACAAAAAAAGAGTTGCAATTTGCAAAACATGCGGGTCGAAGATTACAGACGGAGCTGCCACAACGTCCAACTTTGTTCGACACCTGAAGTTGCACAAAGAAAGGTAAGTTTTGAACGAATGCTAAGCACCTTATCGGATGTACCGTAACTTACTAGCTAGCTGCTGCATATTTACTGTATCAACGAGAGAGTAAACGCACGTCTCCCTTGCTGGTTCATGCTTACAAAAATAGGGATTTTTTAACCCTGATTATATGAGGTACATGAGTGTAGCACACTCAGATGGAAAACCTCGCCAACATCATGTCAACGTCCGTTTTAAAGTACCATAACACAGTCACAGTAGATCCACCATTAGCCTTCCCTTTTCATATCAGGGGTTGTATTCGCTATAACTACCGCCTCGCTATACGGGCGCAGGGTCTGTTATCAAGAAATAACAGACCGCATTCTACATTGGAATTCAACCAAGCCATGTAATAAAATAAAATAATAACGATTATAGTAGTAATGTTCAGAGATGCAATAGATTATTATAGTGCAGTTCTTAACTAATGGGAATATTGTTTAGCTTGTTTTTGGTTTACTTTAGTTATTTAATTTATTCAATTATTTTGTTTTGCTATACTTTTCATGCCAACTTGCCATGGCCCCCCTAGCACCTCCTCGCGGCACCCAGGGGTCCCTGTCCCCACTTTGAAAACCACTGCTATAAAGCATATGACTTCAGTTGCTTGAGAGAAAGGGCTTTCTTATGACTTTTGAAGCAGTGAAAATGTTCTTAATATTGCATACACTGAAACTGAAATGTATTATCGTATACCGTAGTGTACAATAGACAATGAATATTAACACAACAACATTGATATGAGTAAAGAGTATTTTCTCTGTTACAGGTATGAAGAATCAGCCATGGTGGCATCATTCTGCGTCCCCATCGTGCACAAATGACTGACAGACTTTTGGCCAATTTGATCTTTTGCAAATGCAATGCAGTATAGGGGCCTCCCTCCACCTGTCCACAGCACGCATGCGCTCACACACTCACTCTCTGCTCATCACCTGTCCACACAGCTCACTCACTCTCTGCTCATCACCTGTCCACACAGCTCACTCACTCACTCTCTGCTCATCACCTGTCCACACAGCTCACTCACTCTCTGCTCATCACCTGTCCACACAGCTCACTCACTCTCTGCTCATCACCTGTCCACACAGCTCACTCACTCACTCTCTGCTCATCACCTGTCCACACAGCTCACTCACTCTCTGCTCATCACCTGTCCACACAGCTCACTCACTCTCTGCTCATCACCTGTCCACACAGCTCACTCACTCTCTGCTCATCACCTGTCCACACAGCTCACTCACTCTCTGCTCATCACCTGTCCACACAGCTCACTCACTCTCTGCTCATCACCTGTCCACACAGCTCACTCACTCACTCTCTGCTCATCACCTGTCCACACAGCTCACTCACTCTCTGTTCATCACCTGTCCACACAGCTCACTCACTCTCTGCTCATCACCTGTCCACACAGCTCACTCACTCTCTGCTCATCACCTGTCCACACAGCTCACTCACTCACTCTCTGCTCATCACCTGTCCACACAGCTCACTCACTCTCTGCTCATCACCTGTCCACACAGCTCACTCACTCTCTGCTCATCACCTGTCCACACAGCTCACTCACTCTCTGCTCATCACCTGTCCACACAGCTCACTCACTCTCTGCTCATCACCTGTCCACACAGCTCACTCACTCTCTGCTCATCACCTGTCCACACAGCTCACTCACTCACTCTCTGCTCATCACCTGTCCACACAGCTCACTCACTCACTCTCTGCTCATCACCTGTCCACACAGCTCACTCACTCTCTGCTCATCACCTGTCCACACAGCTCACTCACTCTCTGCTCATCACCTGTCCACACAGCTCACTCAAGTCTCTATGGAGTCATTCCAGTTATATTATCAGGTTGGTCCAGTTTTTCAGAAGTGATCATTTTGAGGAGTGAGGATTTTATTGATGACATGTTTAAAAAAGTTCAGGCTAAAAGGACCCATGTCTATTTGAAAGTTAAACTGTTTTGCAATATGAGGTCAATACAATACAGGACTGAAGTTGCTGTGCATTGTTCTAGTGCAATATGCTGTTGAAATACAAGCATTTTTTGTGAAAATGTTTACTGTATTTGATTGTCATTGTATAAAAAGAGGTTTAAATAAATACAAATCTTACAGACATACATGATTTGTATACATTTTATTTCTGTGGTAAGAGGACTTGAAATGACTCGAAACTAAAATGGTAGGACTTTGGACTCGACTTGAGACTTGTTGGCTTTGACTTGTGACTCGACTCGGGACTTGCCTCATCTTTGACTCGACTTGACTTGGGACTCGAGGGCAAAGACTTGAGACTTACTTGTGACTTGCATAACAATGACTTTGTCCCACCTCTGGTTACTACTTATTAGTTAAGTATGTTCTGTGACCTCATCTAAAGTGAAGACTATGAAGACCTGTCACTATCCCAGGATGTAGTCCCCAGTATTTTCAAATCCTCCACTATCATACCAGTCCCCAATAGACCAGACACACCCATCCGACATGACTTCAGGCCAGTGACACTCACATCAGTCACCATGAAGTGCCTTGAAAAACTAATTCTGACACACGGTCCCGTACACTGTCGCCCCCCTCCAGTTTGCCTACCGCTTCAACCGATCAGTGGATGACACGGTAGCCATAGCTCTACACCAAACTCTGCAACACCAGCAGAACGTATGCCAGGATGCTCTTCCTGGACTAGAGTTCTGCCTTCAATACCATCCGCCTGGGCAAACTGATCGAGAAGCTCTGACAGACCTTGGCGTCCCAACTCCCACCTGCAACTGAGCTCACAGTCAGCACAGGATACCCACAGGGCTGCTGCTTTAGCCCCAAACTCTTCACCCTGTACATCCACGACTGTGTCTCCACCCAGGACAACACCATCATCATATATGTGGATGACACCACCATCCTGGGGCTCATCAAGGGGGGACAAGTCAGGCTACGGGACCCTGGTAAATAACATTATTGTCTATGAAGAAGAGAACGACATGATCCTCAACACAGACAAGACCAAAGAAATAATACTGGACTTCAGGAAGAATTCTCCCCTCTACAGTCTCTTATCATCAAAGGGACTGAGACCTTCAGATTCCGGGGACTGCAGGTTACATCTGACCTGAGTTGGGCCCTTAACACCTTAGCCACAGTGAAAAAAGCCCAGCAAAGGTTCTATTTCTTCAGGCTGCTCAGGAAAGCTGATCTGAACCATCACCCTCTCACCCAGGCCTACAGAGGACTGAAAGAGTCCTCACCGCAGGCATCGCTGTCTGGTATGGGAACACCACACAGGCAGAGAGGAAGGCCCTCCTTCTCTCTGGGGACTTCAAGCATGCCCCTCCGTCCTCCACTCTGCACACATTCACCCAGTACATGCCACACCAGAGACAGTAAAACACTGGATGTCCTCTATGCCAACATCAAAGAGGCATACTCATCATCACCTCTCCCTCCCCTGGGAAGATCTGACCACAGCCTTCTGCCTGTGTACACAACTCTTGCACAGAAGCAGCCAGCTGTGACCCACACAGTTAGACGATGTTCCGATGGAGCCGAGTAGGCTCTGAAGGACTGTTTTGAGTCTACTGTGTGGGAGGTGTTCAGTGATGCCCATGGGGAAGACATTGACGGTCTCACTGACTGCATCACAGACTACATAAACCTTTGTGTTAAGAACACCGTACACACCAGGACTGTACAGTGTTTCTCAAACGGCAAACTCTGGATCTCACCACCACCCAGACCCAGCGTGTCCCTTAACCAGGTGAGGAAGGAACTGAGGAGGATCAAGGTGAGAAAGGCCACAGGTCCAGACAGCATCAGTTCAAAGCTCAATCCTGCACAGCCCAGCTGTGTGAGATAGTGGAGCATGTCTTCAACTTGAGCTTGAGGCTGGGGAAAGTACCACAGCTGTGGAAGACATCCTGCGAGGTACCAAAGACCCCGCGGCTCAAGGACCTCAACAGCTTCTGGCTGGTGGCGTTAACGTCCCACCTGATGAAGACCCTGGAGAGGTTGGTCCTTGTCAATCTCCACCCCCTGGTGAGTCATCCTGGCATCAGGGTAGATGACACCGTCATCTTCCAACTTCTCCAGTGCCTTCAACACCATTCAGCCTTTGCTTCTGAGGGACAAGCTGGAGCAGACCGGGGTGGACCACCACCTCACTTCATGGATCCTGGACTACCTCACCAACCGTCCACAGTATGTGCGGATACGAGAGTCTGAGTCAGATCTGGTGTCCTGCAGCACGGGGGCCCCACAAGGAACCGTTCTGGCTCCATTCCTCTTCACCATTTACACCACAGACTTTAAACAGAAACTCTCCTAACTGCCACCGGCCAAAAGTTCTCTGACGTCTCTGCAATCGTCGGCCTCATCTACGTCGTTGATGACAGGGAGTACAGAGAACTCAACCAGGTCTTTTGGAGTGCAGGGAGCTCCTGAAGACCTTCTTTGACTCTGTGGTGGCATCAGCCATCTATTATGGAGTGGTCTTCTGGTGCAGCAGCATCACAGCAGCATGCTGGGGTGTCCTCTGGATACTGTGGAGGTGGTGGGAGACAGGAGGATGATGGCCAAGCTCTCATCCCTGATGAACCACGCCTCCCACCCCATGCAGGACACCCTGGCAGCTCTGCACAGCTCCTTCAGCCACCGGCTGATTCACCCCCGGTGTGTGAAGGAGAGGTACCGCAAGTCCTTCCTCCCTGCTGCTGTCAGGCTGCATAACCAGCTGAGCTCCCAGTAGACCACAAAAAGACTTAAATAACACTTTAGCCACTTTAATCATGTTCAACTGGTGCAATTTAAATACCTTGTATATACTTTATCTCGTCTGTATATTTAACTTGTTTTTACCTCTGCTTACTTATACTTGTCTGCTTGTGTGCACCTGCTGTAATCCTGCAATTTCCCCACTGAGGGACTAATAAAGGATTATCTTATTTTATCTTAAAAAGGGGATAAGCAGACACACCTTGAGTGTGCCCGTGACTTGACAACTCATTTTGGGCGCTGGTGTTCTGTGTTAAGGGTGGAGAGTTTTGAGGAACTGTGTGACTTAATTGTGCTGGAACAGTTTTGGTGCTGCTCACTCTCTATATCAGCACCATTGATGGTCAGAGGTGAAGTCAAGAACATCTCCTTGGTCTTGCTGATATTCAGAAGGAGGTTGTTGTCTCTGCACCACATGGTCAGAAGGCTGACCTTCCTAAAGTGGGCCTCATCATCCTTAGTGACCAGAGATGTGTCATCCAAATATGTCACCATGTGATTGATGCTGTAGGTTGGTGTGCATTTGTGTGTCAGCAAGGTGAAGAGCAGTAGGCTGAGCACACAGCCGTGAGGGGCCCCTGTGCTCAGTGTGATGCTGCTCAAGGTGTTGTTGCCGAAACATACAGCTTGTGGCTCTCACTGAGGAAGTTACACAGCGAGGTGTTGTGCCCCAGCTGGTCAAGCTTGCAGGTTAGTTGTTGTGGGATTATGGTGTTGAATTCTGAACTAAAGTCTATGAACAGCATTCTCACTTATGAGTCTTTTGTGTCCAGGTGGGTGAGGGCTGGGTGGAGAGCAGAGGAGATTGCATCCTACATGGACCGTTTGGCACGGTATGCATGATTTTATCTGTGACATGACTAGCTGTTCAAAGCACTTCATAATTTTGGGACTCAGTGCCACTGGACAATAGTCATCAAAGCAGGACAGAGTGGATTTCTTTGGCACAGGTATGATGGTGGTGGCCTTAAAGCATGATGGAACAACAACTTGTCTCAGAGAAGTATTAAAGACATCTTTAAGCTCCTCTGCGCAGTCCTTCAGGGATGCGGTCTGGACCTGCTGCCTTGCGGGTGTTGATAGTGGAGTGTCCTCTTCACACTGACAGCAGACCAGATCATGGGGAGGGGGCGGAGTCTTGTGTGGACATGTGCGGTTCTGTGTTTCAAACCGTGCAAATAAGCTGTTGAGGTTATTTAGCAGAGAGAATTGTAATCTGTGATGGTCTGAATGCCCTGCCACAGGCTCTGCGTATCTCTGCTGTCTTTAAAGTGACAGGTCATCTTGTTTGTGTATTCCTGTTTCGCTTTCCTGATGCCGTGGGTCAGGTTGGCTCTCGCTTTTCTCAGGCTAGTTCCATTCCCGGCTCTGAAGGCGTTGTTTCTGGCCCTCAGCAGCCGATGGACTTCCCCTGTCAGCCCGAGTTGTGATGGTTTTCATATGGGTCTAATCATCAATGCCCTTACTTAATGTAAGAATTAACAGTGTCTATGTACTCCTCAATGTCTGTGATTGTTGTATGTGGCTGCCTGCTTAAACATTCCCCAGTCTGTCAAAGCAGTCTTGGAGAGTAGAGGAGGCCCCCTCTGGCCACACACCCGGACCTGCTTCAGAACCGGTCTGGAGACTTTCACTTCTTGTCTGTATGCTGGCATTAGCATGTGGGGTAACGGTGAGGCCTTGTACGCTCCTTTGTCAATGTAAAAATAGCTTGGCCAATAATAAGCAAAACAAATATATTTCATGAGGACTGGGTCACAGATGAATAGACACAATGACTGCTAAGGCTAAAACATTAAAATACCTTAAAAGTTCTTTTGGTGATGTAGAAATTGGTGCTATGAGTAGCTCTCAACCTACATTGATATACATTTCCCACCCAGGAAAATGTTACTTGTTACACATAGGAGGCATGAAGAAGAAGCAGGGAGTTACTGAGATGAAACGTTGGGGTGTACTTTCAAACTCCAATACATCACCAATAGTGGGTCAAACAACATATCCTCACTGAGTAGGACATTTTTCTAAGATATACAAACAGCATTTTTGTTTGGTTTTCCTACGAAAGTCCAGAAACATATGTCAGTTATGATCTTTTAAAAAAAAATGATTTATTATTTTTTGCAGGTATATAACTATACCTACAAAAAATAATAAATAATTTGCTGAATGAGACCAGCCTCAGTCAACAGCCATTAATAACTTTAACCATAAATGCGTGCTTCAAGAGTGTACAACACATCAGTTACCTGTATATCATATTTATACATCATTAAACACAGGAAAAGTATATCTGCCACTAATGATGACATTAATAATGTTAGTAACACAGAACACAAATTGGCCTTGGTAGGAAACTGGTCTGTCCTCCCAAATGCAGGGCTTCTTTTTGACTAATGAGCAGGGCTAAAATATGTCACTAACAAGCAAAAAATATCATCAGAAGAGAAGGTAAAGCCTGAAACACGGAGAGACTCAATTCGATGTAGCGTTTGTTACTTACTGCGGAACTTTAAGCATGCAGAGCAAAAGGAGGAGTAGCAGTAATGATGTCTAATAATGGAAACTAGTTAGACCTCCAGATGTAGGTCCCAGAGTGTGTGCCAGCCAGACATCCATCTCTGATTCCTGTGTTTATTTTAAGGCCGGTTTGCCCTATATGTTACTCTAGCCCTCTGCAGCTGGCCTGACTGACTGTCTTTGTTCAGTCACCCCCTTCCCCTAACCCCTCTCATCTTCCCCGCCTCCTTCTCAACCTTCTCTCCCAAACAGGCTGCCTGTACTTTTATTTTTCCTGGCAGTGTTCACCTCCTGCAGCTTTGTCAGTCTGTCAGAGAAAAGTGCAATACTGTGGAAGAGAAGCAGAGGATACCTGTCTATGCATATCACAACCCGATGCCTGTTGTTTCCTTCCAAATACATGTTTTCTACCCCTCCCATCTTTTCTTATTATTTCATCCTTGTCCACTGCTCTTCTCATCTTCCTCCTGGCAAAGATTTCACAGAATTCCGCTTTCAGGCATGGATTCATTTGAAATTCTCTAAAATGAAACTAAATAAAAATAACTTTATAATTGACATTCTGGGTTTTGCCTAAACGATTCCATTTCTTACACTCCCTCTATTCCCCCATCTAAACTTAAAGGCCCTTAATATTTGCCCAAGGAAGTAAAGCCGATTCTTGGCTCAGCATGGTAGGGGTGGAATGTTTTCTGCTCCAGCCAAATCATATCCAGATGTAGTATTCATGGATAGTAGTCATGGATTAGCAGAAGGCAGTAGTCAGGTAAACACTTCCTGTTTGTTTTGTTCTGTTCTAGACAGATCTATTTGTGAACTGAGCTTATTTATTATGGCAACCAATGATGGCATGTTTGTAGAGGCACTGTCACCTGTGGATCAGTAAAATCTGTATATATATATATATACACACACACATATACATATATATATATACACACATACATATATATATATACACATATATATATATATATATATATATATATACACACAGCTAACTAACAGGCTTACTGCCAATATGTGTTTACACACATACTGTGAGGAGCTGTGGCGCACCCGGGTGGAGAATCCTACTCCGGTTGTTCTTTCCCTTTTTTCCCCTTTCTCTCTCTCTCTCACTTTCCCTGTAATCAGGGGGATAGCAGGCAGCTGGGGGAGAGCAGGCACCGCAGCTGCAGCGCGTTTGCCATCAAGCTCCGCTTAAAGGCAGTCACTCTCCGGTCCGGCGGCGTCGAGTGATTGCTTCAGAGACGGAAGTCAAAGAAAGCTGTTCTGATCGACCGACCTGCGAAAGTTACGTGTCTAGTTCTTCCAGTCACGAGTTTCCCGTTACGAGTTTCCAGTCACGAGTTTCCAGCACGAGCCACCAGCACGTCTTACCAGCACGAGCCACCAGCACGAGCCACCAGCACGTCTTACCAGCACGAGCCACCAGCACGTCTTACCAGCACGAGCCACCAGCACGAGCCATCAGCACGTCTCACCAGCACGAGCCACCAGCACGAGCCACCAGCACGTCTCACCAGCACGAGCCACCAGCACGAGCCATCAGCACGTCTCACCAGCACGAGCCACCAGCGCCATCCCAAGAGCTGGAGGAAAGTACCACCCCAATACCACCTGAGCTTGAGTACCGTGTCTAAATAAAGCTGTGTGTTTTCACCTGAACGCCTTCTTGTCGCTGCGTGTCTTGCATTTGGGTCCAGACTGCCAGTACTCCGCCGCCAGGCGTGACAGAATCACTCGACCAGACAAATGGACCCAGCGAGGCCGGACGCTCTCCAGGAGACCCTCGGCGCCCAGGGGGCGGTCTTGGGCCGACACGAACAGGAGCTAGCCGGGATGTCCGACATGCTACAAGCAATGAGCCGGAGCTTGGAGCGGCTCGTCCTCCGGGTGGATCAGCTGGCGGGCGCTACCGCCCCGCTTCCGGTGAGTTCGCCGCCGGACCCGGTCCCGGAGGCCGCCGCCCGGGAGCCCCGCGTCCCCCTCCCGGAACCATACGCCGGAGAGCCTGGGGTGTGCGGCCGCTTTCTTTTGAACTGCACGTTAGTGTTTGACTTACAGCCGCAGAGTTACAGCTCAGATAGGGCCAAGATCGCGTTCTGCGTCAACTTACTCCGGGGAAGGGCGGCGCAGTGGGCCGCTGCCCTATGGGAGGGTCAGTCCGCGGTTCTGGGGTCGTTTGCGGGGTTCGCCGCGGAGCTTCGCAAGATTTTCGATCACCCGGTGCGTGGCCGGGAAGCCGCGAACCGGCTGTATTCTCTGCGGCAGGGGTCCGGGTCGGTGGCGGAGTTTGCCATCGAGTTCCGGATCCTTGCCGCAGAGTGCGGATGGGGCGACCCGGCCTTAATAACTCTCTTTTCGCGCGGCCTGTCCAACGAGCTCAAGGATGAGCTGGCTCCCCGGGACGACGTGGCGTCCCTGGAGGAGCTCATCACCCTCGCCATTCGGTTAGACAATCGACTTCGGGAGCGTCGGCGCGAGCGGTCTGAGCGCGCCCCGCGTCCGATCGCGGGTCTGGGTTTGGACCCCGTTGAGTCTGCCGTTGAGTCTCTGGCCGGGGGCCCCGAGCCCATGCAGGTAGGGCGGGCCCGGTTGTCTACCGCGGAGCGCCAGCGTCGTTTCCGCCTTCGGTTGTGCTTGTATTGCGGCCTTGCCGGACACTTGGCCACCGCGTGTCCGGAGGCCCCAAAAGGGGGGGCTCGCCAGTAGAGGGGAGCCCCCTGGCGAGCCGTCGGGTTTCCTCGTGCTCCAACCCTCGCAGCGCCACTTGCTTCCCTGCAGCCGAGAGTCTGCGGGCAAGCAACGCCACGTCTTCGTGCGGTCCCGCGCGCATCACCCTTCCCGCCACCCTCACAGACCAGTCCCGCAATCACCAGGTGACGGCGCTCGTCGACTCGGGCGCCGATGAGAACTTTATTGACGCCGGCTTAGCTACGAAACAGGGGCTACCCCTGGAACCCTTAGACTCACCCAAGTGGGTGCACGCTCTGGACGGGCGGCTGATCGCGCCCGTTACCCACCGTACCCTGCCCCTAGTCCTCAGCCTCTCGGGTAACCACACAGAAACCATCCGGTTTTATGTAATCCCATCCCCCGCAGCTCCGGTCGTCCTGGGTCTTCCCTGGCTGCAGCGGCACAACCCCCAGCTGGACTGGACGACGTTGTCCATCACTAGCTGGGGGGTTGCCTGCCATGCTCGCTGCCTCCAGGCGGCCCGCCCGACGGCTCGTCCCCCCTCCGCGCCTCCGGCGCCCCCGGACTTGACCGGGGTGCCGTCGGAGTATCACCACCTCGCGCAGGTTTTCTCTAAAGATCGGGCGCGCGCACTACCCCCCCACCGACCCTACGACTGCGCGATAGACCTGCTTCCGGGGGCCACGCTCCCCACGAGTCGGCTGTATAGCATCTCCCGCCCGGAGCGGGCTGCAATGGAGGGCTACATTCTGGAGTGCCTGGAGGCAGGCCTGATCCGCCCGTCGTCCGCGCCGCTGGGGGCGGGGTTTTTTTTCGTCTCCAAGAAGGATGGGTCCCTGCGCCCCTGCATTGACTTCCGGGGTCTGAATCAGATCACCGTAAAGAATAAGACACCCCTGCCCCTGATCGACCCCTCTTTCGAGCCTTTGTGTCACGCACGGGTATTCTCGAAGCTCGATCTCCGAAATGCGTACCATCTAGTCAGGATCCGGGAGGGGGATGAGTGGAAAACGGCGTTTAACACCCCCATGGGGCAGTTCGAATACCTCGTGATGCCATTCGGGCTCACGAACGCCCCCGCCGTGTTCCAGTCTCTCATGAACAGCCTGTTTCGGGATATGCTTGGGCAATTCGTGTTCGTTTACCTAGACGATATCCTCATTTTCTCTCGGTCCATGGCCGAACATCGCCAGCACGTGGGGCTGGTTCTCCGGCGTTTGCTGGAGAACCGGCTCTACGTCAAGCCAGAGAAGTGTGAGTTCCACGTCTCGTCGGTGAGCTTCCTAGGCTACATTATTGCTCGGGGGCAACTAGAGCCTGACCCTGCAAAGATCCGCGCCGTAGCCGACTGGCCTGTCCCCGGTACTCGGAAAGACCTCCAGCGTTTCCTCGGTTTCGCTAATTTCTACCGCCGTTTCATTAGGGACTTTAGCAAAGCGGCTGCCCCCCTTACCCGGCTCACTTCCACCAAGACCCCCTTCTCCTGGGGTCCCGAGGCTGCACGGGCGTTTGCCGCCCTCAAGGACTTGTTCACCCGCGCCCCGATCCTCAGGCACCCGGATCCGGCCCTCCAGTTCGTGGTGGAGGTGGACGCCTCGGAGACCGGGGTGGGGGCGATCCTCTCTCAACGAGATCCCGCCTCCCAGAAGCTCCACCCGTGCGCGTTTTTTTCCCGTAGACTTAGCCCGGCCGAGCGCAACTATGATGTGGGGAACCGGGAGCTTCTGGCGGTGGTATTGGCCTTGCAGGAGTGGCGGCACTGGTTGGAGGGGAGCCAGCATCCTTTTTTGATCTGGACAGATCACAAGAACCTGGCTTACCTTCGGGCGGCCCGGAGGTTGAATCCTCGCCAGGCTCGGTGGGCCTTGTTTTTGAGCCGGTTCCAGTACAGCCTGTCCTACCGCCCGGGCAGCCGGAACGGCAAGCCAGACGCCCTCTCCCGGATGCACCCGTCCTCGGAGCCTCCTGGTCCCGCTCACATCGTCCCCGCCGACTGCATCGTGGGGGCCGCCACCTGGGAGATTGAGGCCGTCGTCCAGGAGGCACAGACCACCACTCCGGACCCGGGTGGTGGACCCCCGAACCGACTCTTCGTTCCTCCAACAGCACGCTCCGCGGTCCTGCAGTGGGGCCACTCGTCCAGCCTGGCGTGTCACCCGGGTGCAAGGCGGACCACGTCGTTTGTCCGGCAGCGCTTCTGGTGGCCTGGGATGGAGGCCGACGTTCGGAGGTTTGTGGCAGCCTGCCCGGTCTGCGCCCGGGGAAAGTCCTCCCGCCTACGCCCCCCGGGACTGTTGCGGCCTCTGCCGGTTCCCCGCAGGCCGTGGTCTCATATTGCAGTGGACTTTGTCACGGGCCTGCCTCCATCGGAGGGAAACACCACCATCCTGACGATTGTGGACCGGTTCTCCAAGGCGGTTCATTATGTTCCCCTCCCCAAGCTGCCTTCCGCCCTGGAGACGGCACAGCTCCTCGTCCAGCATGTTTTTCGGCTCCACGGGATCCCGATGGACGTGGTCTCCGACCGGGGTCCCCAATTCGCCTCCCGGGTCTGGGAGGCCTTCTGCCGGGCCATGGGCGCCACCGCCAGCCTCTCCTCCGGCTACCACCCCCAGACCAATGGGCAGACCGAGCGGGCAAACCAGGACCTGGGGGCGGCGCTCCGGTGCGTGTGTGCACAGCATCCCAACTCTTGGAGCACGCACCTCCCCTGGGTAGAGTACGCCCGTAATTCCCTGTCCTGCTCGGCCACGGGCGGGATGTCTCCGTTTATGGTCTGTCTTGGTTTTCAGCCCCCACTGTTCCCGGCCCAGGAGGAGGAGGTGGCAGTCCCGTCAGTGAAGGAGCAGGTCCGGCGGATGCGGGCGGTCTGGACCACGGCCAGGGCGGCCCTCACCCGATCGGCGGCGGCGAACAAACGACTGGCGGACCGGCATCGCTCACCTGCGCCCGAGTACAAGGTGGGGCAGCAGGTTTGGTTATCAACCCGTGATCTCTCGCTGCCCACAGAGTCCCGCAAATTGACGCCCCGGTACGTGGGTCCATATGTCATCAACAAGATCGTCAACCCCTCCGCCGTCCGTCTGACCCTCCCCGCATCACTGCCGGTGCACCCCACATTCCATGTCTCCCTGCTGAAGCCGGTGGCCGAGTGTGACCTCAGCCCTCCGGCCGTTCCCCCTCCACCCGCCCGGCTCATCGATGGTCACCCGGCTCACACGGTCTCGAAGGTTCTGGACGTTCGGCCCCGTGGAAGGGGGTTCCAGTACCTGGTGGACTGGGTGGGCTACGGCCCCGAGGAGCGGTCCTGGCTGCCCCGCCGCCTGGTGTTGGACTCCGCCCTGCTGCAGGACTTTTATCGGGAGCATCCGGACAAGCCCGGTAGGGCGCCTGGAGGCGCCCGTTGAGGGGGGGGTGATGTGAGGAGCTGTGGCGCACCCGGGTGGAGAATCCTACTCCGGTTGTTCTTTCCCTTTTTTCCCCTTTCTCTCTCTCTCTCACTTTCCCTGTAATCAGGGGGATAGCAGGCAGCTGGGGGAGAGCAGGCACCGCAGCTGCAGCGCGTTTGCCATCAAGCTCCGCTTAAAGGCAGTCACTCTCCGGTCCGGCGGCGTCGAGTGATTGCTTCAGAGACGGAAGTCAAAGAAAGCTGTTCTGATCGACCGACCTGCGAAAGTTACGTGTCTAGTTCTTCCAGTCACGAGTTTCCCGTTACGAGTTTCCAGTCACGAGTTTCCAGCACGAGCCACCAGCACGTCTTACCAGCACGAGCCACCAGCACGTCTTACCAGCACGAGCCACCAGCACGAGCCATCAGCACGTCTCACCAGCACGAGCCACCAGCACGAGCCACCAGCACGTCTCACCAGCACGAGCCACCAGCACGAGCCATCAGCACGTCTCACCAGCACGAGCCACCAGCGCCATCCCAAGAGCTGGAGGAAAGTACCACCCCAATACCACCTGAGCTTGAGTACCGTGTCTAAATAAAGCTGTGTGTTTTCACCTGAACGCCTTCTTGTCGCTGCGTGTCTTGCATTTGGGTCCAGACTGCCAGTACTCCGCCGCCAGGCGTGACACATACATAGGAAATAATGGTTTGGTGATTAAAAACTGAAATGTTAAATAAATACGTTTCACTTTACACATCCAGTGAAACCACAGGCTGGGTTTTCTGGTCCCAAAAGTCTAATGTTCTCCAGAGCACAATAAGTAACAGGGAAGACACTGTGCCCAGCCTTTAATCGTCTCTGTTTCTAGCCACATTACCAGATGTGCTTGTTAGTGGCTGTAGACATTACCACAGCACACCAGCCATGTTTTAGCCAAAATTGCGAATGGTTTTAATCTCATACTAAAACAAGATTATCTCCTCATTCTCAAAAATGTCAAAAGGTATAATATACAGAAAACCCATATATGTGTTATTGGTATATAAGTTTATGAAAATAAAGAAAATAAAACAGAGACATTTTTTTCCAAGAATTTCAATGTACATTTTTTTTTAACTTAATGATATTCACAAAGGCCTTTTTTGTGTACCATATATATGTAAAGAGTATCAGTTAGGGCTGCAACTAACGATTATTTTAATAATCGATTAATCTGTCGATTATTTTTTCGATTAATCGATGAATCGGATAAAAAACTAAAAAGCATTACTTTCCAACCCTTTATTCAAAAACAGAACCGACGGTGCAGAAATGTTCAGAAAGTGCACAAACAGGTTGCTCCTTGAACATCCCTGAGCTGTTAAAGTAATAATCAAAATAATGGACTAACACAAACATACACATGTATGCTTTATATCTGCCAAATATATAGGCTTTTATTAAATAAAGTGCACAAAACATTTTGCACAACATTTAGTTTAAAGGGACCTGAGCTGTCAGAACAATAAATAACTTAATAAAGAAAAATACTAATTAGAAAACTTAACAGGATTTGTTTGAACGTCAGAACTGGTTCTCTACACTACACTCAGATACACACACTCAAACTCTCACAGACACACACATACAAACGCACACACACTCACACTAACAGACGCGCACACTCAAACACGCACAGATGCACACACTCACAGACGCGTACAAACATACACACTCTCTCTCTCTCACTCCCTTTGTTCAGACACATTGTTCTTACGAGCTAACGCTAACTTGTCAAGCTAATAACGAGTAAACAGCAGAAAGCTGCTGGAGGGACGTTACGTCTTCACTTCAAAACGGAACACAACCTGCCGACTAGCCGCAGCACCGGAGCCTCAACAGGAAGTGCCTCTACTAGCTGCCTGTTGAACGGCCTTCCTCCGCGATGTGTTTCAGTCAACGTTACGGTCTCAGCTGGTCTCTCCTCGACCTCCACGATGTGTTTCAGTCAACGTTACGGTCTCAGATGGTCTCTCCTCGACCTCCACGATGTGTTTCAGTCAACGTTACGGTCTCAGCTGGTCTCTCCTCTACCTCCACTATGTGTTTCAGAACAACGTTACAGTCTCAGCTGGTCTCTCCTCTACCTCCACTATGTGTTTCAGAACAACGTTACGGTCTCAGCTGGTCTCTCCTCGACCTCCACTATGTGTTTCAGAACAACGTTACAGTCTCAGCTGGTCTCTCCTCTACCTCCACGATGTGTTTCAGTCAACGTTACGGTCTCAGCTGGTCTCTCCTCGACCTCCACGATGTGTTTCAGTCAACGTTACGGTCTCAGCTGGTCTCTCCTCGACCTCCACTATGTGTTTCAGTCAACGTTACGGTCTCAGCTGGTCTCTCCTCGACCTCCACGATGTGTTTCAGTCAACGTTACGGTCTCAGCTGGTCTCTCCTCTACCTCCACGATGTGTTTCAGTCAACGTTACGGTCTCAGATGGTCTCTCCTCTACCTCCACTATGTGTTTCAGAACAACGTTACAGTCTCAGCTGGTCTCTCCTCTACCTCCACTATGTGTTTCAGAACAACGTTACGGTCTCAGCTGGTCTCTCCTCGACCTCCACTATGTGTTTCAGAACAACGTTATGGTCTCAGATGGTCTCTCCTCTACCTCCACGATGTGTTTCAGAACAACGTTACAGTCTCAGCTGGTCTCTCCTCTACCTCCACTATGTGTTTCAGAACAACGTTACGGTCTCAGCTGGTCTCTCCTCGACCTCCACTATGTGTTTCAGAACAACGTTATGGTCTCAGATGGTCTCTCCTCGACCTCCACTATGTGTTTCAGTCAACGTTACGGTCTCAGCTGGTCTCTCCTCGACCTCCACGATGTGTTTCAGTCAACGTTACGGTCTCAGCTGGTCTCTCCTCGACCTCCACTATGTGTTTCAGTCAACGTTACGGTCTCAGCTGGTCTCTCCTCGACCTCCACTATGTGTTTCAGAACAACGTTACGGTCTCAGCTGGTCTCTCCTCGACCTCCACTATGTGTTTCAGTCAACGTTACGGTCTCAGCTGGTCTCTCCTCGACCTCCACGATGTGTTTCAGTCAACGTTACGGTCTCAGCTGGTCTCTCCTCTACCTCCACGATGTGTTTCAGTCAACGTTACGGTCTCAGCTGGTCTCTCCTCGACCTCCACGATGTGTTTCAGTCAACGTTACGGTCTCAGCTGGTCTCTCCTCGACCTCCACGATGTGTTTCAGTCAACGTTACGGTCTCAGCTGGTCTCTCCTCGACCTCCACGATGTGTTTCAGTCAACGTTACGGTCTCAGCTGGTCTCTCCTCTACCTCCACTATGTGTTTCAGAACAACGTTACGGTCTCAGCTGGTCTCTCCTCGACCTCCACGATGTGTTTCAGTCAACGTTACGGTCTCAGCTGGTCTCTCCTCTACCTCCACTATGTGTTTCAGTCAACGTTACGGTCTCATCTGGTCTCTCCTCGACCTCCACGATGTGTTTCAGTCAACGTTACGGTCTCAGCTGGTCTCTCCTCTACCTCCACGATGTGTTTCAGTCAACGTTACGGTCTCAGATGGTCTCTCCTCTACCTCCACTATGTGTTTCAGAACAACGTTACGGTCTCAGCTGGTCTCTCCTCTACCTCCACTATGTGTTTCAGAACAACGTTACGGTCTCAGCTGGTCTCTCCTCGACCTCCACTATGTGTTTCAGAACAACGTTATGGTCTCAGATGGTCTCTCCTCTACCTCCACGATGTGTTTCAGTCAACGTTACGGTCTCAGCTGGTCTCTCCTCGACCTCCACGATGTGTTTCAGTCAACGTTACGGTCTCAGCTGGTCTCTCCTCGACCTCCACGATGTGTTTCAGTCAACGTTACGGTCTCAGCTGGTCTCTCCTCGACCTCCACTATGTGTTTCAGTCAACGTTATGGTCTCAGCTGGTCTCTCCTCGACCTCCACGATGTGTTTCAGTCAACGTTACGGTCTCAGCTGGTCTCTCCTCTACCTCCACTATGTGTTTCAGTCAACGTTACGGTCTCAGCTGGTCTCTCCTCTACCTCCACTATGTGTTTCGGTCAACGTTACGGTCTCATCTGGTCTCTCCTCGACCTCCACGATGTGTTTCAGTCAACGTTACGGTCTCAGCTGGTCTCTCCTCTACCTCCACGATGTGTTTCAGTCAACGTTACGGTCTCAGATGGTCTCTCCTCGACCTCCACTATGTGTTTCAGTCAACGTTACGGTCTCAGCTGGTCTCTCCTCGACCTCCACGATGTGTTTCAGTCAACGTTACGGTCTCAGCTGGTCTCTCCTCGACCTCCACAATGTGTTTCAGTCAACGTTACGGTCTCAGCTGGTCTCTCCTCGACCTCCACGATGTGTTTCAGTCAACGTTACGGTCTCAGCTGGTCTCTCCTCGACCTCCACGATGTGTTTCAGTCAACGTTACGGTCTCAGCTGGTCTCTCCTCGACCTCCACGATGTGTTTCAGTCAACGTTACGGTCTCAGCTGGTCTCTCCTCTACCTCCACTATGTGTTTCAGTCAACGTTACGGTCTCAGCTGGTCTCTCCTCGACCTCCACGATGTGTTTCAGTCAACGTTACGGTCTCAGCTGGTCTCTCCTCTACCTCCACTATGTGTTTCAGTCAACGTTACGGTCTCAGCTGGTCTCTCCTCGACCTCCACGATGTGTTTCAGTCAACGTTACGGTCTCAGCTGGTCTCTCCTCTACCTCCACGATGTGTTTCAGTCAACGTTACGGTCTCAGATGGTCTCTCCTCGACCTCCACGATGTGTTTCAGTCAACGTTACGGTCTCAGCTGGTCTCTCCTCTACCTCCACGATGTGTTTCAGAACAACGTTACGTCTCAGCTGGTCTCTCCTCGACCTCCACGATGTGTTTCAGTCAACGTTACGGTCTCAGCTGGTCTCTCCTCGACCTCCACGATGTGTTTCAGTCAACGTTACGGTCTCAGCTGGTCCCTCCTCGACCTCCACTATGTGTTTCAGTCAACGTTACGGTCTCAGCTGGTCTCTCCTCTACCTCCACTATGTGTTTCAGTCAACGTTACGGTCTCAGCTGGTCTCTCCTCGACCTCCACGATGTGTTTCAGTCAACGTTACGGTCTCAGCTGGTCTCTCCTCTACCTCCACTATGTGTTTCAGTCAACGTTACGGTCTCAGCTGGTCTCTCCTCGACCTCCACGATGTGTTTCAGTCAACGTTACGGTCTCAGCTGGTCTCTCCTCGACCTCCACTATGTGTTTCAGTCAACGTTACGGTCTCATCTGGTCTCTCCTCGACCTCCACTATGTGTTTCAGTCAACGTTACGGTCTCAGCTGGTCTCTCCTCTACCTCCACTATGTGTTTCAGAACAACGTTACAGTCTCAGCTGGTCTCTCCTCTACCTCCACTATGTGTTTCAGAACAACGTTACGGTCTCAGCTGGTCTCTCCTCGACCTCCACGATGTGTTTCAGTCAACGTTATGGTCTCAGCTGGTCTCTCCTCTACCTCCACGATGTGTTTCAGTCAACGTTACGGTCTCAGCTGGTCTCTCCTCGACCTCCACGATGTGTTTCAGTCAACGTTACGGTCTCAGCTGGTCTCTCCTCGACCTCCACGATGTGTTTCAGTCAACGTTACGGTCTCAGCTGGTCTCTCCTCTACCTCCACTATGTGTTTCAGTCAACGTTACGGTCTCAGCTGGTCTCTCCTCGACCTCCACGATGTGTTTCAGTCAACGTTACGGTCTCAGCTGGTCTCTCCTCTACCTCCACTATGTGTTTCAGTCAACGTTACGGTCTCAGCTGGTCTCTCCTCGACCTCCACGATGTGTTTCAGTCAACGTTACGGTCTCAGCTGGTCTCTCCTCGACCTCCACGATGTGTTTCAGTCAACGTTACGGTCTCAGCTGGTCTCTCCTCTACCTCCACTATGTGTTTCAGTCAACGTTACGGTCTCAGCTGGTCTCTCCTCGACCTCCACGATGTGTTTCAGTCAACGTTACGGTCTCAGCTGGTCTCTCCTCTACCTCCACTATGTGTTTCAGTCAACGTTACGGTCTCAGCTGGTCTCTCCTCGACCTCCGTGATGTGTTTCAGTCAACGTTACGGTCTCAGCTGGTCTCTCCTCTACCTCCACGATGTGTTTCAGTCAACGTTACGGTCTCAGCTGGTCTCTCCTCTACCTCCACGATGTGTTTCAGTCAACGTTACGGTCTCAGCTGGTCTCTCCTCGACCTCCACGATGTGTTTCAGTCAACGTTACGGTCTCAGATGGTCTCTCCTCTACCTCCACTATGTGTTTCAGAACAACGTTACAGTCTCAGCTGGTCTCTCCTCTACCTCCACTATGTGTTTCAGAACAACGTTACGGTCTCAGCTGGTCTCTCCTCGACCTCCACTATGTGTTTCAGAACAACGTTATGGTCTCAGATGGTCTCTCCTCTACCTCCACGATGTGTTTCAGTCAACGTTACGGTCTCAGCTGGTCTCTCCTCGACCTCCACGATGTGTTTCAGTCAACGTTACGGTCTCAGCTGGTCTCTCCTCGACCTCCACTATGTGTTTCAGTCAACGTTACGGTCTCAGCTGGTCTCTCCTCGACCTCCACGATGTGTTTCAGAACAACGTTACGGTCTCAGCTGGTCTCTCCTCGACCTCCACGATGTGTTTCAGTCAACGTTACGGTCTCAGCTGGTCTCTCCTCGACCTCCACGATGTGTTTCAGTCAACGTTACGGTCTCAGCTGGTCTCTCCTCTACCTCCACTATGTGTTTCAGTCAACGTTACGGTCTCAGCTGGTCTCTCCTCTACCTCCACTATGTGTTTCAGTCAACGTTACGGTCTCAGCTGGTCTCTCCTCGACCTCCACGATGTGTTTCAGTCAACGTTACGGTCTCAGCTGGTCTCTCCTCGACCTCCACGATGTGTTTCAGTCAACGTTACGGTCTCAGCTGGTCTCTCCTCTACCTCCACTATGTGTTTCAGTCAACGTTACGGTCTCAGCTGGTCTCTCCTCGACCTCCACGATGTGTTTCAGTCAACGTTACGGTCTCAGCTGGTCTCTCCTCTACCTCCACGATGTGTTTCAGTCAACGTTACGGTCTCAGATGGTCTCTCCTCGACCTCCACGATGTGTTTCAGTCAACGTTACGGTCTCAGCTGGTCTCTCCTCTACCTCCACGATGTGTTTCAGAACAACGTTACGTCTCAGCTGGTCTCTCCTCGACCTCCACGATGTGTTTCAGTCAACGTTACGGTCTCAGCTGGTCTCTCCTCGACCTCCACGATGTGTTTCAGTCAACGTTACGGTCTCAGCTGGTCCCTCCTCGACCTCCACTATGTGTTTCAGTCAACGTTACGGTCTCAGCTGGTCTCTCCTCTACCTCCACTATGTGTTTCAGTCAACGTTACGGTCTCAGCTGGTCTCTCCTCGACCTCCACGATGTGTTTCAGTCAACGTTACGGTCTCAGCTGGTCTCTCCTCTACCTCCACTATGTGTTTCAGTCAACGTTACGGTCTCAGCTGGTCTCTCCTCGACCTCCACGATGTGTTTCAGTCAACGTTACGGTCTCAGCTGGTCTCTCCTCGACCTCCACTATGTGTTTCAGTCAACGTTACGGTCTCATCTGGTCTCTCCTCGACCTCCACTATGTGTTTCAGTCAACGTTACGGTCTCAGCTGGTCTCTCCTCTACCTCCACTATGTGTTTCAGAACAACGTTACAGTCTCAGCTGGTCTCTCCTCTACCTCCACTATGTGTTTCAGAACAACGTTACGGTCTCAGCTGGTCTCTCCTCGACCTCCACGATGTGTTTCAGTCAACGTTATGGTCTCAGCTGGTCTCTCCTCTACCTCCACGATGTGTTTCAGTCAACGTTACGGTCTCAGCTGGTCTCTCCTCGACCTCCACGATGTGTTTCAGTCAACGTTACGGTCTCAGCTGGTCTCTCCTCGACCTCCACGATGTGTTTCAGTCAACGTTACGGTCTCAGCTGGTCTCTCCTCTACCTCCACTATGTGTTTCAGTCAACGTTACGGTCTCAGCTGGTCTCTCCTCGACCTCCACGATGTGTTTCAGTCAACGTTACGGTCTCAGCTGGTCTCTCCTCTACCTCCACTATGTGTTTCAGTCAACGTTACGGTCTCAGCTGGTCTCTCCTCGACCTCCACGATGTGTTTCAGTCAACGTTACGGTCTCAGCTGGTCTCTCCTCGACCTCCACGATGTGTTTCAGTCAACGTTACGGTCTCAGCTGGTCTCTCCTCTACCTCCACTATGTGTTTCAGTCAACGTTACGGTCTCAGCTGGTCTCTCCTCGACCTCCACGATGTGTTTCAGTCAACGTTACGGTCTCAGCTGGTCTCTCCTCTACCTCCACTATGTGTTTCAGTCAACGTTACGGTCTCAGCTGGTCTCTCCTCGACCTCCGTGATGTGTTTCAGTCAACGTTACGGTCTCAGCTGGTCTCTCCTCTACCTCCACGATGTGTTTCAGTCAACGTTACGGTCTCAGCTGGTCTCTCCTCTACCTCCACGATGTGTTTCAGTCAACGTTACGGTCTCAGCTGGTCTCTCCTCGACCTCCACGATGTGTTTCAGTCAACGTTACGGTCTCAGATGGTCTCTCCTCTACCTCCACTATGTGTTTCAGAACAACGTTACAGTCTCAGCTGGTCTCTCCTCTACCTCCACTATGTGTTTCAGAACAACGTTACGGTCTCAGCTGGTCTCTCCTCGACCTCCACTATGTGTTTCAGAACAACGTTATGGTCTCAGATGGTCTCTCCTCTACCTCCACGATGTGTTTCAGTCAACGTTACGGTCTCAGCTGGTCTCTCCTCGACCTCCACGATGTGTTTCAGTCAACGTTACGGTCTCAGCTGGTCTCTCCTCGACCTCCACTATGTGTTTCAGTCAACGTTACGGTCTCAGCTGGTCTCTCCTCGACCTCCACGATGTGTTTCAGAACAACGTTACGGTCTCAGCTGGTCTCTCCTCGACCTCCACGATGTGTTTCAGTCAACGTTACGGTCTCAGCTGGTCTCTCCTCGACCTCCACGATGTGTTTCAGTCAACGTTACGGTCTCAGCTGGTCTCTCCTCTACCTCCACTATGTGTTTCAGTCAACGTTACGGTCTCAGCTGGTCTCTCCTCTACCTCCACTATGTGTTTCAGTCAACGTTACGGTCTCAGCTGGTCTCTCCTCGACCTCCACGATGTGTTTCAGTCAACGTTACGGTCTCAGCTGGTCTCTCCTCTACCTCCACTATGTGTTTCAGTCAACGTTACGGTCTCAGCTGGTCTCTCCTCGACCTCCGTGATGTGTTTCAGTCAACGTTACGGTCTCATCTGGTCTCTCCTCGACCTCCACGATGTGTTTCAGTCAACGTTACGGTCTCAGCTGGTCTCTCCTCTACCTCCACGATGTGTTTCAGTCAACGTTACGGTCTCAGCTGGTCTCTCCTCGACCTCCACGATGTGTTTCAGTCAACGTTACGGTCTCAGATGGTCTCTCCTCTACCTCCACTATGTGTTTCAGAACAACGTTACAGTCTCAGCTGGTCTCTCCTCTACCTCCACTATGTGTTTCAGAACAACGTTACGGTCTCAGCTGGTCTCTCCTCGACCTCCACTATGTGTTTCAGAACAACGTTATGGTCTCAGATGGTCTCTCCTCTACCTCCACGATGTGTTTCAGTCAACGTTACGGTCTCAGCTGGTCTCTCCTCGACCTCCACGATGTGTTTCAGTCAACGTTACGGTCTCAGCTGGTCTCTCCTCGACCTCCACTATGTGTTTCAGTCAACGTTACGGTCTCAGCTGGTCTCTCCTCGACCTCCACGATGTGTTTCAGAACAACGTTACGGTCTCAGCTGGTCTCTCCTCGACCTCCACTATGTGTTTCAGTCAACGTTACGGTCTCAGCTGGTCTCTCCTCGACCTCCACTATGTGTTTCAGTCAACGTTACGGTCTCAGATGGTCTCTCCTCGACCTCCACGATGTGTTTCAGTCAACGTTACGGTCTCAGATGGTCTCTCCTCGACCTCCACGATGTGTTTCAGTCAACGTTACGGTCTCAGATGGTCTCTCCTCTACCTCCGTGATGTGTTTCAGTCAACGTTACGGTCTCAGATGGTCTCTCCTCGACCTCCGCTCTGCTCCGCGCTCAACTCAACTTTTCTTTTCATACTCAAACATCTCCGTGACTTATTGAGTGGCGTAATAATCGCGCGACACAACGAATCGATAATGACATTCGTTGCCAACGCTTTTAATAATCGAATTTTATCGATTCGTTGTTGCAGCCCTAGTATCAGTGCAAAGTTAGGCTTTGATTGAGTGTTTTTTTAAATATTATTTTTAGTTTATTATTTTTAGACATTTCGAGAAATTGTGGTCGGCAACAACACCTCGAGCAGCATCACACTGAGTACAGGGGCCCCTCAGGGCTGTGTGCTCAGTCCACTGCTCTTCACTTTGCTGACACACGACTGCAAAACCACCTACAGCACCAATCACCTGGTCAAGTTTGCAGACGACACAACGCTGATAGGTCTCATCACCAAGGATGATGAGACCCTCTACAGGAAGGAGGTCAACCTTCTGACCACGTGGTGCGGAGACAACAACCTCCTGCTCAACAACAGCAAGACCAAGGAGATTGTTGTTGACTTCCGGAAAGGCCACACTCATCACCCACCACTGACCATCAACGGTGCGGACATTGAGCGAGTCAGCAGCACCAAATTCCTGGGGGTGGACATCATTGAGGACCTCTCCTGGACAGCCAACACGTCATCGCTGGCAAAGAAGGCACAGAGGCGGCTCTACTTCCTCCGCAAGCTGAGGAAAGCAGGAAGCCCCCCATCCATCATGTGCACCTTCTACCGTGGCACCATTGAGAGCATCCTGACCAGCAGCATCACTGTGTGGGGCGGAAGCTGCACAGACTACAACAGGAAAGCCCTGCAGCGCATAGTGAATGCAGCTGGACGGATCATTGGTGCCTCACTCCCCCCCCTCCCCTCCCTGCAGGACATATATATGTATTATATTATATATGTATATTATTATTATTATTCACTTATTCACTTTATGTTGGACAGAAGAGAAACGTACTTTCAATCTTTTGTATGTTTGCACATTATGTAAAAATTGACAAAGCTGACTTTGACTTTTGACTTTGTCTGAGAGAGGTGTTGGCAAAATCTGTAGGCTCTAAGGATTCTAAAACTGTTGAGATTTAGATTCTAGCTTGTAGTATGCATTTTTAATCTGCATTTTTTCAAAACTGGGTGCATTTTGAGTCACTTTGAGTCATATTTATGGTTTATGTTAATGTTTATGGTTAAATTGTGTTTCTTTATTCACATATTATATGCTTTTGACTATGAATTTAAGACTTTGCTGAATCTTTTGTATATTGACATCAAATGGATCTGATATTGATTAGGGGGTTCATATGATCAACTGAACACATGACTAAAACTCGGATTTAGGGGTTCAGCCCCCCAGATGGGGGCATTTGGTGTGCATAAACACATCATCAGAGACAACTTCTACATTTTCATTTTCTTAGTTAGATGCTTTTGCATTTTAATGGAACAAGAAAAAGATGGAACTTAAGGCCTCACGATGCTTTAAAGGAAAGACAGTAAATCAACCTTCACATGCACTGGGCTGGTGGATAAGGGCCAAGTAGTTCAGCCACATATGCAGGAGTCTGGCCGTGCAGAGCTGTGTAAGTGAGTGAGGATTTTAAAGTGAATCCTATACTCTACAGGGAGCCAGGGAAGAGACCTGAGTATGGGGTGATGTGAGATTGTCTATAAGAGACCTGAGTATGGCGTGATGTGAGCCATCTATAAGAGACCTGAGTATGGGGTGATGTGAGCCATCTATAAGAGACCTGAGTATGGGGTGATGTGAGCCATCTATAAGAGACCTGAGTATGGGGTGATGTGAGCCATCTATAAGAGACCTGAGTATGGGTGTTATGACCCAGAGTGCATGGGAGGGCAGTGTGCCTTGATGCTGTTCGCCTCCCTGCCTGAGGGAGTGCTGTTCTGTATTTTTGCCATGCTTTTTCTGTTCATTGCAGGTGATTGGCCGGCTATTTAAGAGAGAACCTGTGGAGGCCGTTTTCCTCGCCTGTCTCTCCAGCTTCACAGATTGTGCACATCACAGATTCTTGGGTCGTGGGGTTAGCAAGGGTGTTGGCGGTGGTAGGCGTGAGAAGCCCTTTTTGTTTACATTACATTACAATTACATTACATGTAATTTAGCTGACGCTTTTATCCAAAGCGACTTACAATAAGTGCATTCTACGGTTACAAACAAGAATCAGAACAACAAGAATCAAGAAGGTACAATTTCATCAATAAAGTTCAACTACAAAGTGCTATCAGTAAGAGCCATTTCAGTGCTACTATAGTGCTACATCCTTTATTCAAGGTATAGTCAGAAAAGATGTGTTTTTAGTTTGCGACGGAAGATGTAGAGACTTTCTGATGTCCTGATGTCAATGGGGAGCTCATTCCACCATCGAGGAGCCAGGACAGAAAACAGTCGAGACTTTGTTGAGTGTTTAGCTCGCAGCGACGGAGCTACAAGGCGATTGGCAGAAGCCGAGCGGAGCGCACGAGATGGGGTGTAAGGTTTTACCATGTCCTGGATGTAGACTGGACCAGATCTGTTCGTTGCACGGTACGCCAGTACCAATGTTTTGAAGCGGATGCGGGCGGCCACCGGTAACCAGTGAAGGTCGCGGAGGAGCGGAGTGGTGTGGGTGAATTTCGGGAGGTTGAAGACCAGTCGAGCTGCAGCATTCTGGATGAGCTGCAAAGGTCGGATGGCACCAGCAGGTAGACCCGCCAGGAGGGAGTTGCAGTAGTCTAGGCGTGAGATGACCAGAGCCTGGACAAGAACCTGTGCCGCCTTCTGGGTGAGAAGTGGACGTATTCTCCTGATGTTGTGCAGCATGAATCTACAGGAACGAGTTGTTGCGGTAATGTTGGCAGTCAGGGAGAGTTGACTGTCCAGAGTCACACCGAGGTTCCTGGCAGTCGGGGTCGGGCCCAAGACTGAGTTGTTGAAAGTAATCGTCAGGTCGTGAGTGGGGGAAACTTTCCCTGGAAGGAGAAGTAATTCCGTCTTGTCGGGGTTAATCTTCAAGTGATGTGCGGACATCCATTGTGAGATGTCAGTCAGACAGGCCGAGATTCGTGCTGCTACCTGTGTTTCCGATTTGGGAAACGAGAGGATCAGTTGGGTGTCGTCAGCATAGCTATGGTAGGAAAAGCCATGTGAGCGAATGACAGAGCCAAGAGAGTTGGTGTACAGGGAGAAGAGGAGAGGACCGAGAACCGAGCCTTGAGGGACCCCAGTAGTGAGAGGACAAGAATCAGACACAGATCCTCTCCAGGTTACCCGGTAGGTGCGATCGCTGAGGTAGGATGAGAGGAGGGAGAGCGCAGTGCCTGAGATACCCAGGTCCTGGAGGGAGGAGATGAGGATCTGGTGGTTCACTGTGTCAAAGGCAGCAGAAAGGTCCAGAAGGATAAGGACAGAAGAGAGAGAGGCTTCTCTAGAGGAGAGAGAGGCTTCTCTCGCAGTGTGAAGCTGCTCTGAGACAGCAAGGAGGGCAGTCTCTGTTGAGTGGCCTGCCTTGAATCCAGACTGGTGAGGGTCCAGAAGGTTGTTCTGGTGGAGGAAGGAGGAGACTTGGTTGAAGATAGCTCGCTCCAGGGTTTTGGAAAGAAAGGGAAGGAGAGAGACAGGTCTGTAGTTGTTGACTTCTGACAGGTTGAGAGTGGGTTTCTTCAGGAGAGGGTTAACTCTTGCCTCCTTCAGAGAGTTAGGGAAACAGCCAGTTGAGAGGGAGGTGTTAATAAGATGGGTGAGAAAGGGAAGAAGGTCAGGAGCAATAGACTGGAGGATGTGAGATGGGATGGGGTCAAGGGGGCAGGTGGTTGGGCGGGCAGAGGTTACCAAGGTAAGAACTTGATCGGGAGACAGGGGGGTGAAAGTGGAAAGCGAAGGGGAGGCGGATAGGGTTAGTGGAGATGTAGTTATGGGAGGGGGATTAGTAAATGAGGAGCGAATGTCATCTATCTTTTTTGTAAAGTAGTCGACAAAGTGGTTTGGTAGAAGGGTGGAGGGAGGAGGAGGACAGGGGGGGTCAAGGAGGTTGGAAAAAATGGAGAAGAGTTTTTTGGGGTTAGAGAAAGAAGATTCAATTCTTGATTGGTAGAACAGGCTTTTGGCTGCAGAGATAGAGGCAGAGAAGGAGGCGAGAAGAGAGTGATAGGCGTGCAGGTCGTCTGCGTGTTTGGATTTTCGCCATTTCCTTTCTGATGCTCGCAAAGTGGCTCTCTGGGCACGGACCGGGTCTGACAACCACGGAGCTGGAGGGGAGTTGAAGACCTTATGTGTCGTAAGAGGACAGAGAGAATCAAGAGAGGAGGACAGAGTAGAGAGGAGAGTGTCTGTGGTAGAGTTAGGATGCATGAGTGAAAAAGAGTCGGTTGAAGGAAGGGCTGATAGAACAGACGAGGCCAGAGAGGAGGGAGAGAGGGAGAGAGAGAGGGAGGAAGAGAGGGAGAGAGGAGAAAGAGAGAAGGGAGAGAGGGAGCGAATGTTGCGACGGACAGGGGCAGAGTCTGTTGCTGTGGGAGGGTTGTCAGTTCCCAAGAGTGGGAGAGAGTAGGAGATAAAGAAGTGGTCGGAGACGTGAAGTGGAGTTACAGTGAGGTTAGATGTTGAGCAGTTTCTGGTGAAAATGTAGTCAAGATGATTTCCAGCTTTGTGAGTCGGAGGTGAAGGACTGAGTGAGAGAGCAAAGGAAGACAGTAGGAGCACCAGGTCACATGACTTCTCGGTCTGGATGTTGAAGTCACCTAGAAGAATGAGAGGGGGGCCGTTTTCTGGGAAACTTGATAGGAGGACGTCTAATTCTTCCAAGAAATCTCCCAGGGAACCAGGTGGACGGTAGAGAACAACAATGTTCAGGTGAACCGGATGGGTAACCGTCACAGCATGAAGCTCAAAAGTCAGTGGTGTAGGCAATGGAAGCGAGTAGAGAGAAAAACTCCATTTGGGGGAGATGAGTAGACCTGTACCACCACCCCGACCAGTGGGCCTAGGTGTGTGGCTGAAGGAGAAGGCAGAGGAGAGAGCAGCAGGGGTAGATGTGTTGTCTGGTGTGATCCAGGTCTCAGTGAGAGCCAGGAAGTCCAGAGCTTGCTTGATAGCAAAGCCAGAGATGAAGTCTGCCTTGCGGTTAGCTGACTAGCAGTTCCAGAGGCCTCCTGTGACGAGGTGTTGGGTTTGTGTGGAGCGTGAGGGATAAATCCATGCGGAAGGATTTTGATGCAAGTAAGAACGGGTCCGAGGTCTAAAGTATCTACGAGGTGATATGTACACGGGAATGGGCGGGAAGCACATTTTCACAGAGAAGTGTTAATGCTCAGCCGCCCCCGAAGAAACCATGTTTTCTCCTGTTTTTGGGTAGGGAGATAGGTAAGATACCTGTACTTTTGTTTTGTTCCTTTGTATGGTCTAGGTAAATTAGGTGACTTGCACAGATTGTTTGTTGTTTTGTGCCTGGCTCATCCTGAAGAACATATGACACGTGTTCAAAATAAATAAAAATAACAAACGATAAACATGGCAGAATTGGTCCTAATTTGGGAGGCGGGGAGAAGAAGAGACCCGTTGGCATGTTGCGCTCAGGCTCCCCTAGGCCGGGCGTAACTGTGGGTGATGTGAGACCGTCTATTTGACATTGAATGTGCTGTAACTCTTTTACGTTGATTCTGGTCACATGACATCTATTGCTTCTGTCCATCCGGGGAGAGGGATCCTCCTCTGTTGCTCTCCTTTCTTTTCCCTGTGAAAGGGTTTTTATTTTTTGGGGGGAGTTTTCCCTGATCTGATGTGAGGTCCCGGGACAGGGATGTCGTATGTGTACAGATTGTAAAGCCTTCAGAGGCAAATTTGTGATTTTGGGCTATACAAAATAAACTGAATTGAATAGCATTCCATGGAGTGCTCCCTTAATAAAAGAAAATGCCATGAATAAGAAGGCAGTGGAAAATGTAATGTTAAATCTTTGCATACATGATGAGTACATGCAGTAGTTGGCTATTAAAATATTAAGTGGGGAAGTATAGAATCCTTTGGCTTCTCTCTGCTCCCACACTGTCTTCCTCTTCTGTCGGCAGAAAGACAATAACAGCAGAATCTTTTCATCTGCACCTGAAAATCTGCTTGACGCCTACACGCTGTGCAGATGCTTTTATAAATGTCTGCATATACCGTGTGTGTTTTTTCAAAATGACTAAACACGTGGGAGTTTTATATCACAAGGCTACATTACCCTGCTGCATAATGAACCTCTCCTATGATCTGGGAACAAAAAGGACGTCTCCCACCTCCGACACATTTACCTTGATAGAGCCCTTTACACAATCACACTCATTACCATGCTTAGATATCTCAGTTAGAGGACTGTGAGACACCAAATGACGTCCTCAATCTAAAATGGAATGGAACTTGTCCAATAGCAGCAATTGAACACTGCTGGTCTTTTCCCTCTACCCTGAGACCTCATCTTTCCCTGAATTGAGTCTGAGGAGCATCATCAAGATAAGTCCTTTTACTTGGTGTCTTTTCAGTCCCTTGAATTTGAATGCCCACTTCTGAGGTTAGAATGCTGGATATAAGTGGGAAGGTATAGAACAGATTGTTCTTTGTGGCAATCTCTTTGAGAAAATAAATGTCTCTGAGATCACAGCTTCCCCAGCCATTTTGTGCAAATGGTTTGCATCTCATACTAAATCCTGATTATCTCCTCATTCAAAAGGTCTATTTGAAAAATGTCAAAAGACTTGTAGAAAAGGAAAGGTGAGGCTGCGAAGAAACATTAGTAAATCTGCAAATTTATCAAACGATCATTCCTCGTCAGCCTGTCCAGATACACTGGACAAATAGAGCTTTAAACACATTCAACTTAGCTTTATTAAATGTCAGGTCTCTGTCAGGAAAAACATTTTTAATCAATGATTTCATTGTTAGGCACAAGCTGGATTTTTTGTTTTTAACCGAAACTTGGTTAGACCAAGATAACAGTGCAGCTGTTCTTATTGAATCAACACCTCCCAACTTCAGTTTCATGAGTGTTTCAAGAGCGCATAAGAAAGGAGGTGGAGTTGCTATTTTATTTAATGAGTCTCTTCAATGCAAGCAGATGTCTTTTGGTCATTTTACTTCTTTTGAATATGTGGCACTGAATTCCACTCGAGTTTTATTCCTTAACATTTACAGACCACCTAAATACTGTGCATCCTTCTTCGATGAGTTTACTGAACTGCTGTCTATAATCTGTATTGATTTTGATTGTGTTGTCATTGTTGGTGATTTTAATATCCATGTTGATAATCCCCAGGACAGATTTGCATTCTTTTTGCTGACAATTAGACAAGCAGTTGGTGGCTCCACACCAACCACAGGATATGTGTTGTCACCTTCTTTAAATAACATCCATCCAAATATCATGACACAATTTCATTCAATTAACCAAAGAAGCTTAGAAGATATTATACAACATCTGAAAACATCCTCCTGCTGCTTGGATATTCTACCAACACACTTTTTCAAAAATATTTCACACTGCATGATCACTGACCTTTTACAAATTGTAAACACATCCCTTCTCTCAGGTGTCTTCCCACAAGCCCTAAAAACTGCAGTTATTAAACCACTCCTAAAGAAGGCTGGTTTAGACCCCGAAATAATGAAAAATTATAGGCCAATATCAAACCTCCCTTTTAAGTAAAATAATGGAAAAAGTAGTTTATCAACAGCTAAATAGCTTCTTGGCCGAAAATAACTGTTTTGATGTCTTCCAGTCTGGCTTTCGTCAGCATCACAGTACTGAAACTGCTCTTGTTAACGTTTTCAACAACATCCACTTAAACACAGACAGAGGCAGAACTTCAGTCTTAGTATTACTGGATCTCAGTGCTGCATTCGACACAGTCGATCACAACATACTACTAGACAGACTGAAAGTCTGGGTAGGACTCTCTGGTGCAGCACTTAACTGGTTTGACTCTTACTTGAAGGACCGACAATACTTTGTGTCGGTAGCTAATTACACATCAGAGCTGACTGGTATGACATGTGGTGTTCCCCAAGGTTCAATACTGGGGCCTCTTCTGTTCAATATCTACATGCTTCCACTGGCTCAGATTATGAAAAACAACAAAGTGTGTTATCATAACTATGCAGACGACACACAAATCTACATAACTATATCACCAGGGGACTATAATCCCATACCAGTGCTGGCTAAATGTATTGAAGAAATCAACAACTGGATGTGCCAGAACTTTCTTCAATTAAATAAAGATAAAACAGAAGTACTTGTTTTTGGTCCTATGGACAAACGATTGAAAGTGAGCGCTCAGCTTCAATCACTGATGTTAAAAACCTCAAACCAAGCCAGAAATCTAGGTGTAGTTATGGATTCAGACCTCAACCTGAACAGCCATATCAAGACAGTTACAAAATCAGCCTACTATCACCTGAAGAATATATCAAGGGTTAGAGGACTAATGTCTCAACAGGATTTGGAGAAACTTGTCCATTAATTTATCTTCAGTAGACTTGACTACTGTAACGGTGTGTTCACAGGTCATTTATCTTCAGTAGACTGGACTACTGTAACGGTGTGTTCACAGGTCATTTATCTTCAGTAGACTGGACTACTGTAACGGTGTGTTCACAGGTCATTTATCTTCAGTAGACTTGACTACTGTAACGGTGTGTTCACAGGTCATTTATCTTCAGTAGACTGGACTACTGTAACGGTGTGTTCACAGGTCATTTATCTTCAGTAGACTGGACTACTGTAACGGTGTGTTCACAGGTCATTTATCTTCAGTAGACTGGATTACTGTAACGGTGTGTTCACAGGTCATTTATCTTCAGTAGACTGGACTACTGTAACGGTGTGTTCACAGGTCATTTATCTTCAGTAGACTGGACTACTGTAACGGTGTGTTGACAGGTCATTTATCTTCAGTAGACTGGATTACTGTAACGGTGTGTTCACAGGTCATTTATCTTCAGTAGACTTGACTACTGTAACGGTGTGTTCACAGGTCATTTATCTTCAGTAGACTGGACTACTGTAACGGTGTGTTCACAGGTCATTTATCTTCAGTAGACTTGACTACTGTAACGGTGTGTTCACAGGTCATTTATCTTCAGTAGACTGGACTACTGTAACGGTGTGTTCACAGGTCATTTATCTTCAGTAGACTGGACTACTGTAACGGTGTGTTCACAGGTCATTTATCTTCAGTAGACTTGACTACTGTAACGGTGTGTTCACAGGTCATTTATCTTCAGTAGACTGGATTACTGTAACGGTGTGTTCACAGGTCATTTATCTTCAGTAGACTTGACTACTGTAACGGTGTGTTCACAGGTCTCAGTAAAAAGTCAATCAGAAAGCTGCAGCTGATTCAGAATGCTGCAGCTCGAGTCCTCACTAAGACCAGGAGAGTGGATCACATCACTCCAGTTCTGAGGTCCTTGCATGGCTTCCTGTCCAACAAAGAATTGACTTTAAAATCCTGCTGCTGGTTTATAAAGCCCTGAATGGTTTAGGGCCTAAATACATTAGTGATCTGCTGCTGCCTTATGAACCATCCCGACCCCTCAGGTCGTCTGGGACGGGTCTACTTCCTGTTCCAAGAGTCAGAACTAAACATGGAGAGGCAGCGTTCAGCTTTTCGACTCCACACATCTGGAACAAGGTCCCTGAAAGCTGCAGGTCTACAGAGACCCTCAGCTTCTTTAAAACCAGACCGAAGACCTTTCTGTTTGCTGTTGCCTTTAATTGAACCAGATTCTGCATCTTACTACTGCATTTTATATCTTAAACTGCACTAAAACTTTTATTCCATTCTGTATTTGTTTTGCTTTTTAACTGTTTTTTAATGTTTTAATGAATGTTCTTAATTGTTTTTAAATCTTGTTTTATTTTGCATTATGTTTTGATGCTTTTAATGGTTTTATGTGAAGCACTTTGAATCGCCTGGTTTAAATGTGCTATACAAATAAATTTGCCTTGCCTTGCCTTGCCTCATCAAGCACCAACATTGGATCAAAATGCATCGGGCATACATAGGCCATACATTTATGGCCATGTATCAGCAAAACCAAAACATTCTCATCAGCTTCAGCTGTACTGTGTTGCTGCTAATTAGCACATGTTAGAATAAAACATGATAGTAAACATGATACCTGCTAAATAGGAGCATTGTAAATATATATATGTATATGAGCATCTTGCAGAGCGTGAGCATTTAACTCTATGCCTAAGTGCAGTGAATGGCACACAGTCACTAACATGGTTGTGGACTCTTAGTCTTGTCATAATGACAAATTTGAACTTTTATCAGGCAGTTTCCTTGATGGCATAACGTTGTGCGACTTTCTGTTCTTTGGTCCAAATGTTTTTCCCACTACAGACATTTTTATCGGAAAGTGCATGTCCTGATGTCTCCACTCAGATATAGGAAGCAGTGAATTTCGTTCTGCAGCCTCTGTAATGGGCCCATATTGAAGCTCTCATCTGTTTTCTTTTTGTGCATGTGTGGGTATGTGTGAAGTCTGAAAATACTTTTGGCTCTATCAAATTATGATTAAATGCAATCCTCAACTCTGAAGATTCAAATTGTAAATTAAAAACATATATACTTTCTTTTCTTACTTTTACTCCCCATCAGGCCCGATATCGGAAATTGGGTTCAGCCTCTGGGACTGAGCATATCAAAAAAATATAAGAAAAAAATCAAATAAATAAAACAAAAAAACCCAAAAATGTAAAATCCCTGCCTCACAAGTCAATATAAGTTAATTGTGTCATGTTTATAACACTATTACACAATAATTATAAACATAAACCATAAGCATGACTTTAAGTGACTCATAACTGACTAAAAATGCACCCCGAGTTTTGAAGAATTGCTGATTAAAAAAGTAGCTAGAAGGCTAAAATCCTTAGAGCCTACAGAGTCCACCAATACCAACCATTCCACTCTCACACAAAGCATCGCAAAGATATACACAAGAATGTCATTTGTGTCCAGCAAAAAATATGAAAATTGACTTACTTATGGCTGAAATATGAATATTCCAGGCCTTCCTGCTCCCTACTCACAGCTAAGGCCAAGGAGCACCATGCTGCAGTGAAATGAGCCCCGTTCAGGGACCACCGAGGACTGTGGGAACTTTCATGCTTGAGCGGAGTTAACATGAGTTCTTGACATGTCTGAACTAAAATAATTATAAAAAATACTTAACTTCACTCAATCAAAGCCAAACATCGCACAGATAATCCTACAGTATTGAGCAATTTTATTTTAAAATGAATGTACCTTTTACTTCTTGCTGGCTTCTTTTTTTGTGACCATGAACTGTATATACTTACATGCCCTTCAAGTTACAATGTAAACTTAAATAAATGTCATGACATTTTTGAAGTTATTTGATTTAAAGAACAGTTCAGTGACCTTTTCTGGACAATGTTTTAAAAGTGTAGTGAATGTCACATGACTTCATAATTTAAAATATTTTAGTGGATGATATTTTTTATGGCCTATTACACAACAGTTTATTTGTCCAACACCAACATTAAAATTCACACTTTCTACAACATATATGAGGAACATCTATGTGTGGAAAATGTTGTGGTTTTGACAAAACATATACTTAAATGTTCAGGGTTAAAGCACTTTATTAAATGGTAGCCTTTCTATTCAATTCAGTTTATTTTGTATTGCCCAAAATCACAAATTATAGATTTTCCTCAGAGGGCTTTACAAACTATAACATACGAGATCCCTGTCCCAGGACCTTGCATCGGATCAGGAAAAACGCCCCCCAAAAATAGTAGAAACCCTTTTACAGTGAAAAAAGGGAAGACACCTTCAGGAAGCATTAGAGGAGGATCCCTCTCTCTTTCTACTCATTTGTTTTTAACTAGTCCAGTATTGTGGAAGAATGCTGCAGAAGGTAGCTGTGTAGCAATGTCAGTGTAACGTTACGTCCACTAATTGTGCTTGTTTTTGGCCATTGACAGGCTCAGATTGTGTCTGACAACATTATGGAAAGTACCAGACAGAGTTAAAACACTATTACCTCTTTATACTTATAGATGTGCCCAAGTATGAAACCATACACACAAGCACAAAGACACCATTTATATCTACGCTTGTTCCAGGAGAGGTTTTGGTGTAAAACCGGAAAATTGAGCAGCAATAGGTTCTACTTTTTAGAGCGTTCATCCTATAAACAATAAACTTGGCCAAGCATGGACTCACATACCACCATTGTCTTCCGACAACATGTCATCTCGCAAGATTTCAGCACAAGACTTATTCTTGAGCAAAACTCATTTCATTATGTTGTCAGACACTTATAACAATCTAAACCGGTCAGTGCACTTTTAGTGGATGCACATTGAGGTGTCAAATTGATCATTGCAGACTCTTTAGTGACTGCCATCTGCAGTGCTCTAACTCAGTATTTGACCAAAAGAAGAAAAAAAAAAGTGTTCCCATTTGTCACTTAGACACAACAACATGGTCAGGTTGAAAATACCAATGTTATCTTTTGAGTTTAGAGAGGTTATGAGGAGGTTGTGAAAAGATCCTTCGACTTAGAGAGAATGGATCTCCTGTTTTTAGGGGGAAGATTTCAATCAAACCAATCTCATCCTGATAAACCACTTCATTGCTGGAGTGTGTGTCCACCTAGTACTTTTGGTCAGAAAGACAGGACTGCAGCAGGGCACATATCTGTCAAAGACAGTCTGCTGCCCTACTTCCTCCAAAATAGGTCAGAAATCGGCATCTCGAAGAACTAATTATAAAATACCTCCTCTTCCTTTTAATCTATTTCAATACAGAGCTGCTCTGCTGCAATATATCAGCGGTGGGCTGTCAGGGCCAGCTAAGTCTTCTCTGCTGGCCTAAACAGCATCACAAAGTTATAGCTATTTTATAATTTAATTGTTTTTTACAAATACACTACATGTATTATTATTTTTCCCTATTAGCTTATTTTCTCATTGCACAGCTCCTGTCTTTGTCTGTTGCTCTGCTTCCAGTGCAGCTTGTTAAGGAGAGCTCTTATCCAATCAGATTTTACCTCTATGTCTCTATGGAAGAAGAGCGGCCATAGGCTGTCTAGCTAACCTTTGCAGATTAAAGTGCATGGGACTTCAACAAATCAGATCTTTAGCTTGACATGCTGGGCATTAACATTAAAATCACAAATACAAATTTGCCTCTGAGGGCTTTACAATCTATACACATACGACATCCCTGTCCCGGGACCTCACATCGGATCAGGAAAAACTCACGCAAAAAATAGTGAAAACCCTTTCACAGGGAAAAGAGGGAAGAAACCTTCAGGAGAGCAACAGAGGAGGATCCCTCTCCCCGGATGGACAGAATCAATAGATGTCATGTGACCAGAATCATTGTAACAGAGTTACAGCACATTCAATGAATATGACAGAAATGATTCATGTAATGAGTAGTAGACATGGACCACGACCCAGATAACCATGATCCATGTCAGCAGACGGAGGCAGAGATGAAGGGCATCAGCAGGGCCACCATGGCAGGGAGCAGGACCGGATCCAGACAGACATGATCCATGAAGCTTGAGGAGAGGAAGCACAGAGGCTCCTGAGAGGAAGTAGAGTTAGTAATGAGCATTAAAGAGACATTAATTTATCCAGAAGGAGAGAGAGGAGAAAATGAGAGAGAGCAGAGGAGAGAGAGAAGAGGAGAGAGGAGCTCATTGTATCCTAAAATGTTCCCCAGCAGTCTAGGCCTATGGCAGCATATCTAGGGGCTGGACCCTAGGTCCGACCTAAGCCAGCCCTAACTATAAGCACTATCAAAGAGAAAAGTCTTAAGTATAAAGGGGTGTGCAGAGGAGTGACCGGTTTGAAATTGTCTGGGGGTGACAGAGTCAGTGGGCGACAGAGTCAGTGGGCAGACGGGAAGAAACTGTTTTTGTGGCGTGAGGTCTTGGTCCTGATGGACCGCAGCCTCCTGCCAGAGGGGAGGGACACCAACAGTTTGTGTCCAGGGTGAGAGGGATCAGCTACAATCTTCCTCTTCAGGGTCCTTGAATCAAACAAGTCCTAAAGGGACGGCAGATTGCAGCCAATCACCCTCTCAGCAGAACAAATGATGTATTCAATGGAAGCATTATCTTTTGTCCATTAACAAATTATTTTACAAATCCCCCGTTTTTCATTATTTACGTTCATATCTGTCTCATGCAGTTGCTCATGCGACTATTTTGGGTGGGTAAAAAACGAGAGATCTGGGCCCAGTTCCTCGTACAACTAAGTCGATCAAATGTCTCATTATCCAGCTTAAATCAACCCGATGATTGACATCAGGCTAACTCGGTTCCTCAAAGGCTGATCCGCGCTCAAACGGTCTCGTTAATTCAAACCAGACGTCAGTAATCAGGATGATTGCGCGTGCCCGTCCAACTTCCAAAGGGGGAAGCGTCGATCACCGAAACCATGATTATTTAACGGTACAACGGCAATAAACTCAAAGGAAGAGCCTCTTTTTTTTTTCTCCGCTGACGAGCAGGAGATGATCATGAACGCTTATGAGGAATTAAAGACCATAACTTCGGCAAAATCTAACAGTGACACCGCTGTGAGGGCTAGACAAGAAGCAGGGCAAAATATCAGACAAGTTAAATGTGTTGGGAAAATGTATCGGCTAATTTTAACATCTCATCCCCCCCAATCAATCACATTATATTTCTTTAAATGTGCTGCTGGCAGTAATATACATCATCAAATGAGATCTTAATTTTTTTTAAATAATAATTATCTCAACTCTTTCAGAACAAGTAGATAAAAACGAGCCCAAAGAGGATCTAAATGATACGAATTAATATGAGGATATATGTACTGTATGTGCTGATTTAATATGTAATATGTGTAAATTATATAGAACTAGGAGTTTGAATATGTGTGTGCGAATCTGTTTATGGGCGGATCAGAATGTATGTATGTGTGTATGTATGTATGTATGTATGTATGTATGTATGTATGATTCATAATCAGGAATTCAATCAATTGAAGCAGTGAAAATAAATAGTGTGTGATTCTCTCTATTCTTATCATGAGTCCACCTAAATAATTTTCTACAATAATGATATGCTGTGGTGTACTAATAACCCTCTCATATAATTATGAGCCCTCTTTGATTGCATGTACTCGGACATGAATGTAATGAACACATCCAGAAGTTTCTTAAGCTCCAAATCAACTTTACGAGCATTGCGGCATGCAGCGACTTTCTGATGTTCTCCACATCGCCGACACTGTACAGAAATGTACCACAAGGCTATGCACATATACAATATATAAACATATATATATATATATGCTATGCACATATACAATATATAAACATATATATATATATATATGCTATGCACACAGGCTGTGAGACTCAATGCTCGGCTGCTCGTGTGTGTTCAATATACGGCTCGAGAATATGGGGTCAGATCGGTCTCATAATTCACAAATGCACACAGAACAATTCACAAATATATTTGATTTACAAATGCACACATTACATTTGACAAATAGATTTGACTCACAAATGCACACAGATCGAATTACAAATACATTCCAATGCACAAATGTGGATTTGTATGTATTTATTTGTGGATCGCACTGCATTCGTGTGTGAATCGCTACACATTCGTGTGTGGGTTTTTTGAGACTCCCCTGACGTCGCCTGATCCACAAATGCGTTTTTTCAACATGGACCTATCTGTAGCCAATCAGATGTCGCCCTCATTGTCAACCAATCACATCACTGCTGTCCTGCTGTTGCTGAAGCAGCTCTGGAAGCGGCCGTCATTCAGACGCAGTTGTGCGACTACGGATAATATTATGAACCCAAACACGGGGGAGTTTGCTGGTCCGACGTTTGAAGGACTTCCACAACAAGTATAAAGCAAAACTAGTGGTTAGTTCAATATATATTTAAACTATATGTGGTTAAATCACGGTATTCAATTCATTTGCGCCAGAAAGGGGGCGTGGCTTATCTCCGTGACTTGTCTCTGTAAAACCAGTTACCATTTCCGCGATCCGGAAAGAAAGAAGACATACATTATCCTTATATGAACCCCGACACGGGGGCGTTTGATGATCCGCCGTTTGCGGGACTTCCACAAAAAGTATAAAGCAGAACTAGTGGTTAGTTCAATATATATTTAAACTATATGTGGTTAAATCACGGTATTCAATTCATTTGCGCCAGAAAGGGGGCGTGGCTTATCTCCGTGACTTGTCTCTGTAAAACCAGTTACCATTTCCGCGATCCGGAAAGAAAGAAGACATACATTATCCTTATATGAACCCCGACACGGGGGCGTTTGATGATCCGCCGTTTGAGGGACTTCCACAACAAGTACAAAGCAGAACTAGTGGTTAGTTCAGTGGTGGAGGCTGAAGTGTGTTGAGCACTGAACCCCCAGTTGCTCCCCGGGGCGCCTCACAGCAGCACACTGCTCCTTAACTACATAGGATGGGTTAAATGCAGAGAATAATATCCCTACGGGAATTAATAAAGGATAATGTATGTCATCTTTCTTTCTGGATGGAGGAAATGTGTTTTACAGAGATAAGTCACGGAGATAAGCCACGCCCCCTTTCCGGCGCATAGTAACCACATATAGTTTAAATATATATTGAAGTAACCACTAGTTTTGCTTTATACTTGTTGTGGAAGTCCTTCAAACTTCGGACCATCAAACTCCCTCGTGTTTGGGTTCATAACATTATCTGTAGTCGCACAACTGCGTCTGAATGACGGCCGCTTCCAGAGCTGCTTCAGCAGCGGCGGGAAGGCAGTGATGTGATTGGTTGACAATGAGGGCGACATCTGATTGGCTACAGATAGGTCCATGTTGAAAAACGCATTTGTGGATCAGGCGACGTCAGGGGAGTCTCAAAAAACCCACACACGAATGTGTAAAGATTCACACACGAATGCCGAGCGATCCACAAATAAATACATACAAATCCACATTTGTGCATTGGAATGTATTTGTAATTCGATCTGTGTGCATTTGTGAGTCACATTTATTTGTGAAATGTATTTGTAAATCCTTCTGTGTGCATTTGTAAATCAAATATATTTGTAAATTGTTCTGTGTGCATTTGTGAATTATGAGACCGATCTGACCCCATACGAGAAGGTCTCGTAAATAAATGATTCCTTGTCGACAGAATCGATGGCGCTCGTACAGGAAGTCATGATGTGATAACAGGAAGTCATGATGTGATAACAGGAAGTCATGATGTGATAACAGGAAGTCATGATGTGATAACAGGAAGTCATGATGTGATAACGGATCTTGACGATCTCGTAGAACTCTCTCCTATAAAACGTTAATCTAACTAATATTGCTCCTTCATCAACGGGATCTCTGATGAAGGAGCTGCCATTTGTTTCCGGGGAAGTGGCAAACGTATACAGCTTACTAAAGTAAGCCTGCGCTGGAGCAGGATCAAGTTTATGGATGTGTTGCTATGGTGATTTTGACAAACTTCCTTCGTGGAACCGAAAAGCCTGGGTTATCTTATCCTGAAAATTATCCCGCTAACTCAGTAAGCCATGTACGAGGAAAGGGGCCCTGGACTTTCTTGTGTTGTAAATATGTCCCCAGTTTATGTTTCAGCGCTCAATTTAGCATCAGGGGTTATCGATAGAAAAGATCAAATCAGAGCAAATATAATCCAAATTGTGCATCAGATCTAATTTAAATAAGCAGAAGGGAGTAAGTAAATAGATGGACAGATAGACGGATGGACTGATAGATTGATAAGGATCTATCCTTCCATCTGTCTTGCTCCCTGTTGAATATTTGATAGTTATGAGGCAGGGCAGTAGAGCCCTGAGAACACAAAGCTGGTCTGCCTCCAGGCTACTGGAGTGAGAATGGATGAAAAATAAACTGAACAAAACGGCCCAGTTTGTTTCAAAGAAATTTAGAAAACAGGACAATAACAACCAGAACCATACAAAACGTCCATGTACATTGCATGGAATAATTCCATAGAGTAGAGTTTGAGTACATCCCAAACACTTCAATATTGCTCTGATTGTAGACAAGACTTTGATAAGTTATTTATCCTGGAAACAGTGTGTTAACATGTCCGAGCAGCCTTGGAGGTAAAGGAGGTGGTCAGGAATCTAGAAGAGGTTTCAAATGAAGCTTCATTTATTTTTACAGTTTAACACCACAACAAAGAATCGCCATCACAGACTGTGGGTCAGTGGTTAGCAAGTCTGTCTTTCAATCAGAGGGTCGGTGGTTCGATCCCAGGCTCCAGTAGTCCATGTCGTTGTGTCCTTGAGCAAGCTTGATGTCAATCAAACCAGGCAAACAAATCAGAGAAGGGGCAGGCAAAATCAAGGGTCGGCGGAACAGGGAAAGCTGGGTCAGCACGGGCAGATCAGGGCCCCATTCCTCGTACGTGGTTCAACTAAGTCGATCAAATGTCCTATTATCCAGCTTAAATTAACCCGATGATTAAAGTCAGGCTAACTCGGTTCCTCAAAGGCTGATCCGCGCTCAAACGGTCTCGTTAATTCGAACCAGACGTCAGTAATCAGGATGATTGCGCGTGCCCGTCTTACTTCAAAAGGGGGAAGCGTCGATCACCGAAATAATGATTATTTAACGGTACAATGACAGATACAGTCAAAGTCAAAGCCAGAGCCTTGTTTTTCTCCGCTGGGGAGCAGGAGATGATCATGACATCATAGGAAGAATTCAAGGCCATAATTATGGCAAAATCGAACACCGCCGCTGACTCGTCAAGGAGTCTGGCAAAATATCGCGAACAAATTAAATGCGTAAGTGTTGGGAAGATGTAAAGGCTAATTTTAAGTGCCTCCCCAATCAATCAGATTATATTTCTTCTTTAAATGTGCCTGCTGGCAGTTGGCTTAATTGAGTGCATCATTAAATTATCTCAACTCTTTCAGAATAAGTAGATAAAAACAAGCCTAAAGAGTATCTAATTGATATGTGTAGATTACCATATATAGCTAGTTTGAATCTGTGTGGGCGGGTATGTATGTATGTATGTATGTATGTATGTATGTATTATTCATAATCAGAAATTCAATCAATTGAAGCAGTGAAAAGAAAGTGTGATTCTCTTTATTCTTATCATGAGTCCACCTAATCATTTTCTATAATGATATGCTGTGGTGTACAAATAACATTGTCATATAATTATGAGTGCATGCTTTCAACCTCCATAGTTACAACTCGGCCATCAAAAGAACATGGGAGCAAGTCAAAACCAAGCATAAAAACATTTTTCAGACTGGTGAGTCAATCCAATATGTGCCATGGTAATGTATTGAACAGCTTGTCAGCGTTATATCCTTCATATTTTAGCAAACAAAAAGAGGGCTGACATGGTCAAGATGGGGGGAGGACCTAAAACCCCCCATTTTACACCCATTTTGCTGCAGCCACCACCCATCGTGTTGGTTGGAGAGGAGCCCACTGATGTAAGTTGATATTGCGGCATCATTGTGGAATGATTTTATTGTGTGTCTATTAAAACCAAAGATAATTTTCCAAAGGCCCTAATAAGTCCTAATTCACTAACAGGCGGCCAGTCTAGACGACGAGGAGACTGTGTCGGCGTTCTCCGGTGATCTGGTAAAAGCAAGTTGTGGAAACAAATCCAACTCACTCCTTGTGAGTGTTATTTGGACTACATTAATGCATTTCTCTAGGCAAATCCTGCTGGACCACGGCCTGATCCACCGGAGCCTGGCCCCTCTCACTCTGCTGTGGATGGGGATGTGAGTTCTAATTTAAGGTCTGAGTTTAGTTGGCATCTGACAACCACACTGGAACAAAGTTATGAATGGTTTTCTTGTCTTTTTTTCAGACTGACAATGAAGATGTGCGGACGGTATAGAAGCGGTACTGACAGTTCAAAATGAAGAAGCGCCACAAGGAGATTGCATTGCTTGATTGGCAGCTGGATGTAAGTGTAACCATGTGAAGCAACGCTTTGCCTAAATTATTTGTGAGCTTTGGCATGAATTGTAACTGAACTGAAATTCTTATTTCTTGTGCACCTTCATTTACAGGCTGACCAATAAAGGCTTTATTCTGCAACATGGTTCTTTTAAATTATTCTTGAACATATTCTTAAATCATTCAGAATTATTTTTATTGCCAAGTATACTCTTGTCATGATGTGGCTGTTATCTGTTTTATTGTGAAGTCCTGTCTTGTGTTTCCTGTGTGTCCCTGCACTTCCTGCCCCTGTGATTGTCTGATTGTCTGCCCTGTGTGTTGATTGTTCCCTGCTGTGTCCAATCACCTTCCCTTTGCCCTGTTTGTCTCATGTCCCTTGTCTGATCATTCTTTGACTATGTGTCGTTAGTGCCTGTTTTTCCATAGAATAAATTTATGTTACACCGTTGCGTTGGCGTTTGGGTCCTCCTCTAACCCCAGTCCGTGACAACTCTCATATACAGGACATTGACTTGGTGATTTTGGAGCATAGGAGATAGACGTCAATATATATGTACAAGTAAATAAAAAAAAATAAGGGTAGTAAAAATACAAATAATCATAACAATTAATAATACTTTTATTTTGTATAGCGCTTTTCTAAGTACTCTACATTTGATACAAATGGATAAAAAACAAAACACAGAAAGACAATGGAACAAACAAAAACAACATCCCCGGCACAAAAGAAAACCGGGGAAGCCACGCGGAACGAGTCCTGTTGTGGAGGGCAGGGTGCAGGGTTTAGCAGGTGAAGGGTAGAGTGGAGGGATTAGCAGGTGAAGGCAAGTTTAAAGCGATGGGTTTTTAGGGCTTTTTTAAATAATGAAAGGGTGGGAGCCTGACGGATGTGGACGGGGAGGGCATTCCAGAGGGGGGGTGCAGCAGCTGAGAAGGCCCTGTCAACCCAGGTCCGGCGCTTGGTCCTGATGATAGGTGGTGAGCAACATTTTAAAGTCAATCCTATATTTGACCGGGAGCCAATGGAGGTTGCATAGGACCGGGGTGATATGTTCATAACGGTGGGTGGAGGTGAGCAGGCGGCAGAGTTCTGAACATATTGGAGTTTGTTGATAATTTTGTTGGGAGAACCGTAGAGGATGCTATTGCAGTAATCAAGTCTGGAGGTTATGAGGGCATGGATGAGAATTTCAGTGGTGGCAGAGGACAGGGAGGGTCGGAGTGTGGGGCAGGGGGCCGATGGCCTTCTCGGCTGACCGAATAAGCTGCTGCAGTCTGCCTTTGTCCTACATTACATTAAGCTGACTCTTTTATCCAAAGCAACTTACATGCTATACAGTAGACCGTAGACACAGCAACGGTGAGCAATGAGGGTTAAGTGTCTTGCTCAAGGACACAACGACATGGACTACCGGAGCCTGGGATCGAACCGCCCCACATTGTCCTAGGCAGTGGAGGCAGCAAACCAGATGATGATTGATGAGGTGGGGATGGACTATTAATGGGTAACATAAAATAAGATAATCCTTTATTAGTCCCGCAGTGAGGAAATTACAGGATTACAGCAGCATTGCTCAGTACGTAAAGATAAAAGAAATCAAGTAATATAAATAAACAGTAATAAACATAATAAAATAAACAGTAAAGAAGAAATTGAATGTACAGTAGAATATTCCATCCATCCATCCATTACAGTAGAATATTGAATATACAAATTACAAAATATTACAAAATATTGCACCAGAATGAGTTAAAGTGACCAGAGTGATAAAAAAAGTGTTCAAGTATTGAGAGTTGAATGTTTGTGGGCTACTGGGAGGTCCGCTTGTTGTGCAGCCTGACAGCAGCAGGGAGGAAGGACTTGCGGTACCTCTCCTTCACACACCGGGGGTGAATCAGCCGGTGGCTGAAGGAGCTGTGCAGAGCTGCCAGGGTGTCCTGCATGGGGTGGGAGGTGTGGTTCATCAGGGATGAGAGCTTGGCCATCATCCTCCTGTCTCCCACCACCTCCACAGTATCCAGAGGACACCCCAGCACGCTGCTGGCCTTCTTTACCAGTTTGTCCAGTCTCCTCCTGTCAGCTGCCATGATGCTGCTGCACCAGAAGACCACTCCATAGAAGATGGCTGATGCCACCACAGAGTCAAAGAAGGTCTTCAGGAGTGCTCCCTGCACCCCAAAAGACCTCAGTCTCCTCAGCAGAAAGAGTCTGCTCTGTCCCTTTTTATAGAGTGCATGTGCGTGGTCGGACCAGTCCAGTTTATTGTTCAAGTGAACACCCAGGTACTTGTAAGATGTCACCATCTCAATGTCCAGTCCCTGGATGCTCAATGGTAGCGGAGGAGAGCGTTTGCCCCGGCGGAAGTCCACCACCAGCTCCTTGGTCTTACTGGAGTTTATCTGGAGGCGGTTCCGCTGGCACCATCCTAAAAAGTCCTGGTTCAGTTCCCTGTACTCCCTGTCATCATCGGCAGAGATGAGGCTTTTGGTACTTTTGCAGGTGGCAGTTGGCAGAGTTGTGTTTAAAGTCCGAGGTGTAAATGGAGAACAGGAATGGAGCCAGAACGGTTCCCTGTGGAGCCCCCGTGCTGCAGGACACCCGATCTGACTCACACTCCCGTATCTGCACATACTGTGGACGGTTGGTGAGGTAGTCCAGGATCCATGCAGTGAGGTGGTGGTCCACCCCGGTCTGCTCCAGCTTGTCCCTCAGAAGCAAAGGCTGAATGGTGTTGAAGGCACTGGAGAAGTCGAAAAACATGACCCTCACAGTGCTTCCAGCCTTTTCCAGGTGAGAGAGGCATCTCTGTAGCAGGTAGATGACGGCGTCATCCACCCCGATGCCAGACTGGTAGGCAAACAAGCACAGAGTGGCAAACCACATCCATTAACTATATAAATGAAACATGTAAACATAAAGAGGAAAAACATGAAATGAGTCCAACATTACCCAAAGTCATCTGAACACCTAACTAAAATGATGGTGGGCAATTGTGTCCCTTGCAGCCGGTCCGGTCTGCTCATCCAAGTGGACTGGCTCTAGGTCATCCTCAGGATGGTCCATGATAAATGGGACCCTCTCCTTCCTGATTGTCGCCATATTATGGAGCACTGCACATGCCACAGTGATTTCACATGCCCTGTCTGGTGCCACCCGCAGTCCCCGCAGACATGTGAATCTGGCCTTCAGTTGGCCGAAGGTCATTTCAATCCGGGCTCTCGTTTGAGCAAGAGCCCTGTTGAAACGGGCTTGAGGGCCTGGTGCTGGATCTGCATAGGGGGTCATGAGGTAGGGCTTGCAGGCATAACCCCTGTCTCCAATTAGTAGTCCATCATAGTGACCTACTATATGATATGTACAGTGTTGCGTCACCGCTACATAAAATAAGCAATTTCTGAATAACATGAGATTTGCTATACCTTGCTCAAAGCTGTGGCACAGTGTAGACTCTGAATATTCTGGAATCGTGGACTGAGCCCGGCCACTTTGCCTCAACATTTGTTATGAGGCAAGTGGAGCCACAGATCATCTAAGATGAATTGCGGTCAAGTCATGGGTATTGTCAAAGACATATGATTGTTTTTATAGCAATGTAATTTTAGGAAAATTGTCAAATACCTGCACATTGATGCTGTGAAAGCCTTTTTGATTGACAAAATCTGCCTCGTTTGGGCCAGAGGGCGATCTGCGTGCAGTTCACTGCGCCAATGACATTTGGAAACTCTGCATAATAAGCTCCGTAATGAATAGTGATAGGAATGCATTTTCATTAAATGGTGAAATATTGAATAACTCAATTACCTGCAATTACTTGAAAGCCCTCTTTGATTGTATTTACTCAAACATGGCCAGGGAATGTAATGAACACATCCATAAGTTGCTTTACGAACAGCACGCAGCGCTTTCCCGATGTTCTCCGCATCGCTGACACTGTATAGAAATGTACCACTCGCAAAAAAGCGCAAGGCTATGCACAGTCTGTGAAACAGTCAATGCTCGGCTGCGGCGTGTGGTGTTCGCAAACAAGTCCTGGAGGGACGGCAGATTGCAGCCAATCACCCTCTCAGCAGAACAAATGATGCGTTGCAGCCTGGCCTTGTCCTTGGCAGTGGCTGCAGCGTACCCGACGATGGAGGAGCGGAGGATGGACTCGATGATGGCAGTGTAGAAGTGCACCATCATTGTCTTTGGCAGGTTGAGTTTCCTCAGCTGCCTCAGGAAGAACATCCTCTGCTGCGCCTTCTTGGAGATGGAGCTGATGTTTAGCTCCCATACGAAATACAGAATATCTCCTCAACCACAAGGGCTATTTGAATAATTTCAAAAGGTATAATATACAGAAAACAATTGTGAGAGTAGTTAAGAGGTTAATATAGCAATATGTGTTACTGGTCTATTGGTTGATAATAGAACACAGGAAATTAAAAAAATTTAAAAAAGAACTTCCAGGATGAATTTTCATCTTTCAAATTAAGCATATCCTCACTAGTATCTCTCCTAATTTTGACTTTGATTAAATTAAGTTAAATTCTTCTCAAGTCATACTTATGATGTATGTTAATACACTGCCTGGCCCAAAAAAAAAAGTCACCACCAAAAAAAAGGTCACACACTCCAATATTTCGTTGGACCGCCTTTAGCTTTGATTACGGCATGCATTCGCTGTGACATTGTGTCTATAAGCTTCTGCAATGTCACAAGATTTATTTCCATCCAGTGTTGCATTCTTTTCTCACCAAGATCTTGTATTGATGATGGTAGAGTCTGACCTCTGCGCAAAGCCTTCTCCAGCACATCCCAAAGATTCTTAATGGGGTTAAGGTCTGGACTCTGTGGTGGCCAATCCATGTGTGAAAATGATGTCTCATGCTCCCTGAACCACTCTTTCACAATTTGAGCTCGATGAATCCTGGCATTGTCATCTTGGAATATGCCCGTGCCATCAGGGAAGAAAAAATCCATTGATGGAATAACCTGGTCATTCAGTATATTCAGGTAGTCAGCTGACCTCATTCTTTGATACTGTTGCTGAACCTAGACCTGACCAACTGCAGCAACCCCAGATCACAGCACTGCCCCCACAGGCTTGTACAGTAGGCACTAGGCATGATGGGTGCATCACTTCATCTGCTTCTCTTCTTACCCTCATGCGCCCATCACTCTGGAACAGGGTAAATCTGTACTCATCAGACCACATGACCTTCTTCCATTGCTCCAGAGTCCAATCTTTATGCTCCCTAGCAAATTTAAGCCTCTTTTTTTTCCAGTTAGCGTCACTGATTAGTGGTTTTCTTAAGGCTACACAGCTGTTCAGTCCCAATCCCTTGAGTTCCCTTCGCATTGTGCGTGTGGAAATGCTCTTAATTTCACTATTAAACATAGCCCTGAGTTATACTGTCGTTTTTCTTGGATTTGATTTCAAACGTTTAAGTGATCGCCGATCAGGATCAATCAGGATTTTTTTCGGCCACATTTCTTCCACGAAGACGATGGGTCCCCACTATCCTTCCAGTTTTTAATAATGCGTTCGACAGTTCTTAACCCAATTTTAGTAGTTTCTGCAATCTCCTTAGATGTTTTCTCTGCTTGATGCATGCCAATGATTTGACCCTTCTCAAACAGACTAACATCTTTTCCATGACCACGGGATGTGTCTTTCGACATGGTTGTTTAAGGAATGAGAAGCAACTCATTGCACCAGTTGGGGTTAAATAACTTGTTACCAGCTGAAAGATAATACCTATTTGTACTCGTACCTATTTGCTTAGTTAAATCCAGGTGGCGACTTTTTTTTTGGCCAGGCAGTGTATTTATGGTTGAATTGTGTTTTAAACATGTAAAATGGCCTTTTTTTTGCTACGTCACATCAGTGGCTCTGGTATCGATTCATGGGACTGAGGACTAGATGGGGAGCGACAAAGACCTCCTGATGAAGAATTAATTCTGCGAAACAAGGTGGCGCTGGGGTCTAAAATAAATACCTTAACCCTTCCGGGTCTTGTGATGCAGAACATAAATACGGTTCAGATGTTGCTGGATGCTCCAGACTCTTGACTTCCACCTCCTTTTGTCTGTTAGATCGTACGTGACTCACACAAGCGCTCAGAGCCTGTGGCGTTTCTGCGAGCTCAGCCTTTCACTGTGATTTGACGATTTGTGTATCTGTCGACATTTTTGTGTGAAACTAACTGAAATCCCCAAGGACCTACCCACCTCACAATGCAAGAAACACTGGTTTTCAGTTAGATGGAAAACACACCTACGTTTTTTTGCAGCGTACTGCAGAACAACACTGGCCACAGAGAGACAGCAGCTCAGCCCCGCATTCAGTGAGAACAGCTCTCTGGTGGGACAATATGGTGCTATAAGCTCCCTAAGATATGATGGTGCATTACCAATTAAGGCTTTGTGATTTTACAGGGAGATGGTGGAGAGCAGCTAATACAGGAGTAATGTGATCTCTTTTCTTAGTTTTTATTAGTACAAAAGCTGCAGCATGCTGGATCAACTGGCGAGATTTAGGAGATTTACTAGATCAGCATAAGGAGTTACAGTAATCCAGTCTAGAAATAACAAATGAGTAAACCAATTTTTCTGCATCGCTTTGAGACAGGATGCACCTGTCACAAATTCCCCTTCATATTAGTGTTTTCATTTGTTTGTCTGGTTAATTAACTCTCCTGTCATTTCAGATCCTGACAATCACACCTGATCATCCCTCATTCCCTTCACCTGTTCCTCACGCCCAACTCACCTGCAGCCCATTTCCCTCATTAGTCCCTCTCTACTTAGGTTCCTTCACTTGCACTTATCCTCTGCCAGATTGTCTTGTCCGTTAGTGCCAAACTTTCTAGCGAAACTGTACCTTGCCAGGGCCCTGTTCCTCGTACATGGCTTACTGAGTAAGCAGGATCATTTTCAGGATAAGATTACATAACCCAGGCTTTTTGGTTACACAAAGCAAGTTTGGAAAAATCACCATAGCAACACATCCATAAACTTGATCCTGCTCCAGCGCAGGCTTACTTCAGTAAGCTGGATAATCTTGGCACTCCCCCGGAAACTAATGGCAGCTCCTTCATCAGAGATCCCGTTGAAGGAGCGATATTAGTTAGTTTAGCGTTTTATAGGAGAGAGTTCTACGAGATCGTCAAGATCCGTTATCACATCATGACTTCCTTCCCGGATGTTGTGTTTTGTGACGCGTTCATGGGGCCTGCGAGAAGCGAGAGCATTTGATTCTTGGATTTTTGGATTAAAATAATTATTAAAAATACTTAACTTCACTCAATCAAAGTTCCAAACTTCGCACAGATACTCTTTACATATATAGCTATGTTACACAAAAAGAACAGCCTTTGTGAATATTGTTAAGATAATAAAAATTAACGTTGACATTTTTGGGACATTTCTTTCATATATATTTTTTTTCTTTTCTGTGTAGTATCATAAACTAATATACCACTAAAACATATTTGATCATATTATCCATTTTCACAAGGGTTTTCTGTATATTATAGCTGTTGAAAACGCCTAATTTTGCGTGAATGCAGCATAACCGCATTTGGCGTGAACACCGCGTAACAGCCTTTGGCGTGAATGCAGCATAAGCAAGTTTGGCGTGAACGCAGCATAACCGCGTTTGCCGTGAACGCAACATAACCGCGTTTACCGTGAAAGCAGCATAACCGCGTTGGAGAATGAGGCCTGATTGATGTTCACAAAGTGTGGACATGGAGAAGGTTGATATGCTAAATGACATAGAGGTGAAAGCCAGGTCAAGGCACAGTGACTTTTGGGGAAATGTCAGCAGAGAGATGTTTCCTCTCCTCAGCATGTGCACTAAAAGCGAGTGCCTACTTTGGATCAACTTTCCTCTGAAATGGCATTTTCACAGATGAAAACCACCAAATCAAAGTACAGGAGCCGGCTTACTGACAGACACCTCACAGACTGCCTCAGACTGGCTGTCTGTGCCTATAAGCCGAACTACAAGGCTCACAGACAATGTTCAGTCACAGTGTTCAGTCACATACAGTGTTCAGTCACAGTGTTCAGTCACATACAATGTTCAGTCACAGTGTTCAGTCACATACAGTGTTCAGTCACATACAATGTTCAGTCACATACAGTGTTCAGTCACATACAGTGTTCAGTCACATACAGTGTTCAGTCACATACAGTGTTCAGTCACATACAGTGTTCAGTCACAGACAGTGTTCAGTCACAGACAGTGTTCAGTCACAGAGTTCAGTCACAGACAGTGTTCAGTCACAGTGTTCAGTCACAGACAGTGTTCAGTCACAGACAGTGTTCAGTCACAGACAGTGTTCAGTCACAGACAGTGTTCAGTCACAGACAGTGTTCAGTCACAGACAGAGTTCAGTCACAGACAGAGTTCAGTCACAGACAGTGTTCAGTCACAGACAGTGTTCAGTCACAGACACTGTTCAGTCACAGACACTGTTCAGTCACACTGTTCAGTCACACTGTTCAGTCAGTGTTCAGTCACAGACAGTGTTCAGTCACAGACACTGTTCAGTCACAGACATCACACTGACTTGAGTCACATGACTTCTGATGGCATTGTGATGGGACACAGAGCTGAACTTACATTAGTTCACTGACTGAGAATGTTGTCAGTGTTGTGCTGTAACTTCAGTTGATAAATACAACATATTGGTAGTTCATCCAGCTGCTCATTGCAAATGGTTTCTATGTGTTGGCGATAAAGAGCGGCGATTCCTCCTCTGTGGCCATCAGGTCCAGGTAATGATATCCAGTAGGAGTGGTTTGGTTTAGTGCATAGTAGTCCAGATGTGTTTGCAAAGTTTCAGTGAGGCAAATGATATCAAGGTTGTTGTATGTATTTAAGTAATTGATGATTAGGCCTTTGTTGCTTATTGACTGGATGTTGAACAAAGCAATTTTCAAGGAGTGTTTTGTGATTGGTTGAGAGGCTTTGGGTAGGATCCTGAAGTTGGCTGAATTCACATGCCATTTGTTGGGATGACATGACATACACTAAAGTATAATTCACAGTAGTTGGTGAGCTGTGAAGATTAACTGTTAAAGTCGGGAATTTCTAACCAATCATTGGAGTAATACTGTATGTTTGTGTATATTGTCTATTTACATTCAATGCACATATCCCACTTGTCTACCTGTGTGTAGGTATTACAATGTGGATGCCGGGTCCTGCCAGGTCCCTCCTGGTTTGGACTTAATTATTTACAAATTATGTTTTAGTTAACCCAGATAGGTTAACTGTGGCGACTGTGGCTCAGTGGTTAGCAAGTCAGTCTTTCAATCAGAGGGTCGGTGGTTCAAACCCCGCCTCAGCCAGTCCATGTTGTTGTGTCCTTGAGCAAGACACTTAACCCTAATTGCTCACCGTTGCTGTGTCTACGGTCTAATGTATACTGTATATCATGTAAGTCGCTTTGGATAAAAGCGTCAGCTAAATGTAATGTAATGTTAACCTAGGGGTGTCAAACTCATTTTCACAAATTCTTGCCTATATATTCACAACAAAAACAACACAAAACAAAGACCACCAACACACCGAGGCAGCCATCCGTGGCGCCATCTTGGATTGCCATTTCCAAAGGGTGACCAATAGCATTAGCCTCATGTGTGTAGGTGTCATGATGCAATAAGCACACCTACATTCATTCTAGCCTTTGAAGCCATGTGGATAAGTGATAACATTTTACCCAGTGAGATCTGTGTTGAATCGAAATGACACCTTCCCCACCGCCTGCAGGTGGCTTGTTCTGGGAAATGAAAGGGGGGCTGCATCCTCCTCATATGTGCAGTAGCTCTCAGCAGCCGTGCCAATTTACTCACTAATCTGTGCCACTGTAGGTTCTTTGCTGTTGTTGCGTGTCTTGGAAAGGCCTGCTGTATTTAACCCTGTGCGCTGTTGCGTTCTCTTGAACTTCTGCCTGCGGCCAAACATTGGTAATACAAAGATCTCCTTCTGAAGTGGATTCAGGAAAAGAAAATACTCTCTTTCTCACTCTGAGTGACTGCAGATAATGTTTTCTGTGTAGGATTATGTTTTAATGCTTATATTTATTTTGTACAGGGAAAAAATCAGGATAACCATCCATGGAAGCTTGAGGAGAGGCTCCCGAGAAGAAGTAGAGATAGTAATGTGCATTAAAGAGACATTAATTCATCCAGAAGGAGAGAGAGAAGAAAATGAGAGAGAGAACAGGAGAGAGGAGCTCAGTGTATCCTAAGATGTTCCCCAGCAGTCTAGGCCTATGGCACCATATCTAGGGGCTGGACCAGGGCCGACCTGAGCCAGCCCTAACTATAAACCTGAACCAGCCCTAACTATAAACCTGAACCAGTCCTAACTATAAACCTGAACCAGCCCTAACTATAAACCTGAGCCAGCCCTAACTATAAACCTGAACCAGCCCTAACTATAAACCTGAACCAGCCCTAACTATAAACCTGAGCCAGTCCTAACTATAAACCTGAACCAGCCCTAACTATAAACCTGAATCAGCCCTAACTATAAACCTGAACCAACCCTAACTATAAACCTGAACCAGCCCTAACTATAAACCTGAACCAGCCCTAACTATAAACCTGAACCAGCCCTAACTATAAACCTGAGCCAGCCCTAACTATAAACCTGAACCAGTCCTAATTATAAACCTGAACCAGTCCTAACTATAAACCTGAACCAGCCCTAACTATAAACCTGAACCAACCCTAACTATAAACCTGAATCAGCCCTAACTATAAACCTGAATCAGCCCTAACTATAAACCTGAATCAGCCCTAACTATAAACCTGAACCAGCCCTAACTATAAACCTGAATCAGCCCTAACTATAAACCTGAACCAGTCCTAACTATAAACCTGAATCAGCCCTAACTATAAACCTGAACCAGCCCTAACTATAAACCTGAGCCAGCCCTAACTATAAACCTGAGCCAGCCCTAACTATAAACCTGAGCCAGCCCTAACTATAAACCTGAGCCAGCCCTAACTATAAACCTGAACCAGTCCTAACTATAAACCTGAACCAGTCCTAATTATAAACCTGAACCAGCCCTAACTATAAGCACTGTCAAAGAGAAAAGTCTTAAGTCTACTCTTAAATGAGGTGACTGTGTCTGCCCCCCGGACTGAAAGTGGAAGCTGGTTCCACAGAAAGGGAGCTTGATAACTGAAGGCTCTGGCCCCCATCCGACTTTTTAAGACTCTAGGAACCACAAGTAGCCCCACATTCAGTGAGCACAGCTCTCTGGTGGGACAATATGGTACTATGAGCTCTCTGGTGGGATAATATGGTACTATAAGGTCCTTAAAACCTTTTGACATGCAATCTATATTTAGGCCTCTGCTCAAAAATTGCATACATACATAAGGATGTATCTCCTCACCAAAAGGTATATTTGAATACTTTCAAAAGGTGAACATAGATAATAAGTTCATATACAGTGTGTGTTAGTGCTATATTGGTATTTTGTTTTTTTCGGAAAAAAACATTTTAAGTTGATTTTTATCATAACGTATATTTGAAAACTCTTTTTTAATATATATATATATATATAAAACTTAGCTCTATATGTTAGGAGTATTTGGCTTTGATTGCGTGAAGTTAAGTATTTTTAATAATTATTTTATTTCAGACATTTCCAAAAATCGTGTCAACTCGGCCGACTCTAAAAACTCCCACACTCGTCCCTGGGTCCCGTCACTGCAGTTGTGTGCTACGTGATAAGAGCTGTCTATAGGATTATTCATATTTCAGCAATAAGTAAGTACATTTTAATTGTTTATGATGGACATAAATGGCATTGTTGTGCGTATCTTTGCAAGGCTTTGTTTGACAGGATTTGGTGGTGGATTCAGTAGGTTCTAAGGATTCCAAAACTATATAGTTTCCGTGTGTTTTTTTAGGGCTGTTTTTTATTGATAGGCTCTGAACCCCAAAATCCCATCACCTCTGAGCCCCACCTCTGGCTTGCAACTTAAGACACGGTTGACGTTTAGCCACCAGGGCCCCGTTCCTCGTACGTGGTTCAACTAAGTCGATCAAATATCCTGTTATCCAGCTTAAATCAACCCGATGATTGACATCAGGCTAACTCGGTTCCTCAAAGGCTGATCCGCGCTCAAACGGTCTCGTTAATTCAAACCAGACGTCAGTAATCAGGATGATTGCGCGTGCCCGTCCAACTTCAGAAGGGGAAAGCGTCGATCACCGAAACCATGATTATTTAACGGTACAACGGCAATAAACTCAAAAGAAGAGCCTCTTTTTTCTCCGCTGACGAGCAGAAGATGATCATGAACGCATATGAGGAATTCAAGACCATAACTTCGGCAAAATCTAGTTTACAGCGCCAACGATGTGAGGGCTAGACAAGACGCAGGGCAAAATATCAGACAAGTTAAATGTGTAAATGTTGGGAAATGTATCGGCTAATTTTAATATCTCATCACTCCAATCAATCAGATTATATTTATTTAAATGTGCCTGCTGGCAATAGGCTTAATAATATGCATCATCAAATGAGATCTTATAGCGAAAATAATTATCAACTCTTTCAGAACAAGTAGATAAAAACGAGCCCAAAGAGGATCTAATTGATACGAATTAATATGAGGATATATGTACTGTATGCGCTGCTGTAACATGTACTATATGTGTACATTATATACAACTGGGAGTTTGAATACGTGTGTGAATCTGTTTATGGGCGGATCAGAATCTATGTTTGTATGTATTCATAATCAGAAATTCAATCAATTGAAGCAGTGAAAATTCTCTATATTCTTATCATGAGTCCACCTAAATAATTTTCTACAATAATGATATGCTGTGGTGTACTAATAACCCTGTCATATAATTATGAGCCCTCTTTAATTGCATGTACTCGGACATGAATGTAATGAACACATCCAGAAGTTTCTTAAGCTCCAAATCAACTTTACGAGCAGCGCAGCATGCAGCGGCTTACTGATGTTCTCCGCATGGCCGCCACTGTACAGAAATGTACCACAAGGCTATGCACATATACAATATATATATATATATATATATATACACATATGCTATGTACTCAGTCTGTGAGACTCTTTGCTCGGCTGCTCGTGTGTGTTCAATGTACGGCTCGAGAAGGTCAATAATCGATAGCGCTCGTACAGGAAGTCATGATGTGATAGTCATGATCGTAGAACTCTCTCCTATCAAACGATAATCTAACTAATATAGCTCCTTCAACGGGATCTCTGATGAAGGAGCTGCCATTAGTTTCCGGGGGAGTGGCAAACTTATCCAGCTTACTGAAGTAAGCCTGCGCTGGAGCAGGATCAAGTTTATGGATGTGTTGCTATGGTGATTTTTCCAAACTTGCTTCGTGGAACCGAAAAGCCTGGGTTATGTAATCTTATCCTGAAAATTATCCTGCTAACTCAGTAAGCCAGGTACGAGGAACGGGGCCCTGGTTGGTTTCATCTGGCTTGATCGATAGATATAATTGAGCATCATCGGCATAACAATGAAAACTTATGTAAGGTGAATAAAATTGGTCCAAGCACAGAACCTTGTGGAACTCCATGACGAACGCCAGTGTTCATCGAGGCTTCATCATTTACATTTACAAACTGAAATCGATCTGATGAATACGACTTAAACCAGCTTAGTGCTGTACCTTTTTTAATACCAATCACCTGTTCTAGTCTCTGTAATAAAATGTCATGGTCAATGGTGTTGAACGCAGCCCTAAGGTCTAACAGAACAGTTACAAGTCATTCATCTGATGCAACTAGTGTCGGGATCCCTGTCTGACCCGGTGTGTGTAACCTGTTTTTCCCAAATCTCCTCCCCTCTTGTGTCTGTTTGTTGTGTTACCAGGTGTTCATCGTTTGTTTTCTGTCCCGCCTCCACACACCTCCCACGGCCACATCCCTGATTGGCACGCAGCTGCGGCCAATCTTGATCAGGGGACTATATCTGTCCTGAGTCTGCAGGCCTCAGTGTCGGTCTGTTGTTTGTCTTTTGCTCCCCTTCCCAGCTCTGCCAGCCTCCAGTGTCGGGCCACGGGACCCACACTCAGTTCAGCTCTCATGCTCCTTAAATAAACCTCCATTTATCCATTTTTAACTGTGTTTGTGGTCTGCATTTGGGTCCTAAATCCTGTACTCCCGTGACAACTAGAAGGTCATTAGTAATTGTCGCCAGAGCTGTCTCCGTGCAATGATGCTTTCTAAATCCCTGGCTTCCTTATCTTCACGTTTCTGACTATGGAGCTGCCGATAACCAAAGTTGGTTTCTCAGTGGGTGTGCCGCTGAGTGGGGAGAACCTGTTAGAAACCTGAAGAGGCCGGTGGTGCACAGTGGGCTGCTTGGACTTCTGCTTCCTCTGGACACGTACCCACTGTCCTAGCTGCTCGGGATCTGCCTGGGAACAGAGAGAGCAGAAGAGGGAGAGAGAAGGAAGCTATCGCTAGCAGCTAGGCTAAGTATGGTAGCTAACGTTAGCAGAACAAGGAAAAATAACACTGCTGGATTTAAGCAATAAGTCACTAAAAGAAGAGTCTAGTGTTTAAATGTTAAAAATGTACAGCAGGTAATCAGCCGCTTTTACTAAAGAATATATCACAATTAGCTTGGTTTAGCTGGAGCTGGGAGAAGGACGCTATCGGATAACAGACACGGTGGAAACCGGAAGTGAGGCAATACGCTTACCGTCGATGGTGCGTTCAAGGGAGCTGCTTTGACTCTATTCAGATGGTTTAGTTTTGGAACCTCCAGTTAAGCTAGGCTAACCATGTACTAACACATGACCTGGAGGTTCCCAAGCCTCCAGTGTCATGTGTTACATGGTTAGCCTTGCTTAGCATGAAGAAACAGCTAGTCTGGCTCTGTGCAGCTAAATGATCGTAACTCAGTTTTCTTCAAGGTATATTTCACTTTTCCGCATTCAAATATTTAACGAAACTACATCTGTTAATTGTGTTGTTACAATGTTTAAACCGGAGAAATATATGTATTTATAATCAAGGTAACATCCTGTTTCATTTGGTGGGATGTCAAGGTGAAGAGGTGAAAATATTCTAAATACTGTACAACATACACTTAAAATGGTATTGATTCTTTTTGTATCTAAAATACATTTATATCGCTAAAGAGGAAACTCATCTCCTTACCCTATCTCTAAGGCTGAGCCCTACAGAGGAAACTCATCTCCTTACCCTATCTCTAAGGCTGAGCCCTACAGAGGAAACTCATCTTCTTACCCTATCTCTAAGGCTGAGCCCTACGGAGGAAACTCATCTCCTTACCCTATCTCTAAGGCTGAGCCCTACGGAGGAAACTCATCTCCTTACCCTATCTCTAAGGCTGAGCCCTACAGAGGAAACTCATCTCCTTACCCTATCTCTAAGGCTGAGCCCTACAGAGGAAACTCATCTCCTTACCCTATCTCTAAGGCTGAGCCCTACAGAGGAAACTCATCTCCTTACCCTATCTCTAAGGCTGAGCCTGGCCATCCTACATAGGAAACCCATCTCCTTACCCTATATCTAAGGCTGAGCCCGGCCCGCCTACGGAGGAAACTCATTTCGGCCGCTTGTCAAAGTCAAAGTCAGCTTTAATGTCAATTTTTTACATGTGCAAACATACAAAAGATCGAAAGAACGTGTCTCTTCTGTCCAACATAAAGTGAATAAGTGAATAATAATAATAAAGTGCAAAAACAAATTAAGAAAAAAAGTGAGAAACATATAAGCAGTTATAACAACATAAATAACATAAATTTGGAACTGTGAATGACTATGTATGTTAGCAGCAGTCAGACAGAGTTCAGCAGCATTTAGACATGTGTGTCTAAAGAGGACGGAGTGGGAGGGTGGGGAGAGAGTTCATCTTCCTGACAGCCTGGTGGATGAAGCTGTTGGACAGCCTGGTGGTGCGAGCCCGGAGGCTCCGGTATCTCCTACCGGAGGGCAGGAGGCTGAAGAGACCATGTGAGGGGTGGCAGGAGTCGCTCACAATCATGGTCACTTTGTGGGTGAGGCGGGTGTCATATATGTCCTGCAGGGAGGGGAGGGGGGGGAGTGAGGCACCAATGATCCGTCCAGCTGCATTCACTATGCGCTGCAGGGCTGCTGGTCAGGATGCTCTCAATGGTGCCACGGTAGAAGGTGCACATGATCGATGGGGGGCTTCCTGCTTTCCTCAGCTTGCGGAGGAAGTAGAGCCGCCTCTGTGCCTTCTTTGCCAGCGATGACGTGTTGGCTGTCCAGGAGAGGTCCTCGCTGATGTCCACCCCCAGGAATTTGGTGCTGCTGACTCCGCACCGTTGATGGTCAGTGGTGGGTGGTGAGTGTGGCCTTTCCGGAAGTCAACAACAATCTCCTTGGTCTTGCTGTTGTTGAGCAGGAGGTTGTTGTCTCCGCACCACGTGGTCAGAAGTTTGACCTCCTTCCTGTAGAGGGTCTCATCATCCTTGGTGATGAGACCTATCAGCGTTGTGTCGTCTGCAAACTTGACCAGGTGATTGGTGCTGTAGGTGGTTTTGCAGTCGTGTGTCAGCAAAGTGAAGAGCAGTGGACTGAGCACACAGCACTGAGGGGCCCCTGTACTCAGTGTGATGCTGCTCGAGGTGTTGTTGCCGACGCGTACTGCTTGTGGCCTCTCACTGAGGAAGTCCAGCAGCCAGTTACACAGCGAGGCGTTGAGTCCCAGCTGGTCAAGTTTGCAGAATGCTGAACTAAAGTCTATGAACAGCATTCTCACATATGAGTCTTTTTTGTCCAGGTGGGTGAGGGCTGGGTGGAGAGCAGAGCAGATTGCATCCTCCGTGGACCGTTTAGCACGGTATGCAAACTGGAAAGGGTCCAGGGTGGGGGGGAGAATGGATTTGATGTGTGACATGACTAGTCGTTCAAAGCACTTCATGATTATGGGGGTAAGTGCCACTAGACGATAGTCATTGAAGCAGGATGGAGTGGATTTCTTTGGCACAGGTATGATGGTGGTGGCCTTGAAGCACGATGGAACAACAGCTTGTCTCAGAGAAGTGTTGAATCTTGTATCCAAGATCTCGTTCTTTCGGTCACAACCCAGAGTTCGTGGTCATTGGTGAGGGCCAGTAAATTGAGAGCTTCACCTTCCGGTACGATACACAGGAGTTACCGTGTCTTTTGAAACATTACGATGGAGAGTCTTGTTGCAGCATGCATTTAGGATTTTTACATCATTATCACAAAAGGTTATCCATCTTCATGAAGACAATATCACTTGTTGACTGGCGCTATAAAAACAGTAGAATTACGATTCCTGTTAAGAGTCTAACCACTGATCATGTCCGACCTATGACCTTTAACCCTTGAGTTCCACTCCACTCCTCAAGCTTCCATGGATCGTGGCTGTCTGGATCCGGTCCTGCGCCCTGCCATGGCGGCCCTGATGATGCCCCTCATCTCTGCCTCCGTCTGCTGGCATGGATCGTGGTCATCTGGGTCGTGGTCCATGCCTACTACTTATTGCATGAATCATTTCTGTCATATTCATTGAATGTGCTGTAACTCTGTTACGTTGATTCTGGTCACATGACATCTATTGCTTCTGTCCATCCGGGGAGAGGGATCCTCCTCTGTTGCTCTTTCTTCACTTTCTTTCCCTGTAAAAGGGTTTTCACTATTTCTTTAGTGGGAGTTTTTCCCGATCTGATGTGAGGTCCCGGGACAGGGATGTCGTATGTGTACAGATTGTAAAGCCCTCAGAGGCAAATTTGTATTTGTGATTTTGGGCTATACAAAATAAACTGAATTGAATTGAGTGTCTTCTGGAGTACCACTGAGTAGTAGAGGGTACATAAAGATGCAGAGTACTATTAGAGTAACATTCACATTGGTAAATATATAAGTAATAATCATTAAGTGCGTTTTTTTTTGTCACATCAACGTTAATGCCTGTGTGTTGCCTAGGCAATCACGTATTTGATTTCATTGTGGGTCTAAATGATGCAAGAAGAAATGGCAGCCGGTGTTAGAATATCTTGTAGAAATATTAGCATATTGCAAGGTTATTATAGGATACCTAATTTACTCAGGTTCACATTTTACCTAAGTGATAAGTGCTGGTCGAATTTTCTAAGTGCAAAGGAAAGGAGCTTCAATGCTTCCTAACTTGACCCTTTTAGCTTAAGAAACAATGCACCTGACTTTACGAAAGGAAAGGAGATAATGCCGACCCACAATTCCTTGTGGCGGCTACATTTAAAGTGACGCACTGTTTTGGAACCAATGTATCTGTTTATATAATATGTTCTTTAGCAACACCTAGTGGTGATAGTTAATAGCAGCGCTGAAGAGGAAGTGAGCTAATTGTAAATATACGGAGTAACAGGAAGTGAGGTGGAGGAAGTTCCTTTTGCCCATGAGCTCTCAGAGTGAGACTCTCAGCTTACAATCTTTGCAATCCTTACCTTAAAGACCACAAAATCGGCTTCATCCGTAAGTTATCTATTATTTACAGTTGTATTAACATGTTTAGCTTAATATTTCTTTGGCTGAATACAGTATTGTTAATGATGTTTAGTTACTGCCAATTACATATGGATGCATTATTGTTTAGCACTTACAAAGGCTTGTGTTTTGTACTCTTGCAGTTTTACAAAAAAAGATTTACATATTTTCCTCCATTAAATTCTGCCAACTACAACAACCTGTCTGTTCCTTGGAGAATACGATGCTGGAGAATATATTGTTAAGCTGGCTGTAAAGCTGAAGAATACGTTTCTTACGACCATCTTTAGCGAAGACAGTACACGCACCATTCGGCCGTTCACGAGAACAAATCGATCATGAAGACAAACGCTGATCATGTAAATAACCGTTGCTATAACTTGGAAATACTTCCAATAATCTTGAGGATTTCACCGACTCCTCCAGGAACTGCGTCTGAATGACGGCCGCTTCCGGCGCTACTAGAGGACCAGCAGCAGTTTGATTAAACTACTGCAGGATGGCAGTGAAATGGGCGGAGCATCTCAACGCTGATCGGCTTTCACAACAGCGGCACAGCGAACCGTCATCTGTGTCGCTGTTTTCCTCTTGTATATTACAATTCATCGTTTGGAAATTAATTCTTGTTAGAATTTCTCAGAGAGAAGATAATTTTCCTAAATGTTAAATTATTCTTTTAAATAAAGTTGACCTAACCCTTGAATCAATATTGATGAGTACACCATGAAGCTGTTATGGAGGTCAGGTCTTATGAATATGTGTTGAAACCTGTAGCCAGGAGAGAGGAATAGAAATGTCTGTTCCTCTCCATCAGTCTAGTCTCACCTGTTCTAATTCTATCCATCCAAGGTGTCGCTGCACCAAATGGACTGACTGGATCTTTTTATATTCCGCCTGCTGCCATGTTGTGAGTCAGACAGAAGAGGAGTGAACCAGTTGCAGTTGGCACATTTGCATAGAGCCGTTCTACCAGGATGGAGTTCAGTTCACATCTTATGAGCGTGGGCAAAGATCTTACTTTAGTCAGCCACAACACAGGCATCATTTGAGGGAACTGCAAATCACTGTGGCATTTAAGCATAGAAGAAGGTGTAAATATAGAAGTAATGACTAGAAGAAACATGTAACGGCATGTAATGGTTTGCTTCCATTAGGAGCCTCTCAGAGGAGGACACCTTTCTTCCCACATATAGAGAGTATAATCAGAGTGGTGTTTATTCACAAGATGAAAAAACTGCAGGGTCAAGAAGGTGAGAGGTGACAGTGGCATAGAGGTTGCTGTGTGTAGCAATACAGAGACAGAGGGCAACCGGTGGCCAGGTATGTCTCCGTCTGGCAAAATAAAGACCATGTGGAGTGAGACAAAGTGTGACCGCTGTGCTCTGCGAAGGATAAAAAATCCATTATGCACATAACTAACACACATTCCTACACAAATCCACGTGTAGAGACAGGGTGAGCGAGAGAGGAAGACGTGCCACAAAACCCTGCTCATTTATAATGCATATGCCAAGCTCGGGCTTTAACGACAAACCAGCCCCAGCCCCCCACCCCCCTCCTCCCAAAGCGGTGGAGGGGAAAACCCAAAGGCTGCTGTGCTTCTCACAGGCAGGGACACGCTGGAGGAGAAGGTTCAACCAGTACAGGGATTAGAAATCCCACTCACATGCGTCTGATATTTGGTCTCACAGCTGAGTAAAACACGAGTAAATGGGCTGGCATCATCTGACATCTTTTTTTTAACCCAATGAGCTACTGAAGAATAATCCAGGTTTATTTAGACACTTCATTCCAACCTGTAATAATAACATCAGACTCATCTATATCTAGGATTACCTCTAAAAAGAAGTGAGATGGGAGAAGCACAAGCAGACAAACGTTCAGAGACGCTGTAAATTAAAAAAACTGATTGAAAAGAGTAAACCATGATCTACTGCAACCTGATGTCGAATGTACTCCACTGATTAAAGAAGTTAAAGGTATAACAACTTGAAAAGCAAGCAAGAGCACATAGAATGACTAGACAGAAACATTGTAGCTCCATATTCTGTCATTTTAATATTTTCTCTTATTATTGCTATTGGTCAGCTTTTATGCCTGTCAGTGGGTTTTTACAAATATTTGATATAAGTGCAAAGTTTGACAAAGCACAAAGTGACTTAATGTAACTGTATGGTTATCACTGGACCGTTGCTGGTCAAAAACCATGTAACTCCATTTGAGCTTGAATTTGAAAATATATTAATAACGTCATGATTCACGCAAGTATGTGACCATCAATATAAACACCATACCAGCTTTGTTGATGCAGTGTTCAATTGTTTTAAAAGCAATGGGTTTGTCCCTACCTATATTTAAGCCACTGTGTTCGTATTGTATTAACATTATTTATTGGATGATTCCAAAGGGCCTGAGACGACCGAGCATTCCTGCATTTGATTGGCTGAAAGGTTGGGCCTATTTGAAAGCTCACGTCAGGTGCAAATACTTTCTGCCAGAAATGGAGGAGACGAGAGCTGATCACTGATTGTGACTTGAGAAGGTCTCCACAGAGACGCTGAGCTCCCCGTCACCAGTGAGCCGGCGTGGCTCGGTGCTCCAGAGGCTTCCTTTAGGTCAGAGTAGGTCATGTATGTAGCTGTGTGTATGTGACAGGTGCAATAAAGTTCACGTTAACATTTTTGTGGACAATAAGCCACACTGGTTGTGTTTTCATTTAGATTCGGAATATTTTTTCCCCGACTTCTCAGGAAACATGTGGATATTTTGAACTTGGAGAAAGTTTTTAAAATGAACAGACATCTTTCTGAAACACATGAGCTATTAAAGTTCAGATGTTTGTGAAATAGTTAAAATTAATGAATGTATCATCGAGGTGAATATGTGTCATTTTTAAAGAGGTTACAAAATAGGAGAGAAGAGTTTCATGACTACATGTGTTGACTCAGCTGAGATTAGTGTTACGTGCCTTGTTTGTTGCTGTGTGGTCGGTGTGTGTGATTCTCGCCAGGTGTGTTGGTGATGTCACTCCCGCAGCTGCAGCTGATCCGCTCATCAGGATTGAGTTAAATGGCGGTGCCAAGCCAGAGTGAAGAAAAAGCTTCAGTGGAAGCCAGAGTGACCAGAGACGGGTTGGGTGCAGCCGGGAGGAGTCGAAGACCGGAAAGGAGCTTCAGTGGAAGCCATAATCGCCATAATCGTCTTCCTTTTGGAGATTGTTTTCAGTTGAGAGTTGTCCATCATTAAATACCCTTATTTGACCGTTGGTCCAGCCTTCCCGGGTTATTATTTGATATTGTTTGCGTCGTCCTCCCCTAGACACATTTGGGGACGTAACAGTTTGGGGGCTCGTCCGGGATCTCAAGGTTTGCTCTTACGTTCATTATTGTCGGTTGCGGTGGGTTTGTATGTTTGATGTTTTGATATTGCTCCGTGCGCTGCCTCAGTGTTTTGTTTTGGTGTACCTGTGAAACCGCTTCTCCCTCCTCAGTCTAGATAGGGTAGTGACCAGCTGGGCCTAATCAGCCTTTCCTTCGGGCGCTAATCTATTGTTTTGCCTTTCTTATTTTCGGAGTCAATCCTGGGCGGAGACAACGTTCTCCAAAGGGGGCTGGCGTTTCAGGGTTTCGGCCGCTGATGTGTTGCCTCGGGCCCGGCACGGCTCCAGAAGATAGACAGGGATTAGTAGTGGTTAGGCAGGTTCTGAGGAGGGTGGAGGTTTCCTTGAGGTGAGGCACCACCCCCGTTGCGGGTGGGTAATGGGTGACCTGAGTATGGCAGCTTTTCAGCTAGATACGTTTGTGGCTGACCCGACTTTAGGTACGTGTATATAGGTGTAGAAAGAAGGATCTGCATGTAATCGCAGAATATTATGGGATTTCTGTCAGTTTCCCTCCAAAAAGCTGAGCTAAAGGCTTATGTGTTTGTTAGTCTTGTTGGGCAGGGGTTTTTTTCTAACCCTGTGAGCGGCCCTGATCAAGAGGTGAGTGCACCTGATGTGACAGATCAGGCCGTTAATGTTACTCTGGTTGTTCGACATGAGGGAGCCGAACAACAGCCGGTCACCTTGCCGCCGTTTGAACCGATGTCCTTAGATTCATCTCCGGGGTCTAAGCTGGATGCCAGGTTAAGGGTGCGGTTGATTCGCCTTCAGGTAGAGAGGGAGGAGAAAGAGAGAGAGTTTCAGCTCCGCAGAGAGTTAGAGTTGAAGAAGTTGGAGGCGGAGACTGCTTTAAAGATGCGTCACATGGAAATACAGGCTGGTCTAGGCGTTGCCTGTAACCTTACCACTGCTGGTGCGCATTCTCCCAGTTTTGCTGTCACTTTTGACGTGGGTAAGCACATTTCACTGGTGCCGGTTTTCCGTGAGTCAGAGGTAGAAGCTTATTTTGGTGCATTTGAGCGTATTGCTGCTGCTTTACATTGGCCTAAAGACGTGTGGGCTATCTTGCAGCAGTGTAAGTTGGTGGGTAAAGCTCAAGAGGCCTGCTCCTCTTTGTCTGTAGAGGAAGGGCTCACTTATGATAAAGTGCTATTTTGCAAGCCTATGAGCTAGTGCCTGAAGCCTACAGACAGCGTTTCTGCGGTCTTAGAAAAGCACAGAGCCAGTCATATGCTGACTTTGCGCGGGTGAAAGGGGTCCTGTTTGACCGGTGGTGTGCAGCGGGTAAGGTTGCCGATCTGCCGTCATTGCGTGAGCTAATGTTGTTGGAGTTTAAAAACTGCGTACCTGAGCGTACTACGTTGTATTTAAACGAACAGAAGGTTTCCACCCTGCAGCAAGCTGCCACTCTTGCTGATGAGTATACGCTCACGCATAAAGCAGTTTTTGATAAACGTGATACTTCTCCGCGGGAAGCTCCCCAGCAATTGGGTAAGCCGGTACGTTATGACAGCGCTCTCTCTGGTCCAAAGCCAAAGAAACTATGTTTCTTCTGCCGTAAGTCCAGTCACCTGGTTGCTAATTGTGACGCTTGGAAGCGGAAGCAGCCGGGGTCGTTTCCGAAACCGCCTAGTGGTGTGGGATTGATTAAAACCTCTCCCAGGGTCCAGTCATTGGAGTCCTTAGCACCTGAAGGACCCAATGACTGTTTTAAACCGTTCATATTTAATCTTTCAGGAAAATCTGAGGATCAGCGTCCCGTGAAAATACTGCGGGACACGGCTTGTTCGCAGTCACTGATCCTGTCTGATGTTCTGCCGCTAGGTCTCAGCTCAAGTGTGAGTGCAGTGGTAAGGGGCATTGAAATGGGTTTTGTGCCAGCCCCGCTGTACCGGATTCATGTACATTCTGGCCTGGTGTCAGGGTTTTTCACAGTGGGCGCCAGGGCGGGCTTCCCTATTGATGGCGTTGACTTTATCATGTGGAATGATATTGCGGGTGGGAAAGTGTATCCTGTTCCTGAAGTGGTGTGCACCCCATTCCTGAGTCGGAAAGCGATGACCTAGCCATAAAACATCCTACGGTGTTTGTAGCTAGTGTGACCACTAGAGCGCAGGGTCGTAGGCAGGCCCAAGAGGTTAACTTGGCTGATTCCTTGTTTGCTTCTGTCCTTTCTGGGGAAAGTGTGACTTCTGGTGGTGGACCAGTAAGCTGCACTGCGGGTGAGCCTGGTGAAAAGGTTACGGATTCAGCTTTGCTGGCTGGCGCTTCGGCACCCTTGCCGCTGACTCGGGAGGCTCTCATTAAAGCTCAGAAAAATGATCCCTCGTTAGATAAGTGTTGGAGGTCAGTTGTCAAAAAGCCAGTGTAATGGTAAACGGCCATTCTTTGTGGAGAATGGAGTGTTGATGCGTAGGTGGGTCTTACGGTCAGGGTGGGTGGCGACCGATTCAGAGGATGATTGGGGGGTGGTAATACAGGTAGTGATCCCTGCTGACTGTCGGCAACAGGTCTTGGCGCTGGCTCATGAGCACTTATGGTCCGGTCATTTGGGGATCAGAAAAACCTATGATCGTGTTCTCAAGCAGTTCTTTTGGCCCGGACTGAAGGCCGATGTTGTGCGTTTTTGTAACACCTGCGGTACTTGCCAGGTGGTAGGTAAGCCTAATCAGCCTGTGCCGCCTGCTCCGCTGCGGCCGGTCCCCGCCGTCGGTGAGCCCTTAGAGCACGTTCTGGTCGACTGCGTGGGTCCGTTGCCGAAAGCCAAGTCTGGGAATCAGTTTTTGCTCACCATAATGTGTATTGCCACTCGTTTTCCTGAGGCCATTCCTTTGCGCAAGATAACCGCTAAGGCAGTCACTAAAGCGTTGATTAAGTTCTTCACGACTTACGGTCTGCCAAAGACAGTACAGACTGATCAGGGAACAAACTTTTTGTCCAGGGTTTTCAGGCAGACTCTCCAGTCCCTCTGTATTTCCCATTCGGTATCCAGTGCATATCATCCGGAGTCGCAGGGGGCCCTTGAACGCTGGCACCAGACGTTGAAGTCAATGCTGAAAAAGTACTGTTATGAGACTGGGAATGACTGGGATGAGGGGGTGCCGTTTGTGCTTTTTGCTATTCGTGATGCAAAGCAGGAGTCTCTAGGGTTTAGCCCTGCAGAGCTAGTGTTCGGTCACAATGTGCGTGGCCCGTTGAAGGTGTTGAAAGAGAAGCTAGTGGGGGGTAACTCTTGTGGCACTAATGTGGTTGATTTTGTAACTCGTAGTAGAGAGCGTCTGCACCATGCTACAAGGTTAGCCAAGGAGTCCCTCTCTTCCTCTCAGGTCAACATGAAGAGACGTTTTGACAAAAAGGCCGTCGAGCGACAGTTTGACACAGGTGATAAAGTGTTGGTCTTGCTGCCCTCGCCTGGCTCTGGTCTTGCCGCCCGATTCTCAGGTCCGTACGTGGTGGAAGGTAAAGTTTCAGACACAGATTATGTTATCTGTACGCCTGAGCGTAGACGGAAGACCCGTTTGTGTCATGTGAACATGCTGAAATCTTTTCATACCCGAGAAGCTGACCTGAGAGGGCCCGAGAAGACCTCGGAGATGGGTGCGGTCGGGGTTGTTTCTCTTGTTGATGCTCAGCCTGGGGGGGAGGTCGACTTGATGACGCCCTGTGAAGGTCATCTGGGTGGTAGGCTAGCTAACTCTGAGTTCTTGGCTACAGTCGACCAGCAGCTGTCCTATCTCCCCACGGTCCACAAACAGGACGTGATAAGCTTGCTTGGCAGGTATCCAAGTATCCTGCAAGATGTACCATCACGTACAAGTGTGCTGGAGGACGACATTGATGTGGGTGATGCCTGTCAAGTTCTCAAGGGTTTTCCTTTACTTCTGCCCAAACTTGAAAGAGGCCTTAGCCATAAACAGGGTTAGATGGAATCAACTCAAACAACTTCTTTTATCTTCTTTCTTTGATTTATTTAGGCAAATTATAAGAAGTTTTCCATTTAGTCAGCCATTTAGTTAGGTTGAAAACCTTTACAAGTGTAACACCCCAACACTCTAGCAAATCTTCGGTTACCTATCTGCTGTTGACTGATGGAGTGACCTTGTTCATGTCAGTAATTAAATCATTGAACTGAGTGATCAAATGATCGACCATACCAGATGTTCAGAGGACTGACCACAGACAACGCTTTAGTAATACAACAATCAGTTTACTGATCAAATCATATGCCCCATTATACAAAACAAACAAACTTTCAAACTAAGAAAACAGACTTCTCAAAAACAAATCCATACTAGCAATTGCTTACTTCTAAATCCCATTGGGCCCACACACACGTTCCCTCACACTCACGCACTCCTCGGCCCGTTGCAGGCCTGTTTCAGCTCCTATCAGCCGACCCCGTCCAACGTCGGCTTCACGTGTCCTTAGTCCCGCCGCAACGTCGGCTTCACGTGTCCTTAGTCCCGCGGCAACGTCGGCTTCACGTGTCCTTAGTCCCGCCGCAACGTCGGCTTCACGTGTCCTTAGTCCCGCCGCAACGTCGGCTTCACGTGTCCTTAGTCCCGCCGCAACGTCGGCTTCACGTGTCCTTAGTCCCGCCGCAACGTCGGCTTCACGTGTCCTTAGTCCCGCCGCAACGTCGGCTTCACGTGTCCTTAGTCCCGCCGCAACGTCGGCTTCACGTGTCCTTACTGTCGCGTAGCAACGTCGGCTTCACGTGTCCTTACTGTCGCGCAGCCCTTCTCCACCCACACCTGTCATCCCTTCCCCCTCTCTCCCTCAGCTTTTCTCTCTTAAACCCCGCCCCCACCATGTCCGCTCACCAATGATTGTGGGTGAGCACTCAGGTGTCATTTTGGTTCACCTACGATCAAAAGGTGATGCAACACCTATAATAATATTTCCCCGAGGGCTACACCCTCCCCCTTCTAGAGGATTTGATGTCCTCATCAACTAACAAAAACCAGCTGTAATCGATTGGTGCTGACTACGAAGACTGATTAAAACAATCGGCACACAAGGCCATCGGGTGGCACCACATGGTTGGACATGGCCGATGTCTTGAAGTTCCACATGGTCCACTTCCTAAAAACACCCCGTGGCTTAGGCCAGTCTCCGGCTGATTGGAGGGTGTCCCCAACTCATCATAACCCAGTCTGATCACGGGTTTTCTGATCCTTTTGGGGCGTTCAACTGGACCTTCAACTTCCTCAGTTACTTCCTTGTTATTCCCCTCGGCTCCTCCTTCAGAATCTCCATCGGCGTCAGAGGGAAGAGGTAAATCAACAGTCTCTGGTGGGAGGTCCACACTGACTTCATCGGGGACTGGACTTTGCGGTCTTGGGAGACATGCTGGCTGTGACAAAATATCTCTCCACTCCACTACTAGTGGTCTTGGGGGGTCCACATCCTCATATTCAGATTCCGAGGAGAGTGGAGTATTGTCCACCAAACTCGGTGTTGCGCTTTGCTCCCGTCTTTGCTGTGGTCTTGTCACAGGTCTCCGGGGCCACTCTGCCTCATCATTCGGCATAGACAATCTCACTAAATAGCCAATAGGCAACAGATGATTTCGGTGCCATGTTTTTATCACACCTGTTCCCCTCTCTGGTTTCACATGGTAGACTGGAAGATTTGGCATCTTTCCAACCACAATGTAGGGCTCAGACCGCCATTTATCTTTCAGCTTGTGCTTTCCAGTGACACCAAAGTTTCTTAGCAGCACCCGGTCTCCTTCGGCCAGGATTTGTTCTTTTACCAACTTGTCATGGGCTCTCTTATTCCTCTGGTGATTCGTGTTAGCAACTTCAGTGGCAAGTTGGTAGGCTCGATGAAGGTCTGTTTTAAGCTTCGCAACATACTGGGGGTACGTTACACTCTCGTCCCTCTCCATGACTCCAAAACAAATATCCACCGGCAGGCGAGCTTCCCGTCCAAACATCAGCAGATACGGTGAATATCCTGTAGCCTCGTTCCTCGTGCAATTATAGGCATGCACCAAATGACTGATGTTCCGACTCCACTTTTGCTTTTGCCTTGGATCCAGCGTTCCAAGCATGGATAGAAGGGTTCGGTTGAACCGTTCAGGTTGGGGATCCCCCTGAGGATGGTACGGGGATGTTCTTGACTTACGAATCCCCAACATTTGGAGTAGATCTCGAATCAGGTGACTTTCGAAATCACGCCCCTGATCCGAATGTATCCTTGCTGGGAGTCCGTAGTGCACAAAGTACCCCTCACACAGAATTTTGGCCACAGTTGCCGCTTTCTGATCTTTGGCTGGAAAGGCTTGGGCATATCGGGTGAAATGATCCGTTACCACCAGGACATTGGACACTCCCTGGGAATCGGGCTCAATGGACAAGAAATCAATGCATACGAGGTCAAGGGGTCCCTTACTCCTTATTTGATTAAGCGGGTCGGCTCTCTGAGGGAGGGTTTTGCGTGCAACACATCTGCCACAGTTTTTTATGTACTTCTCCACCTCTGCTCCCATCTTAGGCCAGTAAAACCGGTCTCTGATTAGTTGCACTGTCTTTTCCACGCCTAGATGCCCAGACTCATCGTGCAGGGATCCGATTACCATGGGAACATACTCCCTGGGGAGGACAAGCTGGTGTACCTCAGTACCCGGGGGTCTCTCAACAACTCAGTAAAGCAGGCCCTTGGCTACCTGTAGCTTGTTGGCCTCGCGCTGCAAAAGGGTTACTCTGGGATCGTCGCCTCTAGCTAATGGGGACGAGTGACCTTCCCGCACTGCTTTCTTCACTGGAGATATTATGGGATCGGTATCTTGAGCTGAAATCAGATTTTCCCGACTGATCTGAATCAAACAACCAAAATCCAGACGGGTCGGGAACACATAATACTCCGGGAGGGCATCAGGGGGAACCCCTAATGACTCTGCAAAGTTCATCGACTCACCAGCCGACCTCCCACATCGGACCTGTTTACAGAGAGCGCGGACACTTTCTGGGAGGATGTGTTGCCATTCTATGTTATTATTGGGCAAAGGATTACGTGATAAGGCGTCAGCATCAACGTTACTGCTTCCCGGCCGGTACTGGAGAGTGAAATTGTAGGTTGAGAGGGCAGCCAGCCAGCGATGACCCGTGGCGTTCAGCTTGCCACTAGTGAGGATATATGTCAAGGGGTTGTTATCTGTCCTCACTGTGAAACTTGCTCCGTACAAGTAGTCATGGAATTTATCCACCACCGCCCATTTGAGTGCCAGAAATTCAAGTTGATGCACTGGATAGTTCATTTCCGACAAACTCAGCTTTCTGCTCGCAAAGGCGACTGGTCTCAGCCCTTCTGGGTGGTCTTGGTTTAGCACCGCCCCTAAGCCCTTCAAACTAGCATCTATGTGCAACACATAGGGCTTGGTGGGGTCAGCAAAAGCTAGGACAGGTGCATTGGTAAGGCAGTGAATTATCTTTTTGAATGCCTCTGCACAGGATGTATCCCACCTGTCCCCAAAGGGTTTACTCACTTGGTAGTAGGTCTTATCGGGTACCTTGGCTGCGTTCTTCTTCTGCTGGGTGGGGGGATAACCCTTACAGAGTTCGGTAAGGGGTCCGACTATGATGGAATAGTTCTTTATGAAGCGGCGGTAGTACCCACAGAATCCTAAGAAAGACTGCAATGTTTTTAGGTTAGTGGGCTGAGCCCAGTTGGCTACCGCTTCAGCTTTGGCCGGGTCGGTGGCAATTCCATTTTCCGACACAATGTGTCCTACGTAGGTGACTTCTGGCCGACAGAATTGGCATTTGTCTATCGACAACTTTAACCCAGCCTCTTCCAGTCGGTCTATCACCTTGAGTAGTCTTTGTTCGTGCTCCTCCAGGGATTTTCCGAATACAATCAGATCATCCAAGTACACTATGACTTCAAGCAGGTGCATGTCCCCGACCGCCTTCTCCATAAGTCTTTGGAAAGTTGCCGGGGCTCCGGTGACTCCCTGGGGCATCCTCTCAAACTGATAGAACCCCAATGGACATATGAAGGCGGTTTTCTCTTTATCCTCTTCTGCCATCGGAATCTGGTAGTAACCACTGCGCAAGTCCAACACTGAAAACCACTTGCTTCCGGTCAAACAGTCCAATGCATCATCAATGCGTGGCATGGTATACTGATCAGGGATTGTTCTTTGATTCAGCGTTCGATAGTCCACACACATGCGCAGTTTCCCAGTCTTCTTTCGTGCCAAGACAATGGGCGAAGCATAGGGACTTCTAGATTCCTTTATTAACCCAGCGGCCAGAAGTCCTTGAAGGTGGCGTCGAAGGTCGTCTAGGTCCGTGAGCGATATGCGGCGAGATCTTTCCCTGAAGGGGGTGTCATCAGTCAGCCGTATCCGATGTTCCACTCCCTTGGCTAACCCCACGTCCCACTCGGTAGTTGAGAAAACGCTCGACTTCTCAGAGAGTTTCTGTCTTAGCCTGTCTTCATACTCCGTGGGAAGAAGGGAATCTCCAAAGTCAAACAGGGACACATCAATATTCGGGGCTGTCTTGGATTTTGAACTGGGTACCTCAGTTACCATATCCGCTACATATAGGTGGGCAATCACTGTACCTGGAGGGAGGGAGGTGGCCTTTCTTGACTCATTCCGCAACAATACCAGGAACTTGTTCTTGTCCATTATTTTTGAGAATAAGACAGTGGGCTGCACAAACACCCATGTGGGGAGAGCCGGTGAGAAGGCACGTTCTGTGATAAGAATACTATCTGCCAAACAGTGTTTTTCGTTCACTTTACAGACAGCTATGTACTCACTGCCAGCCGGAATGACAAGGGCCCCAGGGCCGGGCCACTTTACGTCAGCTACGGGTCTCTCGGGTGTGGCCTCCGGAGACATGGTCACAGATAAGGGTTGAGCTTTAATCTCCGCTACACCTACTCTCATGGATCGGAGATCATTGGCAACTTCCTCGCTTGACGTAAAGGGTCTGACCCTGCGGACATTGGTGCCTACCAGAATAGGAATGTTGTCAGAACAACGGGGATCGGGGCACACCAAAGCAAGAACGGGGATTGACGTGGTGGATGCCTTTTCGGGAAACTCTAATTCAACTTGGATGTAGCCTCTATAGGGATAGCTGCTTTCTGATTCACTAAGGCCCCAAATGTCTAACCCACTGACGGGCTGCAAGGGCACATGGGATAAGTGCTTGGCATACCAACTGTCAAAGATTATTGTCACTTGGGATCCACTATCCAGCAGAGCCGTACAGGGTTTTCCATCCACTTTTACCCAGGCGGTGGAGGGGGGCCCTATCAGTCCCTCAGGTAGATGGCTGGTCTGTGCTTTTACAGCACTTCTTCTCACATGGGCGTTATGGGGGTTCGCTCTAGTGGCAGCAGCATTTCTTTCCCTACTACCTATCCTCAGCTGTCGCTGCACCCGAATTAGTTTCTGTATCACCTTGGGGTAGTTTTCTGGCGCCCGACATGTCGTGGCAAAGTAGAAACTGGATTAGGCGGTGCCTGGACGAGTACTTGGGTAGGTCGGATGGACATAAGTGAGACTTGTTTTCTCAACTTTCGAACATCGTTCTTTAAGGCTTTTAGACTTGGAGGCCTTCCATCTTCCCCTGACGAGTCCGTCTCAGTCGTGACTGTCTGTTGTAGTGCAGGCCGTGGCGGTGACTGGGCTGTGGACCAAGCTGTAAGCTCGTGGACTTGTGATTTCAGCTCTTGGATCTCCGCTCCCAAATCCCTTATTTCCACCTCTGCAGGTATCATAACAGTCTTCACATGCACCGATTTGGTCGGCGTCAACTTGCGACGAGAGGCTTCATACTCCTCTTCAGTGCGGATCTCATTCAGCAACTGTAAAAATGACGGTGGTCGCTCCCTTTGCTCCCTAAGCCGGAGGTTTAGGAGCATCATGTCCGATCTGGTGGCTCCTTTAATGAGTTGATCCAGATGTGCTTTATCAACTTGGGCATGGCGCAAACCCCCCTTTTGAACTACTTTGTTCAACACTCTCTCCATCCTTCTTAGAAATTCAGAAAGTTTCTCGGTGGGGTGCTGACACAACAGTCGAAAAGTAAAGTAAAGCTCCTCCCCCGTTTCAGGGGTGCCGAACGTGTTCTCAATAACATCAATGTACTCTATAGGCGTGGCATCTGGGTTGTTAAACCGAACAGCTTGCAGGATCTCTAAGGCAGGACCCTTGACACTTTCCATGATCTTCATTCTCTTGTCTCTGTCAGATCGATCACACTCATCTATCATCAGGCGAGCTTGCTCTATCCAGTGATCCATCTGCTCTTCTCCAGCCGGCGTGGGGGTGACTCCAGAGAATATCCGCAACCTCCGATATGAGTAACTGTCACTGGTAGGTCTAGGTGTTCTCTGCATTATATCTCCCACCGCTCTAATAATGGCTTCCGGCGTGGATTCTCTGAGAGGGAAAACAGGGCCCTTTCCCGGCTCCTGTGCATCATCCCTTAGTGGGGCATCAGTGGACACCTTTTCCTCGTCAGAGGGTCCAAAAATCCTCCATGGTGACCCACTGCCTTCGGGTAACACATCCAGGGGGATAGCTGGAGTGTTGACTTCCTCTCTGCATTCACATAATACAGTTAGGCCTCGACTCTGAGGGTCAAACATCCTTCCTCTGACCTTAACCCGCCCCAAAGCTTTTATGGTTTGCAGGGTTTCTTCAATGAAACAAACCTCGGTGTTCTCCCCCACATCTTTGACCAGTATGGCATGCAAAGGGTTAATGTCTTCACCTTTGCACCAGTGCCGTAGTTCTGCCATAATGCCCTTTTCTTATTTATCTTGGCCTAAATAGCCTAAAAAGGCGTTTTTTTTTTTCCTTATATATCTATATACACTCTATATTAACGGTTCTGCTTATCTCGCTTCCCCACGAGGGTTGTCTGTGGTCAGAACCTAACAACTATATGATCCCAGCGGTGCCTCCATTTTATGTAACACCCCAACACTCTAGCAAATCTTCGGTTACCTATCTGCTGTTGACTGATGGAGTGACCTTGTTCATGTCAGTAATTAAATCATTGAACTGAGTGATCAAATGATCGACCATACCAGATGTTCAGAGGACTGACCACAGACAACGCTTTAGTAATACAACAATCAGTTTACTGATCAAATCATATGCCCCATTATACAAAACAAACAAACTTTCAAACTAAGAAAACAGACTTCTCAAAAACAAATCCATACTAGCAATTGCTTACTTCTAAATCCCATTGGGCCCACACACACGCTCCCTCACACTCACGCACTCCTCGGCCCGTTGCAGGCCTGTTGCAGCTCCTATCAGCCGACCCCGTCCAACGTCGGCTTCACGTGTCCTTAGTCCCGCCGCAACGTCGGCTTCACGTGTCCTTAGTCCCGCGGCAACGTCGGCTTCACGTGTCCTTAGTCCCGCCGCAACGTCAGCTTCACGTGTCCTTAGTCCCGCCGCAACGTCGGCTTCACGTGTCCTTAGTCCCGCCGCAACGTCGGCTTCACGTGTCCTTAGTCCCGCCGCAACGTCGGCTTCACGTGTCCTTAGTCCCGCCGCAACGTCGGCTTCACGTGTCCTTACTGTCGCGTAGCAACGTCGGCTTCACGTGTCCTTACTGTCGCGCAGCCCTTCTCCACCCACACCTGTCATCCCTTCCCCCTCTCTCCCTCAGCTTTTCTCTCTTAAACCCCGCCCCCACCATGTCCGCTCACCAATGATTGTGGGTGAGCACTCAGGTGTCATTTTGGTTCACCTACGATCAAAAGGTGATGCAACACCTATAATAATATTTCCCCGAGGGCTACACAAGAAAAGAGAAACAATATACAAAACACAACAATTACTTTAAACTGTTAACAAATATACAAACAAATATAAAGTCCTCCTTGACCTTACATTAACTTCAGCAAGCAACATTCACAGTGTTAGATGAACTAACATGAGTGCAAGGCATTTAGAAATTACATTGCATTAACTCTAGCAATTTCTCCATCAACATTTGCATTTAACATTAAACAGTTGACAAATATCGACATCAAATCATTATCTTACCAGTAGCATCCCTGGAAATGCCCAGCAAGTAAAGTCCTTCCCCAATTCATCAATTTTCAACAGCAACTCACAACAAGTGCTTCACCGCCTCTCACTGCATGTGCTTCAAACAAAACCCTTCACTTCCTGATTTCTGGTCTGAAGACTGGAAAGTCTCAACCCCCTTTTCCAAAATAAAAGTCCCTTTTTCAAAACAAAAGTCTCTGTCCATTTGCAATCTGACAGCACACCTCCCACTTGAGCTCCTGGTTCCAGAACCCAAGGAGGTCATGTCAAACTTCTTTGGAGTGTACCGGATCTTCTCTTCATTGCTCCTCAACTGGAATCAACACAACAAGACGCCTAACGTCTCTGTGTAAGATCGTTGCAGGGATTTTCTTGGAAAGCTTCTTCGTTGCTGGCGTACTCCTGCTGTGTTCTTCATAGCATGGCTTCTTGATCATGACCGGATAGCTGGGGAACGTCCTGATTCTGACGTCTCTCACAACTCCTTTCTCGTCAGGACACACACTGAGCACTCTGCCTAATTTGAACTGACTTCTTAAGGCATTCTGATCCGCAAGCCAAACAACATCTCCTACTGCAACATTCCTCTCCCTTGTGTGCCATTTGCTTCTGACGAAGAGGTTCGGGCCTGCCAATTGACACCATTTCTTCCAGAATTTATTCACCTCCGACTGGATTACTCTCAGCCTTTTGTAGGGGTAACCCTCGAACTGGAAGTCTCCTGGGTCTCCTCTCAGGCTTGCTCGCCCCAGCAGGAGAGAGTTTGGAGTAATATACTCCACACAATTCTCTTGGACTTGTGCTCTCGCATCTATAGGCCTCTCGTTGGCCAGGTTGGCTGCCATATACACAAATGTCTGGAATTCCCCCCATGTGAAGACTCCATTGCCACCTACATTCTGGAGGGCTCTCTTTACAGTTCGCACTGCTGCCTCAGCAGCTCCATTTCTATGAGGCGAGTCAGCCGGATGGATCTTCCAGGACCACTTTGTGCCATGCTTGGCCACCTTTTTTTCCACTCCTGATCTTTCCAGGTGCTCCAGAAACTGATACAGGTCTTCGAGGGCAGGTTTGGCCCCGACAAAGTTGGTGCCTGGGTCAGACCATACCTTGCTGGGGTGTCCCCTCAACGACGTAAATCTCTGATAGGCCAGCAAAAATCCTTCTGCGGACATATCACTGACAATATCAGCATGAATGGCTCTGGATGCCATGCAACTGAACACAATCCCCCACACTTTCAGCCTTGCTCTCTTCTTCACCTCATCTTTCACTTCATATGGGCCAAATAGGTCCACGGCAGTGAACTGATATGGAGCTGCTGGCGTGGTCCGCTCAGGCGGCAGGTCGCTCATTATTTGCTGGCATCTCTCTCCTCTCGCTTTCCTGCAGATGACACAACTGTCCACTACTTTTTTGGCTATCCTTCTTCCCTTAACCACCCAGGCTTTCCTCCTCATCCTCAATAGCGTTCCTGCTATACCCTCATGATTGACATTGTGTGCCTCTTGCGCAAGCAGTGTAGCAATCCACGTATCATGAGGGAGAATGGGCACAAACGATTTGTCTTCCCTGAAGCTCTGGATTCTGCCGCCGCAGAGAAGGAGTCCATCTTTGTCCTTAATCACCACTAGTCGGTTGAGCGTAGTATCAGGGAATGTTGTGCCTTCTTGAGCTGCCAAGGAGAGAGTTCTGAAGGCATAGTCGCAGTTTGCAACATTGAGAACGAGATCTTCTTCTTTTGAGGGTGATGCCTCCCACTTTGATTTCTTTTGGGCCTGATATTTCAGGCCTAGCCAGCTGTCAGCAGCCTGTCGTACCCAAGCAACGACATTCACCAACCTGGACAAGCAGCTAAACTTCTTCACCTCCAAAAGATTCTTGACAGCTGAACTGGAAAGTGTTTTCCTCATCGCGGCTTCGTCCTGCTTCACTCCTGGATCAATGTCTGATGCATCAGGGCAGACAGTCGGGTGAGTTGCTTCAGCACTATTCCTTTCATTAGAGTCTTCAGCTTTGGTGTGCTCCTGGGAGGTAACCCCGCGGCGTCTCTTCACTTGACCTCTTGTCACTACTGCTGAAAAGGCCTTCCTCTGTAGCTTACTAATGCTGCCTCTGGCGTCAGTTACCACTTCCCCAGCTGACTTTATTGGCCAGTCTTCTAATGGCCTCCTCAAAAACTCCGGTCCACTTTGCCAAGTCTCCTGCAGATCCTTTAGAGCAGCTCCCCTAGTAATGATGTCTGCTATATTGAGGTTCCCTGGGATCCACCACCAGTCTTCAACCGACACAGACTTCTGGATTTCTCCTATCCTGTTGGCAAAAAATGTTTGGTAGCCATAGCTGTCTCGCTGAATGGCTCCCAATACTGTCTGGCTGTCAACTAGGTGAAACCAGCGCTCCATCTCCATTTGGCCATGCCTCTCCACGTATTTTCTCAATCTGGCTGCAAACACAGCGCCACAGACTTCATCTTTCACAGCATAGCCCTTCTGATCCATTGGTGTCAGCTTGGCCTTGGATTCTAGCAACCTGATGTGTATACCTTCATCTGTCTCCCATCTAAGGTATAGAACCGCTCCGTAGGACTTGTCACTGCCATCTGAGAAGGTAATGGCCCAGGGTTTTCCTTTCCAACTTAGTGGAGTAAGGCTTCTATGAAACTTTACTTGTCCCAGCTGTGCATACTCCTCAAACAGCTTGGTGGCCTCCTCCCCGAGGCCCTCAGAAAGTGGCTTGTCCCAGGTGCTTTGGGCCAGATTTCCACTCCCTGTTTCCTGGAATGCTTTCCTAACGAGGATGGCACCTTTCTGCTTTAGAGGTGTGACCAGTCCGATTGGGTCATAGAGCCCCGCAACCTGACTCAGCAGTAATCTTCTAGTGAGAGGATTAGGTGTTTTCGATCTCACCTCCTCCATCAGCAGGTCTTGGCCCGTCCTCATCTTCCCTCTTCTTCTGGAGAAGTTGACTGATGACATTATGTAGAGTTTGTCTTCCTCTGCTAGGTACCCAATGCCTAATGCCTTGTTGTCCTCATCCTTCATCTGATTTGGCAAGACAAGCATTGTGTTCACCTCAGAGGGCGTCCTCGCCGTGAGGTTCGTTCCTCCACTTTTCTGCCTGCTACTTTGTGCAGACTGGACCCATGGCTTCAGAGAAAATCCACCTGCTTGCAGAATCTCTTCAATCTCCTTGGTCATTTTGCTAAGTCTGTTTGCATCATTATGGGATGTGAGGACATCATCCATGTAGCTGTCTTCCTCCAGCACTCTTCGCGCCTCCTCCAGGTGAGAGAACTTGGTGAGCCTTGCAGTTTCTCGCATAGCCAGCTGTGCTATGCATCCAGCAGGTCTGTCCCCTATATTCACCCTTGTGATGACGTACTCCCCTACCTCTTCATCCTGCTGGTCCCTCCAAAGGAATCTGTGCAGATGCATTTCACGTTCCTCCAGCCACACAGAGTTATACATCTTCCTGATGTCTCCTAAGGCTGCATGCACTCCTTTCCTAAACCTTAGCAAGACAGCTCTGATGGGGTTTAGGACATCTGGCCCTTTGAGCAGCAGGTCGTTCATGCTCACTCCCCTGAACTTTTGACTGCTGTTCCATACAAGGCGCACTGGAGTAGTGACTGAGTGGGGATTTGGCGCAACTAGATGACTCACGTACCAAACTGGCCCTTTCCAATCCTCAGTCATCTTCTTTGTGAGTCTCTTTGCAGCTCCGCGCTCAACCATCTCGTGAACTTGAGCAGTGTAAGCAGCGAGCCACTCTGGTTCCTTTCTGAGCCTTTTCTCAGTTCTTAAAAAGGTGGCCTCGACTCCACTTCGGTTATTGGGAAGGCAGGCAGGATCCATTATCCAAGGATACCTTGCATCCCAGTGTGGAGACTTGCTGTGTTCATCTTCTTTGATGTACGTAAGGCCATCTTTTATTATTTCAAGTTCCCTTTCCTCTGCTAAGGTCATCTCCTTTCCTCCAGGCTGACAATTCCCACAGCGGCATCCACCACATTTCGGCTCGCAGGCTGCACCGATACTGTCCCATCTCCACCACTCAAGGAACTCGCGGTGAGTTGCGGCTGTATGCCTAGTTTCAGCGATGGTGTCTTGAATATGGAGTGTCTTCATCATGAAGGGGATCTCAGCAGGAATCTCCTCATATTTGACGGCAGCTGTTCTCATAGAACGGGCAAAGTGCGTCTTCGACTCATGTGCGGCCACGTTTACTTGCTCGAACAGATCAGGGTGTGCTCCGCCCACCGTCTTTCCAAGAGGACTCTCCCACAAGACAAGATCTCCTACAACCTTCATCCTTTGCGGGGCAAGTCTCCCTTCTCTGTGACTTATGAGCAATTCAATCTTCCTCGGTCTCCTTAGCTCCTCAAGTTCAACTTCAGGGAAGAATCTCCTCAGCTCTTCAGGCCTAATGACTTGGTGAACTTTGGCGATCTCCTTCAGCCCATAACAGAGCAGTTCATGGGCCCTCTCAGTTCCCTTAGAGGTTTTGATTCGAACTCTGAGGAGGTATCTCCTCGTGGCTACTTTGGTAACCATTCCACCAACTCCATGCACAACAAGTGTGATCTTCTCGCTCCTAAGATTCAACCTGTTGGCTGCTTTATGAGTGATATAATTGGTGTCTGAAGCCAGATCCACCAGGGCTCCGATTTTTTGACCTGCATTAGCGGTCACTTCCATCAACATCATAATGACGGGGAGTTCTCTCAATCCACCTTCTTTGATGAGGCTCACCTGGCAGTTGGCTGGACAGCTAGCCTTTGACACTGTATTGGTGAAGGCCTTCCTGCATCTCTCAGCTAACTCTGGTGTAAGTTCACCCAGGAATCTCTTCTGTTCCTCAGTTAAGCCCTTTTTGTCTCTGTCATCTGTTTGAGGTCTCTCAAGTTCACGCCTCTTGTTGTTTCCTCGTGGACAGAGAAAGAAGTGGTGATCTGAGGGGCCTCTCTTCCTGCAGTCTGCATTTCTGCACAGATAAGTGTCTCTGCAGCCGTCATCATACGTGTGGCATCCCAAACACTCCCTGCATGCACCGATCCTTTTCACAGCAGCTTCCTTTTCTGATAGCCTCAGACCCTTGAATTTCTTGCAGAAGAAAATCCTGTCCTTATGCTTCTCATCTCCACAGATAATGCACCCTTCCTCAGAATCCTCTTTCTTCGTGGCTTTAGTCGAGGCATATTTCTTGTTGACCTTCCTTTCTGCTTGGTCTGGTTTTTCTGGCTTGTCTGTGATTCGTAGTTGGTCTAGCCTCTCGAAGATCTCCTCTTGCTTCTTTAGAAAAGCTAGGAGCACATCAAAATGGTTGTCTGGAGTAACACCGTTGCTAGGATCCACCATGAACGTTAGCCAGTCCTTCTTCACAAACTCCGGAAGCTTGCTCTCTAAAGACCTCACCACTAGTGGGTTTTTGATGGCGCCGGTACTTCCTAGATCTGTGAGATCAGCAAGCGCCTTCTCTATTGTCTGGATAAGGTCTACTACTTTTCTTGGCTGATTTCCTTTAACAGGCGGAATCTTCTCCAGCTCTTCAGCAATCTCTAGAGCAATGGCAGATTTATTTCCATACCTATTAGCTAGCACTCTGAAAACGTCACCCGCTGTGGTATAGGTTGACAGGCGAAGATCTTTCACAATTCTTTCTTCCACACTATCAAGAAGCTGAATCTTTTTTACCTCTGGCGAACCGGTTGGCTCTCCCTGCTTTTGAAGGATCTCCCAGTCAGACTTCCAGCGGTGGAAGTCTCTTTTACAGCCGTTAAACGTGGGCAGTTTGGTCGGCTTAATTTTCACTACTGGTATTCTCAGTCCAGTTGGCTCCTGATTCACGCCTATACCTTGCTTCTCCACAGCAATCCTCCGTGCTCTGGCAAACTCAGCTTTCCTCATGTCAAGCTCATTGTACGACACTCTCAGGTCCTTGCTCCGCATCCGAAAGTCGCTTGCCTCTGCTCCAGGAATCCATGACTCCCAGGCTGTGAATGCGAAAGCTGTTTCTTTGACCAACTTTTCCAGCACAGTAAGGTGGACTTCAAATCCGTCACAGTTACTGCTTTCCACAGGTATTCCATATGCCTGCTTACCGGCTTTTTCTGCTTCTTCAAAAGCAGCCTCCAGCGTGTCTGATCCATATCTGCTCCAGAGGTTGGTTTGAACAATCTGCTTTACGTCATTGAACTTTTGCTCACATTCAATGGCAGATTCTTTTAGGCTCGTATCCTGTTTTGTACTTAGCTCTGCACCTTCACCATCTTCAGTGGCTGCAAGTTCTGCTTCTAACCCAGTCCTGTAATCATCATTGGCCTCAAGGACTTTCCTTAAACCGGCAGAGAGCTTCACAAACTCTTGTCTGAGTTCTGTCTCAGTTAAATCACCTGCTCTCCGACAGAGATAGTTAGCTTGCTTAGTGAAGGAGATCTTTGCTGCTGTTCTGCCTTTCTTTAGCTGCTCTAGTGTCTTGCCGAGTGTTTCGACTGCCATCTTGATTACGATAAAGTATTATCTCTCTTCAACTCTTGAATTATTGAATCAGATGGACTCCTCTGCATCCACACTCTGGACTCATTGAAGCCGTTAATCTTCTAGTCTCGACGCAGCTCCTTGGTTATCAGGCAGCACAGTGATGTCACTCAGCAACAAAAGGGAAGGATCAATCCTCCAATCTTCCACTTTTTCCTTTTCTGTTTCCAACTGTGCCGTTGGTTTTCAACTGTCAAGTTCTCAAGGGTTTTCCTTTACTTCTGCCCAAACTTGAAAGAGGCCTTAGCCATAAACAGGGTTAGATGGAATCAACTCAAACAACTTCTTCTTTTATCTTCTTTCTTTGATTTATTTAGGCAAATTATAAGAAGTTTTCCATTTAGTCAGCCATTTAGTTAGGTTGAAAACCTTTACAAGAAAAGAGAAACAATATACAAAACACAACAATTACTTTAAACTGTTAACAAATATACAAACAAATATAAAGTCCTCCTTGACCTTACATTAACTTCAGCAAGCAACATTCACAGTGTTAGATGAACTAACATGAGTGCAAGGCATTTAGAAATTACATTGCATTAACTCTAGCAATTTCTCCATCAACATTTGCATTTAACATTAAACAGTTGACAAATATCGACATCAAATCATTATCTTACCAGTAGCATCCCTGGAAATGCCCAGCAAGTAAAGTCCTTCCCCAATTCATCAATTTTCAACAGCAACTCACAACAAGTGCTTCACCGCCTCTCACTGCATGTGCTTCAAACAAAACCCTTCACTTCCTGATTTCTGGTCTGAAGACTGGAAAGTCTCAACCCCCTTTTCCAAAATAAAAGTCCCTTTTTCAAAACAAAAGTCTCTGTCCATTTGCAATCTGACAGCACAATGCCGCTCCCCTTAAGCAGCATGCATATCGCTGTCCGCTAGCTAAAAGGGAAGCCATGAGGAGAGAGGTTAATTATATGGTAGAGAATGGTCTTGCTAAGCCCAGCTATAGTCCTTGGAGTTCTCCGTGCTTGTTGGCGCTTAAGTCTGACGGTAGTCCTCGTTTCTGCACAGATTTTCGCAAAGTGAATGCTGTTACTGTGTCAGACTCTTTCCCTTTGCCCCGTATGGATCACTGTGTTGACAGGGCTGGACCAGCTGTGTGTATTTCAACGCTTGATCTACTCAAAGGATACCGGCAGGTTCCTTTGACACCCCGAGCTTCTGAAATATCAGCTTTTGTCACGCCTGATGTGTTTATGCAGTACACCGTGATGCCTTTCGGCATGAAGAACGCGCCTGCCACTTTTCAGCGCCTTATGCAGCGTGTACTAGGAGATGTACCGAACTGCAGTGTGTATCTTGACGATGTGGTGGTCTACTCTGATGACTGGGAGAGTCACAGGTCCAGTCTGGAAACTGTGTTCCAGCGACTGGCAGACGCCTCTCTTACCCTTAACTTGGCCAAGTGTGAGTTTGGTAAGGCTACTGTTACCTACCTTGGTAAGCAGGTTGGCCAGGGGCAGGTCAGGCCTGTGGATGCTAAAGTAGCTGCTGTTGTGTTACTACCAGCGCCCAGCACAAGGCGAGAACTTAGGCGTTTCTTAGGCATGGTAGGTTATTATCACTGTTTCTGTAAGAACTTCTCGGTAGTAGTCGCTCCTCTGACCAGGTTGTGTAGTCCTGTGGTTCCTTTTGTGTGGAATGATGAGTATGACCATGCCTTTAACTCTGCTAAGTCTCTCCTTTGTAGTGCTGGCGGCGCCGGACATTACTCGACCTTTCCAGCTTGAGGTGGATGCTAGTGCCACTGGAGCGGTGTTGTTGCAGGACGGTGACGTGTGTCATCCTGTTTGTTTCTTTTCCACCAAGTTCAAACGTCATCAGCTGAACTACTCCACCATTGAGAAGGAGACCTTAGCCATGCTCCTTGCCCTACAGCACTTTGAAGTGTACGTGGGATGCAGTTCATGTCCAGTCACTATATACACTGACCATAACCCGCTTGTCTTCTTGGCCCAGATGTATAACAGCAATCAGCGCTTGATGCGCTGGGCCCTCCTGGCCCAGGGTTACAACATCTGCATCAAGCACAAGAAGGGAGCCGACAACATTGTGGCTGATGCTATAATGGGGAAGTGAGATTCTGGTGAGACTGGTGGATCAGTGACGTGGGAACGATTATATGTATATGAGGTGACGTATTAAATTGTGATGACCATGTACAATCGTGCATGGGGAGGAGGGGTTTCCTCTTATGGGAGGGGGTGTTACGTGCCTTGTTTTGTGTGTGTGTGTGTGATTCTCGCCAGGTGTGTTGGTGATGTCACTCCCGCAGCTGCAGCTGATCCGCTCATCAGGATTGAGTTAAATGGCGGTGCCAAGCCAGAGTGAAGAAAAAGCTTCAGTGGAAGCCATAATCGTCTTCCTTTTGGAGATTGTTTTCAGTTGAGAGTTGTCCATCATTAAATACCCTTATTTGACCGTTGGTCCAGCCTTCCCGGGTTATTATTTGATATTGTTTGCGTCCTCCCCTAGACACATTTGGGGACGTAACATTACTTTAAATAAGATTAAATAAAAAAAATGTATCTACAAGAGAACAAATACTTAATCAACCAGTAGAATGAAACCAAGTTGTGACGAATCCAAACGCTTTAAAGAAAAAAGTCATGAGTTGGTCTCGTTCCTTTTGACCCAGAAGCCTGACTATGGCCTCCTCTGTGCATTGTGGGGATGAACTGTCCTTTAAAGCAAAGCTGCTTGTGTGACAGCTGCTTGAGGAAGAAGTGTGTTTGAATGGAAGCCCACCAGGAACCAGGCTCGACCACTGAGCAGGAACAAGCAGGGAGCACATGGAGACATGCAGGCTGCTGTGTTTGTGTCCGTGTGCGTGCAGGTTGTCCAAATGCACCTCCAGTAAATACATGAGATGTGGGTCAAAGCGTGGAAGATGCCAGACACTCTGTAGTTCCTCTGCTGCTAACGGACATGTCGGTCTGCAGCCAGATGCTCAGCCAGACGGAGCTTTTAAAAGAGAGAGTTGTCATCTCGCTATCCAGCTGATGGCTGACTGATCACGTGTGCCTTCCTTTATAGTCTGTATGCTCCCACATCAGAACTATCTGTTATGCCATTATGGATTCTGGAACTAACACATTTATACATGGCATCCAGAAAGTATTCACAGCCCTTCACTTTTTCCCACATTTGTTATGTTACAGTCTTATTCCAAAATGGATTAAATTCATTTTTTTCTCATTTCTACACACAACACCCCATAATGACAAAGTGAAAAAAGCTTGATCAAAATGTTTTCAAATGTATTAAAAATAAAAAACGAAAATATAACATGTACACAAGTATTCACAGCCTTTGCTCAATACTTTGTTGAAGCACCTTTGGCAGCAGTTACAGCCTCAAGTCTTCTTGAGTACGATGCAACAAGCTTGGCACATCTACTTCTGGGCAGGTTCTCACGTTCTTCTGTGCAGAACCGCTTAAGTTCCATCAGGTTGGATGGGGAGCGTCGGTGCACAGACATTTTCAGATCTCTCCAGAGATGTTCAATCGGGCTTAAGTCAGGGTTCTGGCTGGGCCACTCAAGGACATTCACAGTTGTCCTGAAGCCACTGCTGTGTTGTCTTGGCTGTGCTTCGGGTCGTTGTTCTGTTGGAAGATGAACCGTCGCCCCAGTCTGAGGTCTGGAGCTCCGCTCGGCTTCTGCCAATCACCTTGTAGCTCCGTCACTGAGAGCTAAACACTCAACAAAGTCTCGACTGTTCTCTGTCCTGGCTCCTCGATGGTGGAATGAGCTCCCCATTGACATCAGAACAGCAGAAAGTCTCTACATCTTCCGTGTTGAGTTGTAATAGTTTATTTTAACTTGCACATGTAACTAAAGAATGTCTATGTTTAAATTACAATACTTATGAAGGATAATACTAATAATATTGTAGCATAATAGAAAGACACTGTGGCTTTCTAACTTCAATACATTGATTCAAATATAACAAAACACAGAAGTCTAGATTGTTGATGATATAGATGGAGTGTTTGAACCTGTTTTTTCTTTTATCCGAGGCAACCGAGGACTGGAGGATGCTGTGGAAGGAGAATGGATGAGGAGAAGCACGCACAAAGGGATGAAGGAGCAAGGATAGATAGGGAGAAGGATATATGCACAGATAGACATATGCATAGACAGATAAGCAGACATAAATACATTCATAACACAATGATTTAAAGATTTTGACCTGTGTGATGAATAGAACCACACTGACATATTATATTTTGTTTACACAGTAGTATAGGATTATTGACAGTGATGTTTTTTCGTTCACGGGGGTTACAGAGATGTATTAATAAAAATGTTTACACTGTGGGTGGCAATCAAAAGCTATTACAAAGATGTTTATACTATGGAATAGTATAAATGGTACAGTTGTAGAGTATTGTAGGTATTGTTGTAATAGTTTATTTTAACTTGCACATGTATATAAAAAGGTCTATGTTTAAATTACAATACTTATGAAGGATAATAATAAATATGTAATATTAATTAAGATTATGAAGATGTGTATTGTAGCATAGTAGAAAGACACTGTGGGTTTTTTGTTAATGTGAGATGGTTCAGGTGTGAATGGAATAAATTAAAGATGGAGGGCATAGACAAATGGAGGTTGCACGTGGTGAGGGGTTGTAACAAGCATGCTTTGAAAACGACTATTTTGTTGTAGCACAGGAGGGCGGAAGGAGGACTTCAAACACCGGAAGTAAGAAAGCTGTTTACCTGAGCAGGACTCCGCCCCTGTGAAGGGTTTAGCCATTAGCATGCTATGTTATTGTTATGTTATCTTGCATGCTGGGAAACTAACCAATGGAGAGGCCTTAAGCTCAGCGATTGAGAGTATTTAACAACTCGCGCGAACATTTGTACGGGGTGAAATGTTCCTTCTCGTGGAGAGCACAGACAGCAACTGTTTACAGCACATATTCTGTTCATCATCTTTTATTAAATACTTTTTAATTATAACTAATTGAATCTTGGACTTCTCTTCACGGGAAGGTTTTTGAACTTTCCTGAACAATCCTGACTAGTCTCCAAGTTCCTGATCTACAGGTCTACAGACAATTCCTTGGACTTCTTGGTTTGTGCTCTGACATGCACCGTCCCCTGTGGGAGCTGATATAGACAGGTGTGTGCCTTTCTGAATCATGTCCATTCAACTGAATACAGCAGGGTGGACTCCAATCAAGTTGTAGAAACATCTCAAGGATGATCAGTGGAAACGGGATGCACCTGAGCTTAATGTTGAGTGTCACGGCAAAGGCTGTGAATACTTATGTATGTTATATTATTGTTCTTTATTTTTAATAAACTTGCAAAAGTTTCACAAAAAGCTTTTCACTTTGTCATTATGGGGTGTGGTGTGTAGAATGTTGAGGAAAAAAGTCAATTTAATCCATTTTGGAATAAGGCTGTAACCTAACAAAATGTGAAAAAAGTGAAGCGCTGTGAATACTTTCCGGATGCACTGATCTGCAATATATATATATATATATATATATATATATATATATATCCATATATATATATCTCCAGTCAAAGCCCAAAAAAGCCACTTGTCACAGGAGACCAGATGCCAGTTTGTTAACTTCATGTTTATACAGATTTGATGCAGTTTGTTTCACTCCATAATCTGCGCTGGATTATTTTAAAAGATTATTTTATTTAAAAAAAATAATAATCTTGGACCGGGGAAGCGCTGTGAACTCCATGTGTTGCGCGTTTGGCTAAAAACACTCGTCAGCTCTTTCTGCTAAGATTGTTCCTAATAATATGGTTTCTGTGGCCTGGCTGGATGTTTCCATCTAAAACGTATCATTAGCCTTGCTCTCTCCACATTTATTATATTGCAGCAAAGCATGTGTCGGTGTTTCCAACAGGACCACATGCACTGGAGCACATGAAATGGGGGGAGGGGGGCAGTGTATTATTTAAGGAGCTACCCAAATGGATTTTGAAGGGAAATAGAGCCCATATTACAGTATTGAGATGTGTTTCCAAGAGTCCAGTGCTCATTGAGAATGCTTTGACACATCATAGGACACGCAGCCATCATGGACACCAGAAACTTCACAATGTTTCTTGGTGAAACTTTAAAGCCCACATTCTTTCATCACAGAGCAAACAACTGACGATGACCCGTTCTGCTCTTATGTTCCAGACCAGAGTCGTACGACGTCACACTGTCAGGCTTTTTGGACATCACCTTGTGCTTCATGATGGGCTATTTTCAAAAGTGTATTTTAAAGAAAACTAATACATGAATTGATGGGGAAAAAAATATAATTACCATTTTAGTTTTGTATTTTATTATATTGGCGCATAATGCCAATAAACTTGACCTCAAAGACAGCCTTCGTCCAGTTGTCATTAAGTCTTTTTTCTGAAATGCAGCCCTCTTTAAGCTTTTTCACTTCAGCTAAATTAAAAAGAGAATTAAAGTTTAATGTTGATTTAAAAATAAAAACTTCATTCATCGTTTAGTCTCTAGAATAAAGTCATCACAAATTCCAAGGGTGATTCCAAGGGGATGTCTAAAAATGTCCACAACCCAAAGTCATCAGTTCCCAGGAGCAGCTGATGCACGAGAACCGGCAGGTCGAACTCCGCCTCCGCTCAAGAATCCGGCCAATCGTAATCCTGAGCAGAACAATGCTCAGACCCGTCTGAACAAATCACAACACGAGAAGCCACGCCACGTGAATGGACCATTTTTTATTTTACTTATATAGAAATACTTAAAAAAAACAAAGTAGCACCATTACTTTGACTTTTTAACTTTAAATGTCAGAAAAATAAAACTCTTGATACATTTTTAAATCTTGTCTCAACAAATATAATATTAGTATTTGACCATGAGGTTAAAGGCCCTTTATCATAAAATAAAAATATACTTTGCTCAATAAAGTACATTTACGCTCAAGTAACTTCACCTACATATACATAAACAAGTGGTAAACAAATGTATTAAAATAGAAATACTAAAACTATAGTGGTGCAACAGAAGCCTGTAATTCCCACTGGAATCTAATTCATACACATTTTAGAAAGCATAAACGGTGTCTTTGTGTTCAACTTACTAAGTTTGTACACTTCAATGTTTCATAATAATATAGAATAAAATATGCTTTATATTACTGAATAAAAAATATGCTGGGTAAAGCAGATTTAAAAGACATTCTTTGCTGAACCTATAAAAACTCCTTCCCAACAGAATACTGTCAGATGCAACACACATTTTGTGGACTGGGATTTGCTCCAACAGCCATGTGATATCAAAATAATACAGTGATCAATGTCATAAGTCTATACAAAAAAATAAACAATATTTCAACCCAGCTACAAAAAGTTCACTGAACTTAAAAAATATCTGTAAACAACTTTGCAATAAGAAATATAATCTTTCAAGTCAAAAAAGAATAAAATACTTAATTCTGTATGAATGTCATTTAAAACGTTATACATACATCTGTAGGACATGTCACCTGGAGCTGCAGTACCCTGCGTGTTCCCCCTCTCACATTCCATCAGCACACAGGAGGTCTACAGTCTTCAGGTCTACAACCCTGGTACAGACCGCATGGTGCCTCCTCACTTCATAAATATAGGGTACTATTTAACTATTGATTACAATGTTGTAATATTTAAAACATGCACTTCGATGTTGAAAATATTTCCCACAGCTAGAGTATATTAACAACCACTCCGGTGTGTGTCTGTCCCTTGTTCTGGATGCTGCCGCCTCTGACATACACGTGTTTATGTATATGTACACTTTCCAAACTCATGATTGGCTGATCCCATTAAAGCAGTTTGAGGAATCTATTTGTTGTTATTGTCAAAGAGTTACACTTCTTATGAAAATATACGTATAGCCTGAGTGACGCCTGTGTGGCAGACAGGGCATTGGGGTTCGCTCCTCTCACAGATACGATTAGCACATTCCATACAGAAGAGGTTGTGCCCACAGGGGACCAGGGCAGCGATGACCTCACTCTCGAAGCACACCGAACAGTCACGGCTGTCCTTTCGGCTGGTGCAGGATGAGGAGGAGGAGGAGGAAGAGGAGGACGACAATGAGGCGGACGAGTCGCATGGAACCCCGGGGAGGTGAGGGCCCGGCAGGGAGGCCATAGAGCTGGAATACGCAGGGAAACCGAGGGAGCCTCCGCCTGGGTCACTGCGCACCCTCCGGGCTAACGGGTGCTCACTGGGGCCTCCGGTGAGGCTGTGGAGGGGAGGCGACAGTCTGGGCTGCGGGGTGCAACCATTAAGCCTTCTCTGACTCATCACTACTCCATTGGCATTGGTGGAGGGTTTGGTAGGGAATATGGCCGAGGTGGGGGAGCTGCATCCGGTGGAGGATGGGGTCATGCCACTATTGTACTGGGACCACAGGAGGCCCGGCGGGGTTGACGTTGTGTCAAACCCTGGCGAGGAGTCAAAAGTCAGATCAGTGCAGTCAGGCGAGATCCCCTCACTTCCGTAAACTAACCCATTGCCGTTGGTGTTGACATGGATGTTGTTGTTATTATTGTTGCCGTTGTTGGTGGTGGTGGTGTAGCTGAGTGCAGGGCTGGGGGGGCTGTAGTCGGCCATACATGAGCTGTTGTTACCAAAGTAGGAATCTGTGGAGGCACTGCCCAGCGAGGAAGACGAGTCGTTGCGGTAGTTGGAGAAGGGTTTCCGCACCAAGGTGGGGGTCGTCCCGGCACTGGGTTTAGACCACAGGGTGACATGTCCGTGCAGGTCAAAACCCACATCAGTCCCGTTGGCATGGAAGTCATTTTCATCTTGAACCTCAATAAGACCCCCTGTCCTCATGGAGATGTGGGCTTCGATCTCTTCCCGTGCTCGATCTACGTTCTCTGGCATCCCCGTCACCTCGAACACTGGCTCCTTGTCTCGGCTGGGGGTCACGATGTAGGTGTGGGTCTGCTGCTGGATGCGCTTGATGGTGGCACCTTTGGGGCCTACAACCAGCCCCACCACACGGTAAGGCACCCGCACCTGGATGGTGTTCTGCCCAGGCAGATTGGGGGGTCCGGGGGCAGGGGTGGCGCTCCCATTCGGGCTGGTGTTTTTGTTCCTGGAGGCTCGGATCATGGAGAAGTGCTCAGCAGCAGAGATGATCTCCCTCCTGGCCATGGCCACGTCCTCTCTCCTGCCCGTCACCACAAAAACCGGCTCCTCGCCCCGAACCGGAGTCTTGATGTAGGTGTTGGTCTTCGCTCGCAGTGCTTTGATCTTGCAACCTGAAGCATGAAAACAAAAGGCCAGAATGAGGACAGGTTCACAGCTCCATATATGTCATGTGTTAAACCACTACTTATGGACTATTCAAAACAGCTGCTGGATGTGTATTATTGTTTCAGGGGAAAACTCCCTTTTGGAGAAGAACAAATGCAAAGCACAAGCTGCACCACCACAAACATACAGTGGGACAAAAATAACTCTTTGGGAGTTATTGTCAGAAAGCTCCCTTCTGGATTTGCTACAATATATAGTCAGCATCTAACAGCTGCTGTTGGACTCGGAGCATTAGGCAGAGAAGCTCCTTGATCACAGGTCATAGCTGACATTGGTGCATTACATTTCATTCCAATACCCTCAAGCACAAACACACACTTCATGATCAAAATGGGGCTGGCTGAGGAAACAGCCTCACAAGAATGACATAATTAGCAGCGCAAAGCCAGCTGAGTGGGACGGTGACGTAACCAGGGATGAGGAGGAGGGTAAACTCAAGTCTATAGAGCCAATTTAAATCATTGGCATGGGTTTCTAATGAGTTAGTATCATACTGATGTAGGTTAAATGGCTCTGCTTTAAATAATCCTAGGTCACGGTTAATCCACCACATAATTTCTACCTGAAATAACAGACCAAAGGCAGCAGCTATCTGATGGCGACTGATCCTCCACTTCTGTTGGTCTGGAGCAGCACGTCGCAGAGGGAACCAAGCCCCAGTGCGGCCCTGCAGCCCTGCAGCCCTGCAGCCAGACCACTGTCAGCCTGGTCCGTGCAGCTGGGCGGCCAGGTAAGACCCGTTCAGCTCATTCTCATAATATAAAGACAGGAATAGATCTGCAAGTCGTTGATCAATAAGGACACATCTGGAGTCCATGTCCGAATTTACCAGAAAAAGTGAAAGGATTCAAATGAGCCGGAGATCTGGGTCACGTTCTGGACTTATTATAGTCCTTATTATAAGCCATAACTCTATTCATGTTAAATGTCACGTGTCCATAAAATACGTGACCACGTTGGAACTCAGTCAACCCCTGCACACAGACAGCCCGTAGGCTCCATGTGACTCAAGTGTCCACTTTGTCCCTGGGGCTGCTGCCGCCCGCCGCAGGGGACCTATAACGGGGGACGGCAACACACTTACTAAAGTTGAACCGTTTACCGCCTGGTGGATTAAGGAGACCTCCACATTGAGATACCGTGTTAAAAGCAGATAAGCGGGACAGTGGTTCAGAGGGTTCTGGCCTCCTGGTCCCCCACACAGGACCAGGACGTGCCCATACCTGAGCGGGTTGTGCTGCTCTGCTGCAGAACATGTCAAATAACAGAAGCAGAGAAACACGCACCCTGTCTGCCCACGATCTCAGCCACATGCTCGGAGCTGGGGACCGGGACGCATTCCGTCATGTTGACGCTCTTTCTCCGGGGCTCCTGGTTGTCGTACAGGGGGTTCTCGTCGTTGTCCAAGCCGAGCAGGGAGAGCTGGTCCAGGGCGATCTGCAGGGCTCCCGGGGCGTCCAGCGCGTCTCCCTGGACGCTGCCGTCTGCAAAGAGTGAGCTGGGCATCGTGTCTGCCGCGGGATCGGATGAAAGGCCAACGGAAGGAGTGACCGGGGAGAGGGGGGGCGGGGGGGTTGGAGGCACCGGACCCTGTCTTCAGAGGCAACTGGTCCGAGCAAATAAATCAGTGCGGCTGAGGACAGGAACCCGGTGCAAGCAGCGGCGACATAAAAAACACCCAGCCCCTGCGTTTCCCAATAGAAGTGGTCGTCCCGGTCCGGTCTGAGCCAAGCCGAGCCGGGCCGGGCTGCTGCACGGAGAGATGTTTAGTCCAGAGCACCAATATTCCTTGTGACAAAGGGCCCCTCCCCGGCTGCTTCCCTCCGCTCCTCTGTTGCTTCTGTCTGAGTCCTTTGCGGAGCCAGAAAGAGACGTGCGGGTGACGTCACCGCCTGGGCAGGGACGATGCGGTGCTGCGAGCTCATTTGCATATCCACGAGCTGATTGGCTGGGAGAGCGACGAGTGGGCGGGTTGGCTCTAAGGAACGCCCGCTTCTTTGTTGTCAGCCTGTCTCTTTGTCTCTGTTCATGTTTCTCTGAACTCAGACTCTTCTACAGCTTTTATTTTTATTTTCCACTGTCGACCTAGAACACGGCCCACAAACAGGACGAATATGAACATTATAGACATATTCATGAACATTCAATCTGTAAACACAGTATGGTACTCTGTCCAACACAGGATGTTGACATTTTATAACAAGAATGAAACTTTTGAAGAGGAGCTGAATATTAGACACATTTAACTTGTTGGCAGATAGTACTGAAAATACACATTAGCCCGTGTTCGAGGCCCTTGAGGCCCAGCGGCTTTTACACCAAGTACGTCTATTGAGTTCTTTTGCAGTTTGTTTAAACTGCATAATTAGTATTAGTAGTATTAGTATTACACATACAGCATTGGGACCTCAAACAATTATGATGTAAAGCCATTAGAAGAGAGCATCAATATATTAATATTTTACCATCAGTTTAGAATTCCATTATATTAGATACAACTTTTAATTTTTAGAGGAAACTAAATAATACTGTAGACTAAGACAAGTCATTACATAAAGATCATTAGCTGAATAAGCTCCGTTGAAATAATATGTTATCATTAAATGTGTCAAATACAATAAAAGAAAAGCATAAACAATACAATACAGTGAAATAATGTCTGATACAACAAAACAGATTAGTAGTAAAAGGATATGAAAAAGTCCATTCTTTCATGAGAAAATGTAAACTACATGTTCTCAACAATTAGAGAATAATAGAAATAACTTACTCCCAACTTCCCCAACTCACCCCAACTGTACGAGCATCATGATGACTTCCTGTACGAGCATTATGAGGACTTCCTGTTATCACTTCATGATGTCAGTGGTTAGCAAGTCTGTCTTTCAATCAGAAGGTTGGTGGTTCGATCCCAGGCTCCGGTAATCCATGTCGTTGTGTCCTTGAGCAAGACACTTAACCCTCATTGCTCACCGTTGCTGTGTTTACGGTCTACTGTATATCATGTAAGTCGCTTTGGATAAAAGCGTCAGCTAAATGAAATGTAATGTAATGCCTTCCTGTACAAGCGCCATCGATTCTGCGGACAAGGAATCATTTATTTACGAGACCTTCTGGAGCGGTACATTGAACACCACACGAGCAGCCGAGCATTGACTGTCCCACAGACTGAGCATAGCCTATAAATATGTTTATATATTGTTTGTGTGCATAGCCTTGTGGTACATTTCTGTACAGTGTCGGCGATCGGGTAAGCCGCTGCATGGCGCGCTGCTCGTAAAGGTTATTTGGAGCTTTAGAAACTTCTGGATGTGTTCATTACATTCCTGGGCATGTCCGAGAGAGAATCACACAATTTATTTTTACTGCTTCAATTGATTGTTGATTATGAATAGTACATACATACATACATACATACATACATACATACATACATACATACATACATACATACATATATACATACATACCCGCCCACACAGATTCAAACTCCTAGTTATATAATGGTAATCTACACGCATCAATTAGCTACTCATTGGGCTTGTTTATATCTACTTGTTCTGAAAGAGTTGAGATAATTATTTTCACTATAAGATCTCATTCAATGATGCATATTATTAAGCCAAATGCCAGCAAGAACATTTAAATAAATATAATCTGATTGATTGGGGAGGCACTTAAAATACATTTTCCCAACACTTACACATTTAATTTGTCCGCGATATTTTGCCAGGATCCTTGACGAGCTCTCGCAGTGGCGGCGCTGTTAGATTTTACAATTATTATGGTCTTTTATTCTTCATAAGAATTAATTATTATCTCCTGCTCCCCAGTGGAGAAAAAAAGAGGCTCAGGCTTTGACTGTATCTGTCATTGTACCGTAGGAACGCGCAATCATCTTGATTACTGACGTCTGGTTCGAATTAACAAGTTTGTTTGAGCACGGATCAGCCTTTGAGGAACCGAGTTAGCCTGATTTCAATCATCTGGTAAATTTAAGCTGGATAATAGGACATTTGATCGACTTAGATGAACCACGTACGAGGAATGGGGCCCTGGAGCACAATACCAATGCTAATGAGGAACCGCTAAGGACCTGGAGGAGGTAATGTGATGGGCCCCTCTTATTAATATTTGACACCTTAGCTCCCCCCTACAACCCCATCCCAATTCCTAGAAATCATGAATCTTTTCAGTTCTATGTAGCAAAGTGTTTATCAGACTCTCTGAAATCCTGGACTACTTATAATCTAGCACTGGACATGCATTTGATAATATTTTGATTCATGGAGAGAATTGTTGTCAGAGATGAATTGGTGCAGAAGGATTTCACCATCTATTCTATGTTTACATCTTTATTTTGGTCAATCCCAAGGAGATGTCTTGAAATTTGTGGGAAAAACATGATAGATTAAGCTCAATGTTATTTCCTAATATGAAGGTCTAAATATGGTTTCCAAGACTTTTTGCATCACTTCTAGAGATAAATTGATAGTTTCAAAAGATAATTACCCATTGAAGTATATTACGCATTGTACTTACAACTGCAAATGTAAGAGGTGGAATTAATTTCAAAATTAGTTGACAAAAGCTCACGTGAATGTCTATAGTTGTTCTGGATTTTTCAAAACAAAAGCACGTACTTAGATTTAGGTAACACAACCATTTAGTTAGGTTGAGGCCAGAGCACTGTGCTTTGTTTTCAAATGACTAGATTTCTAGACTAGAAGTGAAAATGAAACATAAAACACGTTGCTGTATCACACAGAATATGAATAGCGGTCTCTTGATTGAAAGTCCTGTTTGTTTAGCACAAGCCAAAGGGTTCCTTCTGTGTCTCACACAGACGCCAAAGGGTTCCTTCTGTGTCTTTAGCAGACGCCAAAGGGTTCCTTCTGTGTCTCACACAGACGCCAAAGGGTTCCTTCTGTCTTTAGCAGACGCCAAAGGGTTCCTTCTGTGTCTTTAGCAGACGCCAAAGGGTTCCTTCTGTGTCTCACACAGACGCCAAAGGGTTCCTTCTGTGTCTTTAGCAGACGCCAAAGGGTTCCTTCTGTGTCTCACACAGACGCCAAAGGGTTCCTTCTGTGTCTTTAGCAGACGCCAAAGGGTTCCTTCTGTGTCTTTAGCAGACGCCAAAGGGTTCCTTCTGTGTCTCACACAGACGCCAAAGGGTTCCTTCTGTGTCTCACACAGACGCCAAAGGGTTCCTTCTGTGTCTCACACAGACGCCAAAGGGTTCCTTCTGTGTCTTTAGCAGACGCCAAAGGGTTCCTTCTGTGTCTCACACAGACGCCAAAGGGTTCCTTCTGTGTCTCACACAGACGCCAAAGGGTTCCTTCTGTGTCTCACACAGACACCAAATGGTTCCTTCTGTGTCTTTAGCAGACGCCAAAGGGTTCCTTCTGTGTCTCACACAGACGCCAAAGGGTTCCTTCTGTGTTTCACACCTACGCCAAAGGGTTCCTTCTGTGTCTTTAGCAGACGCCAAAGGGTTCCTTCTGTGTCTCACACAGACGCTAAAGGGTTCCTTCTGTGTCTCACACAGACGCAAAAGGGTTCCTTCTGTGTCTTTAGCAGACCCCAAAGGGTTCCTTCTGTGTCTCACACAGACGCCAAAGGGTTCCTTCTGTCTTTAGCAGACGCCAAAGGGTTCCTTCTGTGTCTCTCACAGACGCCAAAGGGTTCCTTCTGTGTTTCACACAGACGCCAAAGGGTTCCTTCTGTGTCTCTCACAGACGCCAAAGGGTTCCTTCTGTGTTTCACACAGACGCCAAAGGGTTCCTTCTGTGTCTCACATAGACACCAAAGAGTTTCTTCTGTGTCTTTAGCAGACGCCAAAGGGTTCCTTCTGTGTCTCATACAGACGCCAAAGGGTTCCTTCTGTGTCTCACACAGACGCCAAAGGGTTCCTTCTGTGTCTCACACAGACACCAAATGGTTCCTTCTGTGTCTTTAGCAGACGCCAAAGGGTTCCTTCTGTGTCTCACACAGACGCCAAAGGGTTCCTTCTGTGTTTCACACCTACGCCAAAGGGTTCCTTCTGTGTCTTTAGCGGATGCCAAAGGGTTCCTTCTGTGTCTCACACAGACACCAAAGAGTTCCTTCTGTGTCTCACACAGACGCAAAAGGGTTCCTTCTGTGTCTTTAGCAGACCCCAAAGGGTTCCTTCTGTGTCTCACACAGACGCCAAAGGGTTCCTTCTGTCTTTAGCAGACGCCAAAGGGTTCCTTCTGTGTCTCATACAGACGCCAAAGGATTCCTTCTGTGTCTCACACAGACGCCAAAGGGTTCCTTCTGTGTCTCACACAGACGCCAAAGGGTTCCTTCTGTGTCTCACACAGACGCCAAAGGGTTCCTTCTGTGTCTCACACAGACGCCAAAGGGTTCCTTCTGTGTCTTTAGCAGACGCCAAAGGGTTCCTTCTGTGTCTTTAGCAGACGCCAAAGGGTTCCTTCTGTGTCTCACACAGACGCCAAAGGGTTCCTTCTGTGTCTCATACAGACGCCAAAGGGTTCCTTCTGTGTCTCACACAGACGCCAAAGGGTTCCTTCTGTGTCTTTAGCAGACGCCAAAGGGTTCCTTCTGTGTCTCTCACAGACGCCAAAGGGTTCCTTCTGTGTTTCACACAGACGCCAAAGGGTTCCTTCTGTGTCTCTCACAGACGCCAAAGGGTTCCTTCTGTGTTTCACACAGACGCCAAAGGGTTCCTTCTGTGTCTCTCACAGACGCCAAAGGGTTCCTTCTGTGTTTCACACAGACGCCAAAGGGTTCCTTCTGTGTCTCACATAGACACCAAAGAGTTTCTTCTGTGTCTTTAGCAGACGCCAAAGGGTTCCTTCTGTGTCTCATACAGACGCCAAAGGGTTCCTTCTGTGTCTCACACAGACGCCAAAGGGTTCCTTCTGTGTCTCACACAGACACCAAATGGTTCCTTCTGTGTCTTTAGCAGACGCCAAAGGGTTCCTTCTGTGTCTCACACAGACGCCAAAGGGTTCCTTCTGTGTTTCACACCTACGCCAAAGGGTTCCTTCTGTGTCTTTAGCGGATGCCAAAGGGTTCCTTCTGTGTCTCACACAGACACCAAAGAGTTCCTTCTGTGTCTCACACAGACGCAAAAGGGTTCCTTCTGTGTCTTTAGCAGACCCCAAAGGGTTCCTTCTGTGTCTCACACAGACGCCAAAGGGTTCCTTCTGTCTTTAGCAGACGCCAAAGGGTTCCTTCTGTGTCTCACACAGACGCCAAAGGATTCCTTCTGTGTCTCACACAGACGCCAAAGGGTTCCTTCTGTGTCTCACACAGACGCCAAAGGGTTCCTTCTGTGTCTCACACAGACGCCAAAGGGTTCCTTCTGTGTCTCACACAGACGCCAAAGGGTTCCTTCTGTGTCTTTAGCAGACGCCAAAGGGTTCCTTCTGTGTCTTTAGCAGACGCCAAAGGGTTCCTTCTGTGTCTCACACAGACGCCAAAGGGTTCCTTCTGTGTCTGTAGCAGACGCCAAAGGGTTCCTTCTGTGTCTCACACAGACGCCAAAGGGTTCCTTCTGTGTCTTTAGCAGACGCCAAAGGGTTCCTTCTGTGTCTCACACAGACGCTAAAGGGTTCCTTCTGTGTCTCACACAGACGCAAAAGGGTTCCTTCTGTGTCTTTAGCAGACCCCAAAGGGTTCCTTCTGTGTCTCACACAGACGCCAAAGGGTTCCTTCTGTCTTTAGCAGACGCCAAAGGGTTCCTTCTGTGTCTCTCACAGACGCCAAAGAGTTCCTTCTGTGTTTCACACAGACGCCAAAGGGTTCCTTCTGTGTCTCTCACAGACGCCAAAGGGTTCCTTCTGTGTTTCACACAGACGCCAAAGGGTTCCTTCTGTGTCTCACATAGACACCAAAGAGTTTCTTCTGTGTCTTTAGCAGACGCCAAAGGGTTCCTTCTGTGTCTCATACAGACGCCAAAGGGTTCCTTCTGTGTCTCACACAGACGCCAAAGGGTTCCTTCTGTGTCTCACACAGACACCAAATGGTTCCTTCTGTGTCTTTAGCAGACGCCAAAGGGTTCCTTCTGTGTCTCACACAGACGCCAAAGGGTTCCTTCTGTGTCTCACACAGACGCCAAAGGGTTCCTTCTGTGTCTTTAGCAGACGCCAAAGGGTTCCTTCTGTGTCTCACACAGACGCCAAAGGGTTCCTTCTGTCTTTAGCAGACGCCAAAGGGTTACTTCTGTGTCTCACACAGACGCCAAAGGGTTACTTCTGTGTCTCACACAGACGCCAAAGGGTTACTTCTGTGTCTCACACAGACGCCAAAGGGTTCCTTCTGTGTCTCACACAGACGCCAAAGGGTTCCTTCTGTGTCTCACACAGACGCCAAAGGGTTCCTTCTGTGTCTTTAGCAGACGCCAAAGGGTTCCTTCTGTGTCTCACACAGACGCCAAAGGGTTCCTTCAGTGTCTCACACAGACGCCAAAGGGTTCCTTCTGTGTCTCACACAGACGCCAAAGGGTTCCTTCTGTGTCTCACACAGACGCCAAAGGGTTCCTTCTGTGTCTTTAGCAGACGCCAAAGGGTTCCTTCTGTGTCTCACACAGATGCCAAAGGGTTCCTTCTGTGTCTCACACAGACGCCAAAGGGTTCCTTCTGTGTCTCACACAGACACCAAATGGTTCCTTCTGTGTCTCACACAGACGCCAAAGGGTTCCTTCTGTGTTTCACACCTACGCCAAAGGGTTCCTTCTGTGTCTTTAGCAGACGCCAAAGGGTTCCTTCTGTGTCTCACACAGACGCTAAAGGGTTCCTTCTGTGTCTCACACAGACGCAAAAGGGTTCCTTCTGTGTCTTTAGCAGACCCCAAAGGGTTCCTTCTGTGTCTCACACAGACGCCAAAGGGTTCCTTCTGTCTTTAGCAGACGCCAAAGGGTTCCTTCTGTGTCTCTCACAGACGCCAAAGGGTTCCTTCTGTGTTTCACACAGACGCCAAAGGGTTCCTTCTGTGTCTCTCACAGACGCCAAAGGGTTCCTTCTGTGTTTCACACAGACGCCAAAGGGTTCCTTCTGTGTCTCACATAGACACCAAAGAGTTTCTTCTGTGTCTTTAGCAGACGCCAAAGGGTTCCTTCTGTGTCTCACACAGACGCCAAAGGGTTCCTTCTGTGTCTCACACAGACGCCAAAGGGTTCCTTCTGTGTCTCACACAGACACCAAATGGTTCCTTCTGTGTCTTTAGCAGACGCCAAAGGGTTCCTTCTGTGTCTCACACAGACGCCAAAGGGTTCCTTCTGTGTTTCACACCTACGCCAAAGGGTTCCTTCTGTGTCTTTAGCAGACGCCAAAGGGTTCCTTCTGTGTCTCACACAGACGCTAAAGGGTTCCTTCTGTGTCTCACACAGACGCAAAAGGGTTCCTTCTGTGTCTTTAGCAGACCCCAAAGGGTTCCTTCTGTGTCTCACACAGACGCCAAAGGGTTCCTTCTGTCTTTAGCAGACGCCAAAGGGTTCCTTCTGTGTCTCTCACAGACGCCAAAGGGTTCCTTCTGTGTTTCACACAGACGCCAAAGGGTTCCTTCTGTGTCTCTCACAGACGCCAAAGGGTTCCTTCTGTGTTTCACACAGACGCCAAAGGGTTCCTTCTGTGTCTCACATAGACACCAAAGAGTTTCTTCTGTGTCTTTAGCAGACGCCAAAGGGTTCCTTCTGTGTCTCATACAGACGCCAAAGGGTTCCTTCTGTGTCTCACACAGACGCCAAAGGGTTCCTTCTGTGTCTCACACAGACACCAAATGGTTCCTTCTGTGTCTTTAGCAGACGTCAAAGGGTTCCTTCTGTGTCTCACACAGACGCCAAAGGGTTCCTTCTGTGTTTCACACCTACGCCAAAGGGTTCCTTCTGTGTCTTTAGCAGATGCCAAAGGGTTCCTTCTGTGTCTCACACAGACACCAAGGAGTTCCTTCTGTGTCTCACACAGACGCAAAAGGGTTCCTTCTGTGTCTTTAGCAGACCCCAAAGGGTTCCTTCTGTGTCTCACACAGACGCCAAAGGGTTCCTTCTGTGTCTCACACAGACGCCAAAGGATTCCTTCTGTGTCTCACACAGACGCCAAAGGGTTCCTTCTGTGTCTCACACAGACGCCAAAGGGTTCCTTCTGTGTCTCACACAGACGCCAAAGGGTTCCTTCTGTGTCTCACACAGACGCCAAAGGGTTCCTTCTGTGTCTTTAGCAGACGCCAAAGGGTTCCTTCTGTGTCTTTAGCAGACGCCAAAGGGTTCCTTCTGTGTCTCACACAGACGCCAAAGGGTTCCTTCTGTGTCTGTAGCAGACGCCAAAGGGTTCCTTCTGTGTCTCACACAGACGCCAAAGGGTTCCTTCTGTGTCTTTAGCAGACGCCAAAGGGTTCCTTCTGTGTCTCACACAGACGCTAAAGGGTTCCTTCTGTGTCTCACACAGACGCAAAAGGGTTCCTTCTGTGTCTTTAGCAGACCCCAAAGGGTTCCTTCTGTGTCTCACACAGACGCCAAAGGGTTCCTTCTGTCTTTAGCAGACGCCAAAGGGTTCCTTCTGTGTCTCTCACAGACGCCAAAGGGTTCCTTCTGTGTTTCACACAGACGCCAAAGGGTTCCTTCTGTGTCTCTCACAGACGCCAAAGGGTTCCTTCTGTGTTTCACACAGACGCCAAAGGGTTCCTTCTGTGTCTCACATAGACACCAAAGAGTTTCTTCTGTGTCTTTAGCAGACGCCAAAGGGTTCCTTCTGTGTCTCATACAGACGCCAAAGGGTTCCTTCTGTGTCTCACACAGACGCCAAAGGGTTCCTCCTGTGTCTCACACAGACACCAAATGGTTCCTTCTGTGTCTTTAGCAGACGCCAAAGGGTTCCTTCTGTGTCTCACACAGACGCCAAAGGGTTCCTTCTGTGTCTCACACAGACGCCAAAGGGTTCCTTCTGTGTCTTTAGCAGACGCCAAAGGGTTCCTTCTGTGTCTCACACAGACGCCAAAGGGTTCCTTCTGTCTTTAGCAGACGCCAAAGGGTTACTTCTGTGTCTCACACAGACGCCAAAGGGTTCCTTCTGTGTTTCACACAGACGCCAAAGGGTTACTTCTGTGTCTCACACAGACGCCAAAGGGTTCCTTCTGTGTCTCACACAGACGCCAAAGGGTTCCTTCTGTGTCTCACACAGACGCCAAAGGGTTCCTTCTGTGTCTTTAGCAGACGCCAAAGGGTTCCTTCTGTGTCTCACACAGACGCCAAAGGGTTCCTTCAGTGTCTCACACAGACGCCAAAGGGTTCCTTCTGTGTCTCACACAGACGCCAAAGGGTTCCTTCTGTGTCTCACACAGACGCCAAAGGGTTCCTTCTGTGTCTTTAGCAGACGCCAAAGGGTTCCTTCTGTGTCTCACACAGACGCCAAAGGGTTCCTTCTGTGTCTCACACAGACGCCAAAGGGTTCCTTCTGTGTCTCACACAGACACCAAATGGTTCCTTCTGTGTCTTTAGCAGACGCCAAAGGGTTCCTTCTGTGTCTCACACAGACGCCAAAGGGTTCCTTCTGTGTTTCACACCTACGCCAAAGGGTTCCTTCTGTGTCTTTAGCAGACGCCAAAGGGTTCCTTCTGTGTCTCACACAGACGCTAAAGGGTTCCTTCTGTGTCTTTAGCAGACCCCAAAGGGTTCCTTCTGTGTCTCACACAGACGCCAAAGGGTTCCTTCTTTCTTTAGCAGACGCCAAAGGGTTCCTTCTGTGTCTCTCACAGACGCCAAAGGGTTCCTTCTGTGTTTCACACAGACGCCAAAGGGTTCCTTCTGTGTCTCTCACAGACGCCAAAGGGTTCCTTCTGTGTTTCACACAGACGCCAAAGGGTTCCTTCTGTGTCTCACATAGACACCAAAGAGTTTCTTCTGTGTCTTTAGCAGACGCCAAAGGGTTCCTTCTGTGTCTTTAGCAGACGCCAAAGGGTTCCTTCTGTGTCTCATACAGACGCCAAAGGGTTCCTTCTGTGTCTCACACAGACACCAAATGGTTCCTTCTGTGTCTTTAGCAGACGCCAAAGGGTTCCTTCTGTGTCTCACACAGACGCCAAAGGGTTCCTTCTGTGTTTCACACCTACGCCAAAGGGTTCCTTCTGTGTCTTTAGCAGACGCCAAAGGGTTCCTTCTGTGTCTCACACAGACACCAAAGAGTTCCTTCTGTGTCTCACACAGATGCAAAAGGGTTCCTTCTGTGTCTTTAGCAGACCCCAAAGGGTTCCTTCTGTGTCTCACACAGACGCCAAAGGGTTCCTTCTGTCTTTAGCAGACGCCAAAGGGTTCCTTCTGTGTCTCACACAGACTCCAAAGGATTCCTTCTGTGTCCCACACAGACGCCAAAGGGTTCCTTCTGTGTCTCACACAGACGCCAAAGGGTTCCTTCTGTGTCTCACACAGACGCCAAAGGGTTCCTTCTGTGTCTCATACAGACGCCAAAGGGTTCCTTCTGTGTCTCACACAGACGCCAAAGGGTTCCTTCTGTGTCTTTAGCAGACGCCAAAGGGTTCCTTCTGTGTCTTTAGCAGACGCCAAAGGGTTCCTTCTGTGTCTCACACAGACGCCAAAGGGTTCCTTCTGTGTCTGTAGCAGACGCCAAAGGGTTCCTTCTGTGTCTCACACAGACGCCAAAGGGTTCCTTCTGTGTCTTTAGCAGACGCCAAAGGGTTCCTTCTGTGTCTCACACAGACGCTAAAGGGTTCCTTCTGTGTCTCACACAGACGCAAAAGGGTTCCTTCTGTGTCTTTAGCAGACCCCAAAGGGTTCCTTCTGTGTCTCACACAGACACCAAATGGTTCCTTCTGTGTCTCACACAGACGCCAAAGGGTTCCTTCTGTGTTTCACACCTACGCCAAAGGGTTCCTTCTGTGTCTTTAGCAGACGCCAAAGGGTTCCTTCTGTGTCTCACACAGACGCTAAAGGGTTCCTTCTGTGTCTCACACAGACGCAAAAGGGTTCCTTCTGTGTCTTTAGCAGACCCCAAAGGGTTCCTTCTGTGTCTCACACAGACGCCAAAGGGTTCCTTCTGTCTTTAGCAGACGCCAAAGGGTTCCTTCTGTGTCTCTCACAGACGCCAAAGGGTTCCTTCTGTGTTTCACACAGACGCCAAAGGGTTCCTTCTGTGTCTCTCACAGACGCCAAAGGGTTCCTTCTGTGTTTCACACAGACGCCAAAGGGTTCCTTCTGTGTCTCTCACAGACGCCAAAGGGTTCCTTCTGTGTTTCACACAGACGCCAAAGGGTTCCTTCTGTGTCTCACATAGACACCAAAGAGTTTCTTCTGTGTCTTTAGCAGACGCCAAAGGGTTCCTTCTGTGTCTTTAGCAGACGCCAAAGGGTTCCTTATGTGTCTCACACAGACGCCAAAGGGTTCCTTCTGTGTCTCACACAGACGCCAAAGGGTTCCTTCTGTGTCTTTAGCAGACGCCAAAGGGTTCCTTCTGTGTCTCACACAGATGCCAAAGGGTTCCTTCTGTCTTTAGCAGACGCCAAAGGGTTACTTCTGTGTCTCACACAGACGCCAAAGGGTTCCTTCTGTGTTTCACACAGACGCCAAAGGGTTACTTCTGTGTCTCACACAGACGCCAAAGGGTTCCTTCTGTGTCTCACACAGACGCCAAAGGGTTCCTTCTGTGTCTCACACAGACGCCAAAGGGTTCCTTCTGTGTCTTTAGCAGACGCCAAAGGGTTCCTTCTGTGTCTCACACAGACGCCAAAGGGTTCCTTCTGTGTCTCACACAGACGCCAAAGGGTTCCTTCTGTGTCTCACACAGACGCCAAAGGGTTCCTTCTGTGTCTCACACAGACACCAAATGGTTCCTTCTGTGTCTTTAGCAGACGCCAAAGGGTTCCTTCTGTGTCTCACACAGACGCCAAAGGGTTCCTTCTGTGTTTCACACCTACGCCAAAGGGTTCCTTCTGTGTCTTTAGCAGACGCCAAAGGGTTCCTTCTGTGTCTCACACAGACGCTAAAGGGTTCCTTCTGTGTCTCACACAGACGCAAAAGGGTTCCTTCTGTGTCTTTAGCAGACCCCAAAGGGTTCCTTCTGTGTCTCACACAGACGCCAAAGGGTTCCTTCTGTCTTTAGCAGACGCCAAAGGGTTCCTTCTGTGTCTCTCACAGACGCCAAAGGGTTCCTTCTGTGTTTCACACAGACGCCAAAGGGTTCCTTCTGTGTCTCTCACAGACGCCAAAGGGTTCCTTCTGTGTTTCACACAGACGCCAAAGGGTTCCTTCTGTGTCTCACATAGACACCAAAGAGTTTCTTCTGTGTCTTTAGCAGACGCCAAAGGGTTCCTTCTGTGTCTCATACAGACGCCAAAGGGTTCCTTCTGTGTCTCACACAGACGCCAAAGGGTTCCTTCTGTGTCTCACACAGACACCAAATGGTTCCTTCTGTGTCTTTAGCAGACGCCAAAGGGTTCCTTCTGTGTCTCACACAGACGCCAAAGGGTTCCTTCTGTGTCTCACACAGACGCCAAAGGGTTCCTTCTGTGTCTTTAGCAGACGCCAAAGGGTTCCTTCTGTGTCTCACACAGACGCCAAAGGGTTCCTTCTGTCTTTAGCAGACGCCAAAGGGTTACTTCTGTGTCTCACACAGACGCCAAAGGGTTACTTCTGTGTCTCACACAGACGCCAAAGGGTTACTTCTGTGTCTCACACAGACGCCAAAGGGTTCCTTCTGTGTCTCACACAGACGCCAAAGGGTTCCTTCTGTGTCTCACACAGACGCCAAAGGGTTCCTTCTGTGTCTTTAGCAGACGCCAAAGGGTTCCTTCTGTGTCTCACACAGACGCCAAAGGGTTCCTTCAGTGTCTCACACAGACGCCAAAGGGTTCCTTCTGTGTCTCACACAGACGCCAAAGGGTTCCTTCTGTGTCTCACACAGACGCCAAAGGGTTCCTTCTGTGTCTTTAGCAGACGCCAAAGGGTTCCTTCTGTGTCTCACACAGACGCCAAAGGGTTCCTTCTGTGTCTCACACAGACGCCAAAGGGTTCCTTCTGTGTCTCACACAGACACCAAATGGTTCCTTCTGTGTCTCACACAGACGCCAAAGGGTTCCTTCTGTGTTTCACACCTACGCCAAAGGGTTCCTTCTGTGTCTTTAGCAGACGCCAAAGGGTTCCTTCTGTGTCTCACACAGACGCTAAAGGGTTCCTTCTGTGTCTCACACAGACGCAAAAGGGTTCCTTCTGTGTCTTTAGCAGACCCCAAAGGGTTCCTTCTGTGTCTCACACAGACGCCAAAGGGTTCCTTCTGTCTTTAGCAGACGCCAAAGGGTTCCTTCTGTGTCTCTCACAGACGCCAAAGGGTTCCTTCTGTGTTTCACACAGACGCCAAAGGGTTCCTTCTGTGTCTCTCACAGACGCCAAAGGGTTCCTTCTGTGTTTCACACAGACGCCAAAGGGTTCCTTCTGTGTCTCACATAGACACCAAAGAGTTTCTTCTGTGTCTTTAGCAGACGCCAAAGGGTTCCTTCTGTGTCTCACACAGACGCCAAAGGGTTCCTTCTGTGTCTCACACAGACGCCAAAGGGTTCCTTCTGTGTCTCACACAGACACCAAATGGTTCCTTCTGTGTCTTTAGCAGACGCCAAAGGGTTCCTTCTGTGTCTCACACAGACGCCAAAGGGTTCCTTCTGTGTTTCACACCTACGCCAAAGGGTTCCTTCTGTGTCTTTAGCAGACGCCAAAGGGTTCCTTCTGTGTCTCACACAGACGCTAAAGGGTTCCTTCTGTGTCTCACACAGACGCAAAAGGGTTCCTTCTGTGTCTTTAGCAGACCCCAAAGGGTTCCTTCTGTGTCTCACACAGACGCCAAAGGGTTCCTTCTGTCTTTAGCAGACGCCAAAGGGTTCCTTCTGTGTCTCTCACAGACGCCAAAGGGTTCCTTCTGTGTTTCACACAGACGCCAAAGGGTTCCTTCTGTGTCTCTCACAGACGCCAAAGGGTTCCTTCTGTGTTTCACACAGACGCCAAAGGGTTCCTTCTGTGTCTCACATAGACACCAAAGAGTTTCTTCTGTGTCTTTAGCAGACGCCAAAGGGTTCCTTCTGTGTCTCATACAGACGCCAAAGGGTTCCTTCTGTGTCTCACACAGACGCCAAAGGGTTCCTTCTGTGTCTCACACAGACACCAAATGGTTCCTTCTGTGTCTTTAGCAGACGCCAAAGGGTTCCTTCTGTGTCTCACACAGACGCCAAAGGGTTCCTTCTGTGTTTCACACCTACGCCAAAGGGTTCCTTCTGTGTCTTTAGCAGATGCCAAAGGGTTCCTTCTGTGTCTCACACAGACACCAAAGAGTTCCTTCTGTGTCTCACACAGACGCAAAAGGGTTCCTTCTGTGTCTTTAGCAGACCCCAAAGGGTTCCTTCTGTGTCTCACACAGACGCCAAAGGGTTCCTTCTGTCTTTAGCAGACGCCAAAGGGTTCCTTCTGTGTCTCACACAGACGCCAAAGGATTCCTTCTGTGTCTCACACAGACGCCAAAGGGTTCCTTCTGTGTCTCACACAGACGCCAAAGGGTTCCTTCTGTGTCTCACACAGACGCCAAAGGAATCCTTCTGTGTCTCACACAGACGCCAAAGGGTTCCTTCTGTGTCTTTAGCAGACGCCAAAGGGTTCCTTCTGTGTCTTTAGCAGACGCCAAAGGGTTCCTTCTGTGTCTGTAGCAGACGCCAAAGGGTTCCTTCTGTGTCTCACACAGACGCCAAAGGGTTCCTTCTGTGTCTTTAGCAGACGCCAAAGGGTTCCTTCTGTGTCTCACACAGACGCTAAAGGGTTCCTTCTGTGTCTCACACAGACGCAAAAGGGTTCCTTCTGTGTCTTTAGCAGACCCCAAAGGGTTCCTTCTGTGTCTCACACAGACGCCAAAGGGTTCCTTCTGTCTTTAGCAGACGCCAAAGGGTTCCTTCTGTGTCTCTCACAGACGCCAAAGGGTTCCTTCTGTGTTTCACACAGACGCCAAAGGGTTCCTTCTGTGTCTCTCACAGACGCCAAAGGGTTCCTTCTGTGTTTCACACAGACGCCAAAGGGTTCCTTCTGTGTCTCACATAGACACCAAAGAGTTTCTTCTGTGTCTTTAGCAGACGCCAAAGGGTTCCTTCTGTGTCTCATACAGACGCCAAAGGGTTCCTTCTGTGTCTCACACAGACGCCAAAGGGTTCCTTCTGTGTCTCACACAGACACCAAATGGTTCCTTCTGTGTCTTTAGCAGACGCCAAAGGGTTCCTTCTGTGTCTCACACAGACGCCAAAGGGTTCCTTCTGTGTCTCACACAGACGCCAAAGGGTTCCTTCTGTGTCTTTAGCAGACGCCAAAGGGTTCCTTCTGTGTCTCACACAGACGCCAAAGGGTTCCTTCTGTCTTTAGCAGACGCCAAAGGGTTCCTTCTGTGTCTTTAGCAGACGCCAAAGGGTTCCTTCTGTGTCTCACACAGACGCCAAAGGGTTCCTTCTGTGTCTCACACAGACGCCAAAGGGTTCCTTCTGTGTCTCACACAGACGCCAAAGGGTTCCTTCTGTGTCTCACACAGACACCAAATGGTTCCTTCTGTGTCTTTAGCAGACGCCAAAGGGTTCCTTCTGTGTCTCACACAGACGCCAAAGGGTTCCTTCTGTGTTTCACACCTACGCCAAAGGGTTCCTTCTGTGTCTTTAGCAGACGCCAAAGGGTTCCTTCTGTGTCTCACACAGACGCTAAAGGGTTCCTTCTGTGTCTCACACAGACGCAAAAGGGTTCCTTCTGTGTCTTTAGCAGACCCCAAAGGGTTCCTTCTGTGTCTCACACAGACGCCAAAGGGTTCCTTCTGTCTTTAGCAGACGCCAAAGGGTTCCTTCTGTGTCTCTCACAGACGCCAAAGGGTTCCTTCTGTGTTTCACACAGACGCCAAAGGGTTCCTTCTGTGTCTCTCACAGACGCCAAAGGGTTCCTTCTGTGTTTCACACAGACGCCAAAGGGTTCCTTCTGTGTCTCACATAGACACCAAAGAGTTTCTTCTGTGTCTTTAGCAGACGCCAAAGGGTTCCTTCTGTGTCTCATACAGACGCCAAAGGGTTCCTTCTGTGTCTCACACAGACGCCAAAGGGTTCCTTCTGTGTCTCACACAGACACCAAATGGTTCCTTCTGTGTCTTTAGCAGACGCCAAAGGGTTCCTTCTGTGTCTCACACAGACGCCAAAGGGTTCCTTCTGTGTCTCACACAGACGCCAAAGGGTTCCTTCTGTGTCTTTAGCAGACGCCAAAGGGTTCCTTCTGTGTCTCACACAGACGCCAAAGGGTTCCTTCTGTCTTTAGCAGACGCCAAAGGGTTACTTCTGTGTCTCACACAGACGCCAAAGGGTTACTTCTGTGTCTCACACAGACGCCAAAGGGTTACTTCTGTGTCTCACACAGACGCCAAAGGGTTACTTCTGTGTCTCACACAGATGCCAAAGGGTTCCTTCTGTGTCTCACACAGACGCCAAAGGGTTCCTTCTGTGTCTCACACAGACGCCAAAGGGTTCCTTCTGTGTCTTTAGCAGACGCCAAAGGGTTCCTTCTGTGTCTCACACAGACACCAAATGGTTCCTTCTGTGTCTCACACAGACGCCAAAGGGTTCCTTCTGTGTTTCACACCTACGCCAAAGGGTTCCTTCTGTGTCTTTAGCAGACGCCAAAGGGTTCCTTCTGTGTCTCACACAGACGCTAAAGGGTTCCTTCTGTGTCTCACACAGACGCAAAAGGGTTCCTTCTGTGTCTTTAGCAGACCCCAAAGGGTTCCTTCTGTGTCTCACACAGACGCCAAAGGGTTCCTTCTGTCTTTAGCAGACGCCAAAGGGTTCCTTCTGTGTCTCTCACAGACGCCAAAGGGTTCCTTCTGTGTTTCACACAGACGCCAAAGGGTTCCTTCTGTGTCTCTCACAGACGCCAAAGGGTTCCTTCTGTGTTTCACACAGACGCCAAAGGGTTCCTTCTGTGTCTCACATAGACACCAAAGAGTTTCTTCTGTGTCTTTAGCAGACGCCAAAGGGTTCCTTCTGTGTCTCACACAGACGCCAAAGGGTTCCTTCTGTGTCTCACACAGACGCCAAAGGGTTCCTTCTGTGTCTCACACAGACACCAAATGGTTCCTTCTGTGTCTTTAGCAGACGCCAAAGGGTTCCTTCTGTGTCTCACACAGACGCCAAAGGGTTCCTTCTGTGTTTCACACCTACGCCAAAGGGTTCCTTCTGTGTCTTTAGCAGACGCCAAAGGGTTCCTTCTGTGTCTCACACAGACGCTAAAGGGTTCCTTCTGTGTCTCACACAGACGCAAAAGGGTTCCTTCTGTGTCTTTAGCAGACCCCAAAGGGTTCCTTCTGTGTCTCACACAGACGCCAAAGGGTTCCTTCTGTCTTTAGCAGACGCCAAAGGGTTCCTTCTGTGTCTCTCACAGACGCCAAAGGGTTCCTTCTGTGTTTCACACAGACGCCAAAGGGTTCCTTCTGTGTCTCTCACAGACGCCAAAGGGTTCCTTCTGTGTTTCACACAGACGCCAAAGGGTTCCTTCTGTGTCTCACATAGACACCAAAGAGTTTCTTCTGTGTCTTTAGCAGACGCCAAAGGGTTCCTTCTGTGTCTCATACAGACGCCAAAGGGTTCCTTCTGTGTCTCACACAGACGCCAAAGGGTTCCTTCTGTGTCTCACACAGACACCAAATGGTTCCTTCTGTGTCTTTAGCAGACGCCAAAGGGTTCCTTCTGTGTCTCACACAGACGCCAAAGGGTTCCTTCTGTGTTTCACACCTACGCCAAAGGGTTCCTTCTGTGTCTTTAGCAGATGCCAAAGGGTTCCTTCTGTGTCTCACACAGACACCAAAGAGTTCCTTCTGTGTCTCACACAGACGCAAAAGGGTTCCTTCTGTGTCTTTAGCAGACCCCAAAGGGTTCCTTCTGTGTCTCACACAGACGCCAAAGGGTTCCTTCTGTCTTTAGCAGACGCCAAAGGGTTCCTTCTGTGTCTCACACAGACGCCAAAGGATTCCTTCTGTGTCTCACACAGACGCCAAAGGGTTCCTTCTGTGTCTCACACAGACGCCAAAGGGTTCCTTCTGTGTCTCACACAGACGCCAAAGGAATCCTTCTGTGTCTCACACAGACGCCAAAGGGTTCCTTCTGTGTCTTTAGCAGACGCCAAAGGGTTCCTTCTGTGTCTTTAGCAGACGCCAAAGGGTTCCTTCTGTGTCTGTAGCAGACGCCAAAGGGTTCCTTCTGTGTCTCACACAGACGCCAAAGGGTTCCTTCTGTGTCTTTAGCAGACGCCAAAGGGTTCCTTCTGTGTCTCACACAGACGCTAAAGGGTTCCTTCTGTGTCTCACACAGACGCAAAAGGGTTCCTTCTGTGTCTTTAGCAGACCCCAAAGGGTTCCTTCTGTGTCTCACACAGACGCCAAAGGGTTCCTTCTGTCTTTAGCAGACGCCAAAGGGTTCCTTCTGTGTCTCTCACAGACGCCAAAGGGTTCCTTCTGTGTTTCACACAGACGCCAAAGGGTTCCTTCTGTGTCTCTCACAGACGCCAAAGGGTTCCTTCTGTGTTTCACACAGACGCCAAAGGGTTCCTTCTGTGTCTCACATAGACACCAAAGAGTTTCTTCTGTGTCTTTAGCAGACGCCAAAGGGTTCCTTCTGTGTCTCATACAGACGCCAAAGGGTTCCTTCTGTGTCTCACACAGACGCCAAAGGGTTCCTTCTGTGTCTCACACAGACACCAAATGGTTCCTTCTGTGTCTTTAGCAGACGCCAAAGGGTTCCTTCTGTGTCTCACACAGACGCCAAAGGGTTCCTTCTGTGTCTCACACAGACGCCAAAGGGTTCCTTCTGTGTCTTTAGCAGACGCCAAAGGGTTCCTTCTGTGTCTCACACAGACGCCAAAGGGTTCCTTCTGTCTTTAGCAGACGCCAAAGGGTTACTTCTGTGTCTCACACAGACGCCAAAGGGTTCCTTCTGTGTTTCACACAGACGCCAAAGGGTTACTTCTGTGTCTCACACAGACGCCAAAGGGTTCCTTCTGTGTCTCACACAGACGCCAAAGGGTTCCTTCTGTGTCTCACACAGACGCCAAAGGGTTCCTTCTGTGTCTTTAGCAGACGCCAAAGGGTTCCTTCTGTGTCTCACACAGACGCCAAAGGGTTCCTTCAGTGTCTCACACAGACGCCAAAGGGTTCCTTCTGTGTCTCACACAGACGCCAAAGGGTTCCTTCTGTGTCTCACACAGACGCCAAAGGGTTCCTTCTGTGTCTTTAGCAGACGCCAAAGGGTTCCTTCTGTGTCTCACACAGACGCCAAAGGGTTCCTTCTGTGTCTCACACAGACGCCAAAGGGTTCCTTCTGTGTCTCACACAGACACCAAATGGTTCCTTCTGTGTCTTTAGCAGACGCCAAAGGGTTCCTTCTGTGTCTCACACAGACGCCAAAGGGTTCCTTCTGTGTTTCACACCTACGCCAAAGGGTTCCTTCTGTGTCTTTAGCAGACGCCAAAGGGTTCCTTCTGTGTCTCACACAGACGCTAAAGGGTTCCTTCTGTGTCTTTAGCAGACCCCAAAGGGTTCCTTCTGTGTCTCACACAGACGCCAAAGGGTTCCTTCTTTCTTTAGCAGACGCCAAAGGGTTCCTTCTGTGTCTCTCACAGACGCCAAAGGGTTCCTTCTGTGTTTCACACAGACGCCAAAGGGTTCCTTCTGTGTCTCTCACAGACGCCAAAGGGTTCCTTCTGTGTTTCACACAGACGCCAAAGGGTTCCTTCTGTGTCTCACATAGACACCAAAGAGTTTCTTCTGTGTCTTTAGCAGACGCCAAAGGGTTCCTTCTGTGTCTCATACAGACGCCAAAGGGTTCCTTCTGTGTCTCACACAGACGCCAAAGGGTTCCTTCTGTGTCTCACACAGACACCAAATGGTTCCTTCTGTGTCTTTAGCAGACGCCAAAGGGTTCCTTCTGTGTCTCACACATACGCCAAAGGGTTCCTTCTGTGTTTCACACCTACGCCAAAGGGTTCCTTCTGTGTCTTTAGCAGACGCCAAAGGGTTCCTTCTGTGTCTCACACAGACAACAAAGAGTTCCTTCTGTGTCTCACACAGACGCAAAAGGGTTCCTTCTGTGTCTTTAGCAGACCCCAAAGGGTTCCTTCTGTGTCTCACACAGACGCCAAAGGGTTCCTTCTGTCTTTAGCAGACGCCAAAGGGTTCCTTCTGTGTCTCACACAGACGCCAAAGGATTCCTTCTGTGTCCCACACAGACGCCAAAGGGTTCCTTCTGTGTCTCACACAGACGCCAAAGGGTTCCTTCTGTGTCTTTAGCAGACGCCAAAGGGTTCCTTCTGTGTCTCATACAGACGCCAAAGGGTTCCTTCTGTGTCTTTAGCAGACGCCAAAGGGTTCCTTCTGTGTCTTTAGCAGACGCCAAAGGGTTCCTTCTGTGTCTTTAGCAGACGCCAAAGGGTTCCTTCTGTGTCTCACACAGACGCCAAAGGGTTCCTTCTGTGTCTGTAGCAGACGCCAAAGGGTTCCTTCTGTGTCTCACACAGACGCCAAAGGGTTCCTTCTGTGTCTTTAGCAGACGCCAAAGGGTTCCTTCTGTGTCTCACACAGACGCTAAAGGGTTCCTTCTGTGTCTCACACAGACGCAAAAGGGTTCCTTCTGTGTCTTTAGCAGACCCCAAAGGGTTCCTTCTGTGTCTCACACAGACGCCAAAGGGTTCCTTCTGTCTTTAGCAGACGCCAAAGGGTTCCTTCTGTGTCTCTCACAGACGCCAAAGGGTTCCTTCTGTGTTTCACACAGACGCCAAAGGGTTCCTTCTGTGTCTCTCACAGACGCCAAAGGGTTCCTTCTGTGTTTCACACAGACGCCAAAGGGTTCCTTCTGTGTCTCACATAGACACCAAAGAGTTTCTTCTGTGTCTTTAGCAGACGCCAAAGGGTTCCTTCTGTGTCTCATACAGACGCCAAAGGGTTCCTTCTGTGTCTCACACAGACGCCAAAGGGTTCCTTCTGTGTCTCACACAGACACCAAATGGTTCCTTCTGTGTCTTTAGCAGACGCCAAAGGGTTCCTTCTGTGTCTCACACAGACGCCAAAGGGTTCCTTCTGTGTCTCACACAGACGCCAAAGGGTTCCTTCTGTGTCTTTAGCAGACGCCAAAGGGTTCCTTCTGTGTCTCACACAGACGCCAAAGGGTTCCTTCTGTCTTTAGCAGACGCCAAAGGGTTACTTCTGTGTCTCACACAGACGCCAAAGGGTTCCTTCTGTGTTTCACACAGACGCCAAAGGGTTACTTCTGTGTCTCACACAGACGCCAAAGGGTTCCTTCTGTGTCTCACACAGACGCCAAAGGGTTCCTTCTGTGTCTCACACAGACGCCAAAGGGTTCCTTCTGTGTCTCACACAGACGCCAAAGGGTTCCTTCTGTGTCTTTAGCAGACGCCAAAGGGTTCCTTCTGTGTCTCACACAGACGCCAAAGGGTTCCTTCTGTGTCTCACACAGACGCCAAAGGGTTCCTTCTGTGTCTCACACAGACGCCAAAGGGTTCCTTCTGTGTCTTTAGCAGACGCCAAAGGGTTCCTTCTGTGTCTCACACAGACGCCAAAGGGTTCCTTCTGTGTTTCACACCTACGCCAAAGGGTTCCTTCTGTGTTTCACACCTACGCCAAAGGGTTCCTTCTGTGTCTTTAGCAGACGCCAAAGGGTTCCTTCTGTGTCTCACACAGACGCTAAAGGGTTCCTTCTGTGTCTCACACAGACGCAAAAGGGTTCCTTCTGTGTCTTTAGCAGACCCCAAAGGGTTCCTTCTGTGTCTCACACAGACGCCAAAGGGTTCCTTCTGTCTTTAGCAGACGCCAAAGGGTTCCTTCTGTGTCTCTCACAGACGCCAAAGGGTTCCTTCTGTGTTTCACACAGACGCCAAAGGGTTCCTTCTGTGTCTCTCACAGACGCCAAAGGGTTCCTTCTGTGTTTCACACAGACGCCAAAGGGTTCCTTCTGTGTCTCACATAGACACCAAAGAGTTTCTTCTGTGTCTTTAGCAGACGCCAAAGGGTTCCTTCTGTGTCTCATACAGACGCCAAAGGGTTCCTTCTGTGTCTCACACAGACGCCAAAGGGTTCCTTCTGTCTTTAGCAGATGCCAAAGGGTTCCTTCTGTGTCTCACACAGACGCCAAAGGATTCCTTCTGTGTCTCACACAGACGCCAAAGGGTTCCTTCTGTGTCTCACACAGACGCCAAAGGGTTCCTTCTGTGTCTCACACAGACGCCAAAGGGTTCCTTCTGTGTCTTTAGCAGACGCCAAAGGGTTCCTTCTGTGTCTTTAGCAGACGCCAAAGGGTTCCTTCTGTGTCTCACACAGACGCCAAAGGGTTCCTTCTGTGTCTCACACAGACGCCAAAGGGTTCCTTCTGTGTCTGTAGCAGACGCCAAAGGGTTCCTTCTGTGTCTCACACAGACGCCAAAGGGTTCCTTCTGTGTCTTTAGCAGACGCCAAAGGGTTCCTTCTGTGTCTCACACAGACGCTAAAGGGTTCCTTCTGTGTCTCACACAGACGCAAAAGGGTTCCTTCTGTGTCTTTAGCAGACCCCAAAGGGTTCCTTCTGTGTCTCACACAGACGCCAAAGGGTTCCTTCTGTCTTTAGCAGACGCCAAAGGGTTCCTTCTGTGTCTCTCACAGACGCCAAAGGGTTCCTTCTGTGTTTCACACAGACGCCAAAGGGTTCCTTCTGTGTCTCTCACAGACGCCAAAGGGTTCCTTCTGTGTTTCACACAGACGCCAAAGGGTTCCTTCTGTGTCTCACATAGACACCAAAGAGTTTCTTCTGTGTCTTTAGCAGACGCCAAAGGGTTCCTTCTGTGTCTCATACAGACGCCAAAGGGTTCCTTCTGTGTCTCACACAGACGCCAAAGGGTTCCTTCTGTGTCTCACACAGACACCAAATGGTTCCTTCTGTGTCTTTAGCAGACGCCAAAGGGTTCCTTCTGTGTCTCACACAGACGCCAAAGGGTTCCTTCTGTGTTTCACACCTACGCCAAAGGGTTCCTTCTGTGTTTCACACAGACGCCAAAGGGTTCCTTCTGTGTCTCACATAGACACCAAAGAGTTTCTTCTGTGTCTTTAGCAGATGCCAAAGGGTTCCTTCTGTGTCTCACACAGACGCCAAAGGATTCCTTCTGTGTCTCACACAGACGCCAAAGGGTTCCTTCTGTGTCTTTAGCAGACGCCAAAGGGTTCCTTCTGTGTCTTTAGCAGACGCCAAAGGGTTCCTTCTGTGTCTCACACAGACGCCAAAGGGTTCCTTCTGTGTCTGTAGCAGACGCCAAAGGGTTCCTTCTGTGTCTCACACAGACGCCAAAGGGTTCCTTCTGTGTCTCACACAGACGCCAAAGGGTTCCTTCTGTGTCTCATACAGACGCCAAAGGGTTCCTTCTGTGTCTTTAGCAGACGCCAAAGGGTTCCTTCTGTGTCTCACACAGACGCCAAAGGGTTCCTTCTGTGTCTCACACAGACGCCAAAGGGTTCCTTCTGTGTCTGTAGCAGACGCCAAAGGGTTCCTTCTGTGTCTCACACAGACGCCAAAGGGTTCCTTCTGTGTCTCATACAGACGCCAAAGGGTTCCTTCTGTGTCTTTAGCAGACGCCAAAGGGTTCCTTCTGTGTCTTTAGCAGACGCCGAAGGGTTCCTTCTGTGTCTCACACAGACGCCAAAGGGTTCCTTCTGTGTCTGTAGCAGACGCCAAAGGGTTCCTTCTGTGTCTCACACAGACGCCAAAGGGTTTCTTCTGTGTCTGTAGCAGACGCCAAAGGGTTCCTTCTGTGTCTCACACAGATGCCAAAGGGTTTCTTCTTTGTCTGAAACAAACGCTACAGGGTTCCTTCTGTGTCTCACACAGACGTCAAAGGGTTCCTTCTGTTGCTTTAACAGACGCCAAAGGGTTAAGTACAACTGAAAGTATTGCAGTGTGAATGGGGTTACAGTTGTTAAACAAAAACAGCACATCTCAACACACATCTGACATCCATTAAATGCATCTTCAGATGATTATGTAGCTGTGAATCTGTATTGCGCCTGAACTCTGCTGAATCCTGGCCTCTGGTCCTTGTAGAGAAATAAACCAAAACGTCACTTCTTGAAGTTGTTGTGCTGTCGTGGTGACGCCCTGGCCCACATTGTGTCCCATTGCTCTTTCTTAAGCCCAGACTGAAGATTATTGCAGCACCATCCTTGATATTTGTTGTTTGGTATTAGGCAGCAGTAGCCAGCTGCTTAGAGGCGATTACCCGTATGCCTTTTAATGAGAGGAAGAAAAGCTTAGTCTGCTCTAACCCAGAGAGCGACGCGGGCAGACAGGGCTTAGTGATTCCTCTGCCAGTCACTGTGCTGGAGCTGCCTGGCTGCAGACACTGGGTCATACTAAACAGCAGGTCACAGGATACAGAGGAATATTCTCTCTGCACACTACTCCGTCACACTATGACCTCACATATACATAAACAAGAATTCTCCATAGGCTTCCTGCTTCATCTTCTATGCAGATCACTGTACTGTGTTATTGACGGTCCATGTGTGTGTCTGGTTTAACTAGAATATTCAAAGCGACTCCACAGGACTGCAAATAAACTCCCTCTCGTGCCATTTTGACCTGTAATTGATGTTTCACTGTAATATAATAGCTAATTGAGTGATTAGTCTACTTCAGCTGATTGTTTAGGTTCTGAGCGGTTTCCAAAAGCAGTAAAAGATTTGATGAACCCACTGAGTGTGCAGTGTTTTACAGTTTTGTTGGATTGTTTTGTTATAACTAAATGTGACTGGTTCTTGCTGATGTGGACTACATGCATTGTCCGTTAATGACGCAGCATCCCGTCATGCGGGTATGTATGTATAAGATATCATACGTCACAGACGGCCCAGGGAGAACATGCACGGCCCGACACTGCGAGATGGAAGGATAGTGTGCTTGTGCGGTTTGGAAACCAGCTGCCACATAACACCCACACACACGGTGGTGTTACAGACATTTCTCTTTTGCAGCAAAAGATGAGCTATTGGTCTGTGGCAGGTTAGGTGGTTATGGTAGGTTTGTGTATGTTTGATTGTGCGTGTAAAAAGAGCAAACTCAAGGTTAGATGAAGAAAAATGGGACACTTTTGTTTTGGTGCATTTTTTAACATGGAAGCTCCTTACAGGTTACACATCTCTGAATGCAATCAGTGAAGTTGAAATAATAATAATGTTTTAATTTTCTATAGCGCTTTTCAAGCCACTGAAAGATGCTTTACATACAACAAAATGAAAAAGGGAACGATTAGAAAAACATCAAGACATCTATAAAAAGGTTAGCAGGCGAAGGGTAGAGAGCAGGGGTTAACAGATGAAGGGTAGAGAGCAGGGGTTAACAGGTGAAGGGTAGAGAGCAGGGGTTAACAGATGAAGGGTAGAGAGCAGGGGTTAACAGATGAAGGGTAGAGAGCAGGGGTTAACAGGTGAAGGGTAGAGAGCAGGGGTTAACAGGTGAAGGGTAGAGAGCAGGGGTTAACAGGTGAAGGGTAGGGAGCAGGGGTTAACAGGTGAAGGGTAGAGAGCAGGGGTTAACAGGTGAAGGGTAGAGAGCAGGGGTTAACAGGTGAAGGGTAGAGAGCAGGGGTTAGCAGGTGAAGGGTAGAGAGCAGGGGTTAGCAGGTGAAGGGTAGAGAGCAGGGGTTAACAGGTGAAGGGTAGGGAGCAGGGGTTAACAGGTGAAGGGTAGAGAGCAGGGGTTAGCAGGCGAAGGGTAGAGAGCAGGGGTTAACAGATGAAGGGTAGAGAGCAGGGGTTAACAGGTGAAGGGTAGAGAGCAGGGGTTAACAGATGAAGGGTAGAGAGCAGGGGTTAACAGGTGAAGGGTAGAGAGCAGGGGTTAGCAGGTGAAGGGTAGAGAGCAGTGGTTAACAGGTGAAGGGTAGAGAGCAGTGGTTAACAGGTGAAGGGTAGAGAGCAGGGGTTAACAGGTGAAGGGTAGAGAGCAGGGGTTAACAGGTGAAGGGTAGAGAGCAGGGGTTAACAGGTGAAGGGTAGGGAGCAGGGGTTAACAGGTGAAGGGTAGAGAGCAGGGGTTAACAGGTGAAGGGTAGAGAGCAGGGGTTAACAGGTGAAGGGTAGAGAGCAGGGGTTAACAGGTGAAGGGTAGAGAGCAGGGGTTAGCAGGTGAAGGGTAGAGAGCAGGGGTTAGCAGGTGAAGGGTAGAGAGCAGTGGTTAACAGGTGAAGGGTAGAGAGCAGGGGTTAACAGGTGAAGGGTAGAGAGCAGGGGTTAACAGGTGAAGGGTAGAGAGCAGGGGTTAACAGGTGAAGGGTAGGGAGCAGGGGTTAACAGGTGAAGGGTAGAGAGCAGGGGTTAACAGGTGAAGGGTAGAGAGCAGGGGTTAACAGGTGAAGGGTAGAGAGCAGGGGTTAGCAGGTGAAGGGTAGAGAGCAGGGGTTAGCAGGTGAAGGGTAGAGAGCAGGGGTTAACAGGTGAAGGGTAGGGAGCAGGGGTTAACAGGTGAAGGGTAGAGAGCAGGGGTTAACAGGTGAAGGCGAGTTTGAAGAGGTGGGTTTTTAGGGCTTGCTTAAATAATGATAGGGTGGGAGCCTGACGGATGTGGATGGGGAGGGTGTTCCAGAGGGGGGGTGCAGCAGCAGAGAAGGCCCTGTCACCCCAGGTCTGGCGCTTGGTCCTGATGGTCTTCAGAGTGTTTGCATCGGTGCACCTGAGGCAACGGGTTGGGGCATCATGGGGAAAGCCTCTTCATTCTAACCAGGGGAATCAGTTTGTAAATTATATGAATCTTCCCACTGCTAATCCACACTCTGCACCTTAAGAAAAATGTAAGTTGATGCTTGAAAGACTGGAGCTGTCCTTAAGGGAGTCTTCAGCAGGATGAAATTGTATTTAAGTCCAGAACATAATTGATGTGTCTGCTGCATGGCATTCAAACCAATAGAAGACAACAAAAGGGTGATGAATGTCTTCCTCTTGTTGACAGCTGGAGAGGTAAATTGGATATGAGCTCATCAGAAGACATGTACTGTATGATCTTTTTTTTTTTTTTTAAATCTACTCCTAGATGTCAGTGCCAGAGAAAAAGCTTTTTATGCACATCCATGCAGAGGAGCAGTGTGTTTTGAAGTGATCGAAGCGATAGAAATGGTGCAGGCTATGTGCAGGTATGGATGCAGCGCTGTCGTCTCCCTCCCTTTCTCTTACCGTCTCCTCCCACTTCCATCTCAGAATCAGAATCAGAATCAGAATCAGAACCATTTATTGCCATGTATGCTTACACATACAAGGAATTTGTCCTGGCGGGAAGGTGCATACATTTAACATTTAACAATACACATTTAACAGTTAACGCAATGCAATAAATGAGGATGAATGGATGAATGAATATCTACATTGAGACAGCAGCATAACAAAATACCAAAAGTAAGATAAAGTGCATGGAATGTGCATGAGTGTAAGTGTTGTGTGAAAGTGGCAAGTGCAATGCCCAGGTGTCAAGTGTATTCAAGTCAAGTATAAGTATAAGGCTATGTGCAGGGGAGTGTCCGGTGGGAATTGTCTGGGGGTGACAGAGTCATTAGAGTCAGTGGGGGACCCGGGCTCTGTTGATGAGCCCGACGGCAGACGGGAAGAAACTGTTTTTGTGGCGTGAGGTCTTGGTCCTGATGGACCGCATCCTCCTGCCAGAGGGGAGGGACACGAACAGTTTGTGTCCAGGGTGAGAGGGATCAGCTACAATCTTCCTCGCCCGCTTCAGGGTCCTTGAAGCAAACAAGTCCTGGAGGGACGGCAGATTGCAGCCAATCACCCTCTCGGCAGAGCGAATGATGCGCTGCAGCCTGGCCTTGTCCTTGGCAGTGGCTGCAGCGTACCAGACGGTGATGGAGGAGCAGAGGATGGACTCGATGATGGCAGTGTAGAAGTGCACCATCATTGTCTTTGGCAGGTTGAGTTTCCTCAGCTGCCTCAGGAAGAACATCCTCTGCTGCGCCTTCTTGGCGATGGAGCTGGTGTTTAGTTCCCACTTGAGGTCCTGGGTAATGCTGGAGCCCAGGAAGCGGAAGGACTCCACAGCTTTGACGGGGGAGTCACACAGGGTGAGAGGGGCTGGTGGGGCTGAGATCTTTCTGAAGTCCACAACCATCTCCACTGTCTTCAGAGCGTTGAGCTCCAGGTTGTTTTGGCTGCACCAGGTCACCAGGTGGTCAGTCTCCCGCCTGTAGGCGGACTCGTCCCCACCAGAGATGAGTCCAATGAGGGTGGTGTCATCCGCAAACTTCAGGAGCTTGACGGACTGGTGACTGGAGGTGCAGCTGTTGGTGTACAGGGAGAAGAGCAGAGGGGAAAGAACGCAGCCTTGGGGGGAACCGGTGCTGATGGACCGAGAGGCTGAGACGTGTTTCCCCAGCCTCACGTGCTGCTTCCTGTCAGACAGGAAGTCTGTGATCCACTTGCAGGTGGAGTCGGGCACGTGCAGCTGGGAGAGCTTGTCCTGCAGCAGAGACGGGATGATGGTGTTGAAGGCAGAGCTGAAGTCCACAAACAGGATCCTGGCGTAGGTTCCTGGGGTGTCCAGGTGCTGGAGGATGGAGTGGAGGGCCATGTTGACTGCATCGTCCACAGACCTGTTGGCTCTGTAGGCGAACTGCAGGGGATCCAGGAGTGGGTCGGTGAGGGTTTTGAGGTGGGACAGGACCAGACGCTCAAAGGACTTCATGACCACAGAGGTCAAGGCGACGGGCCTGTAGTCATTGAGTCCTGTGATCCTAGGTTTTTTGGGGACGGGGATGATGGTGGAGGCCTTGAAGCAGGCTGGTACGTGGCATGTCTCCAGAGAGGTGTTGAAGATGTCTGTAAACACCGGGGACAGCTGATCAGCACAATGCTTCAGGGTGGAGGGGGAGACAGAGTCCGGGCCGGCTGCTTTGCGGGTATTCTGTTTTTTAAAAAGCCTGTTAACGTCTCTCTCTTGGATAATGAGGGTCGTCACTGTGGAGGGGGTAGGGGGCGCTGTGGACGATGGTTCAGAGGCGTGAGCCCCTGATGGGCTGGGGGAGGGAGGGCTGGTGGTCTGTGGCTGGTTGGTGGGGCTGTTGATGGGGCTGTTGGGGATGGCGTCAGGACTACTCCATTGTCTTTCAAATCGGCAGTAGAACTCATTCAGCTCGTCTGCCAGGCGGAGGTTGTTCATGGAGTGGGGGGTTTTGGGCTTGTAGTTGGTGATCTGTTTGAGCCCTCTCCAGACCGACGCAGAATCACTTGCTGAGAGCTGGTGTTGCAGTTTCTCAGACTACAGTCGTTTAGCGTCCCTCACCGCCCTGCTAAACCTGTATTTTGACTCTGTGTACAAGTCCTTGTCCCCACTCCTGAACGCCTGGTCCTTTTGCAGCCGTAGTTTTCTGAGTTCCGCTGTAAACCAGGGTTTGTCGTTGTTGTAGCTCACCCTGGTGCTGGTTGGAACACAGCTGTCCTCACAGAAGCTGATGTAGGAAGTCACAGCCTCTGTGTACTCATCCAGACTGATGGTAGCAGTCCTGAAGACATCCCAGTCTGTACAGTCCAAGCACGCCCGAAGATCCCCCAGAGCCTCACTGGTCCACTTCTTGAACTTCCTCACCACAGGTTTGCAGAGCTTTAGTTTCTGCCTGTATGCAGGAATCAGGTGGACCATGACGTGGTCAGAGTGACCCAGTGCAGCTCGAGGGACGGCGTGATAGGCCCCGCTGATGGTGGTGTAGCAGTGGTCCAGAATGCTCTCCTCTCTAGTCGGGCATTTAATAAACTGTTTGTACTTAGGGAGTTCATGTCTGAGGTTTCCTTTGTTAAAGTCACCAAGAACAATAACTAAGGAGTCCGGGTAGGTCCGCTCCACACTCCGTATCTGCTCGGCGAGGGTCCGTTGTGCCTCCTGCACGTTGCCCTGCGGTGGCATGTAAACTCCGGCCAGGATGAATGAAGCGAACTCACGGGGGGAATAGAAGGGTTTGCAGTGGATGATGGATGATTCCAGGTCCGGAGTACAGTGCTGCAGAATCACTGTCACGTCGTTGCACCAGCTGTTGTTGACGTAGAAGCAGATTCCTCCACCCTTCGTTTTGCCGGAGAGCTCCGTGTCGCGGTCCGCTCTGAACAGCTGGAAGCCCGCCAGCTGGAACGCAGAGTCCGGTATCGATCCGCTGAGCCAGGTCTCCGTGAAGCACAAAACGGAGGATGAAGAAAAGTCTCTGTCTCTCCCCACCAACAGCTGGAGCTCGTCCAGTTTGTTGCACAGTGAGCGGACGTTGGAGAGAAATATGCCCGGCAGCGATGTGCGAGATCCGCGTTTGCGGAGTCGCACGAGCGCGCCGGCCCGTTTCCCTCTCCTGCGGCGTCTCACCGCGTGAGTTAAGGTGAGCACACCTGTTTACGAAAAATTGTCCTCTTATCCCCCTTTCCCCCACTTTCTTCTTCCATGCTTCCCTACTGTTTTTCTGCTTACTCCCTTATCTGGTCTTCCTTACATCTCTGCATCTTCTCTCTCTCCTCTTCCCCTCCCCTGTTTGCTCTGACACACTGAACTGAAGTGGCACTGCTTCCCTGTGCTGTGATTGGCTGCCTGCCGAGCGCTGGTTGAGCCAAGCAGTACGGCAGCTGGAGCCGGCGGCTCACAATGCACCACAGCGCACTGTTCATCCCCTCCTCCTCCTCCTCCTCCTCCTCCTCCTCCTCCTCGTCAGCCAGCCACAACACAGCCTTTCGTCTCTCTCAATCTCTTCTGATATTCAGTCAATTGCTATTCATGGTGTCATATGAATAATTAAGAAAGGGAGTAAGGAATAGCATGGCATTCACTGTTGGTATCTTAACATGATGACGACCTTTCTCTAACCCGAACCAAGTAGTTCTTTAGTCATCATCTGTCCCTGTCATCATAATCAGGAGCTGCTCCTTATCGTTCCTTCACACTAACCAAATATAGTATTTCACATTTCAAAATAACAATAATTTGTATTTTATTTGAGTGTCCAAATGAGAAAGTGTAAAATAAATGAGTTTGTCATCTCACTAGATTTGATTAGGAAAGGATATATATAGCTTGACACTATAGACACATGTGTATGTGTATATATATATATATATATATATATATATATATATATATATATATATATTTCAAGCCAGATTCAAACACATAGAATATGATAATGAGGTATTACAAGCCGTAGTTAATGCCATAGCTCTAGTCATTGGTTTTATCAGCCTAGTAGTTAGTATTTAATCTGATATTTAATTTCATATCATAACTGTCCTTCTCACAACTTCCTTGTGTGGTTCTTTTTACATATAGATATATGTATATTCATGTGTCTATAGTGTCAAGCTGACATGAAATACTATCAAGTCATGAAGTTTCTGATTCCACTGGTTGCAGCTTTAAAGATACTAGCAACACTACAATTTTGCTTCTGGCAACTTTAGTGCGAGATTGTCTGTATTGCTGAGAAAAAAAAGTGTTCTTTAAGCACCATATCACATTATTTACCAACTATAGAAAAAAATGAGGTTGTTGTACTGGACAAAGAAACCTGCATCAGTCAGATCCCCTCCTCAGCATGAGAGCTGCAGGCGTTCCTATGTAAACATTAGATCATGGTTTCTGGCTGACTCTGGGTGGGGCCGGTCCAGTTGCATGCAGAGATGACGCGATGGTGGGGTGGATGGATGAAGGGATGGATGATTGCTCCGGTTGGGCTGGCAGTGATGGTACATTGCAGACGTGGAGACGGAGAATGAGCTTTGAGTGATGTTGCCATGGAGGAAATCAGATCCTAATGGACTGGAGAATGGCCCCACTGGGCGAGATCCAAGTGGAGCTCAAAAGGCTGCGGTAATGCACTGAGAGTAGCGGCTGCCTCCATTAGTGAGTGATAGAGATAAGTCAGCTGTTATGCCTCTTTGGCTAAACCTTAAATCAGTGGAAAGAAGACGTATGTTCACGTTTTGACTATTTGCTGATCAGGCACGTGCACAGACATTTTGCTGGGCAGGTGCTCAAACCAAAAAAAAAGGGCACCCATCGCCAAAATTATTTATGAAATTAAAAATAATAATAATAAATAAAAAACACAACAACTTATATATTTATTGTTGTTAACAAACTAACTCAAATTGAATAAATAAATGAATATTATGTAAGTCACTCTTGATTATTAAGCACTGCATAATAATCAAGAGTGACTTACATAATCTCTATAAAGCTGACAACACAGTACACACACATGTTTTACTGTTTTCTGACTAGACAGCTAGCTAGATTAGACAGCTAGCTTACATTTTCCTTATGAATAAAGATGATTGGCTATATACTACATACTGATCAACATACTTTCGAAATTGTCTAAACGGCATTTATACAACAACACAAAGAAGATGCCTGCCTGTATATCTCTCCCTCTCTCTCTTCATTAAACATGACTAACATCAGTAAACAGCTGGACAAGGCTTTGAAATCACGGATTTCGTGAGTTTTTTGTTTGTTTATTTTTTTAGGAAACGTCGGACCAGTTGTGACGTAATGTTTTCAGCGGCGCTAATGTTGTGGTTAATGAGCGCCGCGGAGCATGTCGGGGCGAAATTCTCACAAGAACTCAAATAAATGCCCCGTCAGATATCAAAACACATTTGGGGGGAATTGATGACAGAGAGAGTAATTTTTATTCTTAAATACTGATGAATGAAGAAAAAATTGGGCTCCAGTAGAAGGGGCACTTTTCTCATTCAGGGCAAAAGGGCAGGTGCTTGAGCACCACTAGGGGTCTATCTGTGCACGTGCCTGTTGCTGATAACATTGCCTAAAGGAATATGTGCAAACACTCAAATGCTCCCTGCCATGGTGGCCCTGCTGATGCCCCTCATCTCTGCCTCCGTCTGCTGACATGGATCGTGGTCATCTGGGTCGTGGTCCATGTCTACTACTCATTACATGAATAATTTCTGTCATATTCATTGAATGTGCTGTAACTCTGTTACGTTGATTCTGGTCACATGACATCTATTGCTTCTGTCCATCCGGGGAGAGGGATCCTCCTCTGTTGCTCTCCTGAAGGTTTCTTCCCCTTTTTTCCTGTTTTTGCTATCTTTTGGAGAGTTTTTCCTGATCCGATGTGAGGTTCCGGATCAGGGATGTCGTATGTGTACAGATTGTAAAGCCCTCAGAGGCAAATTTGTAATTTTGGACTTTACAAATTAAACTGAATTGAATATCATTCACCCCATTAATGAATTAAAATCATTCTGTTGAATGCACAGTGAGACTGAAACTGCAGCTTCACTGGTGCTGAGATATGGACCTCTTTGAAAAAACACTTCTGATCGTTAAACTATTTCAGAGGACCACCATTTCATAAATGAGAAAAAAAACATACCATGGTGAAAAGGAGAACTAATAAACTGAGATGTAAATATAAGTTATGCTTCTTTCAGCAAGTAACCAAAATAAATATTCTGCTTACCCACACCATCACTGCCTACCGTTATGAACCCAGATTAAAGGTACTCAGCTCATATTTCTTCCAATGGTGTAGTGTCTCTATCATCTTTTCATTTCAACAACCGATCCTTTTTGTGACATCCGAGGGAAAGTTCGCTAGCTAACAGTGGTGGAACCGTTTGCATGATAATTTGCTGTGGAGACAATCAAATGGAACTGCTCATTGAAATAAAGCTCTTCAATTTGACTTTGTTTTATTTATGTGAATTCTTGAGCAGAAGTAAGTAGCAGTGTATAACCCAAAATATTGTTTTTAAATGTATTCTCTTCATTTGGGAGTACCGCCACAGACCAATAGATGACGTTCTGGGGCCCACCAGTGGTTGAGAAGTCGTATCCAGGAGGGATCTTCCGGTTTTCTTCTCTACTTGTTCTTGCCGAGTGTTCTCTGCTTCTCTGCATGCTCCACAATCTTCTCCTCCACGTAGAGGCCTTTGCGGCGGCGGACAGCATTCATGTATTTCAGGGTCTGGTTTGCAGAGTCGGCTTTCTCCCCGAAGTGCAGGTATTCTTCCTCTGTGGTGGGAACCCAGTATGGATCACTGCTGATCACCTGGAGCACAGAGAGGAGAAGGATAGAAAATTGTCATGTTGGAGTCGAGTTAAACAACTTGTGACACAGCTGATTCTCCCTCTGATGGCTGTACTGTTGTATGCCACAAAGAGCTGGTTTTGGATCCCAACAAAAGTGGGTGTTGGACTTTGTCTTTGTTCTTAATTTAATAAGGGTTGCACTTAAGCTTAGTTCATACTCGCTATAGTGAAGCCAGACAATGACATAATCTTGGCCGGGGTGTGGAGTTGTGCACCTCCGAATTTTTGTAACTTGGTGCTCGATCCCATCACAAATATTCCCTGATAAAAACATTACATACAAAGACTGTCTGTTTTGAGAGGCTTTAGAAAAAGGAGGTCTTAAAAAATGTTAAGAAGATAACTGAGCCTTCTGGTAGCTTTATTTATTTTTTTGTGTGCCATATGTATTAAAGTAGCCAACAGTTGTATTAACGTCTATATGTAGTCAACAACTGACTGTAAAATAAATAAAGTTCAATTAATTAACATCGTAACAATATTTAATATTACAGATTTCCTTGAATAATTATAAATAATACATACTCTAATAATACATATATTATCATCTCTTATTTCAAGGCAAATAAAGGCTGGATTTAAAACAGAAAGCTTTTCAAAAATGTGACTATATAAATTAAATGAACAAATTAAATAAATCATGTTAGAAAGATTAATTTAACTGAATTGTCTTGCAGCTTCAAATTCAGTTTATTCGGGCATCTAGTGATGTCAATCCAAAGAGCCAATATATTATATCCTTGTTTTCTAAAAAGAGAAATGTGTGTGCATGGACTTCATCTGTGGTTATTAACCCACTTGTTTCAGCTCATTTCTCCTCTGTTAACATTATTGTTGGTCAGTTAATTCATGTTAGGATTCTGATCATATTAACTCATGTTAGGATTCTGATCATATTAATTCATGTTAGGATTCTGATCATATTAACTCATTTGTTAGGCTTCTGATCATATCGGCCTCTTAGATTTATTTTTCTGGGCCTTAATCTCAGATGTGAGTCGTTCCGTTTGCTCTAAAGATCTGAGCTTTGTCTCGTGATGTCTTCACATCGCTGCCTTTAATGTCGCTGAACATGAGACATACCGCTCTTGAACTGGTTGTGGGAATAATAAACATTTAAGTCTGTCCATTCCTGGTTAAAGGCTCTGGTTAAGATGTCCACATTTCTCTTTTGGAGCACCAAGTGAAATAACTTCTCTGACTCACGTACTTTTCAAACTATCAGGTCTCTCCTGTCGCTCCAGTGTGTGCAAACGTCTCACTCGAGTCGAGGGCGGGGCTTGACGCAATACACACATGTGATTGGTCGAGTAGGATCAAGTGACAGGATTTTCAAGGCGTGTGATTGGTCGGAGTGTTTCCTGGACCGCTGAACGAGAGCCGTAGAGGCAGGAAAAGCTACTGCCCTGGCCCAGCTAACTGATGACTGGTTGATACAGATGGATGATAAGAAAATGTTTGGCAGTCTTGCTTGACATTAGTGCTGCATTTGATGACCATGATATTTTGATTAATAAACTTGAAAGTTATGGATTCAGCATCATGGCTCTCTCTTGGATGGTCATGTTATCTTTCTGATAGATAGCACAGAGTCTTTTATAATGGTAGTTTATCAGACTGTAGATACGTTAGCTGTGGGGTTCCACAAGGAAGTTGCTTAGGCCCACTCTTTTCTATTTTCACAAATGATCTCCCTTTGTCAATTAAAAATTCCAAAATGGTAATGTATGCTGATAACACAAGACTGTATTGCAATGCTTCAAACAAACATGAACTTGTAACCATTCTGATTCAGGATTCAATTCAGTGTCTGATTGGGTGAAAGTGAACAAACTAGCCCTGAACATTTCAAAAACTAAATGTATTGTGTTTGGCTCAAGGAATATACGTAAAGGTGACACACAGCTTCACCTGTCAATGTCGGGTTGAGCAATAGGTCAAGAAGGCCAAACTACTGGGTGTACAACAGTTGTTGTGGTCTGGGCACATTGACAGCATTGTCACGAAAATGGGAAGGGGCATAGCTATGACCAGAAAGTGCTTTGCTTATTTAACACTATTGTTTGTCAGGTGTTACACTCCCTGGTCTTTTGTCATCTGCTATACTGTCCATTCATATGGTCACTAGCTGCTAGGAAGGATATAAACAAACTACAACTGGTTCAAAACCGAACTGCCAGATTAGTACTCCAGTGTTAATTAAGAACTAATAAGGCTTATATGCTCCCTTACCTGTCATGGTTCTCAGAGGAAACTCAACTTCAATATAGCCTTCTCATGTTTTTCAGAAAGGTAGTATTTAATCAGACACCTGAATATTTCTTCAATCAGTTACAATATACATGTAACAGACATAACCATCACACAAGGAATGCTGGCTTAGGTCACTTAATACCACCAACCCCTAGAACAAACCTCCTCAAACGTACAGTTATTTTTTGTGCAATTACTACCTCCTCATATAACTCATACTGATAATAATCTGTAATTTAAAAAATAATTAAAGGCGCACCTCAGGACATTAACCACTTGATGTTTTCCATTAGGTATCTGACTGTACTATTTTTATTCTGTTCTATTTTTATATAAATATATGTTTGTTTCACGTTATGTTTTGCACCTTTTTGTATGCATTACATTTTGTCCTTTATGTGGACCCCAGGAAGAGTAGCGGCCACTAAGGCGTCAGCTAATAGGGACCCAGTAAATAAACCATAAAGGAATAATGTCTGTCATGATGTTTGCCACGCAAAATATTGCGATACCATGTGCTATCAATATTTCCCCCCACCTCTATTATCTACATATGTATATAATACTCACCTCCCAGTGGCTAAAGACCAGCTGTGGACTGGCCAAGCCGCTGGTCCTCTTGCGGAACTCGTCTGCAAACCCAAAGCTCTCAGCCACGGGCAGCACGGCCTTGATGATGAACATGTCCGTCCCTTCCTTCATCTCTTCATGGAGGACGCGACCCTCTCGCTTCCCCAGTACACCATACACTCGGCCTGTTAAAGAAAGGGGCAGAGGGTCATGACACACCCAATATGGACAGCAGAATACATGATCATGAATACATACATGAGCAGAATACATGATCAGATTCCTTGGACAAACTACGACTACGTTTTTAACTATAGCCGAACCAACCTGATGACCTGCTTTCCCAGGCTTACAACTGTTGAGTTGTAATAGTTATTTTAACTTGCACATGTATATAAAAATGTCTATGTTTAAATTACAATACTTATGAAGGATAATAATAATAATTAATATTCCATATTAATTAAGATTATGAAGATGTGTATTGTAGCATAGTAGAAAGACACTGTGGGTTTATGTTACTGTGAAATGGTTTAGGTGTGAATGGAATAAATTAAAGATGGAGGGCATAGACACGTGGTAAGAGGTTATAACAAGCATGGCGTTAGAAGGGACTATTTTGTCGAAGCACAGGATAGCGGAAACACCGGAAGTAGGACTGTTTACCTGAGTAGGACTCCGCCCCTGTGAAGGGTTTAGCTATTAGCATGCTATGTTATTGTTACGTTATCTTGCATGCTGGGAAACTAACCAATGGAGAGGCCTTAAGCTCAGCGAATGAGAGTATATAACAACTTGCGCGGACATTTGTACGGGGTGAATGTTCCTTCTCGTGGAGAGCACAGACAGCAACTGTTTACAGCATAGCTGAGAGTGGCCTGTGGACTGCTTGAAGCGAGACACCCCCGGCCGGGAACTTAACACAACAGGCAGCACACATGGGCCGTATTGGGAATTCCCTCTCTCATCTCATGCTTGCCCTCTCAGCTTCTCTGCAGCAGGCTACTTTCGACGCTTCTGCCACCATCCTCAGTGATGCTTCACTGCAGGCGTTTGAACTCATGTCATGGGAACTCGGGCGCCTAATGTCCACCATGGTTCAGACCCGCCGGTGCAGTCACCTGTTGGAGACATGTAGGAGGACCCACCGTACTGTCCCAGTTGAACCAGGGCAGCTGTTCGGTACAGCTGCTCTGCAGACACTTCAGCGAACTGTGCAAGCCGTTCAGACAAGGCAGCAGTTCTCTGGGATTCACAAGAACATGACCGCACCCCCATACCGGCCCCCCAAGGCCATTTTCAGCCCCAAGCTCACCCAAGTAGCTGCCACCGGCCTCAGCGCCCCACTGAGAGGCCAGTCTGCTTAAAACACGACTCTACCCACCTAGGCAACCTCCGAACCAGGGAACTAACAGAGCCTTTAGGGGCAGGGGGCAGGAACTGAGGTCCCCGGCCCGGCTGTCGGATATTTCTCCCTGCAGCATGTCCGCTACTGACCCCTGGGTGGTTTCCACCCTAACCCAGTGTTATCCATTCTCCAGTCTATTAATCCTAACCTTCTCCCCTTTCTCACCCATCTTATTAACACCTCCCTCTCAACTTGTTGTTTCCCTAACTCTCTGAAGGAGGCAAGAGTTAACCCTCTCCTGAAGAAACCCACTCTCAACCCGTCAGAAGTCAACAACTACAGACCTGTCTCTCCTTCCCTTTCTTTCTAAAACCCTGGAGCGAGCTATCTTCAATCAAGTCTCCTTCCTCCATCAGAACAACCTTCTGGACCCTCACCAGTCTGGATTCAAGGCAGGCCACTCAACAGAGACTGCCCTCCTTGCTGTCTCAGAGCAGCTTCACACTGCGAGAGAAGCCTCTCTCTCCTCTGTCCTTATCCTTCTGGACCTTTCTGCTGCCTTTGACACAGTGAACCACCAGATCCTCATCTCCTCCCTCCAGGACCTGGGTATCTCAGGCACTGCGCTCTCCCTCCTCTCATCCTACCTCAGCGATCGGACCTACCGGGTAACCTGGAGAGGATCTGTGTCTGAGCCTTGTCCTCTCACTACTGGGGTCCCTCAAGGCTCCGTCCTGGGTCCTCTCACTACTGGGGTCCCTCAAGGCTCCGTCCTGGGTCCTCTCACTACTGGGGTCCCTCAAGGCTCGGTCCTCGGTCCTCTCCTCTTCTCCCTGTACACCAACTCTCTTGGCTCCGTCATTCGCTCACATGGCTTTTCCTACCATAGCTATGCTGACGACACCCAACTGATCCTCTCGTTTCCCAAATCGGAAACACAGGTAGCAGCACGAATCTCGGCCTGTCTGACTGACATCTCACAATGGATGTCCGCACACCACCTGAAGATTAACCCCGACAAGACGGAATTACTTCTCCTTCCAGGGAAAGTCTCTCCCACTCACGACCTGACGATTACTTTCAACAACTCAGTCTTGGCCCCGACCCCGACTGCCAGGAACCTCGGTGTGACCCTGGACAGTCAACTCTCCCTGACTGCCAACATTACCGCAACAACTCGTTCCTGCAGATTCATGCTGCACAACATCAGGAGAATACGTCTACTTCTCACCCAGAAGGCAGCACAGGTTCTCGTCCAGGCTCTGGTCATCTCGCGTCTAGACTATTGTAACTCCCTCCTGGTGGGTCTACCTGCTGGTGCCATCCGACCTTTGCAGCTCATCCAGAATGCAGCAGCTCGACTGGTCTTTAACCAGAAATTCACCCACACTACTCCGCTCCTCCGCGACCTTCACTGGTTACCGGTGGCCGCCCGCATCCGCTTCAAAACATTGGTACTGGCGTACCGTGCTACGAACAGATCTGGTCCAGTCTACATCCAGGACATGGTAAAACCTTACACCCCAACTCGTGCGCTCCGCTCGGCTTCTGCCAATCACCTTGTAGCTCCGTCACTGAGAGCTAAACACTCAACAAAGTCTCGACTGTTCTCTGTCCTGGCTCCTCGATGGTGGAATGAGCTCCCCATTGACATCAGAACAGCAGAAAGTCTCTACATCTTCCATCGCAAACTAAAAACATATCTTTTCCGACTATACCTTGAATAAAGAAAGTAGCACTTTAGTAGCACTGAAATGGCTCTTACTGATAGCACTTTGTAGTTGAACTTTATTGATGAAATTGTACCTTCTTGATTCCTGTTCTGATTCTTGTTTGTACTCACGGTGGAATCACTTATTGTAAGTCGCTTTGGATAAAAGCGTCAGCTAAATGAAATGTAATGGTTACAAGCTTCAATTCCGACACCGGCCCCCAACCTTTAGCCGGGTCAAGATGATCACCAACCCTACAAAGTCCCAAGCCCTGAGCCAAGAGTTAGCCGTGCTCCTGGCCATGGGTGCAATCGAGGTGGTGGAGCCGTGGTCACAGCCCGGTGGGGGGGGGGGGGGGGGGGGGGGGGTGGGGGAGGGTTCTACTCAAACTGTCTTTCTGACTTGGGCCCCTCGCCTGACCAAGCTTCGGGCGATGTATCTACCAGGAGAGCAGAACCAGGTCGCAGATTCCCTCTCCCGTCACAAGCCTCCATCGGGGGAGTGGCCGCTTCATCCGGAAGTTGTGCACAGTATCTGGGGACTCTTCGGCAGAGCAGAGGTGGATCTCTTTGACTCAGAGATGTTGACCCACTGCACTAACTGGTTCCCCTTGATGGAGAAGACCAGTCCTCTGGGTTAAGATGCCCTGGCTCACACATGGGGGGTTCTTCAGCGGGGCCACAGACTAGTGCTGGTGGCCCCCTTATGGCCATGCCAGGACTTGAGTTCCCCTGTTGAACAGACTCTGTCGCGGGACGCCATGGCGCCTCCCGACAGGAGGGACCTATCGCAGCTAGGGGGTCAGATCTCGCATCCTGACCCCAACCGCCTTCAACTATGGGCCTGACTTTGCAGGGCCCGACTGGCTGCTCAGCAGCTGCAGAGAGCCAGTTAAGAGGACTATTCTGAATGCCAGAGCGCCATCTACCCGTCTACAGTACGAATGTAGATGGAGGCTGTTTTCTGACTAGTGTGTGGTTCACGAGGACCCAGTGCAGTGCTCTGTGCCTATTGTACTTGAGTTTCTGCAGTCCCTCCTAGATAAGGGCTTGTCTCCCTCTACCCTGAGGGTGTAACGTAGCTGCTATTTCATGGTAGCAGCTCCCTTTGAACCTTTGGCACAGGCAGAGCTGAGATGGCTGACGGCAAAGCCTTTCTTTCTCCTTGCCATCACTTCGGCAAAGCAAATAAGCAAGCTACACACATTGTCGGTGAGTGAATCCTGTCTAACGTGGAACTCAGATGGCTTGGGTTTCACACTATGGCCTAATGCAGCGTTTCTCCCAAAGATGCTGGCACGCTTGTATCTCAATCAGTCGATCCAGGTCGCACAGTTTGACACCCCGTTGGGAGAAGCGAGGCCAAAGCTACTGTGGCCGGTGCGGACTCTACGGACCTATATCGAAGCCACCGCAGGCATACGGCGATCGGAGCAGCTTTTTGTCTGTTATGGTGGACTTAAGAAGGCTTGTGCCCTTTCTAAACAGCGCCTGTCCCACTGTAAAGTGGAGGCCATTGCCTGTGCATACAGATTGAACGGCTGTGCTCGGCCATCTGGAGTAAGAGGCCATTCTACCAGGAGTGTCTCCACGTCATGGGCAACCCTGAGAGGTGACCCGTGGAAGATATATGTGCTGCAGCCTCATGGGCATCACCGAGCACATTCGCCAGATACTACAGAGTGAATGTTGTCCCCCCTTTCACCCAGTGGGTGTGGTTCTTTGCCCAAACCCCCTCTGCCTAACCTACCCGGACTCTTTAGTTATTGTCCTTGGTGACTTTAACAAAGGAAACCTCAGCCATGAACTCCCTAAGTACAAACAGTTTATTAAATGCCCGACTAGAGAGGAGAGCATCTGGACCACTGCTACACCACCATCAGCAGGGCCTATCACGCCGTCCCTCGAGCTGCACTGGGTCTCTCTGACCACGTCATGGTCCATCTGATTCCCTCATACAAGCATAAACCTGTGGTGAGGAAGTTCAAGAAGTGGACCAGTGAGGCTCTGGAGGATCTTCGGGCGTGCTTGGCCTGTACAGACTGGGATGTCTTCAGGACTGCTACCATCAGTCTGGATGAGTACACAGAGGCTGTGACTTCCTACATCAGCTTCTGTGAGGACAGCTGTGTTCCAACCAGCACCAGGGTGAGCTACAACAACCCTAACCCTGGTTTACAGCAGAACTCAGAAAACTACGGCTGCAAAAGGACCAGGCGTTCAGGAGTGGGGACAAGGACTTGTACACAGAGTCAAAATACAGGTTTAGCAGGGCGGTGAGGGACGCTAAACGACTGTACTCTGAGAAACTGCAACACCAGCTCTCAGCAAGTGATTCTGCTTCTGTCTGGAGAATGTATGGCAGATTCATGTAGGTATAGATCTCAGTCAGGTGTGAATGACATCTGTACAATGTGACCACATTTCTTCTTAACATGTTGAAAGGTGCTAACTCTGCTTCTTCGGGTTCCCTGTTGCCACGTGGTTTAATACATACCATATACAAGGGTTCCACTCTCTCCTTTCAGATGGCCTTGCTGTCCCGTTTTGGGGAGCTCTAATAGATAGGCAGGGGAAGGGCTACATTTGACAATTCTTGTAACTTTCCAAAAAAGTCAATATGACAATGATGACACTTCCCACAGTTTTTGGCCCCATGGACCTTGGTGAAGGTGTGGAAGTAGACTTTGAACTTCTCTCTCTCTTCATGTAAACAATCAAGAGCAAAACAATGAACCTGTGACCGTCTCCAGGGAAGATGATACTAAAAAACTAAAAACTAATGAAAAGAATCATTGTCAGACCAAGAATATTGTCTTTGTTTGGCAGAATTTGGTTGACAGTACTCTCTTACCCAGCACATCAGCTGTGGCCATTATCTCACAGGTATACATGGCAGCCATGAGTCTCTGGGGCTGAGCCTGGAAAGCGTGACGGCAGGCCTCCTTCATGGCAGCAATCAGCTGGCCGGAGACTGGCCCGTAGCAGTCTGTTGAGGCCGCCTCTGGCCGGCGCCTAGCCTGGATCGGCCCGGGTGTCGGTGCCTCACTGCTTCCCTCCCCTTTGCTGTCTTCTAAAGTCCCATGGGATATAGAGTCCTCCTCCAGAGAGTCTTGATGTTGTGGTGGGGCTGAAGACTGAATGTCCCACTTCTCCACAGAGAAGCAAACTCCCATCAGTGGCTCCTCACACATGGGCCCAGCCAGAGTGGCGAGCTGGAAGCCGCTGATGATGCTGTTGTCCAAGTCTCGTGCCTGAGCTCCAGTCTCGCCCGCTTGGACTCCCCTGCCCAGACACTGCCACACCGAGGGCCGCTGGTAGCCCTCCACACTGTTAAGCAGAATGTTGGGACCAATTCTGAAAACAAGAACAGGAACACGATAAATAACACAATCATTAATTTGTGTTAATATAAACCCCAGGTATGTACTGCTGCCTCATTACAAAGTATTTGATCATTCAAAACAAACGCTAGTGCTATTCTGCTTGGAAGTGACAAAAAATATAATATTTCTAAAATTACTTTAAAGCTGCATTAATTGAGATTTGCTGGCCACTAGAACACACCAATCACATAATATCACCACATAAATTTGCAATAGCAAATGTGTTTGCAACAGTTTGTTATTAAACCATACAGCAGACACAGGCCAACATTAACATCCAAGTCCAATATCAACCATTCTTTAGCTCTGTAGAAGTCTCCACCAAGTCCTGAGAAGAATATCTGTCGCCTTAGCTGACCAATACTATAATATAATACACTATGTTCATGAGCTAGTCTCCAACTGGGTCTGTCTGTGGAGCAGGTGCTCCAAACAAGGGGGATGAGAAAAGTGAGACTGAATCCAAACAGGAACGTTTTTGGCCGTAAAAAAAAGAAAAACAGTGAGCTGACTAAGTAGGAACCAGAGGAGGTGGACTCTGATTATACATCGATGACGGTTGGTGCTCAAACATGAGCTGTGGCTCAGTGGTTAGCAGGTCTGACTTTCAATCAGAGGATCGGTGGTTCAATCCCCGGCTCAGCCAGTCCGTGTTGTTGTGTCCTTGAGCAAGACACTTAACCCTCATTGCTCACCGTTGCTGTATACTGTATATCATGTAAGTCGCTTCGGATAAAAGTGTCAGCTAAATGAAATGTAATGAGATGTTGAATATTTTATGTTCAGACTGCAGCCATATTATCCCCCCAGAGAACTGTTTTGCTGCTGCTGTTTACATTCCTCCTGGTGCAAAGTCCAATTCACTACTACAGGAATGCACTACGGATTTCGTTTCGTTTGGTCATGTTTTTCTTGTGCAGCAAATGGGTGATAACAGCTCTTGTTTTGCAAGCCTGTGCTGCAATTATAAATTATCCTAGGATCCCTGGATAACTTCGAACTAAAATCATATGAAATATGTATAAAAACAGAGGCCACACTTCCTCTACGAAAGGTTCTGATAATCAGGGAATGTTATGTTCCATATGAGTCCAAACTGAATACAATTTGCCTCTCCTGACTCATGTCCTTGGAAGAGTCACATTCCATTTGAACCCTGTTGCTAAAGCCAGTGTCAGACCTGCGAGGCCCAAAGGCCCAGAGCCGCTCCACAGCATTCCTCCACTTCCTCCCCTGCAGCAGACTCTCCAGCTGGGCCTTGAGCCCAGTGATGGCCTCCAGGGTCCTGTGGCTGATGTCGAGACTCTTCCCCTCCCTCAGGGACATGTTGATCTGCTCCAGGGTCCGAATCAGCTCCGCACTTCTCTCCAACAAACTGGTCACTTCTGACAAGTAGCAAGGTTTCATGGAATAGTCAAATTACGACAATTTACACCTCTGTCACTTCATTGTCTTCATTATAGTTTCAATCATTTAAGAAAATGTGTTTTTACAAATCCAAACACTAGTTAGCTTTATTATAGGCTGCAGGTGTAAATCAATCTCTGGTTGGCTAACATAACGACTAAAGGACTGCACTGCAGTAAGAGGACAGAGCCATCAGAGTGGAGTTTCATCCACAGGCAAAGAAAAAGAAAAACACTGAAGTTAACTGAATTTCACAGGTCATGGTATCAGAAAAACATGAGGAAAGTGTGCAAAGTTTGTAAAACAAAATGTGTGATCTGCAGTGTATGTTTGTTTCAGTAAACTAAAGCGTTTCACGTTCATCTCATAACTTTATCCGCCAATTATGTTTTAACTCCACATGGTCTGTCCTTGTTGGACAAAACAACTTTGGGATGTTTACAGATATCACATTTTCCCCATGATTATTGCTGTTCCTCTGAATCGTTAAAGGGACAGTGTGTAACATTTAGAGAGATTACATGGCAGCAAAGGAATATAATATTCATAACTGTTTTAGTCAGTGTATAATCACCTGAAACTAAGAATCGTAGTGTTTTCATAAGCTTAGATAAAGGCATTTATAACTACATAGAGACTCCACCATCTTGCACCGCCATGTTTCTACAGCAGAAGGGTCAATCAAACCAACACTGGATCTGTAGAGAGCCTCTGGTGTTTCATCACTCACCCATTCGTACACTGATGGGAGGAGCTACCATGAAGGTGACACCTGTCCATCAGGACTAACTAACATTCGTACACTGATGGGAGGAGCTACCATGAAGGTGACACCTGTCCATCAGGACTAACTAACATTCATACACTGATGGGAGGAGCTACCATGAAGGTACCACCTGTCCATCAGGACTAACATTCATACACTGATGGGAGGAGCTACCATGAAGGTACCACCTGTCCATCAGGACTAACATTCATACACTGATGGGAGGAGCTACCATGAAGGTACCACCTGTCCATCAGGACTAACTAACATTCACACACTGATGGGAGGAGCTACCATGAAGGTGCCACCTGTCCATCAGGACTAACTAACATTCACACACTGATGGGAGGAGCTACCATGAAGGTGCCACCTGTCCATCAGGACTAACTAACATTCACACACTGATGGGAGGAGCTACCATGAAGGTGCCACCTGTCCATCAGGACTAACTAACATTCATACACTGATGGGAGGAGCTACCATGAAGATACCACCTGTCCATCAGGACTAACTAACATTCATACACTGATGGGAGGAGCTACCATGAAGATACCACCTGTCCATCAGGACTAACTAACATTCATACACTGATGGGAGGAGCTACCATGAAGATACCACCTGTCCGTCAGGACTAACTAACATTCATACACTGATGGGAGGAGCTACCATGAAGGTGCCACCTGTCCATCAGGACTAACTAACATTCATACACTGGTGGGAGGAGCTACCATGAAGGTGACACCTGTCCATCAGGACTAACTAACATTCATACCAATTCACACAAAACTACAAGAGCAATTTGGGGTCAAGTGTCTTAGCCAACAACACGTTGACATTGACTAGCAGGGGATTGAAGGACAACCTGCTTGAACCTGCTCGTTTACACACAAACAGCACAAAAGCTCAGTCAAAAGCTATTTTTTGAGCTGGCTGAGGAAAAGCAACCAGGACGACAGAGGACAGGACAATAGAAGACAAGAGAAATGACTGATGCTGATGGATGTCTGTGTTCTTCATTCTTTATGAACTTCACATTTATTTTATTTCATTTTACATTTGTTTCCAGTGAGATATTAATGACTTTAAATTGTGACTTTACTGTTGTAAACAGGGGGCGACTGTGACTCAGTGGTTAGCAGGTCTGACTTTCAATCAGAGGGTCGGTGGTTCAAACCCCGGCTCAGCCAGTCCATGTTGTTGTGTCCTTGAGCAAGACACTTAACCCTCATTGCTCACCATTGCTGTGTCTACGGTCTACTGTATAGCATGTAAGTTGCTTTGGATAATAGCGTCTGTTAAATTAAATGTAAAAGTTTTTAAAAGCAAATATTATGTCATGATAAAAGGCAGATATTGAGTAGCTCCTAGTGATGATCAAATCGTAAAGATGAATCTCTATAACTAAAGGTGAAGGTGTGGAAGTAGAGTTTGGACTTCTCTCTCTTCATGTAAGCAATCATGTGCAAAACACTTCTAGCTTCAGTCATGGATGACAACATACAACCCAGTGTGTTGAACATGTGGTGAAACTGATGGGTGCGTCCAGGTCTTACCCTGTGGCAGGGGGATGGCTCGGATGCTGACCGTGGCCAGCCTGTTGGGAGTGGTGAGGGTGACAAGACCCCCGGAGTCGACATGCAGGGTGTCAGACGAACGGCCCTGAGGAACACACACGCACACTTTAACTGCGAGACAACTGCTCAGTGTAAAAGAAATGTTACATTTCGTCGATATTTTTGACACACACACACACACACACACACACACACACACACACACACACACACACACACACACACACACACACACACACACACACACACACACACACACACACACACACACACACACACACACACACACACACACACACACACACACACACACACACACACACAGTATATATAGCCGTGTACTACAGTGCGGTTGACTGACCTGGTGAATGATGGATACTTTCTGCTGCTTGCCCAGGTCTTCATTCACCATGTCCACTTTTGGAGGACGTACCACTGTTTCTCTGAAAGGAATGATGGGCTTGGAGGCGCTGATCTCAATTTTAGCAAACCTTCAAAAAGACATGTCAAAATTCTGTTATTGATGGTTCAATCTCTATTGTCTACCATCAGCTTCATGCCACTTTGATATAGTCATACATATAACATCATAAATTACTCAAGACATAATCTGAGAATAAAATACATTTTAAGGGACACTCCCACAACGAGCGCTAATGTGAACGCAGCCTAAGAGCCAGAGCTAATATGGTGATGTAAGCGGGTAACGTGGAGCTATACCAAACAATTAATAATGAAAGTAACTATTATACTTTGCCTAATCCATGTGATAATTGGATACTTGTCTTTGTTATGTATGACAGTAAAATTAATATCTTTCTTTGTTTTGGACCGTTGGTCAGAAAACACAAGACATTTGAATCACCTTGTCTCTGGGAAAGTGTTTTACATTTTCATAGATAAAAGAATGAATCCATTGATCAAGAAAAAAAACATATTACAGAAACAGAACATATTAAAACTGAGGTTCATGGGAGTGCCACTAGTTTTGGACAACCAGAAAATTGGACCGGAAGATGAAAAGTCAAGGGATCACCAAAGTTATTCATCCCAAGGGATATTTGTCAGGGAGTCACCAAAGCCAGTGGAATCTGTTGTCTCTGGAAGCTGTGGAGATATCTCACTGATTGATGTTGCAAAAAACAGAACAGACTACATTATAATGTGGTATGGTCGGGCCGACTATGGATCACTGGTTAGCAGGTCTGTCTTTCAATCAGAGGTGGTTCGATCCCCGGCTCCGCTAGTCCATGTTGATTCCTTTGGGAACCAGCTGAAGTCATTGTCGATATAGATTCGATATAGTTTCCAAAGTACCTTAAAAAAGTAAAAGTAAAACGACTGACCAGGTTTGATGACAAGACAATGCGGTGGCCCCAAGAAGCACTGCGGTCAAGCCACACAGGATTCTGAATTCGGCTCCTACACAGATCAAGGTACCTCCCCTGCCAGATAAGTATACCTGGAGGAGCTACCATGAAGGTGCCACCTGACCATCAAGACTAACTAACATTCACACACTATAGGAACAGATACGGGAGGAACTTGGAGTTAAGTGTCTTGCCCAAGGACACAACAACATGGGCTAGTAGAGCCGGGGATTGAACCACCACCCTCTGATTGAAGGACGACCCTGCTCAGTGACCCACAGTCGCTCACTAGGGATGCACCGATATCGTATCGGGGGTCGATACTGCGTTAAAATACTCGTACTCGTATTCGTTTTCAATTGCCGATACCAAGAACCGATACCACTCAACAGTATTTCGCTACAACAAACTGGTCGCGCTTTGTGGAGAAAAAGATTTGTTGTCCTACCTGACTTCAACGTCTAGGGCAGGGGTCGGCAACCCGTGATCCAGAGCCGCATACGGCTCTTTCGTCGCTCTCTTGCGGCTCTTGCAGCAAGGTGTGTAGAGTAATGTGCGTCGCGTTCACACAGTAAAAAATGACTGCCGTCCTGCCGGTTTGAATCAAACTGTTGCTGGTCCACCAGAAGTAGCGCTGGCAGCGGCCTCATTCAGACGCTGTTGTGCGGCTACGGATGATATTATTGTAGCCGAGTGTCTGTTGTGTGTCTATATTTGTAATTCTAATAAAATGAAAACACGCTGCAGGGTAACTTGAACCACTTTTTTATCTCCTTCACACACGTATATCCCACAATTCCACTCCTCTTTTCCTTTCCGTTTCTCCCTCCACAATAAAAGCACCGGAAACATAACTTGGAACACAGCTTCCTATATAATTGCTCGATACCTAATATTATCGCTTACATTATGAACCCGGACACGGGGCGTTTTATGGTCCGACATTAGAGGGACTTCCACAAGACGTTTAAAGCTTGGGATAGCCTTCTGTTAATTTTGTACTATAGGCTTGACATAATCTGCAGAGGATAAAATAAAATCTGCCTCCAAATTAATTGCACTTTCATGGAGACCAAATCTAAGAAGTATCGGTACTCGGTATCGGCAAGTACACAAATAAAAATACTCGTACTCGTATCGGTTTGTAAAAAATGGTATCGTTGCATCCCTATCGCTCACAATAATAATGTAATGTAATATAAATTAATGATGATTTACAATTATTCACACTCAAGCTTCCATGAAGAAGCACGTGGATTATAAGGTTTAAAGTACAGTATTCTATTAAAAGAAATACCCGGGCCTGGACTGGTTTTAGAAAACATTGGCGTGTCACAATATATTGGTTGCCAATATATTTAAGGCAGATGAATGTGAAAATTTGATTATTGTTGTTGTTCTGACAATTAAACTTCAGCCGATAACGATGTTACATTACATTTCATTTATCTGACGCTTTTATCCAAAGCGACTTACATGATATACAGTAGACACAGCAACGGTGAGCAATGAGGGTTAAGTGTCTTGCTCAAGGACACAACAACACGGACTGGCTGAGCCGGGGTTTGAACCACTAGATCTTCTGGTGGAAAGTCAGACCTGCTAACCACTGAGCCACAGTCGCCCTGGTGTCTAGTGTAAAGCCTTTTTCTAATAGATAAATACATTATTTTTAAGTTTCCAAAACAGGGGAATGACAGAAACAACTGAACCTCATTCTAATGTGAGCACAAACTAAATAAACAGCGAACTTCAGTTCACCATGAACACAACAATGAATACTTTGAACCTGACCCAGTTCTGAAGACAGAGAGAGATAATCTCCTCAGAGGGCTGAGGCTGTGATGTCACAGAGCAGCGCTGACCTTATTCTGAGCGTGACACACTGCAGGTCAGGCTGCTTGCCAGCGCTGACACAGAGAGCTCAGACGGCCATCGGCCAGATGACCAGGCTCGTCAGCCAGGTGGCCAACCAGCCACTTGATGAGCCAGTAAACAATCCATCCATCCATCCATTTTCCACCGCTTATCCGGGGTCGGGTCGCGGAGGCAGCAGGTCAAGCAGGCTGACCCAGACTTCTCTCTCAACATCTACCAGCTCATTCTGGGGGATCCCGAGGCGTTCCCAGGCCAGCTGGGAGATATAATCCCTCCAGCGTGTCCTGGGTCTTCCCCGGGGCCTCCTACCAGTTGGACGTGCCTGGAAAACCTCTAAAGGGAGGCGTCCTGGAGGCATCCTAATTAGATGCTGAACCACCTCAGCTGACTCCTTTCGACACGAAGGAGTAGCGGCTCAACTCCAAGCTCCCTCCTGATGTCCGAGCTCCTTACCCTATCTCTAAGGATGAGCCCTACAGAGGAAACTCATCTCCTTACCCTATCTCTAAGGATGAGCCCGGCCACTCTACGGAGGAAACTCATTTCGGCCGCTTGTATCCGCGACCTCGTTCTTTCGGACACGATCCAAAGCTCGTGACCATAGGTGAGGGTTGGGACGTAGACCGACCAGTAAATTGAGAGCTTCACTTCCGGCTCAGCTCCTTCTTCACCAAGACGGCCCGGTGCAACGCCTGCTTTACTGCTGCAGCCGCACCGATACGCCTGTCGATCTCCCGCTCCATTTTACCCTCACTCGTGAACAAGACCCCGAGATACTTGAACTCCTTCGCTTGTGGTAGGCACTCTGTCCCCACGCAGAGGGAGCAATCCACCGGTTTCTGGCAGAGAACACAGACTATATAGTATGTAATACAATACAAACAGTTGAGTTTGCAACATTTAGGACTGTTGGTCAGTTTGTCCCATTTTGCTGCTACAAAAATGATTGACGTGAGATGAGTGTTCTGAGTTTGTACTCATTATTGAATGCACTTATTGTAAGTCGCTTTGGATAAAAGCGTCAGCTAAATGAAATGTAATGTAACAGACTGAAAATGTTATCTTATTAGATAAAATATGACAAAGTTTTCCTTTGGGGATATTTTGCAGTTGAAAAGGTAATACATTGCAATATTGCGATAATATTGTATCGTGATTTAAGTTCGATCCCCGGCTCCGCTAGTCCATGTCGATGTGTCCTTGAGCAAGACACTTAACCCTCATTGCTCACTGTTGCTGTGTCTACGGTCTACTGTATAGCATGTAGTATCGTGCGAAATTCATACGAGGGGAGGATACAAATATTGTTTTTTGCATAGCTAACCCTAGCTTTTCAATGAGAACAGACATATTCATATTAGCTAAAGAGTTGAAGAGCTATTCCTGATTCATTGTGGGTATGCTATTTTGGGCGTTTCTTTTAAGATGACTTGGTTAAAGATTGGGAATGAGGGTGGTGATAGGAGACAAGAGGATCGACGGTTCGATCATCAGCTCCGTATGTCGATGTCCACTTAACCCTAAATGACTCCTGTAGCTGATGCTATGGTGTATGAATGTGTGTGTTAAAGTTAGTTAGTCCTGGTGGAAGGTGGCACCTTCATGGAAGCTCCTCCCATCAGTGTATGTGAGTGTATGCTGCGAACAGATCTGGTCCAGTCTACATCCAGGACATGGTAAAACCTTACACCCCAACTCGTGCGCTCCGCTCGGCTTCTGCCAATCGGCTTGTAGCTCCGTCGCTGAGAGCTAAACACTCAACAAAGTCTCGACTGTTCTCTGTCCTGGCTCCTCGATGGTGGAATGATCTCCCCATTGACATCAGGGCTCCGTTCCTCGTACGTGGTTCAACTAAGTCGATCAAATGTCCTATTATCCAGCTTAAATTAACCCGATGATTGAAATCAGGCTAACTCGGTTCCTCAAAGGCTCAAACGGTCTCGTTAATTCGAACCAGACGTCAGTAATCAGGATGATTGCGCGTGCCCGTCCTACTTCAAAAGGGGGAAGCGTTGATTACCGAAACCATGATTTTATTTTTGAACGGTACAAAAAGCCTCTTTTTTTTCTCCGCTGATGAGCAGGAGATGATCATGAACACATATGAATTCAATACCATAATCATGGCAAAATATAACAGTCCCACCGCCGAGGGCTAGACAAGAAGCAGGGCAAAATATCAGGCAAGTAAGATGTGTAACTGTTGGGAAAATGTATCGGCTAATTTTAATATCTCATCCCAAACAATCAGATTATATTTCTTTAAATGTGCCATTCCACTCTCACACAAAGCATCGCAAAGATACGCACACGAATGTCATGTGTCCAGCAAAAAATATGAAAATATATTTACTTAAAAATACATTTCTTTTTTTATGTGTACTATCATAAACCAATATACCACTAACACATATATGGCCTTATTATCTATCTTCACAAGGGTTATATGTATGTTATAGCTTTAAAACTCTTTCAAATAGACCTTGCGAATGAGGAGAAAATCAGATTTTAATATGAGATAAAAAGCATCCGCAAATATGGCTGAAAAATTGGTGGCTCCTATGGTCTTGAGATGATTCCTAAACAGAATAGAAGTTGATCGGATAAATACTCTAGGAGGAGTTCGTTAAAGTACAAATGCAGAAAACGGCAAAAAATCAGCGGAAAATGTCAAAAACGCCAAATTGGCTGAATTGCTGTTGCGCCCCCTTTTGTTTATATCGCACGAAAGATTTATTGTATGATGGGATCCAATGTGCACATATGCATTCAATCCGCAAGTCTTTAGGACAAAAGAGGTTCATTGGTTGTTATCTCCTAAACGCAATGAGTTATCAGAAAACCTTTTTTTGATTTATGATGATAAAGTTTCAGTCATGATGCCCAAATTTGGTGCAAATTAGAATATGACAATTACCCCAAACATGCACTCAATGTAGAAAAATAAGGATCAGAAAAAGTGTAATAATACCCCTTAGAATAACAAAAACAATAGCTGGACATAGTCAGTCCAGCAAGGACCCTAACTAATATCGCTCCTTCGTCAACGGGATCTCTGAGGAAGGGAGCTGCCATTTGTTTCCGGGGGAGTGGCAAGATTATCCAGCTCACTTAAATTAAGCCTACTCTGGAGCAGGTTCAAGTTTATGGATGTGTTGCTGTGGTGATTTTGCCATACTTGCTTCGTGGAACCGAAAAGCCTGAATTATGTAATCTTATCCTGAAAGTTATCCAGTTACTCCTGATGGGCAGGTGTCACCTTCATGGTAGCTCCTCCCATCAGTGTGTGAATGTTAATTAGTCCTGATGGACAGGTGTCACCTTCATGGTAGCTCCTCCCATCAGTGTGTGAATGTTAATTAGTCCTGATGGACAGGTGTCACCTTCATGGTAGCTCCTCCCATCAGTGTGTGAATGTTAATTAGTCCTGATGGACAGGTGTCACCTTCATGGTAGCTCCTCCCATTAGTGTATGAATGTTAGTCCTGATGGACAGGTGTCACCTTCATGGTAGCTCCTCCCATCAGTGTGTGAATGTTAATTAGTCCTGATGGACAGGTGGCACCTTCATGGTAGCTCCTCCCATCAGTGTATGAATGTTAGTTAGTCCTGATGGACAGGTGGTATCTTCATGGTAGCTCCTCCCATCAGTGTATGAATGTTAAATAGTCCTGATGGACAGGTGGCACCTTCATGGTAGCTCCTCCCATCAGTGTGTGAATGTTAATTAGTCCTGATGGACAGGTGGTACCTTCATGGTAGCTCCTCCCATCAGTGGGTGAATGTTAATTAGTCCTGATGGACAGGTGGTACCTTCATGGTAGCTCCTCCCATCAGTGGGTGAATGTTAATTAGTCCTGATGGGCAGGTGTCACCTTCATGGTAGCTCCTCCCATCAGTGTATGAATGTTAGTCCTGATGGACAGGTGTCACCTTCATGGTAGCTCCTCCCATCAGTGTATGAATGTTAGTTAGTCCTGATGGACAGGTGTCACCTTCATGGTAGCTCCTCCCATCAGTGTATGAATGTTAGTTAGTCCTGATGGACAGGTGGCACCTTCATGGTAGCTCCTCCCATCAGTGTATGAATGTTAGTTAGTCCTGATGGACAGGTGGCACCTTCATGGTAGCTCCTCCCACCAGTGTGTGAATGTTAATTAGTCCTGATGGGCAGGTGTCACCTTCATGGTAGCTCCTCCCATCAGTGTGTGAATGTTAGTTAGTCCTGATGGACAGGTGGCACCTTCATGGTAGCTCCTCCCACCAGTGTGTGAATGTTAATTAGTCCTGATGGGCAGGTGTCACCTTCATGGTAGCTCCTCCCATCAGTGTGTGAATGGGTGAATGATGACATGTAGTGTTAAAGTGCTTTCAGTGGTCAGAAGACCAGAAAAGAGATAAACAAGTACAGTCCATTTAGCATTCACTCCAGGTGCGCTACACACAAAAATACCTTGTTTCACAGTCACTTGTTTTTTATTTCAAAAGTTTCTGGGCAAAAGCAGCCACCATGTAATGAAAAAAACAGGACTCCCACCAAATCAGATTTAACTGCCACAGGACATACAACTCCAAGTTGTACTCCAAGATGAGCCTTCATGAGTCCTCTAAAAGCATGAGGACTGCTCTGCAGGGAAAGGAGAGCCTCACCTGGGCCTAGAGTCACATCTCAACCTGGAGAAACAAGGCAACCACAGACCCACTCAGGGCTGAAATCCTCCTTAAGGTCGACCAAACATACATCAGATCCATCTTTGGATATGCAGCACCAGCTAGACCACAGCCACACAACACCAATCCAGACTACAAACCATCCAAAACACAACAATGGCATACCGACTTCACAGAACATCAGCACGCATTGCAGACAGTTTGTCTGCAATCAAAACCATCAAAGAAGAAACATCAAATGATGGGTTATGGATAGACAATTCTCACTCACTCACACACACACACACACACAAGTATGCAGTAGACCGGGCTTTACTTTCACAATGGTGGAAGCACACAGGCACACAGACACACACTGACCGGTCTCTGAGGTCGTCCAGGCAGCGTTGAAGATGAACCTCACCAGCAGTGACGAGAACATGTTCTCCTGTTTCCTGAATCAGAACCTCAGCGCAGGGATCTGCCTGGTTCAACAGACGCATCCCACGCACCAGCTTTGGCATCTCACCTACAAACACATCACGACGGGTTATTGTTGATGGTTAATTCTGCCACCATCCTGAGGTGAAGCATGGTCATGGTCTCTGCTGTCCCTAACCCCTCCCAGTGTCCTGATTGTTGATGTGTGTGTGTGTGTGTGTGTGTGTGTGTGTGTGTGTGTGTGTGTGTGTGTGTGTGTGTGTGTGTGTGTGTGTGTTCATTTCGCCCTGCTGCCAATTGACCTGCACACCTGAGCTCATGCACTCATCCCAGCTCTTCACTCCAGTCTTCACCAGACCGTCCTCCCTCCCTCGGGCCTCAGGTTGACTGCCTTAGCGACCCTAACCCTCCCTGTTCTTCCTGCCTGCTCAACACCCTAACCCTGCCACACGGCCGGTCCAGGCCTTATTCGACACCAACCCAGACCTTTTAGCTCTTGGTTCTTTTCAATACTCCTCCTGCTGTCTGTGTTCTGCTCCACCTCACCATGACGTTACCCCAAGCTATTCTAATGTCATCAAACGAACACACACTGCTCAAACCTGTCAATTCAAGACGACTGATTTTCATGAAAGGTATCAGATTGTAGTTATGAGGCCTTTTCTTGGTAGGAGTGTTATGACACCTAGAAACTCGATGGAACTTCGAGACATCGGCCTCAAGTGATTCCTCATAGTCGGAGAAATTAAATTAATGAAGAATGTAGTGCTCCAGATGGCAACATCAGACATTAAATAAATTGATTTACTAGAAATTGTAACTGCATGCAAGCATGAAGAAGTCAGTGTTTGTTTTATTAAAGATGGCTTTGGAATTGGTCATCAAATTAGTCTTGTGTTTTAATATCTTCAAATATGTGATCTGGGTACAACAACTTCCTCTGGATGAAATTACAAAATGCACCCATACTCTTCCTCATGCCATTTTCTGCATTTTTAGCCATTTTTCATCGTTTTCAGGCATAATAAATGAACAAACTCCTCCGACGAAATCATGTGATCAACTTCAAATGTATTAAGGATGAAGAAAAAGTTATTAAAATGGTGAGTTGTCCTTGAATGGCCTTGTGGTGGCCATTACATGCCCATTTCGTGCAGTTCGCCAAGAAAGAGGAAGTTGTTATAACTCATTAACCAATCTGCCCCACATTTCTTTTGCATGATGCTGGATCAGGCCTGAACAGATATTTAAAATGCTAGATATCTGGAATGCGTCTGCAAGACTCTAGGCTCACATCTTTGAACAGTTCACGCAAAGTGCTTGAGCACCGAGTTAACGCGGATCTGCCTCTGATCTGGGTCTTTTTTGGGGAGCTCCAAAATCTAGTGGGAAATCAGGACTCCTGTAGTGTGAACTAGGCATTAGTCATGGTGTCATTGTTCATTACATTACATTTCATTTAGCTGAGGCTTTTATCCAAAGTGACTTACATGATATACAGTAGACCGTAGACACAGCAACGGTGAGCAATGAGGGTTAAGTGTCTTGCTCAAGGACATAACGACATGGACTAGTAGAGGCTGGGATCGAACCACCGACCCTCTGATTGAAAGACAGACTTGCTAACCACTGAGCCACAGTCGCCCAGTCAAGTTCAGTCAAAATAAGGTCAACCAAGCTCTTTTTCAAACCCTTACTAAAAACCTTCTTATGAAGACGGAACCTTATTTTGAATGCAACAGCCGTGCATTGACAAGCCGGTCCTCACGAGCCAACTCTGAAGCGAGAGGGGAACGTGGAGGGTCATGGTTTGAAGCTTATGGACACTGAGCAGGGTGAGAACCAAATGCACCGCTTCAAATATATTCAATTATCACTGTGATGTTACATTTCATTTAGCTGAGCCTTTTATCCAAAGCGACTTACAACACATTCACACACCATAGGAACAGCTATGGGAGCATTTTAGGGTTAAGTGTCTTGCCCAAGGACACATGGACACTTTAATATAAGACCAAAATGACCCACAGTCTTTATGACAAGAAATATGTAAAGTCTTCAGATAATTGGATTTGTGTGTGCCTCCCAAGACCTACTTGGATGTTTGGGTTCTATGGCAACCCGAACAATGGGTGTGGCCTCAAAGTTGAGCGGGGTGAAGGGTGGGCAGGCGGGGGAGGTTGACAGGGTGGCTGACTTCAAGACACTCTCCTCCAGACCTCCGATACCTGATGAGAGAGGATGGGAGAAGAACGTCAGTAGACTGCAACAGCAACGACACCCAGTGAGAGACCTCCAAGCGATTTACTAAAAAATGAATACTCAATGAAAAGTGAAAAGAGATGAATCGTATGTAAAGTGTTTAAACATTGAACAAACACTGCATGCTACAGTATTCTTGGACAACCCATCCAACATACGGCAGAATCAGTATCAATTGCTACACATCAAACAGGAAGACAAGCCTTTGAAGTATATCAAGTATAGATCATATATATATATATATATATATATATATACATATACATATATATACATATATATATATATATACATATATACATACATATACACATATATATATACACACATACATATACACATATATATATACACACATATATATATACACATATACATATACACATATACACACATACACACACATACACATACATATACATACACATACACATACATACACATACACATACATACACATACATATATACATATATATATATACACACACACACACACAGTACTGTGCAAAAGATTTAGGCAGGTGTGAAAAAATGCTGTAAACTAAAAATGCTTTCAAAAATTGAAGTGCTAACAGTTTATTTTCATCAATTAACAAAATGCAAAGTGAGCGAACAAAAGAGAAATTTTGTTAATTGATGAAAATAAACTGTTAGCACTTCTATTTTTGAAAGCATTCTTAGTTTACAGCATTTTTTCACACCTGCCTAAAACTTTTGCACAGTACTGTATATATATACATGTAATTTCTAGCAGACAGTTAATGGGTCACATCAATCTCCTGACATGACATCAGTTGTACTGATTTGATTTAAGATTCATATAACTTAAAAAGAAGCCTGGAAGTATTGCACCATGGTTTGCTATTTTAATACATTTCATTTGTTTTTGATTAATGAATGAGAGGACTCAAAGCAACACAATTGTAAGTATTTATAATTAAAACCAAGACCAGCCAGTGCTGGAGAGAGGTCACGAGGCCAGCTGAGTTGTGCTGATGAAACTGTGGGAAACACAGTGTGCTTCATGCTCATCATGAAGAGCAGCAACAAAACTATTCTCGGGGTGGATGATAAAAACATGGTCCATCAACCCAGACTGTGTTGGAGCATCAAGCATCATGATGTAAACACAGAGCCCCAGCAGTCCTGCGCTCTGCCTGTCAAGTGCAGTTAGACCTCCTGTGGGTGAAATGTCCTGCAACTGGACATCAGCCAGAAGCCAACTGGGTGGAAAAATAGCCTTCAGTCCTCGCGGAGTTAGCGTAGCTTCCATCGGGGTTGGGGTGGGCATCAAGGTCCACTCCCCTGGAATGAATCCAACCCTCACGCCTCTTTCTCAGGTGATGAGTGTATTCTGTGATAAGCCGCTCCGATACCAGTACAAGACACGTCTGGTGTAGCCTAAAATGCTAGATGGATATTGGCGGGTATGCAAGTCTATGCATGGATCTGATGGCATGTCACATTAATGATCAACTCTTTTATACTACACAGGAACAACAACACAAGTATCACTCGCTGCCAGATCCCTACAGGGAACACCTGTGGTTAACCACTGACATTTCCCTGATAATGCTACATTGTGGGCAACAATGAGCAAGAAGAGAGCTAGAACATGCTGAACATTAGCCGATAGCAGCCAGGGGGCAGCACAGTCCTGCTAAGGCAGCGTTCAGGCAGACTTTACCCAGCCTCCTGTGCGTCGGAATCAGGCCAGTCGTGACAAAATAAACCTTTCAAAAATAAACGACAAATGAGGCAATGAAACGGCATGCTGCTAGAGTGGTAAGAAATGTTTGTACTTGTAGTACGATAAACAATATAAATATAAACAAATCAACTTTTTAACTGAAAGTAATTCTGACATCCACTTTCATTTCCAGGAGTCTCTCTCCTGGTTTTACGCAGCTTTCATTTCTCTCAGCTCAAAGAATAAAGTGATCACAAGGGGCTGATCAATTTTAAGCACCACTGGGTTATAACCTTTAAGATGTCTCAGACCACAGATGGGAAGACTTATGTCCATCTGGTTTCAAATATAGATACTATACACTACACCTGGCTTTGTGTCAGGGCATGAACACAGCTGATGCAGGACTGTGTTACTGGACCCTGTAATTACCTGAAGGTGACTCGGTCCTGCAGGCCTTCCAAGCCGACAAAGAACAATAAGATTCAAAGAACACGGCTCGGCCCACAACCTGCAGACACAGTCCATGAAAAGCAAAGCGGCAGAGCTTAAGCTGGGCGACTCTCAGTGGGTCAGAACAAAGCATGCTTTGAGTTGGTTTCATTATTGTTTCATTAGATACACTCTCTGGCTTCAACACACTCTTTCATCTGGCTGACTAATACTAAGCATATCGCCTGAGGCAGATGTGCTGGCACTTTCGCACTAAAGGAATCTACCAATCAATTTGAATGGATCATCATCACCTCAGCTGAGTAAACCACTGGAGTAAAAAGTAAATGATTTACCTCTGAGATGTAGTGGAGTAAATAGTACAGTAAAAAGTACATTGTTTAACTGTGAGATGTAGAGGGGTAAGTTACAAACAACCTGGCATGAATTAGGTTATTCTATTTAGAGAAGCACTGTAGCTGTGGAAAATCAGCAGTTTGAAAAGCAATAAATACGACGTGGGGCTGGAAATTGGAATTGGAAATTCTGTGTGAATTGTGTTTTTAAGTACAAGCCCAGAGCTTTGGAAATCATTCCTCTTTAACGTCCCATGGAATTTCCCTTTCACTGGAAAGTCCCACTTAAGCTTTAGACACCCAAGTAAGTGTGTGTGTGTGTGTGTGTGTGTGTGTGTGTGTGTGTGTGTGTGTGTGTGTGTGTGTGTGTATGAGAGTGACTGAGTGAATGAGAGAGGGGGGAGATAGAGTGTGTATGTGTGAGAGAGTGAGTGAGAGTGTGTGTGTATTGGAATAAAGTTAAATTATAAAATGATCATGATGTCTTCATATGTAATATTGTAAAATGTAGTTTTAGGTGAGAAACTTGAATAAATCCAGTTGTTTTAACATTAATATATATTTTTTTTGATTATGACCCATTTAACTTCCCAACACTACCTCTGAGCAGCTTATAGTACACCCTTAAAACTACTAATGCCCCCAAAACATGTTTAATCAAAGCAAATGTTTAATTGAAATACAACTTTTAATAATGTATTATTATATACCTATAATAGTGGTGAGTTTTGGGAAAGGTAGCTGAGGTATTTGACTTGCACAGTAGCCTGAGGACAAATGGCAGAAAAAGCTTGATGCCATTTCAGGACTTGAAATCACTTTATTAACCTGACAAAAAATATGCATATGCATATTTCTGATTTTGTGCATTCACACAACTTCAGTGGAGAATCTACACGGTTTTCTGCACCTGTCCCCTGGTATGGAAAAAGCTACTAACATCTAGGGTTTGTTAATCACATTGATTTCTACCGTTTGTGGACATGTGAGACAGAGAACACTAGTTCAATGAGTAATGAAAGAAGGGGCTGAGGATGAGATCCTTCTATTTAACTGGAGGGAGTTCCAGCCGTCAAGTTTTCAAAAGGGGTAAAAACATGTTTATGTTCCAACCAGGTCATAAAACAGTCAACATAAGGGGCGACTGTGGCTCAGTGGTTAGCAAGTCGGTCTTTCAATCAGAAGGTCGGTGGTTCGATCCCCGGCTCCGGCAGTCCGTGTCGTTGTGTCCTTGAGCAAGACACTTAACCCTCATTGCTCAGGTTGTTTTCGGCATGCATGAATACACATATGTTGTGATTCAGAACTTCCACCATGTTTTTGTAAATGTTAGACGTTTTCAAATGATGTCAAAAAAATATCATCGGGTGTAACTTTTTTCCAGTGAAATTAAAACCAGATGTATTTTCTTAGAAATGAGTGAGCCGTGATTCTTCCAGTATAGAGCAGGGAAAGGGTAGGCAAACAGCTGCCGGTGTGTTTTTCAGGGCAGCATCCTGTCTCGAGGGACCAACTGATCTGATGCTGGTCTTGTGTACCTCCTACTGTAGCTGAGACTCTTCTTTTCATTTAAAAGTCTTCATATGTAAGCGTAACAGAACAACTAAAAGCCTCGCTTTTACTGTTGTTGCCTCTCTCACAACTAAACTGCACCAACCACATCTCCCAAACAAAGCGGTCACCATAGGTGTTGCTTTTTCAGAGATAGATATCCCAAACATTCTAGTTTGTAAAACAGAGTGGAACCAGCCCGATATCATTCCCAGGGTCTCAAATATAGGCACTTTAACATCTGCTACAGACACAGAAGGAACCCTTTGGCATCTGCTACAGACACAACTAACCCTAACAGGACTTTCAACTGCTTACGTCCCGTAAGTGTTTTAAGTTTCATTTCAACTTGCTAAAGGCAAGGCAAGTTTATTTGAGCAATTCAAAATGCTTCACATAAAATCATTGAAAGCATCAAAACATAATGCAGAAGAAAACAAGATTTAAAAACAATTACATTCCTTAAAACATAATAAAACAGCCAAAAAGCAAGAGAGCTTGAATAAAGGTTGCAGTGCTGTTTAAGAAATAAAATGCAGTAGTGAGAAAACTACTTTCTTCCATTATTTTACTTAAAAAGGGGAGGTTTGATATTGGCCTATAATTTTTCATTATTTCGGGGTCTAAAGTAGCCTTCTTTAGGAGTGGTTTAATAACTGCAGTTTTTAGGGCTTGTGGGAAGACACCTGAGAGAAAGGATGTGTTTACAATTTGTAAAAGGTCAGTGATCATGCAGTGAAATATTTTTGAAAAAGTGTGTTGGTAGAATATCTAAGCAGCATGAGGATGTTTTCAGATGTTGTATAATATCTTCTAAGCTTCTTTAGTTAATTGAATGAAATTGTGTCATGATATTTGAATGGATGTTATGTAAAGATGGGGATAACACACATCCTGTGGATGGTGTGGAGCCACCAACTGCTTGTCTAATTTTCTGAATTTTGTCAGCAAAAAAGAATGCAAATTGATTGCAGGCCCAGGTGGATTGGAGCGTAGCAGTTATTGATACCGGAGGGTTTGTTAGCCTGACCACGGTAGCAAATAAGGCGCGTGCATTGTTATTGTTTTTGATTATGATGTCAGAGAAGAAGGCCTGCCTTGCATTTCTAAGTTCCAAATTGTAGTTGCGAAGTCTCTCTTTATAGATACCACAGTGAACCTGGAGATTAGTCTTTCTCCACCTGCGCTCAGCTTTCCGACACTCTCTTTTCTCTATTCGGACCAGCGTGGCATTTCTCCAGGGGGATCTTTTCTTACCTGAGACAACCTTCACCTTAGTGGGTGCAATGGCATCAATAACATTTTTAACTTTAGAATTAAAGTCATCCACAAGCTCATTGACTGAGATGCAAGAGAGGGCTGGTGTGGAGGAGAACTTCTGAATAAATAGTTCACTCGTGTTTTCAGTGATGTAACGCTTTGTCACAACCTTGGTTTGGACATTTGTGTGCAGGGAGATTGCACTCTCAAAGAAAACACAGAAATGATCAGAGAGTGCAACATCAGTCACAGCAACCTTGGAAATGTCCAGACCTTTGGTGATGATTAGATCCAGGGTGTGCCCCTTGTTGTGGGTGGGACCTGTTACATGCTGAGTCAGCTCATAGTTATCAAGGACACCACATAGCTGTATAGACCCTCTGTCCTGGGGATTATCAACATGGATATTAAAATCACCAACAATGACAACACAATCAAAATCAATACAGATTATAGACAGCAGTTCAGTAAACTCATCGAAGAAGGATGCACAGTATTTAGGTCGTCTGTAAATGTTAAGGAATAAAGCTCGAGTGGAATTCAGAGCCACATATTCAAAAGAAGTAAAATGACCAAAAGACATCTGCTTGCATTGCAAAGACTCATTAAATAAAATAGCAACTCCACCTCCTTTCTTATGCACTCTTGTTTCACTCATGAAACTGAAGTTGGGAGGTGTTGATTCAATAAGCTGCACTGTTGTGGAGGCGGGGGAGGGGCACGGCGCTTTAACTTTGTTATTTGTGTTAAAGGACTTAGAGCCAGTGGAGGAGGTCCAGCTGGAGGGATTTTAGCACTTTAGCTAAAGTGTCATATGTGATAAGTTGGGATGAGAATGTGTTGGTGGAACAAGGCAAAATCTAGAACTTACAGGTTTTTAGAAGTTTAGCTTCTAGGTCTTACCCCCACTAACTTACTTCTGGACAGTTTATCCTTAACTCCATTAATGGACTGGACTGTTTTGTATTACTGTTTCAAGGTCCAGCTCTCATGTGCCATTTATGCATGGGTTAGACAACAATGATTTGTTGAAAATGCATTTCCATTTCCCCCCCTGCTACCAGTTTATATGCTAACATAGGCCAAACCCATTTTGATTCTACAGTATCTTAGCTTAACATGAACAAAGGTGGGTTTGTGAAAGGAAATCTCCGGTATCAATCATCTGACTTTAAGTGAAACAATAACACAATAATCGAATATTTAGAAGTTGTGTTACTGTTTTACTTACTTTTAAGAAGAAAAACAGAAGCAGCCAGGCTAAAGAATCTCCAAAAATAAGAACACTCCAAGAGACGGTGTCATTATTCAAAACGAGACCTGCGCTGCTCTGACATGAACCCAGCTGGCCTCTACCTTCACCCCTGTGTGGTTGACATCAGTAAAATCAGTCAGTGTTCTGCTAAAGATCTAGGTCACTAGTCACCGCTGGCAGCAGAGACAGAGGCCTAATGTAAAACAAATGTTTTCATCAATGTTGAATCAGCATCATTCTTTCTCCTCCTCCCAGAGGACTGACTTGGGCTGTGTCGCGTCAGAGGGCTGCTTCCCATTAAGCTCTGCTGATGAGAGTTTGATGTTGACCACGTCTTTAGCCCTTGTGACAAACCATCAAGCCAGCTGTGTACTCTCCCTCAGCTGCAATTACGGATAAATCCTGAAGCTGGCTGGGTGTATGCTACTAATGAAAGTGAGAGAATCAAACAAAGGACCGTGCTAAGGTAGTCTGAGAGGGAATCACCACCAATACATGCCATTCTGTTCGTTATGGGGAAATTCTACACCAAACTGTTCAAAGATCTGCCAATTAATTGTATCTTTTTTATTGGAAAAGGTAGATGAATTGAAATTGAGAGATAAGCCAAGAGAAGAGCTGGACATTTCAACACACATCTGGTCTGCAAACTCTGAACCTCTAAAGCCAGAGGCAGTGGTGTATAGTAACAAAGTAGAACTACTTTGTTACTGTACTTAAGTTGTTTTTTTGAGTATCTGTACTTTACTATTTATAATTCTGTTGACTTTTACTTCACTACATTTTGCAAAGAAAACTGATACTTTTACTCTGATACATTTCCCCTAAAACCTTCATTACTCGCTACAAAATCAAATATAACTTTAGAAATAAAATCAATCATGAGACAAACACCCGTAGCCAGATTTGCGAGAAATGTTTTCTTGAAAGATTCTTCGTACCGGATGAAGTGCCTCTTATGATTACCCAAAGCTACTGAGATATTGGCATTCAAAAACTCCCCATCCAACCTTAGGAAACACATTAAGGTAAATTAAGATTAATCCCATGAGTTGAGGAAGTGTTGACAGTTGTGAGATTTTGTTGATTTGAGTCGTCTTAGCTATAATCATTGCAGCACTAGTTGGCTAACATTAGCCAACTTAACTTGAGTTAAGCCAAAGTTAAGTTAGCTAACGTAATGCTACGCTCTCGCGGCTAGCTAATGTTAAGTTAGCTAATGTAATGCTGCGCTCTCGTGGCTAGATAACATTAAGTTAGCTTAGCCACCACACCATAGGATTGACAGGAGCCGCGAGAGCGCAGCATTACGAGTTGAACCGTGTTGGAGTTGGAGATGCAAGTGTGTGTAGCAAGTGAGACTAGCTAAAGTTGTTATGCTAACAAAATGTATTTCTGTCACTGTTTCAGAGAAAGCATGTACACCACCTTTAAAAACTATGGAGAGCTGACATCAACAAAGAGGAACAGGGCTCCTGAGACTCCCTCCACCAGCAAGTAGACCCGATTAGTGAACACCTTGACTGTCTCAGAGGTCCATTGACAAAATTGTGATGTGGTCCAAGAGCTCCAGCCATTCTGTGTTGTTGAGCATACTTATAAACGCATTGTTACAACTCCTTTATAGTGCCATGTGTCATGATAAGTTCATAGTAGATTGTACACTGCCATCATTGAGTCCATCCTCTGCGCCTCCATCAGCGTCTGGTATGCTGCAGCCACTGCCAAGGACAAGACCAGGCTGCAACGCATCATTCGCTCTGCTGAGAGGGTGATTGGCTGCAATCTGCCGTCCCTCCAGGACTTGTTTGCTTCAAGGACTCTGAAGGAGAGGAAGATTGTAGCTGATCCCTCTCACCCTGGACACAAACTGTTGGTGTCCCTCCCTTCTGGCAGGAGGCTGCGGTCCATCAGGACCAAGACCTCACGCCACAAAAACAGTTTCTTCCCGTCTGCAGTCGGGCTCATCAACAGAGCCTGGGTCCCCCTAACAGAGCTGAGGTCCCCCTAACAGAGCCCGGGTCCCCCACTGACTCTAATGACTCTGTCACCCCCAGACAATTTCCCACTGGACACTCCCCTGCACATACCCTCATATTGTAATACACTCTTTAACTTTACACTTGCCACTTTCACACAACACTTACATTCCATGCACATTTTATGCACTTTATCTTATTTTTGATATTTTGATATTCTACTGTTCAATTGTAAATACTCATTCATTCATTCTCATTTATTGCACTGTGTTTATTGTTAAATGTGTATTGTTAAATGTTAAATGTATAAACCTTCCGCCAGGACAAATTCCTTGAATGTGAAAACAAACATGGCAATAAATGGTTCTGATTCTGATTCTGATTGCTCCTGGATGGATCACAGCCAACCCAATTATTTTCAACACAACTCCTTGTCCTTGGTCATGGTGGCCACAGCACTTAGAATAAAGAATGAACTTCATAAATCTCCTTTTGCTTTTTTATTAAAACATTTACTTGTACTTTTACTTTCAATACTTAAGTGCATTTAATATCAGAAAAAAAACGTGTGATACTTAAGTACAGTAAATATCAGATACTTTAAGACTTTTATTCAAGTAGTATTCTAATAGGTGACTTTCGCTTTTACGCGAGTAATTTTCCAGTAAAGTATCTTTACTTTTATTCAAGTATAGCTTTTGGGTACTTTATACACCACTGACCAAAGGTGAAAATCGCTCAAGAGCTCCTCAAGGCAAGGGAATTGAATATTCTTCAATGGCCAGTCAGTCACCTGATCTCAAACCAAGTGAGCTTTTCACTTCCTTCAGATAAAAGTGAAGCAGAAAGACCCACAACAAGCAGCACATGAAGGAGGCTGCAGTAAAGGCCTGCAAAGCATCTCAAGGGAGGAAACTCAGCGTTTGGTGATGACTATGGGTGAAAGGCTTCAGGCAATCATTGACTGGAAAGGATTTTCCTCCAAGTATTAAACATTATCATTATAGTCACTATTATGTTAGTTTGTTCAATTACAGCCTCTGAAAATGTGGGGTACACTGTACAAATTACTGTAATTCCTAAACAGTTAATGCCACATTTTGTTATATCCATTGAATTAAAGCTGAAAGTCTACACTTCAACCATATATGGAATGCTTTATTTTAAATCCGTCATGTAAATAGGAAAATTTGAAAAATTGTGTGACAGTCCGAATACTTATGGCTCTGACTGTATAATTTATATATATATATATATATATATATATATATATAGCATTCATAACTGGACTTAGAATATACAGAGAAGGGCAATATGTGATTGCGGCCTTCCAACCAAAGAGCAAATGCCCAATCTCTATCTATGTTAATGAAAGAGAAAAATGATTTGAGTCTGTCTTTGGCCCATGCTTCACCCTTCATCCAAGCTTTATGAAAACTGGGCCAGTAGTTTTTCCGTTATCCTAAGGACAAACTGGAAAACAAACCAACAATTAAACCACTAACGTAAACTCATTGGAGAAGGAAACTGCATGCACAACAAATATATGACAATGATATGACTAAATGTTTATTGACAGAATTAAACAAAATAATGAAATACCTAAAATGCTAATTAAACTAATATGCTATCATCAAAACCTTGACTTCACTGGAACTAAAAGAAGTAATTCAACTTCTGAAAAACAGACCGAGACCAAAACCTTACTGCTATCTTCCCAGACCATATCCTAAAGGGGAAAACAACCCTATGCTACATCCCTATGACGTTAGGAGACCTGACAAAGGAGCCAACTCTCACTGATCCTCTAAAAGACGAGATGAGTCAGACGGCACCGTGCCGTGATCGTTCAAGAGACATCAACATGAATATGTGAGCTGGAGGCGTCTCAGCATGAAGACTGATCTGATGTGGTTAAGCAAGAAAGAGAGACAGATTCTTAGAGTTGTGAGTGCAGGGTCACAGTGGAAATAACTGATACCAGAGCAGGAAACACATGCAACACTCTGCACAGCATTAGCCTTGTGCAGCACTATTATTTAATTAAGTGGAAATCTGTTAACTTTATTTTCCTTTAAAAGGAAGAAAGCTTAAATGAAATGGTCATATGCAGTCTTTTGCTTTCTGAATAGTTATATTTTCTTTGTTTGGGGTTTTACATATTAGAGATCAAATTGAAGCAAAGTTGCAAAAGCCAATCACTGTTGAGATGCACTGCCGTCCTGCCGTTGTTGAAACAAACTGGCTGCTGGTCCACCTGAAGTAGTGCTGGAAGCAGCCGTCATACAGACGCAGTTCCTGGACGAGTCGATGAAATCCAGAATCTACCCGCACTACCTTTTTGATCGACGTATTGGGCACCCCTGACCTACCCACTTAACGTTGCAAAAAGCCATGGTTTTCAGTTGGACAGCACAGACAACACCTACCCACATTAAAACCAGTGTTTTCTTGCAGCGTACTGCAGAACAACACTGGCCACAGAGACGGCAGCTCAGCTCAGATCAGCTGTTCAGTTTTACTCTGCGTGAGGCGACACACGAGCATGCGCTAGTATGGAGTACATAGTACATACACAGTACATAGTTCGTTCTTGTTTTGAAAACTGTTCTTGAAAAAGTGAAACATGCACATTGCGTAAACATAGTAAATAGTTTGTTTTTACAAACTATTTTACACAGTTTTAAAACACTTCTACTCAAAAAACAATAATACAAAATTTTGTATTAGACATTTGACATGTATCTACCATTTTATTCATATATTCTACTGCTTTTGTGAACCTAAGACCTTTGGTAAACCAATTTCTAGCACCAAAACAGTTAGACCACATGAGTAAAGATATGTTTTCACAAGAGATTTGAAGAATTTCAAAAATCAAGCTTCAATTCTTCAGCTTTAGGGTCATATTATCTCTTTACACTTGTGCCTTAGGAAAATGGTGCCTCATTATATAGAGAGCTGAGGTTGTTCAGCAAATGTTGATGTAACACATGAGTATGTATTATATGCAAATGCTTTAAAAAGGTGAATTTAAGAGATTTGTAAAATCAAGAAAAGGCCTAAGACCCCAGAGGGTTAATCTTGAACTGCTCCTCTATATTCACCAGCTACTGTCTGACTTTGTCTTCCTCCTGCTTGGTGTTGGACAGGTACTTTTCTTTAACTAAAAACAGCTGCAAGCTAATGAAAAGTAAAGACATGCTGACCGAAAACCAGAAGAATTAGTTTAATAATGTTACAAGGCATTTAGGGGAATTATTCTCCATGTCCGGATGTTATCGGAATTTCTACAATTTATTGAAGAACATTACCAACACTGCTTTTAACAGATGTGTGTATCAACAGCAGCCATGCATTTATATGTATAGTGACCATGTTGGGGGAGGGGCTGTGGAGGGAAATCTTAAGGTCAGTGCTGATGACTTGGAGACCTTCCTCTACATTTAGTGTCTTTTGGAGCGACTTTCATTGGAAAACAGTTGAGAAAAGTGGGCTGTGTTTTTAGGGAGGATCATTCTTAAAATCTAGCTGTCTTCTGTTATTCATTTAAAAACAGCCACAGTGGAGGAACCTACCAACACACAAAGACACACAGCGCCGTCACACAGTCGTGCAGTGTGGCGTCATGTGGCTAACAAGACCACCATGTCTTCCACATCAAAAGCTGCATTGTGTATATCTGTGTGAGAACATTTTGTGTGAAGTTCTAACCCTCTCCTCTTGCTCCAGCCGTCAGATCATAATTGGGGTCAAATCAAGGCCAAGCCTGGTGGATTTACACAATGGTGCTCCACTGGCAACTTCCTCCCTGCCTGCAGTCCACAGGAACAATGACTCCCACACGGCCCAGACACAGTGAGGGGCGGCAGTTTTCACACTGCCTACTACTATAGTTCAACTTTCTGCTTAGTCATTAAGCTTCTTGGTTCAATGCACGGAGATCCCTGGAAACCAGGCAGTTACATATCACGTATACTTCCCTTGATGATTTTATAAGTTTGCAAAAGAAAAAGGAGTCGCCCCTTCATCAGGGGATAATGAAGGGGCGATAGTTTCTCACTTCTCAGCCTCTGTAAAAAGTCAATCAGAAAGCTGCATCTGATTCAGAACGCTGCAGATCGACCCCTCAGGTGGTCTGGGACGGGTCTACTTTCTGTTCCAAGAGTCAGAACTAAACACGGAGAAGCAGCGTTCAGCTTTTCTGCTCCACACATCTGGAACAAGGTCCCTGAAAGCTGCAGGTCTACAGAGACCCCCAGAGACCCCCAGAGACCCCCCTCCTTTAAAACCAGACTGAAGACTTTTCTGTTTGCTGTTGCCTTTAATTGAACCAGATTCAAGGATATGAATCAATTTATGCATCTTACTACTGCATTTTATTTCTTAAACTGCACTGCAACTTTTAATATTCTTTTGTTTTTTGACAGTTTTAATGTTTTAATGAATGTTCTTAATTGTTTTTAAATTTTGTTTTCTTCTGCATTATGTTTTGATGCTTTTAATGGTTTTATGTGAAGCACTTTGAATCACTATGTTGTTGAAATGTGCCCGTAACATACTGTACACACCCATGTTCCTCAGAGTAAGATGGCAAGCTCATGACAGCAAAGAGAACTCTCTCATTCTTTGTGCATTTCCTTAAAAATAAATCATACGGACGTTCTTGCATAGCCTCTCTTTGAAACATGCTCCTGCCTTACTTTAACTTTGCATGCACCATCAGCACGCGCACCCGATTCCAACATTTCTAAACTGGTGATATTACAAACTCTGTCCAACCAAGTGAGGAATAACCAATTTATTGCAATAACCAGAAGGAAGCAAGGTAATGTACTTACCCAGGACATTTCCTACAGGCACCTCCTCCAGCTCCTCCAGCTCTCTTCCCATGAGCAGGTAGAGGCTTTCCATGGTACAGCAGGACAGATGAGGCACATCAGACACATGGTCTGAAGCACTGACACCCTCTGGCAGCTGGCAGCAGACAATATATAGAGGGTGAGAGACATCAGAGAGAAGACCATCCATCCATACATACACACATTATATATATATATTATATATATACACACACACACACACATTTTATATATATATATATATATATATATATATATACACACACACACACACATTACAAAACGTAATACTATTTAGAGATGCAAGCTCATTGTCTTCTGAAATATTTGTTTAATCTTCTGCTGTAGCAGAAGATGTATGAGACATGTGAGAAGCTGGAATCAGCTGGACTTGACTATCAACACGACTTTTCCTTTGAAGAATTCCCTCAGTTAGTTTGTGTGTGTGTGTGTGTGTGTGTGTGTGTGTGTGTGTGTGCAGTCTGCGTCGTTGTGTCCTTGAGCAAGACACTTAACCCTAATTGCTCACCGTTGCTGTGTCTATGGTCTAATGTATATCATGTAAGTCGCTTTGGATAAAAGCGTCAGCTAAATGAAATGTAATGTAATGTAATGTGTGTGTGTGTGAGACGAGGCGTGTGAGGGACCAGGGCTCAAAGGCAACAAAGGACAAGTTGTTTTTTCACCTGAACACAGGTGTGAAACAAACCAGTGAAAACCTGCCCAATCACTTAAAGAAGAGATATTTTGGGGATGAAAAGTGAATCAACTTCATTTCAGAGAGAGTTTACAATAGATCTGTACATTGAAGCTTGATATATAACTGGGTTTACCGTGCTGAGGGTCTGGGCAGGGTCATACTTTGGTCCCAGTACAAATACTCTCTGTCCTTTCTTTGCCGTACCGCTGAAGACCCGCGCAAACGCAACGAAGGTCTGGTGCTCCTCTTCCTCCTCTGGCTTTGAGTCTTTCAGTGTTAGACTATCCATCGGAGCTGACAGGGAGACAGAATGGTAAATGGACTGTACGTTTAGCGCTTTCCTAGTCTTCCAACCACTCAACACTACTTTCTTTTGAGCATTTGATATATTCCCCACCACTCTGTGATATGGAATGATGTAACAAATATAACAAACTGTCAAGTATTTGCAAAGTCAGTCAGAAACCGTTCTCCTCGTCTTTTGTTAGTGTTGTGCATTTATAGAAACAAAAAGGTGGATGAAAAGTGAGAGAAAAGAGTCAAGCTTACCCGCGTCAGGTCGTGCAGGTGGGCCTTCCTGTGGCGTCTTCTCTGAGTGGGCGGGGCCTTTGAGATCAGCTGCCCTGCTGTCAGCATGTCTCTGTCTTGCCAGCTCCCTGCGCTGGGCCATCTCCTCGTAGGTCAGCGGCCTACACCACACACACCACACAAACCACACACACCACACACAAACACCACTCACGTTTGGTGAAAATAACCTTTACAGGTTCAGGAGGCTCAGCTTTGCAATAGTAAAACACCATGATAACCTAGTGTGGAGATGTGTTCTGTGCTCTTTTAGAAGTGTGTTTGTATGAGGAGCTTCTCCATAGTATTACTATGGTAGAGACATACAGGAGTACCAGCACAGAGCCAAGCCAAGCAATTGATCAGTTTAAGTGAACGTTATATTTACCATATTTTCACCTCTGTTTCTATAAACAGGCCACAGTTCACTGCAGTGTCTTTTGGATGTTTAACCAGTATTTATATCTTAATGTTGAAGAGCTGAGATACATTATGGACCCCAGGAACTGTGCACATTCCAGTTGGTGCAGAAGCAAGCTCCTGGAGTAGCTCAGTAAATAGACAATGTGTTATGTACCACGGGCCGATTAGAAGTGTTGGTAACACACTAGAAGTCATCACAACAGGGACCAGGTCCGGGAGCCAACTGCAAGCAAAACATGTTTGTGGGTGAACAGCTCACACACAATTACCTCTGTCTGTTCTGAGGCAAGTCCTTGGTGGCCACAGCAAACATCTTGGACACAAAGACAATGAGCGGCTCACCCTCTGCACTGGAACACTGGAGGAACGCTGGGATGCAACCAAGGGAAGGACGAAGAGTCAAACACACGTCAGCCAAAGTGTTGCAGAGAGCAACACGCATCCAAACATGCTGTTCATTTGAGAAGACCCAAATCACATACACCCGCTGAGAGAGAGACCAACTGTGATTAAGTTATATGTCAAATGTAGTACAAGTACTGATGAGTCTGTTTCACAGTTTGTTTGTATTTTAAGGACTTGTTATATTTCTAGATTTTTGCATTAAGAATAAAATGCTAAATGGACTGTACTTGTTTATCTATTTTCTAGTCTTCTGACCACTCAAAGCTTTTTAACACTACATGTCATCATTCACCCTTCACACACTGATGGGAGGAGCTACCATAAAGGTGCCACCTGTCCATCAGGACTAACTAACATTCACACACTGATGGGAGGAGCTACCATGAAGGTGCCACCTGTCCATCAGGACTAACTAACATTCATACACTGATGGGAGGAGCTACCATGAAGGTGCCACCTGTCCATCAGGACTAACTAACATTCATACACTGATGGGAGGAGCTACCATGAAGGTACCACCTGTCCATCAGGACTAACTAACATTCATACACTGATGGGAGGAGCTACCATGAAGGTACCACCTGTCCATCAGGACTAACTAACATTCATACACTGATGGGAGGAGCTACCATGAAGGTACCACCTGTCCATCAGGACTAACTAACATTCACACACTGATGGGAGGAGCTACCATGAAGGTAACACCTGTCCATCAGGACTAACTAACATTCACACACTGATGGGAGGAGCTACCATGAAGGTAACACCTGTCCATCAGGACTAACTAACATTCATACACTGATGGGAGGAGCTACCATGAAGGTGCCACCTGTTCATCAGGACTAACTAACATTCATACACTGGTGGGAGGAGCTACCATGAAGGTGCCACCTGTCCATCAGGACTAACTAACATTCATACACTGGTGGGAGGAGCTACCATGAAGGTGACACCTGTCCATCAGGACTAACTAACATTCATGAAGGTGACACCTGTCCATCAGGACTAACTAACATTCACACACTGATGGGAGGAGCTACCATGAAGGTGCCACCTGTCCATCAGGACTATCTAACATTCATACACTGATGGGAGGAGCTACCATGAAGGTGCCACCTGTCCATCAGGACTAACTAACATTCATACACTGGTGGGAGGAGCTACCATGAAGGTGACACCTGTCCATCAGGACTAACTAACATTCATACACTGATGGGAGGAGCTACCATGAAGGAGACCATCAGGAGTATTTTAACTATTTCATAATTCATTTAAAAACTGTTCCTGCAGGAGCAATTTGGGTTTAGGTGTCTTGCCCAAGGACACATTAACATGGACTAGCGGAGTCTGGGATCAAACCACTGATCCTCTGGTTAAAGGACGACCCTGCTCACCACTGAGCCACAGTTGTCCTAAAAAGGGAGGCAGACGGACATATGTAAACTTTCTTTACTGTAGATCTGCGCAAATCAATAATTATTTTTTCATGAGAAAGACTACAATCATTTTTATTGGATCGTTTGTATGTTTTTTGTGCCTGTGTTTTCTTTGCAGCAGGAAATAGGGTCTTAAGATATTATGCATCTCTACATTAAGAGTCTACTTTTTTTGTTCACCACTGGTAACCGAGTTGAGAAATGTCATTAAGTTAGCTAACGCTTACATATCAGGACAAACTGTCTAAACAGTCAGTTGTTCGGTGAGGCAGCACATTCTTCACTGGCCTTCAAGTGTGTCTGTGTGTGTGTGTGTGTGTGTGTGTGTGTGTGTGTGTGTGTGTGTGTGTGTGTGTGTGTGTGTGTGTGTGTGTGTGTACCTCTTTTCAGCTCCTGCGTCTGTTCAGGCAATGAGTCAAATCGTCGCGCTCCAACGCTCATCAGTCTCTCAACCCGCCCTGCTGCTATTTCTAAAGGACTGGGCAGTTTCTCACACACCATCACTGCAGTCTGTGTTAAAGAACACTCAACACCAAATGTACAATCATCCCCAAAAGGTGCTCAACTGAGGCAGACAAACCAACAAAGCAGTGATCACAGAGCCAACACAAAGGATACACAGGACAGCCTGGGACACAGGTAGCCACTGGCTGCAGATGGCAGAGAGGAGGACTTTGGGGTCGGAGTGACGCAAGTCCCTGGCCAGAATCTTCACCCCCAGTGATGTCACCACTTTGTCCACCTTCTCCTTGTCTCTAGTCACACAAGCAGGATAGACTGTCATCAGACACATACTCTGACTCTGAGCTGGGAGCATTGCAGCCGTTTAGTAGAAATATTCAGTACAAATGCTCAGGGCACCTGTGTGGGTTTGAGAAGCGTTAAGGACAGTTCTGGTTTCCCATGAATGAGGCCATTGTGGCTGTACAGGTCAATTTACATCTGAGATAACTTCAGGCCAGACCAGCTCATTGGTGTTGGTACCATGTATGAGGCTGTGGATAGCTGCCAGTTTGGCTTGTGTTTGTGCTAGAAAAGCAGCAAAAATGATTTCCCTACATCTCGAAGACAAAAGAACAGCAAAGTTAAAACCACCTGCAGACTCAAAATGACCACAGTTCTGGGAAACGCACCAGGTTGATATGCTCAGTTGAGTCAGTTGAGTCGATTACTGGCTGGCTTGCTAGATGTCTGCAAACCAAACCAAACACTTCAGCAACGCTGCTGGAAGTCCAGCAGGACAAAGTTAAAATGGCTCATTTTGTGGAACCTTTCCCTCAAAAGGTTCCACAAAATGAGCACAGATTTTGTTCAAAGGTGAGCGCATCTAATAATTGTGAGACTAAAATTAATTGATATTGCTTTGAAATATTTCCAATTTGAAATGCTGGTAATTCTGCAAAGACATTTAAAAAAACCTGATTTTAATGTGACAAACAGAATATTAGATAATCCTGTATTAGTCCCGCAGTGGGGAAATTGTAGTATTACAGCAGCAAGAGACAATATAAATAAACTGTAAAACAATAAAGAATCTACATGTTGGTTCTTATCTTTCCATGTTTCTATAACTCCTTTCACGTTCCCTTTAGTTTGTTTTGTTTCTCCATTATGCCGTCTTCTGTCCTGGAAACAGATTTTGCTGCTTGACCCTTTATGAACCATTTCCTTGCATGCCAACATATACGCATCATCGTCACCTACCTTCTATTGGACCTTTTACTTCAATGATCTCTAAGAATGTATTTAAGCTAAAATAGAGTATTCTCATTAGGTGTAAATAAAACCTCCTTGTACAGTAGTATATCTCCATATTTAAACATCCCATCACTACAGAGAAATCCTTCAAGAAAGAAAGAAATGCATCTTTTGATATTAAAAAGCAAAGCAGTGTTTCAGGATCACCTACCTCCTTGTGACAACAGCATCATATAAACTCCAAATGTTATCCAGCACAAGCTGCACAAACAGCTGCTTCTTTCCTTTGGCCTGCAGCATGGAGGGTGACAAAGAACAAGAGACAACTCAGCATTAGGAAGCCCTTTACACCTATAGAGCACCCACACTCACTTTAGAATCTTGCTAAGCATTTGTGTTTCATTGTTATTCTTTGGACATTTTACTGATGTTGTTGTCTTAAAGGAATTTCACTGGCTTGCACCGATGAGTGTCCATATAGTGGTTTTCTCTGGCAGGGGGCTGGAGAGCGTTTCACCAGAAAAGAGCTCCCAGCTCCTCTTCGAAAATAGGATTGGTTAGCTGAAAAGGGACAGCAGCACCTTTATGAAAGGGTCAGATATGTCCAGCTAAAGGTGCTGGGAGTGGCCGAGTGTGGGCGGGGGCGTGGTTAGCGCACCTGCGACGGGAGAGAGGGAAGGGAGAAAACACTCGAATCAGCTGTGGCTTATTAGCCACAGCTGATTCTGCTGAGTGGGCCAGGCTATTTAAGCCCGGCTGGGTGATCAGTCGGGGAGGTAGACCGGTGTCAGGAAGAGCAATAGGGAGTTGCTGTGTGTGAAGCCTGCAATAAAGACCGATGGAACCTGTGAAAGACATATTGTACGCGTGTGTGCTTCCCTCCACTGCTACAGTGGCACCCAACATGGGGCCCGAGAGGACCCCGGTGGCGGAGGAGGGAAGGCCGTTTTTGCGGTATCACTCGGGGGCTGAGTGGAGTGAGTATCTTGAGCTGAAAGCGGCGGCGCGGGAGAGCCGGGGAGACGGCCAGCTGGTGGGCGCCGTCACGGCGCTCGAGCCCGGGGAGGGCTCGGAGGGTCGGCGGACAAAAGCCCGGAGGAGACGGGGAGCCGGGGCAATGGGGACCCCAGCGGCTGCGACGGGCGCACCCGGGGCCCCGGCGGACGGAGCGGCACCGGCGGAGGACCGGCGTGGGAAGATGACAGAGGACCTCCGCCGGGGGCTACGCGGGATGCGACTGGAGCCCGGAGGCCCGATCAACGCCTTCGCCGAGGAGGTGTGGCACCAGGCGGGGCGGTGGCTCCGGACCGGGGGTCCCGGCCAGCTGGAGGACGCAGTAGAGCGGGTGAGCATGGAACAGTTCCTGCAGGGCCTGCCGGGCCAGATGGCCGACTGGGTCCGCGGACAGCAGCCGAGGACGCTGGGGATCACGGTGATGCTGGCGGAGGAGTACCGAGAACGGAGACGGCCCGAAGGGCCGCCCGGGGAGCCGGCGGCCCCAACCCGGCCGGCCCCGGCCCCGCGGAAGGGGACGGGGGCCCAGACGGACCGGGTGGGCTGGAAGGAGAAGTCCGCCCAGACCGGCCCAGTGGCGCGGCGCGAGGCCGCGACGCAGACTTCGGACGCGGCCGAGCGGCCGGCAGCACCAACGAGGACGGACGCGGCGGTGAGCCCCGACACGCCCACCCGGGTCGGGGCGACGACCCAGACCGCCGACACGAAGGAGCGGCCGGCCCCACCGGCGAGGAGGGACGCGGCGGTGGCGACCGACAAGCCCACCCGGGCCGACGCGGCGGCGCAGACGGCGCCGGCGGGACCGACAGCAGCGCGCCAGAAGGCGCCGAACTCGGGGCCTGCCAACCCACCGGCGGCCCGGACGAGGCCGGCTCCGCCTCCAGCAGAGCAGAGCCCGGGGAGAAGAGCGGAGCAGCGGGGAAGGCGGCGGAAGGCGCCACCGGAGCTCACGGAGTGGGGCCCGCCGGCGACGTGGAGAGGGGGCATCGGCGCCCGGGACGAATGGTGGCCGGCCCGCGGACTGGGCCCGCTGGCGGCCAACCCCGACAGCGGCCAGAACGTCGGGCCGGATCCAGGGGGGTCCCCGCGGCTGGCGGGGCCCGTGTGCTGGACGTGCGGGGAGCCGGGGCAACGGCAAGCGGACTGCCCCGTGATGGAGGTGGATCAGGGGGTCCGGGTCTGGGACCCCTCCGCCCCAGGCCGGAGATGGTGCCGGCGGGCCGCCGAGAGGGGCCCCGCCCCCAGCCGGCACACCGGCAAGGGGCAAGGGCGGGAGACTGAGCGGCTCCGGGAGGAGCTGCGATGGGCCGCGCAGGACCGGCGCCGGGATAAGGCGACGATCAGGCGGCTGAGCCGGCAGCTGCGGGCCGAACAGGCGGCTCGGGCCCGGGCCGAGGGGGCATGGGGGTGGTACATGCCAGAATAGTGTGCCTAATTTTCTCTCTCTCTCTCTTGTGTTGCAGGCTGCCGCGTCGGACGGAGGGGGAGAGCCGGTTTGGTCCCGGGGGGGGGGCCGGCGGAGAGCGCGAGGAACCTGCCTCCCGGGGCGCTCGATCGCCCTCTGTCCGGGCCATGTCCCGCGCCCGGACCCCCACGGATGGAGGATGCCAACGCCCGGACCACCCGGTGGCATCGGGCGGAAACGCCAGTTAATTCCATGGTGGTCCATAGGTCGGGGGGCAGATGGTCGGGACTGACTCCCGCTCCCAGTGGGAGGGAGGGGGGGGGGAGTTGGTTAGACCGGTGGCTCCCCGGCCTAAGTCGGGCGGTGGGGGTATGTGGGCGGGGGCGTGGTTAGCGCACCTGCGACGGGAGAGAGGGAAGGGAGAAAACACTCGAATCAGCTGTGGCTTATTAGCCACAGCTGATTCTGCTGAGTGGGCCAGGCTATTTAAGCCCGGCTGGGTGATCAGTCGGGGAGGTAGACCGGTGTCAGGAAGAGCAATAGGGAGTTGCTGTGTGTGAAGCCTGCAATAAAGACCGATGGAACCTGTGAAAGACATATTGTACGCGTGTGTGCTTCCCTCCACTGCTACACCGAGGAAAGAGGAATCGGAGAGTATCTATCAGCGAGAGACAGACAGATAATAGAAGATAATACTAGGCCTCCATACTACTCTGCCCTCCGGTTGGTGACCCCTGGTAAACAGCAATGTTTAAGTTAACAAGAGAAGCTATGCAATAATGGTGGGTGATATAACAATATATACTGTAGCTATGTGTGTACACGTTTAAAACTCTACTTAAACGTCAGCTCCACATCAACAACAGCAGCTGGGTCAATGACATGACATCCATGTGTGTGTCTGAGTCTACCATTTCCTTTTTAAAGTAATTTGATCAATTCAAGACACATCAACCCAGTCAATAAAAGCTGTCTATTATACTACCATTATACTAGGGGGGCTTTTGAACGCCCATGGTCCATCAGCACCTCTGTAAGGGGGGTCAGGAGGTTAGAAATAGCACTAAAAGTCTGGAGATAGTTCAGAGTTGCGTTTAGGCGTGAAAGGTGAAGTCGTAGCATACGTAGGTGTAGTTGAGTTCATTCATTTTTCCGTACCTTCAGTAGAGCCTCTCATCTCAGTTTTCATTCTCAGTACTTTTGAAGTTGCCTTTGTAACTTGTACACCCTTTTTGGTAAAATAAATATTGATAGTATTGCAGTCTAAATCAAGTCAGCGCGTCCGTAGCCTTTCTTTCGTCTCCTCAATTCTCTCCGATCAACTCTCCTCATCCCAGAGCGGCTCTCCTCATCCCAGAGCGGCTCTCCTGAGCCAAGTGAAATGAGCCAAAGTGGTGTCTTGTACCACACATATTACAAAAGTACAAAGTACACAGACTTAAAACTGAGACATTAATAAATACATGGAGAAATGCCTGTACTTTTGGGTAAATGTTTACGTTACGCCGTTAACAGGTTACATTTGCGCGACTTGCCGATTCTTGCCGTTTTGCCAAAGCCGATCTCCGTGAGGTCTTTTCTGCTGTTGTCTCTCAAAACAGAAAACAGATCTCAGCTCAACATGGAGCATTAATCAAGTCTACAACCCCGTTTAGACAGAGTGTAGAGGAAAACAGCTCACTGCAGCCACTAATACTGATAAAACCTGATGACTCACACATATCTGCACTAATTATGTGTGGTTTTGCAAAGTAAAATAATTAGCTTATTGTTTTCCACAATAAGCTATATAGTAGTAAGTAAATGTTAGTTATTTTTTGCATGGATAGAACTTTATTTTCAGCTTGACAAGTTAGCGTTAGCTCATAAGAACAATGTGTCTGAACAAAGAGAGTGAGAGAGAGAGAGTGTTTGTGAGCGTGTGCGTGTTTGTATGTGTGTGCGTCTGTGTGTGCGTGTTTGTATGTGTGTGCGTCTGTGTGTGTGTGTTTGTATATGTGTGCATCAGGGAGTGTGTGTGAGTGTGTGAGTGTGTGTGTGAGTGTGTGTGTGAGTGTGAGTGTGAGTGTGTGTGTGTGTGCGTGTGTGAGTGTAGTGTAGTGTAGAGAACAAGTTCTGACGTTCAAACAAATCCTGTTAAGTTTTCTGATTTGTATTTTTCTTACAGTTATTTATTGTTACATTACATTACATATAGCTGATGCTTTTATCCAAAGCGACATGATTTACAGAATCTGTTCTGACAGCTCAGGTCCCTTTAAACAAAATATACATTTTCTTTTGTGCGCTTTATTTTAAAAAAGCCTATATATTTGGCAGATGTAAAGCATACGTATGTTTGTGTTAGTCCATTTATTTTTTTATTACAACTCAGGGATGTTCAAGGAGCAACCTGTTTGTGCACTTTCTGAAGATTTTTGGACTGTCAGTTCTCTTTTTGAATAAAGGGTTGGAAAGTAATGCTTTTGTTTTTTTTTAGCCGATTCATCGAAAAAATAAATCAACAGATTAATCGATTATCAAAATAATCGTTAGTTGCAGCCCTACTTAAAACCAAAACACACCCACCCAGCCACAGTCTGTTTTGCCTAAATTCATACTCCACATATAAGATAGTTTTGTTTTTTTATGTTTATTTTATGTCGCAAAATGGGACTACAAACTGCATTCCAATGAATAACCTTGTAATGAAAGTCTGAAACAAGGTGACGTCGAGGTACAAAGCAGGAGGTTCTGTATCTAAACTGCATCGTGGTCAATCCACTCAAGTCAGTTGTAGTGCAGAAACATCCGGGACTGGAAACCCAGTCAACGAATTTATCAGTTCATTAACAAAAAACGAACCGAATGCACCAATATCATCTTGGCGTCTAAAGTTTGCCAACATCAACTAACATCATAAGCTACTGGTTATACCAGAGCAAGTCGTAAACAAACTCATGAGTATTTAACAAAGCCAGTAAATTATATTGCTTATGAAATCAACGTTGTATTTATGAGAGGAAGATTGTGTCATTTAACAGTATTATAGTCTCACTTGAAGATGCCATCAGACATAACTGAACTCACTAATAACAAAAAACACCAACCGTGGGACAGATTTAGCAATAAGCGACAAGATGTGGTGATTTACAGCAGCTAAGGTGCGTTGTTAGGCAGGAAGCAGAGCCTTTTTGTATGATTTGTGTTTTAATGAACAAACAATACATTAATTCCTGAATTATTATATATTGTTAATAAAAACTAATAATTAGCAACATGCATCTCAATTCAGCACCCAAGCAGCAGCAGTAAGAGTTGTATTATTTGTTTTGAATATTTATTTTGCAGTTAAAGAAAATGTTAAATACACAGGGTAGGTGAAAAGAACGTGAGGAAGCTTGAAAATGCATGACATACGATTACTCAATAGCTACATTACCTGAGCTCCTTTCATGATCTTCTTTGCTTTTGCATTGAGGTAGAAATCTCCCCACAGGGTTCTGAGCAGCACCTCGGCCTTGATACCCATTTTCTGGCTGTAGATGTGCGCAAACTGCTGGATGCTATAAAACACAAAGTCCTTTGTCTTCCATTTACATGTTTTATGCAGGTTCACTGACAACACAGAGGCATTCATCTTTATTGCAAACGATACTGCAATGTTAAGCTTTTTTGAGCTTTGGATAAAGTGTCGCTTTTGTGACTGCTGAGAGACGTTAACGGGATCGCTGTCTGGGTGTTGTGTGTCTTGGGTTCAGATGCCGACTTCATTGGTTAGTTTATAGACAAGAAGGATCACAAGGACACAGTTACCCTCAGTCAATTCTTTGTCCACATTACCACTACAGCATGAAAACCTATGTCCCAGTGTTGTAGATTAAATGTTGTGAAGCAACTGACAAAACTGTCAATTACAAGTAATAAAATAAGGAAGAGGCATTTTACTTTGAAAGTCCTCCACTGGACAAAAGTAGGAGGTATTTTAAGGCGATAACAAGTTGGAGATTGTTCTGGTCCCTGATGGTTCGTTATCATGTTCAGGGTCATATCATGTGTATGAAATCCAAGTTGACAGCACCATCTAGTGGACACTTGAAAATGTAGCCAAGTTGCATAAAGATGATGCGAGTACACAATGCAATGGTTATGATTAGTTTACTGGGTTATTTCAGGGCCGTGTTAATCAATCATGAGGCCCCGATGAAGTAGAGAGGGTGCACAACGTTTTCTGGATCAACTTAGTTTGTTTTTTTACAAGCGCTAACATCCATTTGTCCAATCTGTAGTCTCATATTCAAAACCTTTAACACATCACAACATCCGTCTGTTGTGGACCAGCCAATTAACAGTTCCTGTTGTTTCATAGAATATGCTGTCAATGACACATTTCTAAAATGCTTACATACAACCCCAAACATACATGCACAGTGCTGTGACAAAGTATTTGCCCCCTTCCTGGTTTCTTATTTTTTTGTATATTTGTCACACTTAAATGATACAGATCATCAAACAGATTTTAATATTAGACAATGATAACTTGAGTAAATACAAAATACAGTTTTTAAATGATGATTTAATTTATTAAAAAGGGTAAAAAAAAAAGCTATCCAAACCTACCTGGCCCGATGTGAAAATGAAATTGCCCCTCCATTGATGAATTATGAATTGTGGCCAAAGTGATTAACCTTACTTTTTTAGTTCAATTTCACAAGCCACACCAAGGCCTGGTTACTGCCAAACCTGTTGAATCAAGAACTCACTTAAATAGAACCTGTCTGACAAACTGAAGTAGGCTAAAAGATCTCAAAAAGCAACACATCATATGTATAGCATTCAAGAACAGATGACAAACTAAGTAATTGACATTTATAAGTCTGGAAAGAGTCCCAAAGCCATTTCTAAGGCTTTAGGCCTCCAGGGAACCACAACGAGATAACAGTGGTGAACCTTCCAAGGAGGGGCCGGCCTTCCTGAGCGCATCGAGGATTCATCCAGGAGGTCATGAAAGACCAGAACACCACCTAAAGACCTGCAGGCCTCACTGGCCTCAGTTAAGGTCAGTGCTCATGATTCAACAATAAGAAAGAGACATCATGGGAGAGTTCCAATACCAAAGCCACTACTGATCAAGAAGTACACAAAGGCTGGTCTCTCATTAGCCAAAAAACATATCGATGATCCCCAAGACTTTTGGGCAAATACTCTGTGGACTGACGAGACAAAAGTGTAACTTTTTGTGCGGTGTGCGTCCCGTTGCATCTGGTGTAAAACTACCATATAATTTCATAAAGACAACATCATACCAACAGTCAAACATGGTGGTGGTGTGACGGTCGGGGGCTGCTTCGCAGCTTCAGGACCTGGACGTCTTGCCATAATTGATGGAACCGTGAATTCTGCTCTCCTGAAGGAGCACGTCGGACAATCAGTTTGTGACCTCATGCTCAAGCGCACTTGTGTTGTGCAGCAGGACGATGATCCCAAAAACACCAGCAAGTCCACCTCTGAATGGCTCAAAAACAGCAAAATTATGGTTTTGGAGACAAAGTCCAGACTTAAATCCGATTTAGATGCTCTGACATGGCCTTAAAAAGCCTTTTATTCTCAAACACCATCCAATGTGGCTGAATTAAAACAATTTTGCAAAGAAGAGTGGCCCAAAATTACTCCAAAGCGATGAAAGACTCATTGCCAGTTATCCCAAACACTAGATGGTGTTTTATAAAACATAGTTCGGGAGCGAAGACCACGCCCCGAACTGAGCCAATAATCCGAGCCCTACGTACTTAAACGCATCAAACCTGTTCACTTACTCGGTTCCGACATGACGTGCGACAGACGAGCAAAATCTTAAACAGCTTACCCGACGCAAACGCTCCTCACCTACCCTCCCGGACAACCAGCTACGTCCCGAGGTCCTGGAGCTCCCTCCTCCTCACACTACGCTTCGTCGCCAGCACCCTCGGCTGCGCTTAGCCCTCCTCAATCCCTACGGCTCTCGGCATCCTTCTGCCGACAACTGCGGAGTTGCTGGAACTCACCTTTTCAACAGCCATGGGGCAGATTTCGACTCCAGCGTCCCCCACGCCGCTCTTCCAGCCGTCGGAGATCCCGACTTCGGCATTCCCATGCCGCCCCCAGCCGCTGAGACCCATGTCACGGTGCATCTCACGGCCGGAGAAACTCAGCTATCCACATCAGTCCCGTCAGAGGGCCAGGTTTCATCCCACCCTCTTCACGCTGCCTCTGTACCAGAGACCTCTCACCTCACAACTTCTTTACCGAAATTTCAATACCTACCCACCCACATTCACCCCAGTATCTTTTCCATTCTCGGGCTTCCGCCTCACGTCTCAACCATTTCATGCCATCTTAACTCAGGAGCGGTCATAGCTCATGGGGATGAGCAGTTATCCCCAGTGTTTCCATAGTTTGCACATCAAAGTGTCAAAACTCACACAAGCACTTCTCCCAAATTGCTATGACTAGCTTTTCACCTACCAGAGCTACCCATCCAACCTTAATGACCACTTTTTCCCACAGCTTCGTCAGCAGCCAGTTCATTCCAACTTATTTCCCTCCTATCAGTTTCACTTTATCAACAGCAAGTCGCTTTGGATAAAAGTGTCAGCTAAATGTAAGATAATGCCGCATCCGCTCGACCACTCCGACGACCGACCACGCCTCACGTTCGGGTAACAGACTATCGCCAGTAACTAAACTTACTTTCTCAATTATACTAATTAATCTCCACGCAATCCCCAGAGCACCGCTAACCGTTCTCGGTCGCTCTGTACTCAAAATGCCACTTCCCATCTACACAACACTCAGGCTACAGGTCTCTCTTCATGGACAAAGTATTAACGTCCAAGCTCTCGGCAGCTTTCTTCAGCCTCATGCGCCACAGAGTTTACCGCCTAAAAACTCTGAGATGTCGGACTCCGAAACGTCCGACATTTCCATCCTCCCAACACCATCGTCTATCACCGCAAACGTGGTAAGACCAACCAACACGGTCCACCTAACCCACCGTCTGACTAGACTCAAACCTAACCGTGACTACTTAATCTCAAGCCAGCCAGTCGAACTTCTTTGCGAAACAACATCACTAAGATGCTCGGCCAGTGGTCCTTCCAGTGTACCTCTCCTATACCCGCTCCAACCTAACATCACCGGTAGTGTTCACCCTTCTCCATGAAGCTATCTCTTGGGGACTCTGCACAGCCAGAGCTTCAGAAGAGATACCCCCCACTCACGAGTCTCCACCCCCGTTGTTACCGCTAGCCACCAGCAGTCTCATTGCAACCCTCAAACCCTCTTTACGACCCCTTCTACCCTTATCGTTCCCGCGCCTACGATCATCCATGCATACCTTGACCCGTCTGGTTCCTTAACCCGACCCCCTCTTTCCATCTCGCAATAAATGATCTGTAAACCCATATCACTATTGGCGTGGTCTTTGTTAGTGAAATTGCAGTTGTTGACGCCAAGGGAGGCGTTAGGGGGCAATTACTTTTTCACATCGAGCCAGGTAGCTTTGGATAGCTTTATCCCCTTAATAAATTAAATCATTTCAAAACTGCATTTTCTATTTACTCAGGTTATCTTTGTCTAATATTACATTTTGTTTGATGATCTGAATCATTTAAGTGTGAGAAATATAAATACAAAAATAGTGAGGTTGCAGACTGCATCCAGCTGAACACCCCACTGCTCACCCCTCCCTTTAGAAGTGTGTTAGAGAAAAGCAACCCTTGGTTTCAGGTGATTATACACCAATGGAACCACAAATATGAATAATACATATTCCCTTTCTGTCAGTAAATCCCCCCAAATGCTACACACTGTTTCTTTAAGAGGGAACCAGCCTCACCTGAAGCCCCACCCATCTGTGGCGCTGGCAAAGACCACATTTCCTTGGTCAGGAGAAAAGTAGAGCTGCGAGTCGTCAGCCTCCTCCAGCCTGGCGCTCCAGTCATAAACCTGATCTCCACTCAATGTCTCGCTGTCTTTCTTCTTCTCCTCCTTCTCCTCCTCCTCCTCTTTCTCCGCTCGCTCCTTCAGCACTTTAGACGTGAACAAAGTCCCCGTAACTGCATTCACCTACAAAGAGCAACACTTTTAGAGACTCTTAGGGACGCAGGCGACCAGCTCCTTCACGTTTCCATGAGTTAACATAAGATACATAATCACAAGTCATGAGAACACAAACAGAACTTCACTGACGGCTTTTTTGTGGCGCAACAATATCACTGAAAGTGTTACAGATGACTTGCATGAAATATCTAGTGAAAATAAAGTGCACCTCACCTGTTCCAGGATCTTCTGCAGGTGTGTGTAAGCTTCCTGAGAAGTGAGTTTCAGCTCCACGATGAGTCGGTCTATCTTATTGATGACCAGAACGGGCCTGATGTTCTCCAGCCACGCCTGGCGCAGCACGGCCTGGGTCTGCACACAACGAAACCTTTAAAAGAATCCCTTCTCACTTCTGTACTGCGGAGGGCTTACATGACTGATCACCAAACATCGAATTGCAATAAATAAGTCATTTAAGTAATTATATAAAAACAGTGACCATCATACTAGACCAGGGGTGTCAAACTCATTTTCACCGCGGGCCACATCAGCATCATGGTCGCCCTCAAAGGGCCGGTTGTAACTGTAACACTGTATAAATTTAACTACTACCGAACATATTGTTAAATAACTGTCTTTGTATTGTTTATTCAAGTGTAACAATATTGTACATGCATTTATATATATATATATATATAAACCCACATTATTCTATCAAAGATCAAACTTAAAACAGAAGAAAATAACAAAGACAAAGATCAAACAATCGTTATATTAACTTTGTTCAAAGCTTTTTTGTCACAGTTGAGAAGGACATAACTAGCCACTAAGAACATGCATGTGGTCTGGGGCAGTGGTTCTACTGGTCTGGCTGCACCATCACCCCTGAATGACCCGAGATCCAAAGCAAGGAACATGTTCAACTTCTCAAATGGATTTAATCAAAAGATGGTGCAGTTTGAGCCTGAAATGGTACAGAATCTCACATGCCAACACAAAAAACTAGTTTGAAATATTCCCTTTTACACTCAATTAAAAACCCCAAAGTGCATCTTAAAGACACAAAGTAATACAACACACATACTCATTGTATAACTTCAGCCTTTTTTAACAGACTCAGCAGTGCTTTCATGCACAAACATAAAAAAAGGTCGGGAATGAAGTGAACTATCACAAATAGTGCGTGTGTAAACTCATGCAAGTGTGTTGTGAACGCAGCACTGAGGAGTGTGAATAGACGCACTCTGCTGCATTCAAAATTCCCTTCAAAATAAAATCACAAGATTTTTATATTGCCCATGCAAAGGTCCGCGACCGACTGAAAACGAGTCCGCGACGAACCGGAAAGGGATACGCGACAGACTGAAAACGGGTCCACGGTGGTGATCATGCCTTCCAAGCCGTCGCGGGCCACATAAAATGACGTGGCGGGCCACATCTGGCCCGCGGGCCTTGAGTTTGACACATGTGTACTAGACTATAAATCTAAATGATTAACCATGTTTGAAAGGGTTAGGGTTAGTCAAATGTTTCAGCTGCAAAAAATATTGAAAAAGCTCAAATGAAAAAGAGAAAACTAGTTTTTCTGACAGTAAATCAGAATCAGAACCATTTATTGCCATGTATGTTTACACATACAAGGAATTTGTCCTGGCGGGAAGGTGCATACATTTAACATTTAACAATACACATTTAACAGTTAACGCAGTGCAATAAATGAGGATGAATGGATGAATGAATATTTACATTGAAACAGTAGCATATCAAAATATCAAAATACCAAAAATAAGATAAAGTGCATGGAATGTGCATGAGTGTAAGTGTTGTGTGAAAGTGGCAAGAGTAGTCTTAAGTGTCAAGTGTATTTAAGCATATTTAAGCAAAAGACTATGTGCAGGTGAGTGTCCGGTGGGAATTGTCTGGGGGTGACAGAGTCAGTAGAGTCAGTGGGGGACCCGGGCTCTGTTGATGAGCCCGACTGCAGACGGGAAAAAACTGTTTTTGTGGCGTGAGGTCTTGGTCCTGATGGACCGCAGCCTCCTGCCAGAGGGGAGGGACACCAACAGTTTGTGTCCAGGGTGAGAGGGATCAGCTACAATCTTCCTCTTCAGGGTCCTTGAAGCAAACAAGTCCTGGAGGGACGGCAGATTGCAGCCAATCACCCTCTCGGCAGAGCGAATGATGCGTTGCAGCCTGGCCTTGTCCTTGGCAGTGGCTGCAGCATACCAGACGCTGATGGAGGAACAGAGGATGGACTCGATGATGGCAGTATAGAAGTGCACCATCATTGTCTTTGGCAGGTTGAATTTCCTCAGCTGCCTCAGGAAGAACATCCTCTGCTGCGCCTTCTTGGAGATGGAGATGATGTTTAGTTCCCACTTGAGGTCCTGGGTAATAATAGAGCCCAGGAAGCGGAAGGACTCCACAGCTTTGACGGGGGAGTCACACAGGGTGAGAGGGGCTGGTGGGGCTGAGATCTTTCTGAAGTCCACAACCATCTCCACTGTCTTCAGAGCGTTGAGCTCCAGGTTGTTTTGGCTGCACCAGGTCACCAGGTGGTCAGTCTCCCACCTGTAGGCGGACTCGTCCCCACCAGAGATGAGTCCAATGAGGGTGGAGTCATCCGCAAACTTCAGGAGCTTGACGGAATGGTGACTGGAGGTGCAGCTGTTGGTGTACAGGGAGAAGAGCAGAGGGGAAAGAACACAGCCTTGGGGGGAACCGGTGCTGATGGACCGAGAGGCTGAGACGTGTTTCCCCAGCCTCACGTGCTGCTTCCTGTCAGACAGGAAGTCTGTGATCCACTTGCAGGTGGAGTCGGGCACGTGCAGCTGGGAGAGCTTGTCCTGCAGCAGAGACGGGATGATGGTGTTGAAGGCAGAGCTGAAGTCCACAAACAGGATCCTGGCGTAGGTTCCTGGGGAGTCCAGATGCTGGAGAATGGAGTGGAGGGCCATGTTGACTGCATCGTCCACAGACCTGTTGGCTCTGTAGGCAAACTGCAGGGGATCCAGGAGTGGGACGGTGAGGGTTTTGAGGTGGGACAGGACCAGACGCTCAAAGGACTTCATGACCACAGAGGTCAGGGCGACGGGCCTGTAGTCATTGAGTCCTGTGATCCTAGGTTTTTTGGGGACGGGGATGATGGTGGAGGCCTTGAAACAGGCTGGTACATGGCATGTCTCCAGGGAGGTGTTGAAGATGTCTGTAAACACCGGGGACAGCTGATCAGCACAATGCTTCAGGGTGGAGGGGGAGACAGAGTCCGGCTGGCTGATTTGCGGGGGTTCTGCTTTTTAAAAAGCCTGTTAACGTCTCTCTCTTGGATAATGAGGGTCGTCACTGTGGAGGGGGTAGGGGGCGCTGTTAACGATGGTTCAGAGGCGTGAGCCCCTGATGGGCTGGGGGAGGGAGGGCTGGTGGTCTGTGGCTGGTTGGTGGGGCTGTTGATGGGGCTGAGGGGGATGGCGTCAGGGCTATTCCATTGTCTTTCAAATCTACAGTAGAACTCATTCAGCTCGTCTGCCAGGCGGAGGTCGTTCATGGAGTGGGGGGTTTTGGGCTTGTAGTTGGTGATCTGTCTGAGCCCTCTCCAGACCGACGCAGAATCACTTGCTGAGAGCTGGTGTTGCAGTTTCTCAGAGTACAGTCGTTTAGCGTCCCTCACCGCCCTGCTAAACCTGTATTTTGACTCTGTGTACAAGTCCTTGTCCCCACTCCTGAACGCCTGGTCCTTTTGCAGCCGTAGTTTTCTGAGTTCCGCTGTAAACCAGGGTTTGTCGTTGTTGTAGCTCACCCTGGTGCTGGTTGGAACACAGCTGTCCTCACAGAAGCTGATGTAGGAAGTCACAGCCTCTGTGTATTCATCCAGACTGTTGGTAGCAGTCCTGAAGACATCCCAGTCAGTAACAGTCCAAGCACGCCCGAAGATCCTCCAGAGCCTCACTGGTCCACTTCTTGAACTTCCTCACCACAGGTTTGCAGAGCTTTAGTTTCTGCCTGTATGCAGGAATCAGATGGACCATGACGTGGTCAGAGAGACCCAGTGCAGCTCGAGGGACGGCGTGATAGGCCCCGCTGATGGTGGTGTAGCAGTGGTCCAGAATGCTCTCCTCTCTAGTCGGGCATTTAATAAACTGTATTTAGGGAGTTCATGTCTGAGGTTACCTTTGTTAAAGTCACCAAGAACAATAACTAAGGAGTCCGGGTAGGTCCGCTCCACACCCCGTATCTGCTCGGCGAGGGTCCGCTGTGCCTCCTGCACGTTGCCCTGCGGTGGCATGTAAACTCCGGCCAGGATGAATGAAGCGAACTCACGGGGGGAATAGAAGGGTTTGCAGTGGATGATGGATGATTCCAGGTCCGGAGAACAGTGCTGCAGAATCACTGTCACGTCGTTGCACCAGCTGTTGTTGACGTAGAAGCAGATTCCTCCACCCTTCGTTTTGCCGGAGAGCTCCGTGTCGCGGTCCGCTCTGAACAGCTGGAAGCCCGCCAGCTGGAACGCAGAGTCCGGTATCGATCCGCAGAGCCAGGTCTCCGTGAAGCACAAAACGGAGGATGAAGAAAAGTCTCTGTCTCTCCCCACCAACAGCTGGAGCTCGTCCAGTTTGTTGCACAGTGAGCGGATGTTGGAGAGAAATATGCCCGGCAGCGATGTGCGAGATCCGCGTTTGCGGAGTCGCACGAGCGCGCCGGCCCGTTTCCCTCTCCTGCGGCGTCTCACCGCGTGAGTTAAGGTGAGCACACCTTTTACGAAAATGTCCAGAAGTTCCACGGAAGTTAAAAAAGTTGGAAGTAAATCCGCTGGAGTTGTTCCCCTGATGTTCATGAGCTCATCTCTGGTGAAAGAGCTCCGGGAATCGCAGCAGAAGACCGAATTAAAAACAAAAACAATACAAAACAACGAGCACCGACGCACCGAGGCAGCCATCAGCGGCGCCATCTTAACATTAATTAAGAAGATAGGTTGTGTCTGATGTCACACAGCGGGTTTGCAGCGGCAGCATTTCAGGATGCTACGTCATCCAATGCATCCAAAGAACATTCACATCTACTGGGACCAGCTGATATAGATTTTCAAGGATGCATGAGAGTATCTTAGGCGCTCCTAAAACTTTCAGTTATTTCTTCTCAGCACACCGCCAAAATCTGTTTCTGAACAAATTGCCACTCCAGTTACTTATTCTTCCCTCGTATTAGGTCTAGGGCAGCGGCCCCCAAGCGGACCGGTACTGCGAAAGAATGGATCCGCGACCCATTTGTGAACAAACCCGGTGAATTGAGCCTGTCCGCCAGAAGAAGATCAACTGCTGGAGATCGCAAATGACGGTGGCCTTAAAAGTACATTTCACACAACAAATCTGCCGGTGTTCTGGATCAAAATCAAGGCAGAATATCCAGAGATCGCCAAAAAGCTCTGAAAGCCCTGCTTCCATATCCAACGTCATATCTTTGTGAAGCGGGGTTTTCTGCAATTACAGCGACCAAAACTAAGTTATGCAGCAGGCTGGACATAAACACACTTCGGGTGTCGTTGTCTCCCATCACCCCGAGATGGGACTGGCTCATTGCAGATAAACAAGCTCAGGGCTCCCACTAATTTGGCGTAATGGTGAGTTGTATGTTTATGCACTTTATGCCGGTCCTATCATTTTATTACGTCAAATTTATTACGTCATGTTTATCGCCCACACTGTGAAGGCCGGTCCATGAAAATATTGTCTGACACGAAACCGGTGCGTGGCTCAAAAAAGCTTGGGGACCGCTGGTTTAGGGGACTCAACTCTGTGTTCCTTTTCAAACGTCTACGTTTTCATCTTCTGGCTTGGCATCAGATTGAATGGGTATTAGGTCGTATGAGGACACGTGCATGCTCATCTACTCTAAGTGCAATAACTTTTAGGACCTCCTTATGCTCAAATGTAACCTGATCACAGTAAATGTCTCATTTCAAATAGACTTCAAGTCAATGTGCTGAACTACAGAAACTAAAAGGAGTCTTTATACTTTATACTCTACAGTCATTACCTGTGGACACACGCCCTCCACAGCATCAACCACCACGATGGCCCCGTCACACAGCCGGACCGCTGTGGACACCTCAGAGGAGAAGTCCACGTGGCCCGGAGAGTCGATCACATTCAGCAGGTACTCCTGGTCTCCTGAGGACAGGAAACAAGGCCTCATTTACACTGTTATCACTGTACTAATACTAATAAATACAGTTATCATCACTGTATTAATACTAATAAAGACAGTTATCATCACTGTATTAATATTAATAAAGACAGTTATCACTGTACTAATAAAGACTGTTATCATCACTGTATTAATAAAGACAGTTATCATCACTGTATTAATACTAATAAAGACAGTTATCATCACTGTATTAATACTAATAAATACAGTTATCATCACTGTATTAATACTAATAAATACAGTTATCATCACTGTACTAATAAATACAGTTATCATCACTGTACTAATAAATACAGTTATCATCACTGTACTAATAGAGTAATCATCACTGTACTAATAAAGACAGTTATCATCACTATATTAATACTAATAAATATAGTTATCATCACTGTATTAATATTAATAAAGACAGTTATCATCACTGTATTAATATTAATAAAGACAGTTATCATCACTGTATTAATATTAATAAAGACAGGTATCACTGTACTAATAAAGACTGTTATCATCACTGTATTAATACTAATAAATACAGTTATCATCACTGTATTAATACTAATAAATACAGTTATCAGCACTGTACTAATACTAATAAATACAGTTATCATCACTGTACTAATACTAATAAATACAGTTATCATCACTGTACTAATAGAGTAATCATCACTGTACTAATACTAATAAATACAGTTAGCATCACTGTACTAATAGAGTAATCATCACTGTATTAATACTAATAAATACAGTTATCATCACTGTACTAATACATACAGTTATCATCACTGTACTAATATAGTAATCATCACTGTACTAATAAAGACAGTTATCACTATATTAATACTAATAAAGATAGTTATCATCACTGTATTAATACTAATAAATACAGTTATCATCACTGTATTAATACTAATAAATACAATTATCATCACTGTACTAATACTAATAAAGACAGTAATCATCACTGTACTAATAATCACTGTACTAATACTAATAAATACAGTTATCACTGTACTAATAGAGTAATCATCACTGTATTAATACTAATAAATACAGTTATCATCACTGTACTAATACTAATACATACAGTTATCATCACTGTACTAATATAGTAATCATCACTGTACTAATAAAGACAGTTATCACTATATTAATACTAATAAAGATAGTTATCATCACTGTATTAATACTAATAAAGACAGTTAACATCACTGTACTAATAGAGTAATCATCACTGTACTAATACTAATAAATACAGTTATCATCACTGTACTAATAAATACAGTTATCATCACTGTATTAATACTAATAAATACAGTTATCAGCACTGTACTAATACTAATAAATACAGTTATCACTGTACTAATACTAATAAATACAGTTATCATCACTGTACTAATAGAGTAATCATCACTGTACTAATAAAGACAGTTATCACTATATTAATACTAATAAAGATAGTTATCATCACTGTATTAATACTAATAAAGACAGTTATCACTGTATTAATACTAATAAAGACAGTTATCACTGTATTAATACTAATAAAGACAGTTATCATCACTGTATTAATACTAATAGACAGTTATCAATTTAATATTAATAAAGACACCGTTATCATCACTGTACTAATAGTAATAAAGACAGTTATCACTGTATTAATACTAATAAAGTCAATTAGCAGTTATCACCCCTTTCATATTAGAGATGTTTTTAACAAACTGTATTGTGTATTTATACACAGTGTGTGGTATTTATACTGTGTTCTGCTTATATGCGCAGGGTTGATTTCTACCAGTGGAATGTGTTTGTCTTATTCGTGAATTATTTGTTATATGGTTTTTCTTGAACACTGGAATACCTTTTTTAGGCTCAATGTTTTAGGTTAAACTTAAATGATATAACTCATCAAACCGACAGCCAGGAATCATCAACCTCACGTGACTGAATGTAATGATACATGATGTAAGTGTTTAATCTCTTTAGTTTCCTCTGATTTTAATTACATCCATAATACAAGTTATAAAGAAAATAGTAGATCAAGAAAAGACAAATTATAAAATATATATATATCGCCGCCGGCTCCTACAACATATATGTATATATACAAACCAAGACAGCATACACAATCATCATGTTTCTCCACGTCAAGTACAGACCACATCACCACAATTATGTGGCAATCCAATACTGTTTGGCACATTTCCTGTTTTGCCAGTAGGTGGCGCTAGCACTAAGTCAACACACATGCATCAAGTCACTCTGCGTGACGTGTAGATGAGGTCACGCCAATCCCATGTCAATCAGACAGAGAACAGCAGAGAGAGATAGACTGTCACACACACACACACACAAGCACAGAGCATGTGACGTGAATGCCATCTCAATCACATGCTGTTTGGCACATTTCCAGTTTTGCCAGTAGGGGGCGCTATCACAAACCAAACATGTCAGCATGTATTGTGCTCAGACCATGTCCAGCATCATGCATGAGAAGTTTTAAGCTGGTAGCATGCAGTACCTTGCAGTTACCACAGCATAGTATGACGAAGAGAAGAGCAGAAAACGGGTGCGTCTTTGGGTCCACATAACGTCGTGGATTATGGGGCGATTTGGCTAAATAGCACAACTTAAGGTGTCGAGGGTCTCGAGATCGTTACGGAACAGAGTGTGAGGCGATCGGATAAGTACTTTAGGAGGAGTTCGTTAAAGTACGAATGCAAATTTCATGAAAAAACGGCAGAAAATGGCAAAAAAGGGCATATTTGCCGAATTACTGTAGCGCCCCCTATTGGCGGAATGGCGCGAAAGATGCGATGTGCACAAAAGGTTCTAGGTCAAATAGTGTTAAAGTTATGAGCATTGCAAGATAGAACACGCCCCTAAGAGGTTCATTGGTCAATATCTCGTAAACGCAATGAGATATCAGAACGCTTTCACTTCAGTTAGGACTTCACAACTCCATTGATGATGCACAGCAAGTTTGGTATGAATTGGACAAGGCGTGTTGGAGAAAACCACACAAAGGTGGTTTTTCACATAATTCAAAATGGCGGAAAATCGAAGTAGGCGGAGCTTAGGGGTCTAGAGGCTTTTTTGTAGAGCAGGTGAAGATGGACGTGTGAATTTTTTCAAGTCAATCGGACACTCTGGGCGAGGGGTGTCGCCGGTCCAACTTCTAGGGGGCACTAGAGAGCCATTTCTATTAAGACATAATCGACGGCTATGTCGGATCGCTATTTTCGCCGAGCCTTACAGGCGTTCCAAATTTGGTGAGTTGTCGTGTATGACAAGTACCCCAAAAATGTCCCCAAAGTTCAAAATTAAGGAGTTACCACTGCATTTTATAACAGAGAAGATGTGGGTCCACATAACGTAGTGGTTTATGGGGCGATTAGCGCAAATAGCACAAGATAAGGTCTCGAGGGTCTTGAGATCGTTACGGAACCGAGTTTGAGGCGATCGGATAAGTACTTTAGGAGGAGTTCATTAAAGTACGAATGCAAATTTCATCAAAAAACTGCCAAAAATCGGCATATTGGCGGAATTACTGTAGCGCCCCCTATGGGCGGAATCGCGCGAAAGATTTATTGCAGGTAGAGGGACGCGATGTGCACAAAAGGTGACAATCTGAAAGGTTCTAGGACAAATAGTGTTAAAGTTATGAGCATTGCAAGTTAGGACACGCCCCTAAGAGGTTCATTGGTCAATAACTCGTAAACGAAATGAGATATCCGAGAAATTTCACTTGCGCTATGTCTATACGCCTCCACTGATGATGCCCAGCAAGTTTGGTAAAAATCGAACCAGGCATGTTGGAGAAATGCCCAAAACAGAGTTTTTCACAAAATTCAAAATGGCGGAGAATTTTGGTAGGCGGACTTTATACCTCTGAGAGGCTTTTTTTTTTTAGAGCAGGTGGAGACGGACATGTGTGAATTTTTTCAAGTCGATCGGACAATCTGGGCGAGGGGCGTCGCCGGGCCAACTTTGAGGGGGCGCTAGAGAGCAGTTTTTTTTTCCGCTAATTTGACGTCTATGTCGGATCGCTATTTTCGCCAAGCCTGACAGGCGTGCCAAGTTTGGTGAGTTTTCGTATATGACAAGTACCCCAAAAATGTCCCCAAAGTAGAAAAATAAGAATCAGAAAGGGGAAGAAAAAAAAAAAAAAAGAATCCGAGCAATCACAATAGGGTCCTTGCAGGACTGTCTTCGACAGTCGCTCGGACCCTAATGAAGAAAGTTGTTTCGGTTCTTTTGTTGTTCAGACCTACAATGAACATTTATTTTAACCAGAAAACAAATCTAACTTGAGTTTAATCTGTGATCGTCTTCACTCTGGTATGAAACTCCAGCGATCAGTCTGATCAGCTGCAGCATCCAATCACATAACTGATGAACACTGAGGGGGCGTGCCCAGCCTTAAAACACTTCCTGGAAGCTCCCTCTCGCTCCTCAGAACAGAAAGCATGCCTCATGTGTTCTAAAGCATGCCTCATGTGTTCTAAAGCATGCCTCATGTGTTCCGAGAACGCGGTTGTGGGCGGGGGCGTGGCTAGCGCACCTGCGGCACAGAGAGAGGAGGGAGAGGGACGCTCATTTGGGTCAGCTGTGGCGCTCGTGAGGAGGCACAGCTGATCCAGATGAGTGTGGGATTGCGTGGGCAGGGAGGGGAGCATAAAAGCTCCCAGAGCCACGCAAGGAGAGAGCTAGGCAGGGCATGTCAATACATGGGTGTAGAATGCCTAATAAAGGACGTAAAAGGAGAAACCTGGTGTCGTCTCTATGTCTGGAGCTCCTGGAGACCCCCGGTAACAACGGACCCTGTTACAGTGGCGCCCAACATGGGGCTGCCGGTGGGGACGGAGCTGCCGGACTTCATGGACGACGGGAATGCGGAGATTGAGAGGCTGTATGCCGCCATGTCGGGCGGCGGGGTGCCGGGAGCACCGGAGGTCCGGGACGTGGCGCAAGCGGCGCGGGTCCCGACGACACCGGGGAAACCGGCGCCGTACCGCTCGTTCGACGAGTGGCGCGCGTACCTCGAGCGGCGGGCGGCGGAACGTGCGGGCCCAGAAGACGGCCAGATGGTGGGCGCCGTGAGGGCGCTCAGGCCGGGAGAGGCACCGGAGGTCCGGGACGTGGCGCAGGCGGTGCGGGTCCCGGCGGCGCCGGTGACGGTGGGCGGCACCAAGGAGGGGCCGCGGGACGAGACGCGCCAGGAGCGGTCCGACAGCGCGCGGCTGCACCAGCTGGAGGAGGAAAAGGACCAGCTGCGGGCGCAGGTACGGGAGTACGCCCAGGCGGTACAAACGCTGGCGAGGCAGCTGGAGGAGCAGACGCGGAGGGAGGCGCTCCTCGGGGAGGCGCTGGAGCTCAAGTTGGTGGCCCGAGAGACGGCAAGAGCCGCGACCCAGACTGACGCAAGGCGCCGGAGGGTCGGGGAGACCCAGACAGACGCCAGACGCCAGAAGACCCGGGCGGCGCAGACGTCGGCGGGCGCGACGGCTCCGGCGATGGTGGAGGCGGCGGCGCAGACGTCGGCGGGCGCGACGGCTCCGGCGATGGTGGAGGCGGCGGCGCAGACGTCGGCGGGCGCGACGGCTCCGAAGGAGGCGGCGGCGCAGACGTCGGCGGGCGCGACGGCTCCGACGAAGGAGGCGGCGGCGCAGACGTCGGCGGCAGCTCCGGCGACGGGGGCAGCGCCGACGGCAGCGGAAGCGGCGACGCAGACGTCGTGGGGCGCGGCGGCTCCGACGACGGCGGAGGCAGCGGCACAGACGGCGGCGGCTCCGGCGGCGAAGGAAGCGGCGGCGCAGACGTCAGCGGGCGCGGAGGCTCCGACGACGGCGGAGGCAGCGGCACAGACGGCGGCGGCTCCGGCGGCGATGGAGGCGGCGGCGCAGACGTCAGCGGGCGCGGAGGCAGCGGGCGCGGAGGCAGCGGGCGCGGAGGCAGCGGCGACGGCGGTCGCTCCGACGGCGGTGAGAGCGTCGGCGGGAGTGGAACCCGACCAGAGGGGTCGGGGGAAGGCGCTGCCAAGGGGCCGCAAGGAGCGGCCGCAGAGGGAGCGATGGGCTCCCAAGCGGCAGAGGAGGCCGGAGTACTGGGGGTTCCCAGAGTCGGCGAGGCGGAGGTGCTGGGCATGCGGCCAACCCGGGCACCTGCAGCGGCAGTGCCGCAAGCAGTGCTGGACCTGCGGGAGACGGGGACACCTGAAGAGGTCCTGTCCGGGGTGGACGGAGGACCAGGGGTGGCAGGCCAGGCAACACCGGGGACGGCCGCTACACCCAAGGGCGACGCCCTGGGCAGCGCCACTGTCCCCGACAGCCTGGGGGAGAGACTGGGGCCGACCGGCCCACATCGGCAGGTGTGAGGAGGGGGCCGAGCAGGCCCGGCGGACGGGCCAGTGGGGCCGGAGACGGAGGGCCGGGCCAGTGGCTCGGGCCCGCGCCTGGGGCCCGTGGGCCGGGGCGCAGTGGGGACCGATATGGGTCCCGCCTCCCTAACTCTCTCTCTTGTGTTGCAGGTTGCCGCGGCGGACTGAGGGGGAGAGCCGGTTTGGCCCCGGGAGGGGGCTGGCGGAGAGCGCAAGGAACCTGCTTCCCGGGGCGCTCGATCGCCCTCTGTCCGGGCCATGGCCCGCGCCCGGGCCCCCACGGATGGAGGATGCCAACGCCCGGACCACCCGTTGGCATCTGGCGGAAACGCAAGTTAATTCCATGGTGGTCCATAGGTCGGGGGTGCAGATGGTCGGGGCTGACTCCCGCTCCCGCTCCCAGTGGGAGGGAGGGGGGGGGGGAGTTGGTTAGACCGGTGGCTCCCCGGCCTAAGTCGGGCGGTGGGGGTATGTGGGCGGGGGCGTGGCTAGCGCACCTGCGGCACAGAGAGAGGAGGGAGAGGGACGCTCATTTGGGTCAGCTGTGGCGCTCGTGAGGAGGCACAGCTGATCCAGATGAGTGTGGGATTGCGTGGGCAGGGAGGGGAGCATAAAAGCTCCCAGAGCCACGCAAGGAGAGAGCTAGGCAGGGCATGTCAATACATGGGTGTAGAATGCCTAATAAAGGACGTAAAAGGAGAAACCTGGTGTCGTCTCTATGTCTGGAGCTCCTGGAGACCCCCGGTAACAACGGACCCTGTTACAGCGGTGATTATTAAAAGCGGCCATGTGAAGCGCCACTATGAGATTATATATATATATATATATATATATATATATATATATATATATATATATATATATACTTAACTGCCCCCGCGACCCTAAAGAGGATAAGCGGTTCAGATAATGGATGGATGGATACTTAACTGCCTTACAGTGTAGAACTCCTATATAAACACACCATGTGTATATGTATAAATAGCCATTAGGTGTGGCTTGATTCAGTAGAACATTATCACAGCATGTATGTATGAAAAGACGTTCTGCTCAGGGTTTGGGTGTTGAACAGTGCACGCTTTAGGCTGTGATGTAAACTTGGTTGCGTTCACGTGGGGTTTGTTGTGAAGACGCAATGAGGAAGTAGGGAGAAACCACAGGGACAGGATGGGGTTTTCTGTAGAATTAGAAACAAGTTGTGTGTGGAGCGTCTGTGGTTGTATGGAGGTCACTGTACAAGCCCCACTGCTTTACCTTCTGATGACGTTGCACTCCGGGTTGAAGAGTGCAGTTTAAGTGTGGGGAGTTCAGTCAGAGTCGTAGTGAGCGACCACGCTCGCTGAGACTCGTGTTATACAGCCATGGTTGGAGATCTTTTACTGCAACATGAAGTTGGTTGCCAAAGCAGATGAATAAAATGGCTGACAAACCAGGCAGCAAGTGGGTGAGCAGAAATGTAGCCTGTTGAGGTAGAACAGTATCTTGTTGGAGAGGCAGCGGTCCTCGCTTAAAGCAAACCTCACCAGGACTGAAGGAAAATCAAGTCCAGGAGCAATTTGCTCCTATTTAGAGTTAAGTGCCTTGCCCAAGGACACATCGATTGACTAGCGGAAACAGGGATCGAACCGCCAATCCTGCTCTACCACTGATCCACAGTCATACCGTATTCCTCAGTTGGTAGAGGTTCAGTCACTATCCAAGAAGGAGGACCAGTCAACGTGTAGTAGGAGACAGGTTGGTGAAACAAGTCATACAATGATGATCAATGCAAAGTGGAGCCAAGACAGAAAATCAAGTTAATAAGTCCAAAGGCTAAAAGCTGCTCAATTGCCAAAACAAACCAAAAGTACAAAAAGGCAAATCTGTAGCAATCAATGTCTTGAGAGACCAGAGCATTAAAACGATACAAGTCAAAGCCTCTTCAAGCAAAGTTTATACTGAGAGACACGAGCCAAAAAATGACATTCATGCTCCATAGACAAATATTACCTGATAAAAACATGATTTACATGTCATGGGATTATACAAATAGGGACCATTCATGTTGAGAGGCTTTAGAAACAGGAGGTCTTAAAAATGAGATACGAGTTTACAGATAACTAGAATCCCTCCTCGGCTTTGTGGAGGTTGGGTTATGGCTTTATACCGTCTACACCTCCAGTCATGTTCATATCTCTGGTTACACTTGTTGTCTTTTGGTGCTTCTTCTGGTGTTCTGGAGAATAATGCAGCACAGAGAGTGGAAGCGGCTCCGTTCATGCTCGGAGATCACGCCCCGTCTGCAGAGGCTCACACTACAGCGCCAAACACAGAGGAACGCCAAGGAGCTATTGCTCTCTCCACCAAACAAGATCTAATTCTCTATTTTACATTTTTTTTAAAGGCTATCAAAACAAAAATCACACACCACATCAGAAGAGACACATAAGATCAGGCTGGTGTGAAAGCAGAAACACAAAAGCAGGAAATTGTAGCAAATCATGACTATTTAAAGAGTTGCTCAACCAAAGCGGGCTTACCGTTTCTGTAATGCAGAGAGATGGCACTGGACTTCATAGTGATTCCTCGGATCTGTTCATCCTCCCTGCTGTCCAGATACCTCAGCTGGCAGATTAACACCACGGGTTAGCGCAAATCATGAAAACAACTGAAGGACATGGCGTCTGCAGCAAGTGAAGCCCTTACCTTGCCAGCCAGTCGACTTGATATGATGCCATTGGTTGCCACTAAGCAGTCAGCCAAAGTAGTTTTACCTGCACAGATTCAGATGATCAGATTCAGATGATCAGATTCAGATGATCACACGCATACAGCTTACTGTGTTCACTTTCACCAAACATTTTGACTGACGCCAAAACCTTTTAAATACCTTACAAAAATAACCTTGGTCAGCCTTACATTCTTAAGACTGACTGCTTTTCTGTTTCATTTCATTTTTAAATGAATTTATTGGAGTTATGTTAATTAATGGAAATTATGATGTCTTGTTTAAGATATAACTGAGATTAATTAACAATAAAACAAACCCTCAGTATGAATCATAAGTGGCAGCCCTAAAATGATATGCAATGTTGAAATAAATAAAAAAATATATAGAATTCTGTGAAACCATTTTACTGTGATAAAGACGAGGAGAAACGTTTCTGCAGTGACTATATCGTTGTTTTCCTAAACATTACATTTTGCTACAAATCAATAAAAGCATTGGACTCCTAACGGGTCCCAAACCTGATTGTGAAAAGCGTGTGTGTGCTGTGATACTTGTATCCATATCCATCAAATTCCTTTAGATTTATAATTTGTATTAAGAATAAATCAGTAAAAAACTTCTACCTCCAGAGATGTTAAAAGCTGTTTCAGCTAGTTGCACCTGCACCATCTACCAACTTTAGTTAATATAGTTTACATTTAATGTGAAAAGCATGTGTTGTATGACAATGTGGTGAATTTACTATATGTTTATAAACCGTTCATAATGGTGTTTCTGGAGTATCCACACACGGAAACACCTGACAGACACCCGGATGCTGTAGCATGTACACACACATGTAGCATCATCATAAAATATCACATAATATATATATATAGTGGTCGCTGCAGCCGGTAAGTACAGACATCAACACACGTCACGTGCGCGTGTCAGCTCACCGTGGTCCACGTGCGCCAGGATGCACAGGTTCCTGATGTTGGCAGGGTTCCTCTGAAGAGCGACGATCTTATCCAGACTGGAGGGTCCCATGACGAACCGCTGAGACAAATGACCCCGTACACCTGCCGTACACTGCTCCGTGGTCACTAATGAGAGAACAGTGACGTCACCTTCACGTGCGACGTTCTAAGCACGAGTACAGTGAACACACGGTGGGAGAGAGACTGGTCATTCGACTCTGCGTTCTGTGTCTTACACGGGAAAATAAGACCCACGCGGCTTTTAACGGGAAAATAAGACCCACGCGGCTTTTAACGGGAAAATAAGACCCACGCGGCTTTTAACGGGAAAATAAGACCCACGCGGCTTTTAACGGGAAAATAAGACCCTCGCGGCTTTTAACGGGAAAATAAGACCCACGCGGCTTCTAACGGCTCCACGCAGCCCCACGAGCGCGTGTCACGCGGCTGTGTCGAGTAAAATACGATATCACTTTGAGAATAAGCACAAATGTATAAGACATGTGGGGATTCACAACTCACGCCGTTATCCCGGAAGTTGATGGGCCACATTAACCACGCCCGCTTGGTGACATGATGCGGCATTCAGAGAACATGGTAAAAAGAAGAACTTTATCTTGCGAACTTATTTTTGTAGCTTTCAGTGGTTACAATTAGACGCAATTATCAATTGAACAACGTTTAAGTGGCATTCCAATCATGTTAGAGGCTGTAGATGCTGCTAGTAAACAGCAACAAGAGCTCTTTTATCGTCCAAATGTTTTTACATATGGCAATGAATGCAGCATGTCGCTCAATGATGTAATGCTCTATAGTTGCTGTGTTAACAGATGGAGGAACATATGTGAAAATAAAATGAATTATCCCAAAAGATATGTTAAGGTCTATGTGAAGTAGATGTTTAATACTATACCTGACTATGACTTTACCTTGAATAAAGGATGAAGCACTTTAGTAGCACTGGAATGGTTCTTACTGATAGCACTTTGTAGTACTTTATTGATGAAATTGTACTTTCTTGATTCTTGTTGTTCTGATTCTTGTTTGTACTCATGGTGGAATCACTTATTGTAAGTCGCTTTGGATAAAAGCATCAGCTAAATGAAATGTAATGTAATGATACTACTGTAACTGTATTGATCAGTACTCAACAAAATGGATAAGGCAGAGTCAAAGGAAGCCATGCTATAAATAAAAGGTTAGTCCTGATGGGCAGGTGGCACTATCATGGTAGCTCCTCCCATCAGTGTGTGAATGTTAGTTAGCTCCTCCCATCAGAGGATTTACCATGTTAGGTGACACCTGTCCATCTGGACTAACTAACACTAGGTTTGTTCGAGATGAGCCAGTTCTGAGCAGAATTGGTAACCGGTGACTCCTCACCCTGGGACCAAGATTATTCTGGTGAACAACGCTGTGTGGGCCCACGCCCTGTAGGAAGTCTCAGGTACCTTTCCATGTGGCATGTTAGTCATTCGTTAGGAGTGTGACGTCAAAGGGCTCTATTGATTGAGATTGACATTGAGTACCAGTACACTGTTTGCTGTGTCAGTACACACACACACACCTTGAACCACACAAAGACTGCAACACACTTAAAATCAGCATACCAACATATGTATGTATGAAGATATGTATATATATAGATATATATATATACATATATAGATATATATATATATGTATATATATAGATATATATAAGTTGAAGCGTAAGCATACATATATATACATACATACATATATACATATATATATATATATATATATATATATACATGTATATATAGTAGGAGTTGTATTGTCAGCTGAAGGGTCGCCTCACATAGCCAGACCTCTCTCCACACACAATATCATTCTGAGAGAGACAAAAACACTATCTCTTGTTTCTACTTCTTTAAACCGATCACAAGTGTCTTGCCACTGGAAGGACAATGCCCACAGTGTACACCCAGTGAGTCAGTACAGTGCAAGGGTTAACGCTACATGAGTCAGTGCTTGAAGGAGTTTCAAATCTCAAATGCAGTGTAATATCTGTAGCGTAAGTTAATGTGTAAGTGCATAAAAAGCCTACATTTGCTAGATATTGTCATTGGTTATGAATAAAACAATATTTATAATGGACCAAGCTCATCAATTGGCCTTTTGTGAAAGTCAACATCATTTCTCGGTTGTCTCCTCTGTCCTTCGAAGGTTTGTTTTATGGGAGTACCTGCTTTTGTACTTTATCTGGAACACAATGCAAACAATGATATTACATCCCTTGAGGGAAGGGAGAAAAAAAAAGCGTGTGTGTTGTGGCAATCCGCTTGCTTACCTCTACTTCCTGGAGGGCAGAAACAAAAACCTTCCCAGGTAATTGTGTCAGGGATGGGTGTGACCCTAAGGAATGTCAAACAAAGGGTGCATGTCTAGCTGGTAGTTGTAACGGGCGAGAGAGGATTTTACCACCCGTGTTCCTTCTCCACAGCATCAAAGCCGTTAGTCAGCTGGCGTGGAAACAACAGCCCTTACCTGCTCGTCTGCTAGCACTGACACTGGAAAGGTAAGCGTGACCTTGGAGTGTGACTCTAATGCTTCTTTTAGCTGGAATGTGAGAGAAAGTTCCAGGTTTTCTCTGTGAGCTTCACCATGGCTGAGTTGGGTTGAAAAAAGTCCCTTTTCTCAGACAGATCAACACACTGGTAAGGATGTTGGAGACCTGTTTCAAGGACCCGTATTGCTGGGCCACCTTTGTAGGTCCAGCGGGAATGTAAAGGTGGAATGAAAACCGTGTTTAATGTCACTTGAAGCACACAAAAAACAATAGCTAATGGACTAATTAACAGTATTTTTTACTGTTTATAATCAATCCTGGGGTCATGAAAAGCTGGTCTTTTAGGGTTTTTTTATGCTGATTCAGAGGTTTTATTCTTCTTAGGGGTAATTTTCTTGTAAACGCCCACTAAGTGAGACTTTTAGCTTTTGTCCCTAATCTTAGAGGAAACCTTTCTACCTCTGCTCATTGTTAATGTTTTGTGTCAAGCAGAGGAAGTCAAGCTGAACATGTTTTCTGATGGGTTTCAGTAAAAACTTTATTTACTCTAGCCCCCTGAGCAGTCTGTTAGGGTTGGGGAATTATAGGCTTGCAACATCAATTGTAATGAATATATTGGAATTGAATCCAGGAGACTGGATAGATTTTAACAGAGAAAATGAAAGTGAATGTGTTGAGGGGGGCACATATGTGCACATTGCACAGAGAGGCTGACTCACACAAGCTCTGATAGAAATGCCAGAATCCAAAGTGTAACTAAAGAAACCATCCAAACATTGTATCTATACTGACTGTCAGACTCCATCGGCCTGCATATTGTGAGGGATTCTCATTGAGGGCTCTGATGTGCCTTCCATTACAGAACAGAGCAGCAGCTTGTACCACGTAACATGACTCAACTCATGTTTATCATGTAAACAAAACAGAACCACTGGTACTGTTGGAGCCCCGCCTTACCTGGAACAGGAAGAGTTTACAAAGAGAGAGTCAAAAAGCCAGCTAGTCCAAGTCGATGTGTCCTTGGGTTAGACACTTAAACCTAATTGCTCTCGCTGTGCCTACGATGTATGAATGTTAGCAACTCCTGATGAGCAGGTGGCACCTTAGCCCCTCCCCTCAGTCTATTATTGGGTGTGAATGATGACCAGTAGTGTTAAAGCGCTTTGAGTGGTCTGGAGACTAGAAAAGAGTTTTATAAAGAGTTTTTATAAGTCCACCGGCGTTATCAGACCTACGGAGCAGACGTTTGAAATCACTGTTTGGGGCTTTGAGTTCTGCACAACTATTGTGAAGTCCACACAGAAACTGTAAAGGAACAAAAGCATAAATGCTCTCCAGTGCAACAGGGACTTCAGCCACCAGCAGAGCTACGAGGGAGAACACAGACAACAACCGAGAGGGAATGAGCGAGAGACGTGTGTTGACCATGTCATAGTCTTGCCTTTAGAAATATTAGCTACAGGAAGGGCTGCATGTCAGTTGGTGGCTACTGCAGTATAATCTAATGTATTGTGCTTGTGTGACCTGGTGCTGTTTAGGTCGGAGGGATGTTTGACACACTGTATGAGTGGTTCTGGTGGGACAGAATCTGGCTGCCTGTGAACCTGACGTGGGCTGACCTGGAGGACAGGGAGGACCGGGTCTATGCCAAAGCTTCACATCTCTACGTCATTGTCCCCTATACCTTCGCCTTCTTACTTATCAGATACCTGTTTGAAAGGTGAGATGCACACCCTGTGCTTCTATTAGCCCATACTGTACCAGCAGCACATCCCTCTCTGTCAAAGGATTACACAGTATGTTGCAGTTTGAAGGATATTTTTGGTGATATTCAAACCAACAGTAAATGCATCCTCATTGGAGTGTATCAAAGCCTGATACAAATACATCTTCTTCCTCTGTGCCATATAGAGCTCCATTGTTGTTCCTGGAGTCCACAAGCCAGAGTCCATGTTCTACTACAGGAACAGTGTGTTCCTGTAGTAGAACAACATGCTTGGGAGGGAGGAGTGTTCAGTTAGATACAATCTGCAGCCTCAACACTAGATGCCATTATTCCTACACACTGGCAATAATGGTCATATTATTTATATAGCACATTTTATGATGCTTTATATTTAATGTCAATGTCGCAATGTGGAAATAAGGTTCTATAGTAGTCTGACCTGATGGACATTACATCAGTTTGAGATATATATATATATATATATATACAACTCTGTTTGGGTGACATTGGTAATTTTGTTTAATTGAGAACTGTAGCAAGTCAATTTATTCACACTTAGCTTCACTGCATTTAAGAAATGGCCCAGGGCCGGCAGTTTGAGACCCCTGGTTTAAAGTAACTGTAAGGAACTTCTTGCCCCCGTCATTTTATGGTGAAAATTGCGAATGGTTTGAAACTCATACTAAATCCTGATCATCTCCTCATTCACAAAGTCTATTTGAATAATTTCAAAAGATATAATATACAGAAAACCCTTGTGAAGATAGATAATAAGGCCATATATGTGTAGTAATACACAGAAAATAAAAATAATATATATATATTTAAAATTCCAAGATAATTTTCATTATCGTAACTATATTAACGAATGCTTTTTTAAATACATAAAATAGCTCTATACGGTAGGAGTATCTATGGCTTTCATTGAGTGAAGTTAAGTATTTTTAATAATTATTTTAGTTCAGACATTTCGAGAAATCGTGTCAAAAGGTAGAAAGTTCCCACAGTCCTCGGTGGTCTTGAATGGTGCTCTTTTCATAACATCATTTTGAATTGGCTAACTCTGTAGGCACTAAGGATTCCAAAACCGTTGAGTTTAGTATTGTAGCATGTTGCTAACATTTTTAATCAGCATTTCTTTCAAAACACGGGGTACATTCTCAGTGTCTTTGGGGGTCCCTTTGAGTCACTTTGAGTCATATTTATGGTTTATGTTCATATTTATTGTGTAATAGTGTTACAATCATGACAGATTAACTCATATTGACTTGTGAGGCCAGGGTGTGCCATTTCCTTTGCTATATCACACTAGTGGCTCTGCTAAGGGCTGGTATTTATTGATAGTCTCTGAACCCCTTTGAGTCTCAGAGACTCTAAACTGTTTCATACTTTATGCACCCCAGCTTTTCAATACATTGATAGATTGCCTGAGAAGCCTAGTAGCTATTAGCTGACGGTATTGTACAGGCAGCTGTCAAAATAGTCTGCCCAAATTCCCGGGGTAGGTAGAACCAGTGCCAGGAGATGGAGCTGATGATGGCTAGCTTTGTCTGGGTTCCTTCATTTTGCAGTTCATTTTAACTTCCTGTCTTACGTCTTTGAATTCTTAACACTTTGTCAACAAACAATCAAACAAAAGTACATTTCTCTGAGCAACACTCTGGACTCATGCCAAATGTCATCATGCCAGAATATTAATAATAGTCATATAAATAATCATGGTGTAATCATTTGTAAAACTAAATCTTATGCTGACCCTGACATTGTTAGAACTGAACCCTGTGTGTGTTAAATGTATTTTAGATGGATAGCTACACCACTCGCAGTCTCCGCTGGGATCAAGCAAAGAGTCCATCTGAAAGCAGAGGACAACCCCGTCCTGGAACGCTACTACATTACTCAGAGTAGAAACCCTGCTCAGGTAAACCGATTCCTACTTGATGATTTCCTTTACACATACTGTATATATACATATATATATCCATCCATCCATCCATCCATTTTCCACCGCTTATCCGGGGTCGGGTTGCAGTGGCAGCAGGTCCAGCAGGCTGACCCAGACTTCTCTCTCACCCGCAACATCTACCAGCTCATTCTGGGGGATCCCGAGGCGTTCCCAGGACAGCTGGGAGATATAATCCCTCCAGCGTGTCCTGGGTCTTCCCCGGGGCCTCCTACCAGGCATATATGTACGTTATATGGCCTGTGACTCTTAGGTGAACTTTTCCTTACTGATTATGACTTATGTGTGAACTTTCCCTTGTACAAAGCAAGCCAGTTTCATAAGAATAATTAATCAGATAATTTATTCTTTGCAAAAATGTAACAGAATCAGACATACAACATATTATTTCACAAATTGCATCTCCAAGTCTGCTCGATGAACAGCCCGGAGTCCTCCTTATATCCATAAAACACAGTCACAGGTGCCTTCATGAAGTCTTTGCACTTATTGTGAACCTTCATCCAGCCATATGATAAACAATGATGTGTGTTGTCTTTAGTCAGAAACATACAGATATCACAGATCACTTGACTTGATCACTAGACAGTAGCCACCACCTAACCCATCCCACTGTCTCTCCCATCCCACTGTCTCTCCCATCCCACTGTCTCTCCCATCCCACTGTCTCTCCCATCCCACTGTCTAACCCATCCCACTGTCTAACCCATCCCACTATCTCTCCCATCCCACTGTCTCTCCCATCCCACTGTCTAACCCATCCCACTGTCTAACCCATCCCACTATCTCTCCCATCCCACTGTCTAACCCATCCCACTGTCTCTCCCATCCCACTGTCTAACCCATCCCACTGTCTAACCCATCCCACTATCTCTCCCATCCCACTGTCTAACCCATCCCACTGTCTCTCCCATCCCACTGTCTCTCCCATCCCACTGTCTCTCCCATCCCACTGTCTAACCCATCCCACTGTCTCTCCCATCCCACTGTCTCTCCCATCCCACTGTCTAACCCATCCCACTGTCTAACCCATCCCACTGTCTAACCCATCCCACTGTCTCTCCCATCCCACTGTCTAACCCATCCCACTGTCTAACCCATCCCACTGTCTAACCCATCCCACTGTCTAACCCATCCCACTGTCTAACCCATCCCACTGTCTAACCCATCCCACTGTCTCTCCCATCCCACTGTCTAACCCATCCCACTGTCTCTCCCATCCCACTGTCTAACCCATCCCACTGTCTCTCCCATCCCACTGTCTCTCCCATCCCACTGTCTCTCCCATCCCACTGTCTCTCCCATCCCACTGTCTCTCCCATCCCACTGTCTCTCCCATCCCACTGTCTAACCCATCCCACTGTCTAACCCATCCCACTGTCTCTCCCATCCCACTGTTTAACCATCCCACTGTCTAACCCATCCCACTGTCTCTCATATCCCACTGTCTAACCCATCCCACAGTCTAACCCATCCCTCTGTCTCTCCCATCCCACTGTCTCTCATATCCCACTGTCTAACCCATCCCACAGTCTAACCCATCCCTCTGTCTCTCCCATCCCACTGTCTAACCCATCCCACTGTCTCTCCCATCCCACTGTCTAACCCATCCCACTGTCTAACCCATCCCACTGTCTCTCCCATCCCACTGTCTAACCCATCCCACTGTCTCGCCCATCCCACTGTCTCGCCCATCCCACTGTCTAACCCATCCCACTGTCTAACCCATCCCACTGTTTAACCCATCCCACTGTTTAACCCATCCCACTGTCTAACCCATCCCACTGTCTAACCCATCCCACTGTTTAACCCATCCCACTGTTTAACCCATCCCACTGTCTAACCCATCCCACTGTCTCTCCCATCCCACTGTCTAACCCATCCCACTGTCTCTCCCATCCCACTGTCTAACCCATCCCACTGTCTAACCCATCCCACTGTCTAACCCATCCCACTGTTTAACCCATCCCACTGTTTAACCCATCCCACTGTCTAACCCATCCCACTGTCTCTCCCATCCCACTGTCTCTCCCATCCCACTGTCTAACCCATCCCACTGTCTAACCCATCCCACTGTCTCTCCCATCCCACTGTCTAACCCATCCCACTGTCTAACCCATCCCACTGTCTCTCCCATCCCACTGTCTAACCCATCCCACTGTCTAACCCATCCCACTGTTTAACCCATCCCACTGTCTAACCCATCCCACTGTCTCTCCCATCCCACTGTCTAACCCATCCCACTGTCTAACCCATCCCACTGTCTAACCCATCCCACTGTCTCTCCCATCCCACTGTCTAACCCATCCCACTGTCTAACCCATCCCACTGTCTAACCCATCCCACTGTCTCTCCCATCCCACTGTCTAACCCATCCCACTGTCTAACCCATCCCACTGTCTCTCCCATCCCACTGTCTAACCCATCCCACTGTCTCTCCCATCCCACTGTCTAACCCATCCCACTGTCTAACCCATCCCACTGTCTCTCCCATCCCACTGTCTCTCCCATCCCACTGTCTAACCCATCCCACTGTCTAACCCATCCCACTGTCTCTCCCATCCCACTGTCTAACCCATCCCACTGTCTCTCCCATCCCACTGTCTAACCCATCCCACTGTCTAACCCATCCCACTGTCTCTCCCATCCCACTGTCTAACCCATCCCACTGTCTAACCCATCCCACTGTCTCTCCCATCCCACTGTCTAACCCATCCCACTGTCTCTCCCATCCCACTGTCTAACCCATCCCACTGTCTAACCCATCCCACTGTCATCCCGCCGTGTCTAAGCACGGATGCGTTGTCACAAACCTCAGACGGTGCTTTTCTGCTCACGGATACTGTTCTGTGCGCTCTTATCACATACACAAGCTAATTTTTTGTGTGCATGTTTTGAAAAATAAACACCATAATGTTCCTTTTGGTGTGAGAAAGACATACATCTAAATTGGCCAAACTTAATCTTGTTTGTTTGTGTGTTCTTCTTCAGGTAGACATTGATGGGCTGTCTAAGAAATGCAGTTTGTCAGTGAGGCAAGTTTTACGCTGGTTCAGAAGAAGACGCCGTCAGGACCTTCCTGGAATACTAAAGAAATTCAGAGAGGCTAGGTCCCTACTTTGTGTGTTTGATAATAAGATAGTTATAATAATTATACATTACCTCCAATAGCCATAATCTATACATGTCTGTTCTCTGCTTCTTACAGCTGGAGGTTTGTCTTCTACCTGTTGGCTTTCATCGGAGGAATATTAGCCCTGTACGATGTGAGTAGCTCATGGGATGGGAACAGTAGTCCATCTCAGCCAGAAGCACAAGGTCTTACTGTGAAGAGCAGCTTGAGACGCTGTGGTTCAATGTTTAAGTTACTAGCGGCCTTGTGGGTGTCGATTTAAATCATTTCAGATAAAATGCACAAATATAACATTTATCTCCATGTTTTTGTAGAAAAAATGGTTTTATGACACTTTGGAAATATGGACGGGTTTCCCAAAGCAGGTTTGTATAGTCTACCTTTTAATCATCATATTACACAATAATTGTCATATTAGCATCAGTATTATTTCATTTTACTTCATAATTTAGGCATTGATGTGTCAAACTTGAATTCTGTTTAATCTACACTTTGAAAAATAATAGAACCAATTTGATGAGCCTCAGTGGCCCTTACTTGACTATATGACAACTACGCCAAAATCTGAAGATCTTGCAGCATACATATACACAAACACACCAAAACCTGAAAGTAACATTACATTCACTCGGCTTCATGCGCTCTGGCCCATGTTATACAGACCACTGTTTGAGTTTCAGCCATCTCCCAAATGCTTGATCATTGGTGATTGGTTTTTCATAAATACAAAACATACCTATCAAACAAATGGACAACAAATGTTGTTTGCTTGAGAATATTTATGTCTTACGTGTACAGGCAGGCAAATCTGTCCCTATGGGTTGTAGCTAACTATGTTTCAGACAAATGAAACAAGTGCAATGGTCAGAAAAGAAAATTGAAAGAATAGAAATGGTATGATATGGAACGTATGGCAGGTGGACTAATTAAATAATCACAGGAGTTATGAATGAGTGTCAGTCATTGGAACTCCCTGCCCACAGCTGAGAGAGCAGGTTGTTGTAAGCTGGTTGAGGTCTGTTATGATCTTCTTAGCGCTTTTCCCAAACAGGACGCTCGCCATTGTCAATCATGGTCAATGCATAATATAAGCGACCACTCAGCCTCTGATTATAATTGAAGGTGGAATTGTGTGTGTTGGAGTCATATATTTTGTATGATCTAAAGACATTCCTTTGCCATATGAATGGACGTTATATTCATATTTGAAATAATGCTTTTTTGGGGGAATTATTTACATTATTCTAATGAGGATCAGCTGGTATAAGAGGAAGGGGCAGGACCGAATCTCTGGTTTTATTTTTTTTAAGTAGAACGGGACATCAAGTTAGACTTGCGATTTTGTGAAGTTCAATAAGAGTGAAAATATATTGACAAAATGATGGAAATGGAATCAGTATGTCCAGAGTTATTATTTAACCATTTCAACGTGTGAGTCACCAATAGACCAATAGAAGAGCAGCAAAACTCACAGAATCCCAACCAGTAGAACATTTGTCCCATACCAAAACCAAGCTCGGAAAAGTGCAAAGAAAACTATGGATTGCATCCCAAAAGTAAAAGATGTAAACCAAAGGATGTGTGCTGAATCTATGATTTTAGATGCAAATCCCATTTCCTAGATTTCCCATTGTAGCTCATTTGTCATATAATTCAATGGAATGATAATTCCAAAACTTCATATTTAGATACAGTGTGTCTTTTTCCATTAAACTATGATGCACACAGAAAGACACAATGTGCTTCTCAGGATAATTTATTAAAATATGACGACTTTAGTATTGAACATAAAAGGCTGCTTCATCACAAATAAGCTTAACACACTGTGATATACTGTATGATCCATAACTTAAATATCAGCCTGTACTTAGCTTTGGGGTGACTGTGGCTCAGAGGTTAGCAAGTCTGTCTTTCAATCAGAGGGTCGGTGGTTAGATCCCAGCCTCCGGTAGTCCATGTTGTTGTGTCCTTGAGCAAGACACTTAACCCTCGTTGCTGTGTCTACGGCCTACTGTATATCATGTAATGAATGAAGGGTCAGGCCTCAGGGGACGAGCGTGTTGTCAGTGGGACTGAGATTCACTCGCTCCGTGTGTTCCTGACTCTTTCTGTGTCTCTGTCTGTAGTCCATGCTGGAGTCTCAGTACTGGTACTATATCTTGGAGATGAGCTTCTATGGTTCTCTTCTCTTCAGCGTTGCCTTTGATGTCAAGAGAAAGGTGAGTAGAAGTTGTCCAAGGACAATTTTTTTCTTTGTGTAATCTCTTGCACTCCTGGGGTCTCATGTAGAACCGTTGCGTTAGAGGCGGGGCCGGAAAGAGGCGTACACCACGCCCCGTGCTCACGTTGTATCTATAAAAAACAACTTGACGGGAGAATGACGGCACCTGTACTGAACCTCTGACCGCTCGTGGTCAGCTGTGGGGCAGCTGAGGAAAGTATCATTATCGGTAAGATAACCTCAATAGCGTTAAACAAATGCAGAACAGAGCAAGGCAAGTTTATCTGTAGGACACATTTCAACAACAAGGCCATTCTAAGTGCTTCACATAAAACCATTAAAAGCATCAAAACATAATGCAGAAGAAAACAAGATTTAAAAACAAAACACAAAACAGTAAAACATTCAAAAGCTAAAAATAGAATAAAAGTTACAGTGCAATTTAATAAATAAAATACAGCAGTGAAATGCAGAAATTGATTAATATCCTTGAATCTGAGCATTAATATAGTTTTTAATGATAGTCTTATACTGTGCAGATAGCACCGAGTACGATTTTTGTGTTTGTAAGTAAAGTCGCTGCAATAAACACAACTTTATTAATCTATGGTTTATTCCATCGGTGCAGATGGGACAGCTATCCGCTGCGAGTATCAGAGCCTTCTGGAGTCACCATGGCGACTGTCACCATGGTGACTGTCACTCTGCCTTCTCCACAGCTCACATCTTCACCACCTGCACATGAGACTTGTGTAAATTAACAAAGTCTGGAATTTAAGCAAGTGACAGGACAAATAGATCAAAATGTCCTCGGTCTTCCTCATGTAGTTGCTGTGATCACCGTAGAGACCCACTTATCAGCAGCTCTTTCTATGCATCAACATCCATGAATTGCTTTGCATCCAATATTTATGGTTGGATGTGGGCGTGTAAAGGGATGTGAGGCTGAACCAGCTGAACACAGTTACCGGTGGATGTGGGATTTATAAAAGGAAATAGCTCACTGGCAGGCGCGTTATGCAAGGTTTTATTAATCAGAATATGTTTTGGCGTACATGCATTTCCTCATTTGAACGTACATGAGATTGGACTGTAGTTGGCCTGTTAGATACTATTGTTGGCAGTGTAGATGGGGCATCTAACTTTACAACAAACACAACGATTGAAGTTTATGTACAGCCTGTTAGCTACTCTGCTTTTTGCAAACGGTAAGATCTATTGTTTGCTCCATTGTTGGCTCTGTTTTCAATGTGTACTATATTTGGACCCAACCCCATTTTCCAACATGGATTTGCACCACTATATCGAGCAATGCAACAATACATTTTGATTTTGGCTAAATAATTAGAAAAAAAAAGTATTGGGTCTTTTGGGGTTCAGCGGCTATAGAATTTGGGGGTTCAGAGCCTATTAATAAAATCAAGCCCAAAAAAAAAAAGAAATGGCACAGCCTGGCCTCACAAGTTAATTTGTCATATTTATAACACCATTACACAATAAATATTAACATAAAACACAAGTATGACTCAAAGTGACCCCCAAACTGATTCAGAATGCACCCTGAGTTTTGAAGAAATGCTGATTAAAAAAGCTACCAAGAAGCCACAACGAAAAGCTACAGAGTTTGCCAATATCAACCATTCAAAGCATCACAAAGATAAGCACAAGAATGTCCTTTTTTGTCCAGCAAAAAAATTAAAATGGACTTACTTATGGCTGAAATATGGATAATCCTGCAGTGCTTGATCGCAAACTGAAGGTCTGCCTCGCCTGAACCCGGATGCGACGTTTCGAGACGCATTCGAGTACCATAGGACGAGCTGTGGTGCTTTAAAAAAAAGAAACGGTCTTTCCGAATTACTCGAAATGTTGAAATACTCGAAATAATTATTAAAAATACTTAAATTCACTCAACCAAACTTCACACAGATACTCCTACAATATTGAGCTATTTTATATATGTTCGTTGATATAGTTGAGATAAAATAATTAACTTTGACATTTTTTTCTGTGTAGGCCTACTATCATAAACCAATATACCACTAACACATATATGACCTTATTATCTATCTTCACAGACATCTTGTTCCTAGGACCTACCAATGACCAATAATAATAATAATAAAGGTTAACCCTATTTGTTTTTAAATCAACACAAACTCAATAGATTTCTGCCTCTTTGGGACTTGAACCCTAAATATAAGCGGCCATTTTGAGTTCAAACCCTTTTTCACTCAGCAGAAGTGAGCTATGAGTTTTAATTCTGTCCAAAGAAGGATTGAGACCAATCACAGACTTGTTTCATCATCACAATGTTTGCAGACTTTCAGTAATTGCACTTTAAACTAAACTAAACTTGGGCTATTACCAACATACGCCTTGGGTGACTGCAATTATAACTTAAACTCAGGAGTAACAGAGGAGTTGTTACGAAGAATTGGTTTCCTAGTTTCCTCGAAAGGTATGCAATCTGAGTTACGACCAAAACTCACAAGTCACAACTACACACAGGTTAGTTGAGTTCATGGGTAATAGTAATGGTATTTCAGCTGCAGTTTCTTAGTATTTACCTACTAACGGTACATGCAGGTAATTACATAATCGTATACTACTATGTGCCATGCATTTACCGGGAAAATAAGTGGTCATTGGTGGACTGTTTATGGAAGCTTTACTGAAAAGTCTTTAAGAAATGACTGATGGATAGTCATCTATCCACAGTGATAACCCTGAATGCTTTTTTTGGTCTGGTTTGAAAAGCTCACTGAAAAAACATTGCCAGTCCCGACCTCTCAGCCACCATCACCATCAGACCCAGACGATCTAATCCCAGCCTTACTAAGCCATTGCTCAGCACAACTGGCCTTAGTCTTCATGGACATCTACAACTCCTCACTTAGTCAACAAAATATCCCATGTCGTTCAAATAATCCCCCATTATCTCCATTTCCCAAAACAACAAACTAAATGGACTGAACGATAACAGGCCTGTAGCCCTTAAATCCTAAGCTATGAGTATTTAAACTCATTGTGACAGAATCTAGTTTAGTTGTATAGTAAAGGCTATATGTGTATGTTAATTGACTAATGTTTTTTTTATTTTTTCTTCCTATAGGACTTTAAGGAGCAAATCATCCACCACTTGGCAACACTGGTCCTCTTATCATTTTCCTGGTGTGTCAACTACATTAGAATAGGAACACTGGTTATGATTGTCCATGATGCCTCTGATGTTTTACTGGAGGTCAGTCACAGCCACACACATTGTAACTGCCCTTTCTTCTGTTGATACTGAACGACAGTGCAGGCAGGCAGAATGCTAGCTGCAGGCTGGAGGGTAGCCGACCAAGGTGTGGGCTGGAGGCCAACAAAAACCTAGCAGGCTTGAGGCTTAGCAGGCCCCAAAACTAACAGACGGGGTTAGGGTTAGAGATCTCTGCCCACCCATGTAGCGACTTCACTAGCAGAGGCTTTAAAGAGACTTGCTGGAGTGCCAGTTACAAAGCTGCATTGTTCTGCTCAATACTGGCGGCGTTTGGCAGTGGATTCAAATGGAATGAGTCATAGAATTTATTAAGTGAGGAAAGTCCAAAGTTATCTTGTGAACAGGTTCTGTATTACTAGCTTAATAGGGCAGGAAGTAGCCCTATGCAACTCACCCATGCTAAATGCCATACCCATCCCTTGCCCCAAACTCCAAATGCTTAATTTCTGCCACTCTACATAAATAACACACTACTTCCTGCATTGGTACTGGACATTTGCGTTGTTGTTGGAGGAATGGTCCAGTTTCAAAGTAATTCCAATGAATACCTGGCTATTAATGATTATACCATGATACAGCAGAAACTGAACAATCAATCAGATGAAATGTGTTCTGTGTTTTGAAATATGGTTAATTAACACTACAACTTATTTATCTTTCAGTCTGCAAAATTATTCAACTATGCCAAATGGGAGAAAACCTGCAAAAGTCTTTTTGTTCTGTTTGCCTTGGTGTTTATGGTAACACGACTGATCATCTTCCCGTTCTGGTAAGCTCATAAATGAGATGTAGGAGAGAAAGAATCTGAACACAATGTGTATGCAGGAGGAGGCTGTATGACAGTAAGTTATAAAGTATATTTTTAGGTTCTTTCCATAGATTCTGTTAGATTAGGACATTTAAACGTGATGTTTTTCTTCCTCTTTTAAACTAAGTGTGGCAGGGATTGCTCCCACCCCCGCGTCCATGGCTCGAACAGTACCACTCCGACACGTTAGCGTTGCGGGTTTTAACGGGTTTTATTTGGCTCACAAGCGTCTGCACCACACTCATGCTCTTCGCACACTCTTTTTCCCCCCACCACCTAACCCTGCCGGGCTTAAATAGCCCGGCCCACACTCGTTGGACCCAGCTGGGCTTATTAGCCCCAGCTGTTCCGAGTGTTTCTCCCTCTCTCGTCTGCTGCAGGTGCGCTAAACCCCGCCCCTGCCCCACATACCCCCACCGCCCGACTTAGGCCGGGGAGCCACCGGTCTAACCAACTCCCCCCCCCTCCCTCCCACTGGGAGCGGAAGCGGGAGTCAGCCCCGACCATCTGCACCCCCGACCTATGGACCACCATGGAATTAACTTGCGTTTCCGCCAGATGCCAACGGGTGGTCCGGGCGTTGGCATCCTCCATCCGTGGGGGTCCGGGCGCGGGACGTGGCCCGAACAGAGGGCGATCGAGCGCCCCGGGAGGCAGGTCCCTCGCGATCCACGCCGCCTCCTCCCGGGACAAAACCGGCTCTCCCCCTCCATCCGACGCGTCAGCCTGCAACACAAGAGAGAGAGAGAATTAGGGGACGAATAACCCGGTCGCGGCCCAATTGTCCCCGGGCGCTCTGGCCAGCTGAGCCTCCGCTCGGGCCCGAGCCGCCTGCTCCTTTTCCAGCCGCCGGCCCAGCTGCCTGATGGTCCGCCGGTCCCGCCGCCGGTCCTCTCGGGCGTAGCGGAGCTGGCCCCGCCTCCGCTCGAGCTCCCGGCGCAGCTCCCCCCGGTCGGGGCGCCGCTCTTGGGCCTGGCTGCCCCAGGAGGCCAGCCAGCCACGTCGCTCCCGCTCCTCTTCCCGCCGTACGAGGCCGACCGGTCTACCCGGCCGGTCCGGCCATATCGGCCGTGGCTCCCGCGGTCGCGGCGGCCACCGTCTCCTCTTCCACCACCACCTCCGGGACGGAGCCGGATAGTCGGCAGCCCGCGCCGCCAGGTCCACCTCCATCACGGGACAGTCGAGCTGGACGTGCCCCGGCTGGCCGCACGTCCAGCACACCGGTGCCGGAGTCCGCGGCGGCGGCTCCGGCCAGGTGTCGCGGCGGTCCCAGGCGCTCGCCGCCGGCCACGGCGGGGTCCAGTCCTCGGGTCCCGGTGTCGGTCGCCGCCGCCTCCCCCGCCGCGCTGGTGTTCGCCACGACCCCGCCTTGGTGGTCGGCCGGGCCGGGTCTTCCGGCTCCCCCCGGATCGGCGCCTCCCTGGTCCGCCGCGCCGGCTCCCTCCGGGGCGCCGGGGCCGGCGGCTCCGTCTGCTGCGCCGCCTCGCTCCGCGAAGTGGGGCCCGGCAGTTCGGGTGCGCCGGTGGTCTGTAGCCCCGCCTCCCGTTGCTGGGCCCTGCTGGTCTGTACCGCCGTCTCCCTCCGGGCGGCCTTAGCGGTCTGCACCGCCGTCTCCCTCTGGACTACCCTGGCCGTCTGCGTCTCTTGCCGCGCGGTCGGGGCCGGCCGGCCCAGACCCGTCGGTTCCCCGGGCGGCTCCTCGGGCAGGTCCGTGGCCTGGTAGTCCTCGGCCAGGTCGACGGCGGCCGTCAGCGACGCGGGCTGGCGGCCGCGGATCCAGGCGGCCATCCGGGTCGGCAGTCCCTCCAGGAACTGCTCCGCGGCCACCAGCTCCAGCACCTCGTCGACCCCTCCCCCGCCTTCCGGCCGCAGCCACCGTCCCGCCCTGTCCCGCACTTCCTGTGCGAACCCGCGGGGCCGGTCACCGGGCCCCAGCCGAAGCGCGCGGAACTTCCGGCGGAAGTCCTCCGGCGTCCGCGGGTCCCCCGCCGGCTCCTGCCGCCACTCCATGCCTCGGCCCTCCGCGAGATTCCACGTCGCCTCCGCCGGTGCCGTCGCAGGTGTCGCCGCGGCCCCAGCGTCGTGCCGCTTCCGGGCTTTGGTCCGCCGACCCGCCTGGACCTCCCCCTGCCCGAGCGCCATCACGGCGCCCACCATCCGGCTGCGGCTTGGTCCTTTCGGTGTGGGCTTCTCCGCCCGCTGCTCGAGCCACGCCATCCAGTCATCGAGGGTCCTCTCGGGTCCCTGTTCAGGCGCCACTGTGGCAGGGATTGCTCCCACCCCCGCGTCCATGGCTCGAACAGTACCACTCCGACACGTTAGCGTTGCGGGTTTTATTTGGCTCACAAGCGTCTGCACCACACTCATGCTCTTCGCACACTCTTTTTCCCCCCACCACCTAACCCTGCCGGGCTTAAATAGCCCGGCCCACACTCGTTGGACCCAGCTGGGCTTATTAGCCCCAGCTGTTCCGAGTGTTTCTCCCTCTCTCGTCTGCTGCAGGTGCGCTAAACCCCGCCCCTGCCCCACACTAAGAAAACACACTGAGTTTGTTTTCTTAGTTTAAAAGAGTGTTGTGTTTTGCACATCTGTTAAGAAAAGATGTAATATTAGAATCAAATGAGTACAAGTTTCCTCTTTCATTCATCAACACTTATTTATGCAGTTAATACTTCTGCAGAGCTGGGATAGTTTTGACAAGCTTAGTTAAACTGTAAGAACAAAACATACACATCCAGTTGTTTGTACAAGTGTGGTTACTGTTACTGAAGTCACTGAGAACACTGGCTCAAACAGCATTATGACCTCTTTACTGGCAGTATTTTAAGTTTAATCAAAATGTTATAATTATAATATTTATAATAATAACATTTTTTTATTTTAATCAAATACAATGTAGTCTAAGCATAGACTTGGCTGTACGTTTATAAAGTCCACTTTGATGGTTTTACACAAAAGTGCATCTAGTCAGGCTTCAAGAAATGTGTTGGTGTTCGATGGCCAGACCACGGACCCTTCAGCGCCCTGTGACGAGCTGGGTGAGGCGACGAAGAGGCCACTGTTTGCACAAAACAAAAACGGCGGCACCTAAAGAAGTTAGCGTAGATGCTGCAATAGCGTCACTTATACTCAAACTATCTCTTTGAATACCTTTAGTTCTAAAGGGAATAATCATTGACTGAGGAACGTGTTATGGGCGGCGCATGAACATTGCGAGGCCCAGCATCTTTCCAGATTGTGCAATTTTGGAGTATTATTCCTGATTATCTCGGGTCTGTTTGTTCAAAACAGTTGTGCCTTAAGGAAGTACACCCGGCATGAGCTTTTTGACATTGGATTACGTTTGTCGGACAATGTAATCGCCAGTATTCCACTCATCCCCGAGATCTGCAGAACACCGGAGACTACGGACTCTACCCGGCCGGGCGCAAGTGCTCGCCGGCGGCGTCGAGATCGTAAACAAAGACGGGGTAAGCGCGGAGGGCTAAGAGCTAAGCTAAGGCTAACACCGCATCGGCTGTCTCTACCCAGCATTTCCCTCGCTAACGTGCGATCATTGGTGAAGAAAATGGACGAGATACGTCTCTGCCTCTCAGTCTCTTTTAGACTGCAATGTTATGATATTCATGGCTGCATACCGACGTACGGGATAGTGCTATCGAGCTAGCCGGGCGCTACACACATCGGGCAGACAGATCAGCGGACGACTCCGTGAAGACCAGAGGCGGAGGACTGTGCATATATGTGAACAAAGCTTGGTGTACGGACTCTGTTAATCTTGGGAGGCACTGCTCACCTAACCTTGAGTTTATTATGGTTAAGTGCAGACCGTTCTACCTGCCACGTGAGTTCACTTCCATCATCATAACAGCTGCCTATATCCCACCTGATGCGAATGCTAAGCTAGCAATGAACGAACTTCATGAGGCCATTAGCAAACAGCAGACTCAACACCCGGAGGCTGCTTTTATTGTTGAGGGGGATTTTAATCACTCCAACCTAAAGACAGTTTCCACCAACATGTCCTCTGCCATACCAGAGGAAACAAAACTCTTGATCATGTTTACACAAACATGGCCGCTGCCTACACAGCGACCGCCCTCCCACACCTAGGACAGTCGGACCATATTTCTGTGTTCCTTAAACCCAAATATTCACCTCTTATCAACCGGGTCAGACCAGCTGTGAGAACCATCAAGGTGTGGCCAGCGGGGACAGACTTAACACTCCAGGAAATGTTTCAACACACGGACTGGTGTACGTTTGCCTATCAGGCCACCTGTGGCTCACAAATTGATGTTGACCACTATGCTTCCTCTGTGTTAAACCATGTTACCACCACCATTGACAGCGTCACTACAGAGAAGCAGATCACCACGTACCCCAACCAGAAGCCATGGATGAACAAGGATGTGCGGCTCCTCCTGAAGGCCCGTAACATTGCCTTCAGATTGGGGGGATGCACAGGCCTACAGCACATCCAGAGCAAACCTGAGAAGGGGCATCAAAAAGGCCAAGCACTGTTACAGACTGAAGATAGAGGGTCACTTCTCCAACACTGACCCCAGGCACATGTGGCAGGGCATCCAGGCCATCACCGACTACAGACCAAGCAGCACCCACTCCACAGCTACAGACATCTCCTTCCTGAACGAGCTGAATGACTTTTATGCTCTGTGGTAACCAGGGATGAGATGGCAAGGTTCAGGAGTAAAATAGGAGACAACACGATAGGTATGAGTTTAACAAAAAGAGTAATTTAATGTCAAAACGTGGGGAAGCGGGGGATGGGATAAATCCAACTTAAAGCTCTTCCCGTCCGGGGTCCGTCGGCTTACTCTGTAGTGGGGCAGAGTCCTCCTTCCTACAAGCAGAGCAGAGCGGTGAGTATTCGTTTTACCTCCCTTCCGATGCGGCTCCTCTCCTGGGGATTCCGTGTCCTCTTGTCGCCTCCTGTCGCACTCTCTCTTCTCCCGGCTTCCCAGCTGCAGATATACCTCCCTAATTGGGGATTGCTGGCAGGTGCGTCCAATGCCAGTTTCCTATTGGCTGTAGTACCTGCACTGGGAAGTACCTGTCGTTGATCACCTCCCCCAACCGGAGCCTGGGGCTCCTCCCCCTGTGCTCCGTCTTCCTCCCTGGTCTGCCACAGCTCGCTTCGAGAGGGACAACAGGAACACTGCCAACAAGATTCCCCTCTCAGCAGACCATCAGCCTCTCACACTCTCCTCCACTGAAGTCTTCACAGCACGGAGCAGGATAAACGCACGCAAGGCGGCTGGACCTGACGGCATTCCTGGTCGTGTGCTCAGGGCATGTGCGGAGCAGCTCACTGGGCCATTTACTGACATTTTCAACCTGTCCCTTGCCCAAGCAGCTGTGCCAATATGTTTCAAGACCACGTCCATCGCGCCGGTGCCAAAACACTCCAAACCGACGTGCCTTAATGACTACCGCCCTGTTGCACTCACACCCATCGTCATGAAGTGCTTCGATCGGCTGGTTCTGGCACATATGAAGGTTTCCCTCCCACCCACAATGGACCCACACCAGTTTGCCTACCGCAGCAATAGGAGCATAAACGATGCAGTCTCCACAGTACTGCACTCTGTGCTCACACATCTAGAAAATAAAAACAGTTATGCCCGACTGCTATTTGCGGACTTCAGCTCTGCATTTAACACCGTCATCCCCTCCAAGCTAATCACCAAACTTGGAGACCTGGGCACCAGCACCTCCCTCTGTAACTGGATTATGGACTTCCTGACCAACAGACCACAGTATGTAAGGTCAGGCAACATCTGCTCCACCACTGCCACACTCAACACTGGTGTGCCACAGGGTTGTGTGCTGAGCCCATTCCTCTACTCCCTCTTCACCCATGACTGCAGGCCTGTGTGTGGATGCAACTCCATCATCAAGTTTGTAGACAACACCACGGTGATTGGTCTCATCAGCAACAACGATGAGACAGCCTACAGGGAAGAGGTACAGCATCTGGCCATGTGGTGCGCCGACAATAACCAGGAACTCCTATACCCGGTCAACATGTCCCCTGAACAGGGGGCAGCGCCTGAAGACTTGGGGGTGGATGAACCCATATCCTTGGCAGAGGCCACTAAGGTAGTCAAAAAGCTCCTTGGTGGCAAGGCGCCGGGGGTGGATGAGATCCGCCCTGAGATGCTGAAGGCGCTTGACTTTGTTGGGCTGTCTTGGCTGACACGCCTCTTCAATGTTGCATGGGGGTCGGGAACAGTGCCCATGGACTGGCAGAATGGGGTGGTGGTTCCCATCTTCAAGAAGGGGGACCGGAGAGTGTGCTCGAATTATCGGGGTATCACACTACTCAGCCTCCTGGGAAAAGCTTATGCCAGGGTGCTGGAACGGAGGCTCCGACCGTTTGTCGAACCTCGGATTCAAGAAGAACAGTGCGGGTTTCGTCCTGGTCGTGGAACAGTGGACCAGCTCTTTACCCTGGCAGGGATACTGGAGGGGTCCTGGGAGTTTGTACAACCAGTCTACATGTGCTTTGTGGACCTGGAGAAGGCTTTTGACCAAGTCCCTGTGGGCTTTTTGGTGGGGGTGCTGCGGGAGTATGGTGTGCCGGACCCGTTGCAACGGGCCATCCGGTCTCTGTACACCTGCAGTAGGAGCTGTGTTCGTATCCTCGGTAGTAAGTCAGACACGTTCCCGGTGGGTGTGGCCTCCGCCAGGGCTGCCCTTTATCACCGGTCCTGTTCGTGACTTTCATGGACAGGATATCTAGGCGCAGCCGTGGGGCAGTGAATGTCAGGTTCGGGGATCTCAGGATAGCCTCTCTGCTGTTTGCAGATGATGTGGTCCTGTTTGCCTCCTCGGACCATGACCTCCAGCATCCACTGGGGCGTTTTGCAGCCGAGTGTGAAGCGGCGGGGATGAGAGTCAGCACCACGACATCTGAGACCATGGTTCTCTGCCGGAAACCGGTGGATTGCTCCCTCCGGGTGGGGACAGAGTGCCTACCACAAGCGAAGGAGTTCAAGTATCTCGGGGTCTTGTTCACGAGTGAGGGTAAAATGGAGCGGGAGATCGACAGGCGTATCGGTGCGGCTGCAGCAGTAAAACAGGCGTTGCACCGGGCCGTCTTGGTGAAGAAGGAGCTGAGCAGGAAGGCGAAGCTCTCAATTTACTGGTCGGTCTACGTCCCAACCCTCACCTATGGTCACGAGCTTTGGATCGTGACCAAAAGAACGAGGTCTCGGATACAAGCGGCCGAAATGAGTTTCCTCCGTAGAGTGGCCGGGCCCAGCCTTAGAGATAGGGTAAGGAGATGAGTTTCCTCTGTAGGGCTCAGCCTTAGAGATAGGGTAAGGAGCTCGGACATCAGGAGGGAGCTTGGATTTGAGCCGCTACTCCTTCGTGTCGAAAGGAGTCAGCTGAGGTGGTTCAGCATCTAATTAGGATGCCTCCAGGACGCCTCCCTTTAGAGGTTTTCCAGGCACGTCCAACTGGTAGGAGGCCCCGGGGAAGACCCAGGACCCGCTGGAGGGTTTATATCTCCCAGTTGGCCTGGGAACGCCTCGGGATCCCCCAAAATGAGCTGGTAGATGTTGCGGGTGAGAGAGAAGCCTGGGTCAGCCTGCTTGACCTGCTGCCACTGCAACCCGACCCCGGATAAGCGGGTGAAAATGGATGGATGTATTGGATGTGTCCTGTTATGTTAAATAGTTTGTTATGTTAAACTGCAGCTGTCTTGACCAAGACTCTCTGGAATAAGATAGTTTGTGCATTCCTACCTTAAATAAATAAATAAAAAATAAATACATAGAAATGTAATGTAATAAACCAAGGGTATATAAGAGGTTATATTTTTGATGAAGAAGTTATTAGAAACAATTAAAAAGCATAAGGTTTGAATTTGGTTTGTCTTATATCCATGACCCATCCCACCTCCCTCTGTTCACATTAAGGTTCTACAGTATTTACGTTATACAATACATATGCAGACCGTAATCTACACAGGTCACGCTCAGCTTCTCCCCTTGTGTTCCAGGCTGATCCACAGTACCTGGGTCTATCCCGTTCACCACTACCCTGCCTTCTTTGGTTACTACTTCTTCAATGTGATGCTGGTGGTTCTTCTCTGTCTGCACATATTCTGGGCCTACCTCATTCTCTGCATGATCAGAAAATTCATCTTTGGCACTGTAAGTTTGTTGTCTATCAATATTTCCAAATCTGTTTTGATGAGTATAACATATTTGCTTGGCAATGCTCTACCACAATTTCCATTGTTTGGTCGGATAAAGCCATTGAGAAATCACAAGACATTATTTGAATATGGCTGTAAAGCAGATTATGAACATAAAGCCTCCCATACCATACTGGATGAACGGAAATATAAATCCAGCCTAACCCTCAGCGTAAGAGCTTATGTTGAACTAACCGTCAAACACTGTGTTCTACTTTACCTCTGATGGACAACTGTCCAAACTCCTACTGCTGTTTTAATGTCACATGAATATAAACAAATTCTGTTTTGGTAATGTTATCGTTTTTTAATTGAAGACATATTATTTGGAGAGTATTCAGATTTGTTCACTTTTGGTTTGAGACAGTCAGCACCAAAAATATAAAGTATCAGTAGTTTGTTTAAATGTCTAAAGCGATGCATGTTTCCCTTTACTTGACAACTACCTCCATGAGAAGTAGTGTGACATTAATGGCTCAACAAAGCATGTCCCTTTAACACAGCAGACCCATTACTTGTCGTATATTTCAACCATGCCCTATACATTTCCTTAACCTTTTTTGTTCCTAAGCTTAATTTAACAATAGTAGTTAGTAATTACAGTCTAGAAGGAAAAAATCCAATACAGACCATTTTGAGAGGTGGCGATGTCCCCATGTTCCCAGATTTCAACCATTAACTTGGTGAGTACAAAGTTCATAAATGAGAGAAAGGATGGACAACTCTACCACAATAAATACCTGAGTTGTAATAATAATAAATAGTCTTTAAATCAGATGAATAGTTTGAATATAGGTTACCTTTACAATGGTTGTGTTTTATTCATGACGTAGAAATATATGTTGCTGTGACCAGTTGTTACATAACCTTCCAGCGCTGATGATCATTTAGCAGACTCACCTCATTATGTCTACTTGTACAGTTTGTCTCTGCTTGCTGCTACAAATAACTTTTATTTGACAATCTTGTAGCACACATACGTACACACTCAATGAAAACAGGCTATGAGATTATTCAGTAGTAATTAAAAAGATTCACAGTTTCAACTCACAAGAACCCAAAACTCCACATGCTCTACATCTGCTTTCAGGTGGATGCCTCGTTCTATTAGTCTGGCTCCACCAGCTGCTGAACATCCACTCCCTCTCCTTCCATTTGTATCTTGAACAACCACCCCCCTCACATACATGTACTGTATTTCACAGCTGACCAGAGATGAAAGAAGTGACAATGAAGAGGAAGAGGAGGAAGAGAGCAGCCTGACAGAGGATGAAAATGAGGACCAGCATAAGGTTGGCAATGGATTGGCAGTTGGTGAGAAAGAGGCGAAGGACAGGAACGGCGGCTTTGGATGCTTGTCTCCACCAGAGAAAACCTGCCGGTCAAAGACAGTATGCTGACTGGTGCTCAGTATGAACGTAGAGGCGAGGATGTGGGAAATACCCGGTCTCACTCTCAGCATCAAATACCACAGCTTGGTCAGTGCTTTCCACTAACTCCAATGTGAAGCCAAGCACTGTCAGCGCAGCAGGTTTATACAGTGAGATACATGTAGGTTGTATGAGTCCAACCAACACAGGACTGGCACCCAGAGGCCATTGTTCATGTCATGTGTGGAACCAGAGATGAGCATTAACGTATTTGACTGTAGTTTTGTTAAATAACTTCCTGGCTTTACAAACACCAGTTGCATAACAAGCAGAGTTATTTTTTGTAATAAATGTACTTATTTTAACCCACCAAATAATATTTTACTTAACTTAACCAAGCAGTTTTGTTGGTTAACCAAAAAACTAAGAAAACCTACGTGGGAACTTTATATTGGTAAGAGACTGTATTGAGCAGAAACTGAGAAGCCATCTAACACTAAGGAGTGGCAAACCTAAAGCATCATGGTTTGAAGCTACGGACCACTAACCAAGCAGTGGTATTTCATCAGTTGGGAGTAAGAATGTGTGTAAGATGTATTCATTTCATCCAGTATGGACTGAAAAATAGGACAACCTGTGATTTCTTCAGATACAACCCAGCCCAACTAAGCTTTGCAGTTCTCACAGTGCTTTAAATATGTATAACGAGAGAGACTTTGAGAAGTTTGGGCTCTTTTTATTCCCCTCCCCACAGCGTTATCTGTTGCACACTTCATGCTCTACAAGTCAAGAGAGACAAGCGAACAAAACACAACCCTCACTGTGTGTTATCACCACATCTGATTTGTTTTATATTGTTTGATAAGTGCAAGAGCTGGTTCATTGCTTTTAGATCCACCCTTTGTTAGCTTGCATTACTTATGTATGGTCACATGAATGGGATCCTGTCACACAATAGACTTCTCCAGAAGATTACCTTCCTACCTGAAATTCCTTCTTGCTATTTAGAGAGGTAAACATTGTAAAATGATCTAACACCTATCATCTCCATCAATTGTCCATACACACATTTGTATCATATATTGGAATTATTCCCATAGATAATTCAACCAATATAGACTAAATGTGATGTTTAGATTGATTAAAGCAAATATGACTGATTTATGTGCGGAACATGTCAGTGTACGTAGACACCCAAAAGACCTCAACAGAGCGTAACTCTGTCTGTTCTGCTGCCTTCATGTGCATCTGTTATGAATGCTATCAGGCTCCAATTCACTTGTTAGGGGAACCCTTCCTCCTAACATACCTGTAGGGAGGACGTTGGGGTGGATGGGTTTATCAAGAAAACCTCAGACGTACACTGTAAAGTATTTATTCTAACCCAAAATTTCCCTAACCGGCCTAAATGTTTGGAAGGTACAGACAGGATGGGGTCAGATCTGAATGTGTTACCTTGTGTTTATTCTTGAGAACATGAATAAACTATATATTTTGGTGTTTTGGAGGACTTGTTGAATGACTCCTGTGATGAGCTGGACATAACAGATATACTAATATGGTTATAGCACAAACTGCATATCAGTTTACTGTACAGTGCCTTTTCCAAATTTCCAAATTACAAACATTTTTGAGGGAGTTTACTATTGCCTAACACCACTAATGCTGAACCAAATAATTAATGTTTGATAATTCTCTCCACTTAACTGGAGAAAACAGTACAGAAAACTGGTTCAGGTCTTATTTATATTATGTAAATACTGAGTGTGGTAATGGATGATTTGTAGTCAGCATTCGAGCCATGGGCAAATATTTCATTAACATTTTTTAAAGAATTCGGAAGGGTGGAAGAGTGAGTATGATGAAGCAATATGGTTTATGTTCATAGGTTATTCATCCTTTGTTTATTTTAACTCACAGCAAATTAAGTAGTGTCAGATCTAGCATTCATGAAGTGTCACAATTATGTAGCAAGTAGTCTTGAATACTGATACTGTGTAATTCTTATGCTAAGGCAATGAAATTGTGAAAAACTGTATGTATTAAAATTGTTGTCTGAATAATTATTGTTATGATTCCGACTGTCTTATTGGGTTGTGGTGCTCATCACACTGCTCTTTTTTTCATATCATGAACAGGCTGCTGACCACATGTGCACGCTTATTTGTGTGTGGTTTTGTTTGTTTGCAGCGTTTGGGTCAATTAAACGGTAAAAAACTGTCTGAAGGTTAGTTTTCATTGTAAACTATGTCTGTGTGCTTCAGACTGAGATTTGGTGTGCGTATGAGTCAAGTTTGATGGTAAACTTGACTGCTTGTCTGAGTATTAGTTTGAGGGAAAGGACAATGCTTTCAGGATAGATCTACTGGGTAAGTTAAATCATTTTAGCATTGTATTGGTTTTTAGTGCTTTCTTACCGGGGTTTAGTGGGGCGACTGTGGCTCAGTGGTTAGCAAGTTGGTCTTTCAATCAGAGGGTCGGTGGTTCGATCCCCGGCTCCGGCAGTCTGCGTCGTTGTGTCCTTGAGCAAGACACTTAACCCTCATTGCTCACCGTTGCTGTGTCTACGGTCTACTGTATATCATGTAAGTCTCTTTGGATAAAAGCGTCAGCTAAATGAAATGTAATGTAGTGGAGAAAGGAGGTTTCTGATGTTTATGCTGCAGCTGGCCCAGATGTCTTGCAGGTTGCTCTGTGCGTGAATCCATCAAAGTGGTGCAGAGTTGTCCTTGTAGACTGTAGGACGGTCCCCTTTCGGTTCGTTGACTGGTTTGGTGTAGTGCTGTGGAGAACGTGGTTAAAGCTCGCTTGGGAGCATGTCCGTGGTTTCAGGAGTGTTGCTGGCTCACTAGTCACTCTGCTAAACCAGCGGTCTAAAGTGTGTCAATATATACACACACATTATATATATATATATATATATATATATATATATATAACATATATATATGAAATATTCTGCTTCATTCCATATTTATGGTGTTTAGACTTTCAATTATTTTTTTTTACTGCCGTCAAACATTTTTTGCTTTCCAGCATCATACCTCGACTTGAAACACACAGCATCCATTATTACCAAGGAAATGTAGCAGTCAATCTTTATATTTACAGTCACTTTGACAATTATTTTTGCTATTGCCAAATTCTCATATTGATGGACTACTTTCTTGCCTTCATACAAGTAAGAAGTAAAATATAAAATGCATCATAATGAAACGAAGCTTGAATATCCTGTAAACATTCACATTTGGCTGCAAAATATTTACTCAAATGTAGATTTTTAAGACCTTTGGTTTCTAAAGCATTTAAAAATAAATTGACTTTTGTGAAATCCTCAGACATGTTCATAGTGCTCTTTTTATTCAACTATTTGTGACAGTTATGTTTTAAAAGCCATTGCGCCTGCACAGTGCCTACTTCAGAGGTTCAGAGGCGCACAAACAATCACCGCAACAACATGCAGAGCCTTTGCATTCAACGCACAAGCCGTCTTTTTCTAACGCACAAAGCTCCTGCCGGCTTCACTAAGGCAAGCTTGTGGGAGTGAGTGAGTGAGTGAGTGACATAGCGGTACTCACTCACAGTATCACAGGGTTCATCTTTATGAACGCAGAAATCTGTCCTGAAAGAGAAACAAGAGCAAGTTAACACACATTAACTGATACCAACAGTGATTGTACTGCTATTAGGAATTTATTCACGTATCACACACACACACACACACACACACACACACACACACACACACACACAGCGACAGCCTAAATGAAAACATTTTGGAAATCCAAATTGTGCTCAATTGTGCTTTAATAAAGCATTTAGAACAGTCTGGAGTTGGTCCCCGGGACAAAGAAGAAGCCTTGAGCTGTTCTAGTTGTCAGATGCTGGTAAGACTCACTCATTTATCTTTATTATTATTCTGTTTTTCCATAACTGGAATTACATTTAGTATTTTCAGTGGGATTTCCTGTCCGTGAAGTAAAACAGACAAGTGAAAAATGACTAAGGAGGGTGTTTTTGAGTTCACTGCACCTTAACATGTTGTTCCTTGAAAAGCACAACTCTTTAGGCCCTGGTGTATAATACCCACCACAAGTAGCTGCATGAAGAGGATGAGCTTAGTGAGCTGTGTTGGTCTTTAGAGACTCCAAACCAGGTCAGAATAACATCTTTTTACCACCATATTTGGTAGGGGTGGGGGAAATAAATCGATACAGCTTCGTATCGTGCTATTTTGGGTCCATTGTATCGATACACGGAAGCCAAGATCTTTTACTATATCGAGTCTATACTTTTTGTTCCTGGAATAATAAAATCAATTGCTTTTTCAGTCCACTAGATGGTGCTGTGTTGTATTTCTGGTGAGGTCAGCAGAGGTCCCGGGTCAGCGTGATCGGTAGTAAGTTGTTAAAAAAATGGAAACATCAGCGAAAGAAATTAGAAATGCGCCACCCGTGTTTAAATCAAACGAATGGACTTCCTGTTACTCGTAGCACCGCTGCTCGCACAGCTGTTGCACGACACACGGGACAACATTCACGACAGCGCTGGTCAAAGACATAAAAAGAGCATAAATCAAACTGGCTACTGGTCCTCTAGTTAGTAGTAGTTCCTGGAGAAGTCGGTGAAATCCACCGAGCTGTGTGCGTCTACGGATAATATTATGAACCCTGACTCATGTGTCTAATCACCTGCACCTTCCCCTTGTATTTAAACCATGTTTGTCTCCTGCCGAAGTGTCCGTTCGTCTGTTTATGTTCCTGTTGATATTTCTTTTTTTTAAGCTGCCTTGTTCGACAAATAAATTACTTTGCACCGTTGTCGGCATCTGGGTCCTCTCTCCGTAGTCAACCCGTGACAGTACGAACGGATCAGACATTGACCCAGCCTTCAACCTTTTTTTATTAATCCTTTTGACCTATTTATGGGTCCCGCCTGGCTTTTGGCTTTTTCCCGTTGATGTGCTGGTCGACTCCAGCCGCGTGTTCCCTGTCAACTCCCCGGCAGACCCCGGGCCCGGCCGCCACCTCTGTGCCACTGCCAGCCCAAGTCCCGGCTGCCACCTCCATGCCGAAGTCCACCTGCCTCCCGCTGCCGCCTCCGAGCTGCCGCCAACCCCAGCTCCTGTCCTGTCGGTGCACCGGCCAGCTTCCTGCCTCCACCTGGCGGTCCAGCCGACCCCGGCTCCATGTCTTCAGCCGGCGATCCGGCCGATCCTGGTTCCAGACCCCAGTGCAAATCAGCCACAATAAGCTTTTTTTTAGCCAAATATTAGTTATTTGTTGCACAGATATAACTTTATTTCCATTTTTCTAACAAAGTGATTGCACATTTTATTTGTTTTTGTCTGATGGAGACATCTGATTTACTTGAAAGTGGTTGCAAAAATATGTTCTGTTATTTAAAAAAACAGATGGAGGTACAAAAAGTTATTTCAATAAAAATTCAGCATGGAACATTTTGTTACAATTTTGTTGGAGCGGTGGGGCACGTTCATGTTTCTTCCACCAAAGTGTGGCGTGACAGAACAAGTTTGAGAACCACTGGATTCAAGTTTTTTGGGGGGAGGTTTTCCTCTTCTGATGTGAAGGTCAAAGGTCAGAGGATGTTGTTTGTGTACAGATTGTAAAGCCCTCTGAGGATAATTAGTAATTTGTTATTTTGGGCTAATTGCCACCATCGTTCTAAGTTATTCTGTCTGTATATATATATAATATTTCAGTTATTGTGGATTATTTACTGTTTTCTTACTGCTTATTTTTAATACTTGTTTTTAATACTTGAACAAAAATATTTGACCATTTCCCAAATCACATTCTGAAAGACTGAACAGCATGTGTGCATTTTACCTGGATTATCTTATCATATCGTATCTTATCGTTGTATGGCCCTGCACCTCGATACACACTGGGACTTGTAAATGTGGGGCACATAGTTTCTGATCACAGACAAGTTTTAAAGGTGGAGGTATAATTAGTATGAACTCTTAATAAGCATAATAGTATGTCATATTGTAAGGAATATAATATTTTGAATATTTAAAAATGAAATAAGAAGGCAGTACAACAGCATACTGTACAAGATCCTGCAGCCACGGCAAAGTCCCCTGTTAGGAATAAGTGAATTGTGTGGTGTTGCACATCCTGTCCGGCGAACTGTTTGGTGATGTGACTTAACGCTCACACAGGAGTTTTACGTCACACACACACTTCACGTTCCTCCCTCCAGGACTTTGTTCATCTGTTCCAGGGAACCACTGCTGTTTTGGAGTGAACGGAGTCCCGTGACCCTCTCTTTAAAGGGCTCTGGGTGGGAGGCGTGTCCTGCTCTGGAAAGTCAGTCCCATCTGAATGACGGAAAGTTCTCCAACATTAGGAACTGCTCCGTCCTCCTCCCGGGTCTCCTGCCGTCCGGCCCTCTACCCTGCTCTCCGTTATCATGCTCAGCAGCCGCGTTCCTCACGCGCTTCTCTCTCTGCTTTGCATCGGACTGAGTGGTAAGTAGTGACTTCGATCTGTGTGTGCGTGCGTGTGTGTGTGTGCGTGTGTGTGTGTGTATGCATGCTGTCGGTCCCAGACACAGGCCGGCGATCAGTTAGTTTCCTCGGCTACCCATGAAGGTGTTGGCCTGCTAGAGACCGCTCTGTGCCCTCCGGGAGCTGCTGGCCCCCAGCACCCCGTCCATCTGCGACCCGTGCAGCTAGCTTACCGACTGGGTGTGAGCACACGGGTCAGTCCGTGCAGAGTTACACAGGAGACTTTTTCTGCTGTTTAATGAAAGTGCCCCCTCCCCCACAGCCCGGGCTGAGCTGGAGACGGATGAAGTGGTTCCCAGGCTGCTGGCCGGCCAGGAGGCGCACCTGTCATCCGACCGCGATGTCCGCACCCTGCGGCGCCGCGGGCAGCGCTCCCCGAAGGTCGCATTGGGAGGCCACTCCGGCCCGGACAGCATCCTTCTGTCACTGCCAGCGTTCGGGAGGAGCCTGTATTTAAATCTGACGAAGGACAGCACGTTTGTCTCGGGGGACTTCGTGGTCGAAGAGAGGCTTGCGGACCAGAGCGCAGAGGTGCGCCGCTTACCCAACCAGCAGCGGTGCTTCTACTCCGGCTCCGCCCTCGACCACCCGGGCTCCGTGGCGTCGCTGAGCACGTGTGGCGGCCTGGTGAGTTTCACTCGCTGATGCTTTCATGTGCAGACCTTCACTTGAGTTGTCCTGGAGGAGGCTGCACGTTAACATCACTCATGTGTGCATCTCAAGTCTCTTAACTGCATCCCCATTTCCCTCACTTGCGTCTTTTCCTTACGTCCTAGCCTAACCTATGAAGGCAAATCCCTGTCATGATTGGAGAGGCCAAATTAGCTGCACGCGCAAATCAAACAGCTGCGCGCGTAATTTACGTTGACGAGCGCTTTTACATCACTCCGCGAGCAAAAGTCTTTCCCGCGAATTGGCTCGTTCGAAAGAGCTGCGCCTCGCGGGGAATCCAGTCGAGAGCAGCGTCATCATCAGGGGGCGGAGACAAGAAACTGCGGTCAAGTCGGACAGTTTTCAGCCGACTTCAAAGTATACAAAGGAAGTCGAAGAAAAAAGGACTTCCTGTTAGTTCCGATCTGTAGTCTACTTGTAGTTTACAGATCAAGTTTGGATTTATTCATGTGTTTATAAATATATATTCATATAGAAGTGTGTGTGTGTGTAACTGCTTCCTTTATTATTTCTATGTATGCCTGATTAATACATTACTACTGGTTTTGATATGTTATATAAATAAACTCCAACAATCCAGCGTTAAGTACTACACATACATTAAGAACACGTGGTGTTTGCTGTCAAATCTAAGAGCCAATCAGCACTCTTATGTGGCGAGAGCCAGGCATTTCCCATCATGCACTGGGCCACGCAGTCGGTGGAGAGCTAAAATCGACAGCTACCTTGCTCTCGTGAGATTAGCGTTGACCACGTGTGCATAACGTCAGAGCAAGTCGAGATCGAGTCGGACACAAAACTAACCAGCATGCATTGCGCACCGATCGCCGGCGATCGAATCTGCGTAGAACTGACTCATCTCGAACAAACCTAATGTTTAACCTGCTCGCTCGCGAAGCTTCAATCTGCGCTCGCGTGTCTGTTGCCTGCTCGCTCTCGAGTAGATTTTCTTTTTGACAGTAAGTGGGCGGAGCCAGTCTCCATCGTATCTCTACATCTAATTGGTTACAAATCTCGTCTTTGGATTGGCTGGATATCACATCCAGGAAGAGACAGATGAACCCAGTCTACAGCACCCAGTAGAGACTGACCCTCTGTGTATGTGGGTCTACAGACATGTGGGTGTTAATGTGGGTGTCTGTAGACCCAGTATACAGCACGTTATCTCCGTGTTCCAGGGCTTGTTACCACGAGGTGGGCTATGAGGAAGCTAATGTGTGTGTCTGTTACGTTGCCAGTACGTTATCTCACTGGCACAAGTCTACTGGAGCTTTCTGCCTGAATAAACGGCCGGTTGGAGCCAATACGAGATCAAGTGTGACTGAATTAATAACACAACGCAAGAGAGAGGGAGTACACAACCGCTACAGTGGATACATATACACAGTGGACACATATACACAGTGGATACATATACACAGTGGATACATATACACAGTGGACACATATACACAGTGGATACATATACACAGTGGACACATATACACAGTGGACACATATACACAGTGGATACATATACACAGTGGATACATATACACAGTGGATACATATACACAGTGGACACATAGTGGATACATGTACACAGTGGATACATGTACACAGTGGATACATGTACACAGTGGACACATGTACACAGTGGATACATGTACACAGTGGACACATGTACACAGTGGACACATGTACACAGTGGACACATGTACACAGTGGACACATGTACACAGTGGACACATATACACAGTGGACACATGTACACAGTGGATACATATACACAGTGGATACATATACACAGTGGATACATATACACAGTGGACACATAGTGGATACATGTACACAGTGGATACATGTACACAGTGGATACATGTACACAGTGGACACATGTACACAGTGGATACATGTACACAGTGGACACATGTACACAGTGGACACATGTACACAGTGGACACATGTACACAGTGGACACATGTACACAGTGGACACATATACACAGTGGACACATGTACACAGTGGACACATGTACACAGTGGATACATATACACAGTGGACACATATACACAGTGGACACATATACACAGTGGACACATATACACAGTGGACACATGTACACAGTGGATACATGTACACAGTGGATACATGTACACAGTGGATACATGTACACAGTGGACACATGTACACAGTGGATACATGTACACAGTGGATACATGTACACAGTGGACACATGTACACAGTGGACACATATAGACAGTGGATACATATAGACAGTGGATACATATACACAGTGGACACATATACACAGTGGACACATATACACAGTGGACACATATACACAGTGGATACATATAGACAGTGGATACATATACACAGTGGACACATATAGACAGTGGACACATATACACAGTGGATACATATAGACAGTGGACACATATACACAGTGGATACATATACACAGTGGACACATATACACAGTGGATACATGTACACAGTGGATACATGTACACAGTGGACACATGTACACAGTGGACACATGTACACAGTGGACACATATACACAGTGGATACATGTACACAGTGGACACATATAGACAGTGGACACATATAGACAGTGGACACATATACACAGTGGATACATATAGACAGTGGACACATATACACAGTGGATACATATACACAGTGGGCACATATACACAGTGGATACATATACACAGTGGACACATGTACACAGTGGACACATGTACACAGTGGATACATGTACACAGTGGACACATGTACACAGTGGACACATATAGACAGTGGACACATGTACACAGTGGACACATGTACACATGTACACAGTGGACACATGTACACAGTGGATACATGTACACAGTGGATACATGTACACAGTGGACACATATAGACAGTGGACACATGTACACAGTGGATACATGTACACAGTGGATACATGTACACAGTGGATACATGTACACAGTGGACACATGTACACAGTGGACACATGTACACAGTGGATACATGTACACAGTGGACACATGTACACAGTGGACACATGTACACAGTGGACACATATAGACAGTGGATACATATAGACAGTGGATACATATAGACAGTGGATACATATACACAGTGGACACATATACACAGTGGACACATATACACAGTGGACACATATACACAGTGGACACATATACACAGTGGATACATATAGACAGTGGATACATATACACAGTGGACACATATAGACAGTGGACACATATACACAGTGGATACATATAGACAGTGGACACATATACACAGTGGATACATATACACAGTGGACACATATACACAGTGGATACATGTACACAGTGGATACATGTACACAGTGGACACATGTACACAGTGGACACATGTACACAGTGGACACATATACACAGTGGATACATGTACACAGTGGACACATATAGACAGTGGACACATATAGACAGTGGACACATATACACAGTGGATACATATAGACAGTGGACACATATACACAGTGGATACATATACACAGTGGGCACATATACACAGTGGATACATATACACAGTGGACACATGTACACAGTGGACACATGTACACAGTGGATACATGTACACAGTGGACACATGTACACAGTGGACACATATAGACAGTGGACACATGTACACAGTGGACACATGTACACATGTACACAGTGGACACATGTACACAGTGGATACATGTACACAGTGGATACATGTACACAGTGGACACATATAGACAGTGGATACATGTACACAGTGGATACATGTACACAGTGGATACATGTACACAGTGGACACATGTACACAGTGGACACATGTACACAGTGGATACATGTACACAGTGGACACATGTACACAGTGGACACATGTACACAGTGGATACATGTACACAGTGGATACATGTACACAGTGGACACATGTACACAGTGGATACATGTACACAGTGGATACATGTACACAGTGGACACATGTACACAGTGGACACATGTACACAGTGGACACATGTACACAGTGGACACATGTACACAGTGGACACATGTACACAGTGGACACATATAGACAGTGGACACATATACACAGTGGATACATATACACAGTGGATACATATAGACAGTGGACACATATACACAGTGGACACATATACACAGTGGACACATATACACAGTGGACACATATACACAGTGGATACATATACACAGTGGATACATGTACACAGTGGACACATGTACACAGTGGATACATATACACAGTGGATACATATACACAGTGGATACATGTACACAGTGGATACATATACACAGTGGATACATGTACACAGTGGACACATGTACACAGTGGACACATGTACACAGTGGACACATATAGACAGTGGACACATATACACAGTGGATACATATACACAGTGGATACATGTACACAGTGGACACATGTACACAGTGGACACATATACACAGTGGACACATGTACACAGTGGACACATGTACACAGTGGACACATATACACAGTGGACACATATACACAGTGGATACATATACACAGTGGATACATATACACAGTGGATACATATAGACAGTGGACACATATAGACAGTGGACACATATACACAGTGGACACATATACACAGTGGATACATATAGACAGTGGACACATATACACAGTGGATACATGTACACAGTGGATACATGTACACAGTGGACACATATAGACAGTGGATACATATACACAGTGGATACATGTACACAGTGGACACATGTACACAGTGGATACATATACACAGTGGACACATATAGACAGTGGACACATATACACAGTGGATACATGTACACAGTGGACACATGTACACAGTGGACACATATACACAGTGGACACATGTACACAGTGGACACATATAGACAGTGGACACATATACACAGTGGATACATGTACACAGTGGATCAGGGGCGGACTGGGGTAAAAAGTGACCCGGGAGTTACTGTCAGACTGGCCCACTCATTACACGGCGCGTTATATATGTGTCCTCTGTGTATAAGACTGGGTTCATCTGTCTCTTCCTGGATGTGATATCCAGCCAATCCAAAGACGAGGATTGTAACCAATTAGATGTAGAGATACGATGGAGACTGGCTCCGCCCACTTACTGTCAAAAAGAAAATCTACTCGAGAGCGAGCAGGTTACAGAGACGCGAGCGCAGATTGAAGCTTCGCGAGCGAGCAGGTTAAACATTCGTGAGAGAGACTTTTGCTCGCGGAGTGATGTAAAAGCTTGTTTGACTGGATTGTGAGACTGTTAATGTGTGAATAAGACGACGTGTCCAATCTTAAACCCACTAAGAGGACACTGTATCTTTTTAGAGGTCAGATCAGGTCAGTCTGAAGGTCTGCTGTTCAGAAGCAGAGCTGCACCATGGACCTTCTCGTTGAGCTAAAGAACATGGGTTCCCCCTGTGCAGGTCCACACTGTCTGTGGCTTTGGATAATGCTCTTATGCAAAGTGTGTGTGCAGATGGCATTCTCAGTCGGGCATCTGTGACGTCTAGGTTGAGTGGATACAAACATTGTGGTGCCTATTGGTCAGAACTTGGGATTTAAAAATGACAATTTTTTTGCAGGATGTCTCTGTGAATCACGTGTGTCTGTTCCTAGAAATGTTATAAAGTGTATCAGATATAGTTTAACACATCCAAGTTTCCAAGTCAGAAACGTAAAACTGATGTCTTAACGCTCCTGTTTTGAACTGGGATGTCCCTTCTTTGGAGCTAAACCTGTCCTGTACTACTGAGCAGTCCAACATGCTCGGGGTACCATCTGGGGACACGTCCCGGGAATTAAGGTCGTTGTCTGTCGGAAGGAAAGTGGTTTGGAAGCAACTCTAGAAGGGTACTAACGTAAAAAGATGCTGTCCTGCTCACAGGTATCGGATCAGAGATTGACAATATAGGTTAATTCATTGAGAAACTCTACAATCATGTGTATATTAATTGAGACAAATTACAATGTCCAGAAACATATTTGTCACATTTAAGAGTTTTCTCTTCCAGAGCTATTAAGCTGCTTTTCCTATTGAGGCAATAAATCTGATCTCACCGCAGTCCAATCAAGGTCAAAGTTCATGTCCTCATTTATTTCCCCAGTTTTAGTTTGTTATTTTTTTTAAAGAAACTACAAGACCTTAACAACAGAGGACAAGCGAATATTATCATATAAATGAATTGTAGCTAGTATAATAAAACATATTTCTCACGGTACTGAATTTAACATGAGAGATGAAGTCCAACCCTTCCAGCCAGCGAAGGACCACAGTCGTCTATGGCAATGCTAATGACAGTGTCATGTCACCGTGTTTGTGACTCTGTAGAAGGGCTCTAATATCCATCCTCCAGTCCACATTATGCCAGCTACCAGCGCTTGTAAACTCTGAGGCTCAGCCGGGAGAGGAATGCCTGCAATCGTTGGAGCAGACTGAGCTGCTGCTGTATTGCATGGCATACCACGCCGCTCTGGTCGGAGCAGGCCTGCCCACAGTGCTGCTCTGCATTGTCCCGTTTCACTGCCATCGATGTTGTGCACACCTCACAAATATGTGCTAGGAGTGCAGAATGGTTGTTTGCACTTGACTGTACTTTAACATCACAGCTGATCGGACTTAATTGACATCATTTTTTTTTTCATTCTGCTTTTGCCTGATGCCTTGACAAAAAAAACTATAGAGCTTTTCTGGACCGCTTTGAGAAAGGATCCAGGGTTTAAACATTGGCTATAGCCCAGCACATTTTATTCAAGCCCAAAGTACATTTTCCACATGAAATGCCTTTTAATAACCTCTATATCTTGCTGCATGGTTCCATACAAAATCAACAAGACCTGACTATCAAATATAATTGTGCATCAATTACATATTGTGCACGATAGAGCAGGAATGGCAAGTCTGACACTCCAACAAACTTGTCTTAAAGAGGTTATTCATTGACCTTCAGGTTCAGCTCAATCCCCATATGCAAGAAACTGTTTTAATTAATTAAATAATTAGATGGGGACAGAGCTGGTATCAGTATAAAATAAAAGACTGCTGATAGCATCCAAGGTCCTTAGGCAGGTAACACAAATAGAAAGCTTTAAAGTGACAATATACAGATAGAAAATTACAAAACACAAGTAGAAAAGACAATATGCAACATGTCAAGTTAAAGCTGTTGTTTGAGATGGGTCTTACAAGTGGAATATGTAATCCTATCCCTTATTGTAAGTGGTGAGCCATTCCAATATTCACTTCCCTCTGCTGATGGGACAGTTCATTGGAATGTGGTCTCTGATGAGACCCCTCACAGACCCCTCTAGTGGTGGCCCTAGGGCCAAGGCCTTGGTCAGCTCTGTTTAATCGATTCATTTAAATGAGGTGCGGCAAACATATTTGAAATGTTTCATTAGACTATATTGTGAGATGCTAATAATGCAAAATGTTACCAATGCTTTTTGTAACGTGGCTTATTGCATATATGAAGTCACAACTCTTTATAATTGCATGTCATAAGTGTCATTACTTTATCACAGTTAAGGCTACAAAATGAATCAATGTTATTCAAAGTCCGGTACGTACCAAGATTTTTGATTTGGGTCATGGTTCGGTACATGTTCGCTATTAATCATCGTCTTGGCCTCAACCAGCTACGCAGGGCAGGTCTTGCCAAACAGAAAAGTGGGGATTGTAGTTATGCTGCTGGCATAGCTGATATTAAATGTTACGCTGCAAAAGAATTCCGGGAAAAACTTTGCTAAACCTCTATAATTTTAGCTGTGAGAGTATGAGACACAATAGCTGTTTGGCTCATATGGGTGTCGATAGGATTGCACATCCCGTACCGAACTACCAATACTCATATTGTTACGTCCTTACAAATCACTGGAAGGGCCAAACGTGTGTCAATACACCTTTTTAAAACTGCACAGATGTCCTGGCCTATACACATCGTTTTTTACAGACTAAAGAAAACATCTTTGATTTGTACAGATCAAATCCTAATCATTTTTTATGTTTTGCAATAATCATATAAACATTCTGATAATGTTTATATGATTATTGCAAAATTATATGAAAATACAACTGACCATTACGCAGAATTAGTGGGAGCCCTAAGCTTGTTTCTCTGCAAAAAGCCGGTCCTATCTCGGGGTGAGACAACAACACCCGACATGTTTTCTAAATGTCCAGTCTACTCCATAACTTAAACCTTAAGTCCAGTCTACTCTGTAACTTAAACCTTTAGTCCAGTCTACTCCGTAACTTAAACCTTAAGTCCAGTCTACTCTGTAACTTAAACCTTTAGTCCAGTCTACTCCTTAACTTAAACCTTAAGTCCAGTCTACTCTGTAACTTAAACCTTTAGTCCAGTCTACTCTGTAACTTAAACCTTTAGTCCAGTCTACTCCGTAACTTAAACCTTAAGTCCAGTCTACTCTGTAACTTAAATCAGCCTTTAGTCCAGTCTACTCCATAACTTAAACCTTTAGTCCAGTCTACTCTGTAACTTAAATCAGCCTTTAGTCCAGTCTACTCCATAACTTAAACCTTTAGTCCAGTCTACTCTGTAACTTAAATCAGCCTTTAGTCCAGTCTACTCCATAACTTAAACCTTTAGTCCAGTCTACTCTGTAACTTAAACCTTTAGTCCAGTCTACTCCGTAACTTAAACCTTTAGTCCAGTCTACTCTGTAACTTAAACCTTTAGTCCAGTCTACTCCTTAACTTAAACCTTTAGTCCAGTCTACTCTGTAACTTAAACCTTTAGTCCAGTCTACTCCGTAACTTAAACCGTTAGTCCAGTCCACTCTGTAACTTAAACCTTTAGTCCAGTCTACTCTGTAACTTAAACCTTTAGTCCAGTCTACTCCGTAACTTAAACCGTTAGTCCAGTCCACTCTGTAACTTAAACCTTTAGTCCAGTCTACTCTATAACTTAAACCTTTAGTCCAGTCTACTCTGTAACTTAAACCTTTAGTCCAGTCCACTCCATAACTTAAACCTTTAGTCCAGTCTACTCCTTAACTTAAACCTTTAGTCCAGTCTACTCCGTAACTTAAACCTTTAGTCCAGTCTACTCCTTAACTTAAACCTTTAGTCCAGTCTACTCTGTAACTTAAACCTTTAGTCCAGTCTATTCTGTAACTTAAACCTTTATGTCCAGTCTACTCCGTAACTTAAACCTTTAGTCCAGTCTACTCCTTAACTTAAACCTTTAGTCCAGTCTACTCTGTAACTTAAACCTTTAGTCCAGTCTACTCTGTAACTTAAACCTTTAGTCCAGTCTACTCTGTAACTTAAACCTTTAGTCCAGTCTACTCTGTAACTTAAACCTTTATGTCCAGTCTACACTGTAACTTAAACATTTATGTCCAGTCTACTCCATAACTTAAACCTTTAGTCCAGTCTACTCTGTAACTTAAACCTTTAGTCCAGTCTACTCCGTAACTTAAACCTTTAGTCCAGTCTACTCTGTAATTTAAACCTTTAGTCCAGTCTACTCTGTAACTTAAACCTTTAGTCCAGTCTACTCTGTAACTTAAACCTTTAGTCCAGTCTACTCTGTAACTTAAACCGTTAGTCCAGTCTACTCTGTAACTTAAACCTTTAGTCCAGTCTACTCCTTAACTTAAACCTTTAGTCCAGTCTACTCCGTAACTTAAACCGTTAGTCCAGTCTACTCTGTAACTTAAACCTTTAGTCCAGTCTACTCCATAACTTAAACCTTTAGTCCAGTCTACTCTGTAACTTAAACCTTTAGTCCAGTCTACTCCGTAACTTAAACCTTTAGTCCAGTCTACTCTGTAATTTAAACCTTTAGTCCAGTCTACTCTGTAACTTAAACCTTTAGTCCAGTCTACTCTGTAACTTAAACCGTTAGTCCAGTCTACTCTGTAACTTAAACCTTTAGTCCAGTCTACTCCTTAACTTAAACCTTTAGTCCAGTCTACTCCGTAACTTAAACCGTTAGTCCAGTCTACTCTGTAACTTAAACCTTTAGTCCAGTCTATTCCGTAACTTAAACCTTTAGTCCAGTCTACTCCTTAACTTAAACCTTTAGTCCAGTCTACTCCGTAACTTAAACCTTTAGTCCAGTCTACTCTGTAACTTAAACCTTTAGTCCAGTCTACTCCTTAACTTAAACCTTTAGTCCAGTCTACTCTGTAACTTAAACCTTTAGTCCAGTCTACTCTGTAACTTAAACCTTTAGTCCAGTCTACTCCGTAACTTAAACCTTTAGTCCAGTCTACTCCTTAACTTAAACCTTTAGTCCAGTCTACTCCGTAACTTAAACCTTTAGTCCAGTCTACTCTGTAACTTAAACCTTTAGTCCAGTCTACTCCTTAACTTAAACCTTTAGTCCAGTCTACTCTGTAACTTAAACCTTTAGTCCAGTCTACTCTGTAACTTAAACCTTTAGTCCAGTCTACTCTGTAACTTAAACCTTTAGTCCAGTCTACTCCTTAACTTAAACCTTTAGTCCAGTCTACTCTGTAACTTAAACCTTTAGTCCAGTCTACTCTGTAACTTAAACCTTTAGTCCAGTCTACTCTGTAACTTAAACCTTTAGTCCAGTCTACTCCTTAACTTAAACCTTTAGTCCAGTCTACTCCTTAACTTAAACCTTTAGTCCAGTCTACTCTGTAACTTAAACCTTTAGTCCAGTCTACTCTATAACTTAAACCTTTAGTCCAGTCTACTCTGTAATTTAAACCTTTAGTCCAGTCTACTTCTTAACTTAAACCTTTAGTCCAGTCTACTCCGTAACTTAAACCTTTTATGTCCTGTCTGTTAGTTTATTCTGTTAACGTTTTTTGACAATCTCAGGAGCAGAGTTGAAACTTACTTTTAAGTTTAATTTTTAGGATAAATTATCATGTGACCTCTTGACATGTGTCACAAGGTTCAGACACACAGACGGATGTATCCAGTTATTTTTCAAAATAAAACATCTTTCTGTGCGTCCCAGTACCAAGGAACCCTTGGACCGGTTTTGGGCCGCAGCTTGGTGGTTGCGGACCGCTGGTTTAGTCTAGCCCCAGTTTCATAATTAATTGTATATACTTTTCATTTCTGAATGTTTGGACGTGTCTGCCTGGCGCGCTGGCTCTTGCCTGGCACATTTCCTCCATGAATGGGGAAAAGACCTGGGCTGAACGTTGCTTGCAGCTCTGAATGTGCCCTTTATCCTTATAGCACTTCACCCCGCATCCTTCTGCACCCTTTCTCCCTGAGGGGAGGCCGGGGCTCCCGGGGTCGACTGTCCTCAGTGAGTTAGCAACCCATACCCTGTCTTAAAGCACGGACGCCGTCTAGTTAACCATGCTTTATGGATGTAAAAATTTGCTTTACATATTGATTTAACCAATGTGTTTTACTAAAGCATAAACCTGTATATTTAGCTCTCAAAGTGTACTTACTGGATTGATGCACAAAACTTTAAAATGTCACAATTCAGGGTGAATATGTACTTTTTATTATCCCAATATAAATGATGGAAGAAATTTCAATGTCAGTTTTATTTCAGGTTTTCTGCTGCCCTACTGTAGACCATTTCACAGTCAATGAATACATTCAGAGTTTTTCCCAGTTTATTTCCTGTGGCAGTGTATTTTAATGACAGGAAGTAAACATGAACCCAAGCTGTGGCCCAGCAATACAAATCAATTTAAATGGTCTTTACAGTACAACAGGGGGGAGTCTTTTGTCCTGGACCAAGCGTTTCACAGTGGATGGAGATGGCTGACATGTCTAGGACTGACGCACATACACTGAGAGAGATTGTTAAACCATGACAGCAGTCCTGCACCTTGTGTTGGTGAAGCCTGCGTCTCTGTAGGTAGCTGGGAAGAGGAGAGCACTTACATGGAGCTGTATTTAACATTCTGAACACGATCATGTCTGCAAAAAGCCAATGTACACGCCAATGTACACTTTCATCTTGTACATCTCTCTGTTGCGTGCACAGACCGGGCTCATCCAGATCGGGGAGGACAGTCTATTCATTCAGCCAGTGGGTGAGAATGTTCCCTCCCAGTCGTTCTCGGGACTAAAACACCGGCTGCTGCGACGCCGGCGCTGTGCCCAGACTAGCTCTGCTCCAGATGGCGACTGCCGGGCTGTACAAGGTGAGTGACACAGACTGGATGGCACAGAATATTGGAATATGGTCACATTTACTGAAAGGTTTTCTGATACTAGGGGGAATTCCAAATAGTCGACTACTTGTTCGAAGGAGCCTGTTTTGACGGCCGATATCACAGCTGAAACGTCACGGTAGAAAACCGTGGTCATGAATCAAAGGACCGTTCCCTTCTGGCTATATTGGCCTGTTGAATGTCGGATTTGACCTAGAACTGCTCAGTTTCTCCCAATAAATCATGACATATAGTCTATTGTGGGTTGCAATATCGCTCTTTACCATGAGTTGTTTCTTTCTCAAATCGTGAATAGTTTGCATACCCATACTAAAGCCGGGTTATCTCCTCAACCACAAGGGCTATTTGAATAATTTCAAAAGATGTAATATATAGAAAACACCCGTGAGACTAGTTAAGAGGTGTATATAGCAATGTATGTGTTACTGGTGTAACGGTTGATGATAGAACACAGGAAAAGGATGAATCTGCTCTTTCAAATGACTCATATTGAAATGCTACAACTCCTCAAGATCTGTGAGAAGACCCAAACTAAATCACCTGATATGCATTGTAGGTACCACATTTTGTGAATATTGGAGCAACAATGTCCCAATTAAGACCTTCCACAAAATAAATCATTGAGCCTCTGCAGACGGGGCGTGATCTCCGAGCATGAACGGAGCCGCTTCCACTCTCTGTGCTGCATTATTCTCCAGAACACCAGAAGAAGCACCAAAAGACAACAAGTGTAACCAGAGATATGAACATGACTGGAGGTGTAGACGGTATAAAGCCATAACCCAACCTCCACAAAGCCGAGGAGGGATTCTAGTTATCTGTAAACTCGTATCTCATTTTTAAGACCTCCTGTTTCTAAAGCCTCTCAACATGAATGGTCCCTATTTGTATAATCCCATGACATGTAAATCATGTTTTTATCAGTTTGTGTTCAGGTTGTTCCACAGCTGCATCCAAAGGAAGTGGAGCATCTTCCAGTAGATGGAAGATGCTCCATGCTCATCATCCTGTCCTCATCGTTCTGTCCTATCATCTTTCTCTCTCATCATTCTGTCCATACAAAGCTAAAAAGAAAACTCCCTTTCGGTCAGGTGACAAGGAAGCATACAGCTTCGCCAGAGCAAGACTGAAAGCTGGCATCAAGGAGGCAAAAAGGAGGAGTCAAGGGGAGACTGGTGAGACCTCAACACCAAAACACTCCAGAGATGTGGCAAGAGATCCAAAACATCACAGAGCGCCCCCAACATGTGTGAGGCCACGTTTCCAGATGAGCTTTAGGCTGCATTCGAATAGTAAAAAAGAAAAGAAAACCGTGACATCATTGGCACCCGACTACTGAGCATCAGTGATGTTGGTGACAAGAGGAGCCTCTGGAGAACTAGAAGGACCATAAAACCAAAACACACCCACCCAGTCACAGCCTGGTCACCCGGCTGCCGTCTGGAAACGAACCGCCAGACTTCAGAACAGCTTCTTTCCTCTGGCTGTGTGCCTCCTTAAACCAGCTTGTTTAATGGGGAATCACATAAAATGGCCGCTGTGCCAGGGCTACGCCGTTGCATCAAAGCCTTAAGTGGATCTGACTAATTCCACAGAGGAGATTGTTAAAGTTTAGTGCCTAGAATAAAATCACACAAATCAAAATGCATGGCCCCATGTAACTTTTTTAAGTCTACATGTGCTAACCAAATGTCATACATCTAGGTGAAACACAACTTTGTAGGGAGCGCTATTGAGCCAACTTGCCACTCTGAAGTGGTAAAATCACATTTTTCAAATGTGTGTGCGAAGTTTTCTTATGTTTAGGGCATTTTTAACCCCTTCAAAAACATTGTCGCCACGCCAACAACGTCACTGACCTCTCGTGCAGGGTTCGCCAAAATCTGATTTCATCCACCGGGCAGGAGCAGGCTCGCTAGTGAAGCAGGTTGAACCTGAACCCCAGGTCCTAGCTGTTCCTTCAGAGCCCCCTCCCTGGAGCAGTTTGGTGGCATTTGGTCGGCCGTGGTCTCAAAGTCCGCTGCACTTAATCCCCATGCTTCCTATTCCGATGTTAATGAATGTATTTTGTCATATGATTCTTTCTGTCATTAATGCCATTAGTGCTCTAGTAATCCACATGAAAGAACAAATTTGGACCAAAGAAGATTTCACCAGTAGACTCCTGCTCTAATTATGCCCAGCTCAGTACACTGCTCCTTGAAAACTGAGAAAAAAGCTACTCAGTCACCGAGCATTGAGTCCCTGTGCTACTTTAACCTCCGCTGTAGGGTTTCTAACCTTGGATTTCTTGTCTTTTTCGCTCCCTGTTTTTGGTAGGGAAGAAAAAGGAGATGATGCCAAAAATGGGGAAGGAGGGTCGCGTGAAGAGAAACATCATTGGCCTGCACAAAGCATACACTGTGGAGACGGTGGTGGTGGCAGATTCCGACATGGTGCAGTACCACGGTGCTGAGGCGGCGCAGCGGTTCCTGCTGACAGTCATGAACATGGTAATAATGCTAGAAATGAATCCAGGCTCATTCTTCAAACATAAACATGAAATATTGTATTTGTTTACAGACGGTTCTCTGCACAGATTAACACCTTTCTAATGGTTTTGTAGAAAAAGTGCTAATTTTCTTATGCGCCTTTTCTTGTACCTTTTTTTTTCTTCTTTTTCTTGCCTCGCTTAAGAATAATGTTGTGTACTCTTGTGTATAATAATGTCTGTGCTCATGAACATTCCTGATGTGCTTTATGAATTGACACATGTAGACCTAAACCTGTGTGTGTGTGTGTGTGTGTGTGTGTGTGTGTGTGTGTGTGTGTGTGTGTGTGTGTGTGTGTGTGTGTGTGTGTGTGTGTGTGTGTGTGTGTGTGTGTGTGTGTGTGTGTGTGTGTGTGTGTGTGTGTGTGTGTGTGTGTGTGTGTGTGTGTGTGTGTGTGTGTGTGTGTGTGTGTGTGTACATACATACATATGTGTGTGTATATACATATGTGTGTGTGTATATACATACATACATACATACATATGTGTGTGTGTGTGTATATACATACATATGTGTGTGTATATACATACATATATATGTGTGTGTGTATATACATACATATATATGTGTCTGTGTATATACATACATATATATATATATATGTGTGTGTGTATATACATACATATATATGTGTCTGTGTATATACATACATACATATGTGTGTATATACATACATATATGTGTGTGTGTGTATATATATATATATATAGTTATAGTTATATACAGTTAGGTCCATAAATATTTGGACATTGACACATTTTTCATTATTTTGGCTCTGTACACCACAACAATGGAGTTGTAATGAAAAAATCAAGATGTGCTTAAAGTGCAGACTTTCAGCTTTAATTTGAGGGTATTTACATCCAAATCAGGTGAACGGTGTAGGAATTACAACAAATTAAAATGTGGCCACCCTCTTTTTAAGGGACCAAAAGTAATTGGACAAATTAATATAATCATAAATCTAATTGTCACTTTTAATACTTTGTTGAAAATCCTTTGCAGTCAATGACAGCCTGAAGTCTGGATTCCATAGACATCACCAGACGCTGGGTTTCGTCCCTGGTGATGCTCTGCCAGGCCTCTACTGCAACCGTCTTCAGTTCCTGCTGGTTCTTGGGGCATTTTCCCTTCAGTTTTGTCTTCAGCAAGTGAAATGCAGGCTCAATTGGATTCAGGTCAGGTGATTGACTTGGCCATTGCAGAACATTCCACTTCTTTGCCTTAAAAAACTCCTTGGTTGCTTTCGCAGTATGCTTCGGGTCATTGTCCATCTGCACTGTGAAGCGCCGTCCAATGAGTTCTGAAGCATTTGGCTGAATATGAGCAGATAATATTGCCCGAAACACTTCCGAATTCATCCTGCTACTTTTGTCAGCAGTCACATCATCAATAAATACGAGGGAACCAGTTCCATTGGCAGCCATACATGCCCACGCCATAACACTACCTCCACCATGCTTCACTGATGAGGTGGTATGCTTTGGATCATGAGCAGTTCCTTTCCTTCTCCATACTCTTCTCTTCCCATCATTCTGGTACAAGTTTATCTTCGTCTCATCTGTCCATAGGATGTTCTTCCAGAACTGTACAGGCTCTTTTAGATGTTTTTTGGCAAACTCTAATCTGGTCTTCCTGTTTTTGAGGCTCACCAATGGTTTACATCTTGTGGTGAACCCTCTGTATTTACTCTGGTGAAGTCTTCACTTGATTGTCGACTTTGACACAGATACACCTACCTCCTGGAGAGTGTTCTTGATCTGGCCAACTGTTGTGAAGGGGTTTTTCTTCACCAGGGAAATTATTCTTCTGTCATTCACCACAGTTGTCTTCTGTGGTCTTCCAGGTCTTTTGGTGTTACTGAGCTCACCAGTGCGTTCTTTCTTCTTAAGAATGTACCAAACAGTTGATTTGGCCACACCTAATGTGTCTGCTATCTCTCTGATGGTTTTGTTTTGATTTTTCAGCCTAATGATGGCTTGCTTCACTGATAGTGACAGCTCTTTGGACTTCATATTGAAAGTTGACCGCAACAGATTCCAAACACAAATACCACACCTGAAATGAACCCAAGACCCTTTTATCTACTCCTTGTAAATGAAATATCGAGGGAATTACACACACCTGACCTTGAAACAGCTGATCAGCCAATTGTCCAATTACTTTTGGTCCCTTAAAAAGAGGGTGGCCACATTTTAATTTGTTGTAATTCCTACACCGTTCACCTGATTTGGATGTAAATACCCTCAAATTAAAGCTGAAAGTCTGCACTTAAAGCACATCTTGATTTTTTCATTACAACTCCATTGTTGTGGTGTACAGAGCCAAAATAATGAAAAATGTGTCAATGTCCAAATATTTATGGACCTAACTGTATGTGTATATACACATGTGTGTGTGTTGCACCCTTTTTTCCCCTTTTGGTGAAATCTGCAGTGGTGTTGCTCCTTCTCTTGCAGGTCTACAACATGTTCCACCACCAGAGTCTGGGAGTGAAGATCAACATTCGCGTCACCAAGCTGGTGTTGCTTCACAGCCGCCCAGTAAGACTCTGAATCCTTTTGAGCCCTCTTCAACTCTCTGTAGAACCTAAAAACATAACTGTGGTAAACATTGTATCAATACTTAGGTCACCAAGCATGTGAGAGTTCCTAAAAAGGTTTGAGAATAGTTCAGACAGACGTGGGGGCTTGTTGAACTTTGATCCTTTGCCACGAACAAATTAACTCAACTCCACATGTTCAGATCTTTTCCTAATTTTACATGTTTGTGGAGACTCCAGGTCTGAAAACATCTACGGGACAATTGTCTATGATAGTCATATCATACCTACTGGTTAAAGGAAATTGCTGACGTTATACTTCGGCTTGCTAGTCTTTGAAGGGTTATCAGATTAACTTCAAATAAGTTCCTCATAAATGTAAGACGTTATGCCACAGTTGTAGTTCCAAAGTCACCAATGCTACTCTTGTTAGAAAAATATTTTTTTCATGAATACACTGGTTTTATTCAGAGCAAAGTTAATGGAGTCGGCTGCCTAGCAATTATCTATGAAAGACAAAGTGACAGTCCCCGCATTACTTTAATAGAATAGAAAAACAACTGTCAAAATGCAATGTCTTAAAGACATTTTAATAAAATGTTTGTTAAATATAATGCACATATCAAATTTTGTCTGTCTGCATTCTCTTACCACGTAAGACGAGGTTTAAAGCAAAAGGAGACACAGCAACAAAGTGAATCAGCTCTGTATCTGTTCTTCAGGAAAAGCTAAAGGTAGGCCATCATGGAGAACGGTCTCTGGAGAGCTTTTGTCAATGGCAGTATCAAGAGTTTGGGAGGCTGCGCTACACTGGGACCAACCATGTCCCTGGTGGACGAGGAGACATCCCACCAGTGGACACTGCTGTGCTGGTCACCAGGTATGACGCCAGCACTTCCTCAATCGAATGACTGCTAATAATAATAATGCTTTAATTTGATATAGCACTTTTCTAAATACTCATAGACGCTTTACATTGGACAGAGATAGACAGAACAAAACAAAAGATAGACAAAAGACAAAAGAGCAAACAGAACTTTTTAGGAACAAAAGAAAACTGGAGAAGCTGCAACGAAATGAGTCATTTCGCAGGGGTTAGCAGGTGAAGGGTAGAGAGCAGGGGTTAGCAGGTGAAGGGTAGAGAGCAGGGGTTAGCAGGTGAAGGGTAGAGAGCAGGGGTTAACAGGTGAAGGGTAGAGAGCAGGGGTTAGCAGGTGAAGGGTAGAGAGCAGGGGTTAGCAGGTGAAGGGTAGAGAGCAGGGGTTAGCAGGTGAAGGGTAGAGAGCAGGGGTTAACAGGTGAAGGGTAGAGAGCAGGGGTTAACAGGTGAAGGGTAGAGAGCAGGGGTTAACAGGTGAAGGGTAGAGAGCAGGGGTTAACAGGTGAAGGGTAGAGAGCAGGGGTTAACAGGTGAAGGGTAGAGAGCAGGGGTTAACAGATGAAGGGTAGAGAGCAGGGGTTAACAGATGAAGGGTAGAGAGCAGGGGTTAACAGATGAAGGGTAGAGAGCAGGGGTTAGCAGGTGAAGGGTAGAGAGCAGGGGTTAACAGGTGAAGGGTAGAGAGCGGGGGTTAACAGGTGAAGGGTAGAGAGCGGGGGTTAACAGGTGAAGGGTAGAGAGCAGGGGTTAACAGGTGAAGGGTAGAGAGCAGGGGTTAGCAGGTGAAGGGTAGAGAGCAGGTGTTAACAGGTGAAGGGTAGAGAGCAGGGGTTAACAGATGAAGGGTAGAGAGCAGGGGTTAACAGATGAAGGGTAGAGAGCAGGGGTTAACAGATGAAGGGTAGAGAGCAGGGGTTAACAGGTGAAGGGTAGAGAGCAGGGGTTAACAGGTGAAGGGTAGAGAGCAGGGGTTAACAGGTGAAGGGTAGAGAGCAGGGGTTAACAGGTGAAGGGTAGAGAGCAGGGGTTAACAGGTGAAGGGCAGGGAGCAGGGGTTAACAGGTGAAGGGTAGAGAGCAGGGGTTAACAGGTGAAGGGTAGAGAGCAGGGGTTAACAGGTGAAGGGCAGGGAGCAGGGGTTAACAGGTGAAGGGTAGAGAGCAGAGGTTAACAGATGAAGGGTAGAGAGCAGGGGTTAACAGGTGAAGGGTAGGGAGCAGGGGTTAACAGGTGAAGGGTAGAGAGCAGAGGTTAACAGGTGAAGGGTAGGGAGCAGGGGTTAACAGGTGAAGGGTAGAGAGCAGAGGTTAACAGGTGAAGGGTAGAGAGCAGAGGTTAACAGGTGAAGGGTAGGGAGCAGGGGTTAACAGGTGAAGGGTAGAGAGCAGAGGTTAACAGGTGAAGGGTAGAGAGCAGAGGTTAACAGGTGAAGGGTAGGGAGCAGGGGTTAACAGGTGAAGGGTAGAGAGCAGAGGTTAACAGGTGAAGGGTAGAGAGCAGGGGTTAACAGGTTATGAGGTTATCATGTCTTGATGGTTTTCAGAGTGTTTTCAGAGTGTTTGCACTGGCGGATCTGAGGCAACGGGTTGGTGCAGGGAGGGGGAGGTGGTCTGAATGGTAGGGTGGGGCCAGGTTGTTTAGGGCTTTGTCGGTAGTGAGTCATATTTTAAAGTCTATCCTGTATTTGACCTGGAGCTTGGGGGACAATGCGGGTGACTGGGCAGGTGAAGGAACCAGGAGAGGGCAATGCCAGTTATACCAAAGCACACAACACTTACATTCCATGCTTCTGATTGCTGATTCTGATTCTGAGATGTGAGGAAGCCAGAGTCAGCAGAGAGTAGTATGGGGCGGTTTCTGCTGTGTTTTGAACAGTAGCCGGATTGGAAGGGTTTGTAGAGTGGAGGTCTTCATGCTCAAGACTCTGGGACACAGATCTTGACCTTAAATCCCTGTCCTGGTCATGACTCGGTGGTGTCTCTGTGTAATCACCCCTTCCTCTTTCTGCTACTTCTGTCTCCATCCTCGTGCTTCCTTCCCAACAAGTCAGAGTCTGGCACACCATGACACATTCCTAATTTGGGATTAGCTGTTATTACTTGCTGTAGGTAATAACTCCCCCACCTAGGGAGGAGTGGGTAAAACGAATCATTTTGCTAAATGAGCACTGTCTGCTGTCAGATCCTATTTTGTCTCCTCATGCTTAGACAGGGAATTAGGCATGAATACAGTGGTCTTTTGTTCTTAAGGTGGTCTGTTTTTTGGGTTCCATCCATGGTGTGAAAAAATTGTCTTTCTACAGATTTTTCTACATTGCAACCAAAAGCCTACATTTTTCAGCCCTAACTATGTTTCCCTAGTAACACAGTATAATAACTGGAACAATTTATAAACGTTTTTATGCAATGGAATCGTTATTCACTGCTCTAGGAAATAAGGGGTGACTGTGGATCAGTGGTTAACAGGTCCGTCTTTCAATCAGAGGATTGGTGGTTCGATTCGCTAGTCCATGTTGTTGTGTCCTTGAGCAAGACACTTAACACTAATTACTCACCGTTGCTGTGTCTACTGTCTACTGTATAGTCGCCTACATGTATAGTTGGTCTACATGTAAGTCGCTTTGGATAAAAGCGTCAGCTAAATGAAATGTAATGTAGAAATGTAATGAAATTACATTAGACAACATTAGACAACTCATGGTAACAGTCGGGTCAACTTCAGGCCAGAAGTCTAATGTTATGCTAGCAAGACTCAACAACATTGAGTATGGTTGACAAACAGTTAATATAATTTGACAGTGTCTTTAACAACGAAACTTGCAGGCTATCTGCCATGTCATTGTCCCAAAAGCAATATTAAGATTTCCAGGAACAAATGAGAGGAAATGGTACTGCTGGCCACAGCCTGAGTAGAGAATAGGATATCAGATGATATCCTAAGTGATAACTGTGATGATGTAAGTTCAGAGGGGCAGTGGAATTTACTTCCTGCAGGTTTTTGTGTTGCAGTCGTCCCCCTGTGGTTTTCAGAGGATGAACCAGTAAAGGAGTGGCGCTACACTCAGAGTTGGATGTTAGATATTCAGATTTCTTTGTAGCCAGAGCATTTGTTTAGAACTGTAAATAGACATGACTGGAACTACTTGATAGGTATCAATTATTAGGAATTAATGGACCCCCAGCAGCCAATTAGATTTGCATATTCAGAGTAATTTTGTCGAGAAACCTGAGGGGGATCGTCAAAGATTAATTCAAAATTTTACAAAAAAGAATCAAAAAAGAATTTACTATCTACCAATCTACTAATGGTACTAAAGTGGTGTACGTTAAAGTGGGATTTATTGTTTTGTTTGGGTTTTTAATGTCATAACCAATGGGGCTACAACAATTGTGGAATTTAAAGTAATTTGAATGAATGCAATTCATAATTATATTTCAGAACATCTGCTGTGAGCACAGATACATGTTTGACTTTGTAGCAGTATTTGGTGAAGTAAGAAGTGGGGAGTGCACCTTAATTACTCATTATGCTATATTAAATGTAATTCCAGTTATGGAAAAACAGAATAATAATAAAGATAAATGAGTGAGTCTTACCAGCATCTGACAACTAGAACAGCTCAAGGCTTCTTCTTTGTCCCGGGGACCAACTCCAGACTGTTCTAAATGCTTTATTAAAGCACAATTGAGCACAATTTGGATTTCCAAAATGTTTTCATTTAGGCTGTCGCTGTGTGTGTGTGTGTGTGTGTGTGTGTGTGTGTGTGTGTGTGTGTGTGTGTGATACGTGAATAAATTCCTAATAGCAGTACAATCACTGTTGGTATCAGTTAATGTGTGTTAACTTGCTCTTGTTTCTCTTTCAGGACAGATTTCTGCGTTCATAAAGATGAACCCTGTGATACTGTGGGTGAGTACCGCTATGTCACTCACTCACTCACTCACTCCCACAAGCTTGCCTTAGTGAAGCCGGCAGGAGCTTTGTGCGTTAGAAAAAGACGGCTTGTGCGTTGAATGCAAAGGCTCTGCATGTTGTTGCGGTGATTGTTTGTGCGCCTCTGAACCTCTGAAGTAGGCACTGTGCAGGCGCAATGGCTTTTAAAACATAACTCTCCACAACTCTTCAAATACCTAATTTGTCATTTCCACATATTAATCATGTGCTAACTCAACAAACCATACAAACTGAGGTAGAAACTAGTCAAGAGGGTTGAGTTACTCGCTGCCTTGTAGGCCACACTATTTATTGATAGAAAAATAAAAGCTGTGCAATGCATGAACAATTTCAACAAACCAAACTTATGAATGGAAGTGACTGACATTATTACAGTAAAACACACACTGTTCACTTTCTTTAAATTCCCACAGAAGACAATCATTTTCACAGAACTATATCAGGGTGCAGTGTCTCATGCAGCATTATAAGTGGGGTTACCCATTGTTTTATTCACTTGTGAAACCTGGCATCTTTTAGCGTTCAAAGTGCATCAATATCATGCGTCACATTCTGAGTGGCAGCCAATTTCAGGATGTTATTCAAGTATTATTCATTTCAATAGAAATACTTCGTTACTGTACTTAAGTCTTTTTTTGGGGTATCTGTACTTTACTTTATTATTTATATTTCTGTTGACTTTTACTTTACTACATTTTGCAAATAAAACTGATACTTTTACTCCGATACATTTCCCCTGAAACTTTTGTTACTTGCTACAAAATCAAATCTATCTTTAGAAAAATGAATCATGAGACCAACATCGGGGACTGTGGTGGAACACAGACTCCGCCAAGCAGGTTTGGCAAATCAGTGGTCCATGCCGCGTTTTTTTATATTCCCAGTGTTTTTATATGCCCAGGATGCTAGCTAGCGAGCGACTACATCTACGAGTATTCATTTAATGTTGGAAGCAGGCAGCAATGGACGCACCTGCTACTCTCCCAACCAACAATGGTGATGACCAAGACCAACACCCGTGGCCATATTTGGGCAACATTATTTCTTTTGTAGGAGTAAAAGATTCTTCTTACCGTATGAAGTGCCTCTTATGCCTACCGAACGCTACAGAGATATTGGCCTGCAAAAACTCCCCAACCTCAGGAAACACATTGAGGTAAATTAATATTAATCCCATGAGCCGCAACGTTAATGTTTATTTATCATAATTAGCATAAACCTGTTGAGATATCTAGCAGTGTTTCCCACAGGATTGGAGTATATCTTTGTAGGTATACATGGTGTATGTTAGGCTAACGTTCGCTAGCTATCGTAAATCTAATGAGACAATTAGTGTAGCGTCAGTAGACAGATTGCTAGCGAGTTAGTGAGCTGAGGAAGTGTTGACAGTTGTGAGACTTTGTAGATTTGAGTCGTCTTAGCTATAATCATTGCAGCACTTGTTAACTAACGTTAGCTAGCTTAACGTTAACTTGACGTTAGCTAACTTAACGTTAGCTTGATGTTAACTTGATGTTAGCTAACTTAACGTTAGCTAACTTAACGTTAGCTAGCCACCACAGCATTATGATTTGAACCACGTTGGAAATGCATGCAAGTGTGTGTAGCAAGTGGGTTAGCTAAAGTTGTTATGCTAACAAAACGTCTTTCTCTCACTGTTTCAGAGAAAGCATGTACACCATCTTCAAAAATATGGAGAGCTAACATCAGCAAAGAGGAGAAGGGCTCCTGAGATTCCTTCCAGCAGTAAGCAGACCACGTTAGTCAACACTTTGACTGTGTCTCAGAGGTCCATTGATAAAGCTGTCATAAAGTATGTGGTCCAAGGGCTCCAGCCGTTCTGTGTTGTTGAACAAGGACCATTTAGAGATTTTGTGAAGGAACTGCAGCCTAATGCAAAAATAATGACATGGCTGACCCTGCCCTCCATGATTGATGAAGCCTCCAAGGAAATGAAGAAGGCGGTGACTGAGGCCATGAGGGGAGTTGACCATATCGCCACCACCAAATTCGTGGGGAAGATTCAGAGAACAACAACAGACAACGGCTCTTACTTCATAAAAGCTTCCCAAGTTTTTGGTGAAGATGAGAACAACAATAAAGTCAGGGGTGATGGTGATACATCTCAACCAGGAGAGGATGATCAAGAGGGGGGTGAAGAAGTGGAGTTTGTTGATGTGTCAGCACTTCTGAATGAAGATGATGGTTTGGAGTTCCAGCTCCCAAAGCTCCAGCGCTGTGCTTGTCACCTACTCAACCTAATAGCTACAGTTGATGCTCAGAGAGCAACATCCAATGAACCTTACAAGAAAGTGTATCGTTCCACATTTGGCAAGTGTAATGCACTTTGTAACAAATGTGGAAGATCCACACTTGCAGCCGAAACTGTTGAAGATGCTTGCTCCCTCCAACTGCTGCGCCCGAATGCAACCAGGTGGAACTCCTTGTTCCTGGCAGTGGAAAGACTTCTGAGGATAATCAAAGACAAGGGAGAGGGGGCCATCAGAGTCATCTGCACAGACCTAGAGGTTCCGATGTAAATAAGAATTATGTATGTTTTATTATTTCATCATAATTGAACATAATCTCTCTAGAACTGTAGATGTTTCCCCTCTCTTTCTTGGTTTCACATTGTACAACTTCCGCTTATCATTGATCCATTTGTTAATTACTCATCCAGCAATTCTTTGTTGAATCTGATGAAATGGTTATATAGTGTTATAAAACGGTGTTGTTGTTTTAGTTTTCATCACAGGTTCAATCCAGCTGAACTCGCATTCCTCACAGAGTATGCCGCTGTCGTGAGCCCAGTCGCCCAGGCAACAAACATCTTGCAAGCAGAGGCAAATGCCCAGATGGGTTGGCTGCTTCCAACAAGTCAAGTTGCCATTGAAGTACTGCAAGCCTTTTGTGGATGCTCTACAGGTGGGAATAAAGAATCGTTTTGGCCACATGTCAGGAGACCCTGAGTTGATCGCAGCTGCGATTTTTCTTCCAAAATTCCGAACAACTTACAAAGGATGATGCCACAATCAAAATGGGTTAGACAATGGGGGGTGACTGGATCAGTGGTTAGCAGGTCTGTCTTTCAATCAGTGGGTCGGTGGTTCGATCCCAGGCTCCAGTAGTCCATGTTGTTTTGTCCTTGAGCAAGACACTTAACTAATTGCTCACCGTTGCTGTGACTACGGTCTACTGTATATCATGTAAGTCGCTTTGGATAAAAGCGTCAGCTAAATGAAATGTAATGTAAAAGACAACATGGGGATAGTGAAAAATAAGTGTATTGATGTACATTTTGACTCTTTGTAATATTGGCAAATCCACAAATTAATTATGGATACATGGACAGTGCATGAAACTAAATGTATAAACCTCAAATTTAAACAAACTAGTACAAAACCTTAGGTTGGTGTCATGACTTGTTAGAAAGTTGTATTAATCCTATCATTTATATTTTCACCCTCACTATATTTCAGGAATGGACTACATCAATCAGTACATGGAAGAACCCTCCCTGCAGCTAGGTGATGCCGCCAAGTCCAGTTCATCTGATGAAGATGACTTCTTCTCTGCCCTGCAGTCGTCTCAAGCACATGACGCCACCAAACAACTGGATGGATACTTGTCCTGTTCAGCAGATCACATGGACTTGCTGAAATCCTTCCCAGCTGTGTGGAAGCTGTCTGTGAAGCTGAACACGCCTCTATCTGCCACAGCGGCCTGTGAAAGGCTATTTGGCATCGCAGGACTAGTCTTCAGTCTAAGAAGAGCGAGACTGAATTCTCGCAATTTTGAAAACCAACTTCTTTTGAAGATGAACAGGACATTTTCAGTTCCAAGTAGAGACTGAGTTGTTACTTTTGGGGCCGCTTTAGTATTGGTCATGTTTTGATATTTGAGTCATTCTGTGGATGATCAGATGGAGTTATGATGGTAGCAGTCGCCCAATTGTTTACATGGCAGTTCTCAAAACACTGACCTGATGCATCAAGTTCATATGCTTTGCTGTCGGAATACTTATAAACTCCTTCATATTGCTAAGTTCATAGTAGCTCATTGTCCTTGTTCATGGTGGCCACAGCACCCAAACAAATAAATACTTAAACTTAATAATTCTCAAAATTCTGACCCTTTGCTTTTTTTGTTAACAGCAGTTATTTGTACTTGTACTTTCAATACTTAAGGGTATATCAATATCAATTACTTTTTTTTACTTAGGTACAGTAAATATCAGATACTTTAAGACTTTTACTCAAGTAGTATTCTAATAGGTGACTTTCACTTTTACTCAAGTAATTTTCCAGTAAAGTATCCTTTTTTCTCAAGTATAGCTTTTGGATACTGGTTCCACAAAAGAGGAGCTTGATAACTGAAGGGTCGGGTCACGGTGGCAGCAGGTCCAGCAGGCTGACCCAGGCTTCTCTCTCACCCGCAACATCTACCAGCTCATTCTGGGGGATCTCGAGGCGTTCCCAGGACATGCTGGGAGATATAATCTCACCAGCATGTCCTGGGTCTTCCTCGGGGCCTCCTACCAGTTGGACGTGCCTGGAAAACCTTTAAAGGGAGGCGTCCTGGAGGCATCCTAATTAGATGCCCGAACCACCTCAGCTGACTCCTTTCGACACGTAGTGCTTCAACTTCAAGCTCCCTCCTGATGTCCGAGCTCCTTACCCTATCTCTAAGGCTGAGCCCGGCCACTCTACGGAGGAAACCCATTTCGGCCGCTTGTATCCGAGACCCAAAGTTTGTGACCATAGGTGAGGGTTGGAACGTAGACTGACCAGTAAATTGAGAGCTCCTTCTTCAACAAAACGGCCCGGTGCAACGCCTGTTTTACTGCTGCAGCCGCACCGATACGCCTGTCGATCTCCCGCTCCATTTTACCCTCACTCGTGAACAAGACCCCGAGATACTTGAACTCCTTCGCTTGTGGTAGGCACTCTGTCCCCACCCGGAGGGAGCAATCCACCGGTTTCCGGCAGAGAACCATGGTCTCAGATGTCGTGGTGCTGACTCTCATCCCCGCCGCTTCACACTCGGCTGCAAAACGCCCCAGTGGATGCTGGAGGTCATGGTCCGAGGAGGCAAACAGGACCACATCATCTGCAAACGGCAGAGAGGCTATCCTGAGATCCCCGAACCTGACATTCTCACATACACACCATACTCCCGCAGCACCCCCCACAAAAATCCCAGAGGGACCCAGTCAAAAGCCTTCTCCAAGTCCACAAAGCACATGTAGACTGGTTGGGCAAACTCCCAGGACCCCTCCAGTATCCTTGCGAGGTTAAAGAGCTGGTCCACTGTTCCACGGCCAGGACGAAACCCGCACTGTTCGACTTGAATCCGAAATGTTGCGTAGGTGAAAGAAGGCAGTCCTTGAGATCTGTTTCACATGGGAGCCGAAAGACAAGTTTTGATCAAAGACAACTCCTAGATTCTTTACATTGGTGCTGGATGCCAGAGCAATGCCTTCAAGAGAAACAATATCATTCGATAATTGATTTCTAAAGCGTTCTGGGCCAAGCACAATAACTTCAGTCTTGTACGAGTTCAACATCAGGAAGTTGCAGGTCATCCAGGTTTTTATGTCTTTAAGACATGCTTGAAGTTTAGCCACCTGGTTGGTTTCATCTGGCTTGATCGATAGATATAACTGAGTATCATCGGCATAACAATGAAAGCTTATTGAGTGTTTCCTGATAATATTGCCTAAAGGAAGCATATATAAGGTGAATAAAATTGGTCTTTAAGCTTTGCAGCCTCACAGAGCCACAGTGGAGTCTTAAGACCCCACAGTATTCAACCTGCTTGTCACACATATTGCAATGTCAAAAATGGTATCTTGCAGCCTAGAAATGTTTCAAACATTACAAAACAGTTTTATTCAACTCAATGTGGCTTTATTGGTATAAACATTAAAACAAAAACTTTGTGACCGAAGCATTTGATTAGATAAGGGTAAAGTGCACACAAGACAGTAAATTCAAAACAAGTAATGTAAGTAATAAACGGTAAAAACTACAATACTGATTTTATATATATATATATATATATATATATATATAACTTATTATGAACAGTGCTGGAGAAGGAGCAATCCACAGGGTGTGCAAATGATGGGGGTTGCAGCAGCAAGGAGGTCCGGGTTGTGGGAGGGGTGGACGGCTGGTCAAATCTGTTAAATCTGTTTATTTCTTACAAGAAGGAACAAGTCTGTTGGATGATGAACGTCCAGCTGAGAAGCACCAATGCACTTTGGTTTTGGGCTCCGTTAAATACTCTTCTTTCCGGAGGGTCGGGTAGCACACAAACATGCACAGATAGTGAGTGTGTGAGGGCGGAGGGCGAGGTGAATTCATGGGGGGACAAAATAATGAGTTCTTCATGCAATTTTACTGAAAGTCTGACGACAGTGAGTACAACAACATAGAGCATACGAGGACAAGCACTCAACACACATCTCCCCATGTTGATGTACCCAAAGAAGGCAGGCTGCAAAAAGTTACCTCGAGGAGTTTTAGCCCCAAAAGGTTAATGGCAACATTATCATTCCCCCACTTTTGGTCCCCCACAGGCTGTTGGTTGGGCCCCTTGTACCTAGACATTGCCTTGAGGCCCTTCCAGACCCCCCCACTGGTGTTATTCTGCTGCAGCTGATCATCCATCTTCGTCTTGTATATATTTGTCCCCTCCCTGATCCTCTTCCTCAGCTCCTCCTTGTTGCCAGAACCTCTTCTTCTCCTTGAGGACGTCCTTTATTTACGGAGAGATCCAGGGTTTGCTGTTTGAGAAACACGTACAGTCCTGGTGGGTACGGTGTTCCCTACAAATAAGTTAATATAGTCAGTTACGCAGTCAGTAGGACCGTTGATTTCTTCCCCATGGGCATCAGTGAAAACTTCCCACACAGTTGATTTAAAACAAGTCCTTCAGAGCCTCCTCCGCTCCATCGGAGCAGAGTGGAGGAGTGGCTGCAGCGTACCAGACGGTGATGGAGGAACAGAGGATGGACTCGATGATGGCAGTGTAGAAGTAACAGTGATGTGCCCAGTTACACCATCTATCATTAACAAACTCTTACTCTTACTGCTCTCCGTTGTCCTGTCCGCCTGTATGATGCGGAACCCGTCCAGTGTATATATATATATAAATATACACTGTATATATATATTTATTTATATATATCCATCCATCCATCCATTATCTGAACCGCTTATCCTCTTTATGGTCGCGGGGCGCTGGAGCCGATCCCAGCTGTCATTGGGCGAAGGCAGGGTACACCCTGGATAAGTCGCCAGTCTATCCAGGGCTCACTATTTATATATATATATATATATATTTATATATATATATATTTATATACACTGTATATATGTATATACACTGTATATATATATATACAGTGTATATATATGTGTGTATATATACAGTGTATATATATACAGTGTATATGTATATATATATGTATGTATATATATGTATATATATGTGTATGTATATATGTATATGTATAATCTCTCAAATAATTTAATTTTGAGAGCTTATTAAAATCTTTGAAATCTGAGATCACAGAGTTGAATTTGTCAAAAAATATTCCTTACATAAATTAATGTTTTATATTTGTGTAGCTGTTTATCAAACTCACTGCCATGTCACTGTGTTCCAGGTATTGCTTATCTGGGAGGTGTCTGCAGTACCAAGAGGAAGTGTGTGTTAGCAGAGGACAATGGACTCAATTTGGCATTCACCATTGCTCACGAGTTAGGGCACAAGTAGGTTTTATAGTGTTTTTTGACAGTTTATCATGTTATGCTGCTGATCTATTGTCCATGTCGCTGTTGTGTGAGTGCTGTGAAAGTGTGCTCATGGTTTACAAGTCCAAAAGAGAGTATGGAGGGAGGGGGACCGGAATTCAATTTCCTCTCGTGTTGATTTAGGCAAACACATTACTTATAAAAAAGCTTTTTTAATGTAAACATCCATTCATTTTTATTTAGTCTAATTTGACTGGAATTTGGTGGCTTTACATTGGGGAGCACCGATACAAAGTACAATTACTTACATTTGAGTGCTTGCTGATACAGAGTACCTATACTACTAAGTAATAGAATACTTAATGACACATTACACTTCCAAGAATAACTTTGTTGCTGACATTTTAACATTCCACAATGTGTTTTCCTGATATAGACAGAGCATAGTTCTTTTTAGTAGGGACGATAATATTACCTGTTTAAAAAGGTAATCTTAAAAATAACAAACCAAGCAAACCAAGATGAGAGGCTTGTCACATAAAGAAGAATGGTGCTGGTCCACCTTAAAGGTCACCGGAGCAGCTTACCAACAGGAATAATCTTCGAGACCATGTCCAACATGGAGTTTAGTACAGACCTTCCAGTTCCATCTCCTTCACGTCCACTGTTCAGATGGACCCAGTGTAACCTCTCTGAGATGTTTCCTGGCTAAATGCATCTCATTGGGCTGGTCAGGCTAGTGGTAACAGCGGGTTTATCTGCACATCGCATGGGGACAACATAGTATGGTCATCTCCTGTGGACAACAGCGCATGCTCTGTCTAGAATGCCGGCTTCACGTTAGTATTAGCTGGCTAAATTGGAGATAATAAAACACATAACAAATGAATAGTTAACTTAATAAAAACATGGTGAATATAATCTAAAAGACTATTACTATCCAAACAAATAAAGCCAGCTCAACTTTTATGTACTTTTCCAATTAGTTTACATTATATTGTCCACAGACTTTCATAGACTTGTTGCCTATTAGCCAATCCTCCATTGTTCTGAGGATTACCCATCGTCCTTTGCGTCTACTATCCAGGTGGCATAGTTCCTCATTTAGTGGGATTTAACCTGAACCTTTTCAACTACGTCACACCAGCTCTCAGAAAGCCTTTTGCTATGTGAGCAGTGTGGAGTGAACGAAACTTTTTCAAAGTTGGAGAGTCTTGCTCAAGCATAACAAGAGATGTCTTTGGATACACTCTGGAGAGCTTTGATTGCTGGACTGGTTTTCTGTGTTTTCTGTCCACAAACCGTCAGTGGACCAGGACCCTGACTGATGTTTGCTGTGACAACAAGCACTGCCTGAGCAGAACCGGGGACGGATCATGGTCCCATTAGGCCCCTGGGCACATGCTTTTCGGAGGCCCTGGTGCACTTTGAGAGCAAAATCCAGGCAGCGTAGGGGCTGGAACTAAAACTTAGCTTAAGAAGCTTTAGCCTTGAGACTTTCATAATCCAACCATGGATGTACCACTTCAGACAAACTGATTTCCAAATTTACTAGGTACTACAATTAATCTTCTTTTCATCCAGACTGCTCTTTTCTCTCTGCACATTCATGGATACTTTAAACTGGGAATGGTATACAAGCACTTGTTATCATTTGATCAGCATCTGTTCTATATGCTGATGTAGACGGAGAGCTAAATTTAGTTAATTTCATGACCATTACAAGAAAAGTTATTTCCAACTAGATAGACAGGACAACATTTAACACGGCAAAGCAATAATACCATATGTATACCGTATGTTGAATAATACAATATATATATTTGCATGTATATTACCAAGATGATAATAACCCAGCTATGTTACCATTCAAGAATCAAATAGTTAGTGATAGTAATAGTAATGTTTTTATTTCAGACAAATATTATTTCAGCTCAAAATTCCAATAGAGTATAGCAGTCTGTCCTCCTTTCAGAGGACATTCCTGTGCATTCATCAGTATATTCAGAGCTGAACTGTTTGTTGAAGATAACTGAGACTTCTGCTACCTTTGAGGCACTGCTGGGCTTTCAATGTCATTTATTAATGCGTTGTAAAGCATAGATAGTCTTCACTTAAGATGAGGTCACACAACATACTTAACTAATACTTAACTAACGACCTGTAACTACTAAATTAATCATGAATTGCAGTATTAAAAAATGTTTCTAAAGCACATGTTAACATTTGTGCATCATCTATAAGTCCTTAATAATTGTTTTTCAATATATATTACTTAATTTACAAATGGAGAATCCATCATTTATAAAGTATGAAAACTCAATCATGAAACGCATAATAGTCAAGCTTATGAATCAATAATAAAACAATTATAACTGTTTATGAATTGCATACTAATGAGTGTTGATGTTGAACAATGCTTTATAGATTATGAATTAAGTGTTTAAACATGCTTTACTAATGCTAAATAGTATGTAGTTATTATAAAGTGTTACAGACTTCTCTTATACCTGTGGAAACACATTCTGCTCGTCACCAGTACATACAGGTATAGTAGAGATCGTTGAAGGACTTATTACATGTACCTATCACAATGTCTTGTATCTTAGTATCACAAGGTAATAGTAACTGTGTGGTAGCTACGTTTCATTCAATTTTTAATAAGGAACTGATGAAATGCACAAAATTCCTGTAGGAGCATGATTAAAGTCAGTAGATCTTCCAGTGAAACCACCAAACAAGTCCATAAATAAGCAAAATGAGACCAAGGCACAAAGGATACAGTTAGGAAACAGAGCCGACAACTAACAGTGAAAAGACAGAGCTGTAAATCCAAAGAACATATTAATTAGACAGTAAGTCACAAGTGGAGAAGAACTGAGGGCAGCCTGAAAGCTGATTGGTGGTTTAAACAATGGGAACAAAGCAAGGCTGATGAGACTGATCGGTGGCTCTGTGCTTGTGGTTCTTCAATCAGCGGGTTGGTGGTTCGATCTATGTCTGTGTCCTTGGGTAAGAGAATTAACCCCAAATTGCTCCCATAAGTCCTGGTGTGTAATTGAGTAGGAATGGTGAGTATGGTAGCCTCTGCCATCAGTGTATGAATGGGTGTAAAAAGGGTGATACTGTTAGCCAAACACTGCATGCATTTGTGCATGCATGGCTCCTCGATGGTGGAATGAGCTCCCCATTGACATCAGAACAGCAGAAAGTCTCTACATCTTCCATCTCAAACTAAAAACACATCTTTTCTGACTATAACTTGAATAAAGAAAGTATCACTTTAGTAGCACTGGAATGGCTCTTACTGATAGCACTTTGTAGTTGAACTTTATTGATGAAATTGTACCTTCTTGATTCTTGTTGTTCTGATTCTTGTTTGTACTCATGGTGGAATCACTTATTGTAAGTCACTTTGGATAAAAGCGTCAGCTAAATGAAATGTAATGTTAATGCTCAAATGCATGCACAAAATATATTGACAAAGACAGGGATTGAAAAGATGGCTTGACTCAGTGTCTGTATCCATGTCTTGTCTTCAGCATGGGTATGACCCATGATGATGACCATGACACCTGCACTGGTCACTCCCACATCATGTCTGGTGAATGGGTTAAAGGAAGAAACCCCAGTGACTTGTCCTGGTCCTCCTGCAGCCGCACCGACCTGGAGAACTTCCTGAGGTGAGATACAGCTCGATGAAAGTGCTTGATTTTGAACTGTAAGGTGAACTGCTGGAAACACAACAGACACAGCAACTACACTTCTTCAGCTTTTAAACCACAGCTTTGCAAGCCAGCTAACTAGGCCGGCTTGTAACTTTGTTTACATCTTCCAGTGAGTGAGTGAGTGAGGTTATGACCCCGTCTCTTGTGTGTCCTGAACAGGTCCAAAGCCAGTGCCTGCCTGCTGCACACAGACCCCAGGACCCGTTACCAGGTCCGCCTCCCTCCCAAGCTGCCAGGCATGCACTACAGTGTGGATGAACAGTGCCAGATACTGTTTGGAGCTAATGCCAGTTTTTGCAGTGATATGGAGGTACAACACTTAATTTGTCCTTGTAACATCACATGTTATAAAGTTTACCTAACATATGTATTGGATATCCAACCCACCCTGACAACAGCAGCACCATTGATGTTTAGAATGTATACGAGTGGAATTACTCCAAAAACAGCACAGGGGCATATTTGCTTCTCTGGACAAACCAAAGGTTATAATACATATGACACAGATAATATCCTGAAAAGATTTCAGAAAGTTAAGAAGAATCAAATAAAAGATATCAAGTTCATAAAAAATGTAACTACTGTTAAAGAAAAGAAGAAGAACAATATAATTAAATTAAATTGATTAGGTATTGCTCAAATTACAAAATTTACAAATTTGCTTTAGGGGGATTTATAATACGTAGCATATATATGCACAGTATTAGAAGATTATTATCATTATTAAAACTATTGATGCTCCGTATATCTGTGTGAGTATAATATATGTATATATACATATATATATATGTGTGTGTATATATATGTGTGTGTGTGTATATATATATATATACAGTTAGGTCCATAAATATTTGGACATTGACACATTTTTCATTATTTTGGCTCTGTACACCACAACAATGGAGTTGTAATGAAAGAATCAAGATGTGCTTTAAGTGCAGACTTTCAGCTTTAATTTGAGGGTATTTACATCCAAATCAGGTGAACGGTGTAGGAATTACAACAAATTAAAATGTGGCCACCCTCTTTTTAAGGGACCAAAAGTAATTGGACATTTGGCTGATCAGCTGTTTCAAGGTCAGGTGTGTGTAATTCCCTCGATATTTCATTTACAAGGAGTAGATAAAAGGGTCTTGGGTTCATTTCAGGTGTGGTATTTGTGTTTGGAATCTGTTGCGGTCAACTTTCAATATTAAGTCCAAAGAGCTGTCACTATCAGTGAAGCAAGCCATCATTAGGCTGAAAAATCAAAACAAAACCATCAGAGAGATAGCAGACACATTAGGTGTGGCCAAATCAACTGTTTGGTACATTCTTAAGAAGAAAGAACGCACTGGTGAGCTCAGTAACACCAAAAGACCTGGAAGACCACAGAAGACAACTGTGGTGGATGACAGAAGAATCATTTCCCTGGTGAAGAAAAACCCCTTCACAACAGTTGGCCAGATCAAGAACACTCTCCAGGAGGTAGGTGTATCTGTGTCAAAGTCGACAATCAAGAGAAGACTTCACCAGAGTAAATACAGAGGGTTCACCACAAGATGTAAACCATTGGTGAGCCTCAAAAACAGGAAGACCAGATTAGAGTTTGCCAAAAAACATCTAAAAGAGCCTGTACAGTTCTGGAAGAACATCCTATGGACAGATGAGACGAAGATAAACTTGTACCAGAATGATGGGAAGAGAAGAGTATGGAGAAGGAAAGGAACTGCTCATGATCCAAAGCATACCACCTCATCAGTGAAGCATGGTGGAGGTAGTGATATGGCGTGGGCATGTATTGCTGCCAATGGAACTGGTTCCCTCGTATTTATTGATGATGCGACTGCTGACAAAAGTAGCAGGATGAATTCGGAAGTGTTTCGGGCAATATTATCTGCTCATATTCAGCCAAATGCTTCAGAACTCATTGGACGGCGCTTCACAGTGCAGATGGACAATGACCCGAAGCATACTGCGAAAGCAACCAAGGAGTTTTTTAAGGCAAAGAAGTGGAATGTTCTGCAATGGCCAAGTCAATCACCTGACCTGAATCCAATTGAGCATGCATTTCACTTGCTGAAGACAAAACTGAAGGGAAAATGCCCCAAGAACCAGCAGGAACTGAAGACGGTTGCAGTAGAGGCCTGGCAGAGCATCACCAGGGACGAAACCCAGCGTCTGGTGATGTCTATGGAATCCAGACTTCAGGCTGTCATTGACTGCAAAGGATTTTCAACAAAGTATTAAAAGTGACAATTAGATTTATGATTATATTAATTTGTCCAATTACTTTTGGTCCCTTAAAAAGAGGGTGGTGTGGCGGCCCAGGGGATTGGAGGTGGGATTCAGGCTAAAAATAGGCAACTCAGAGACCGAGGTCGTATAATCCAAAAACAAGTCTTTAATGACCAGGCTGAGAACAGCAAGGTTGGAGTTCGACTATCACCAAAAAGGCGTCTCGTCCGTCCTTCTCCTCACGCCGTCCGTAGGAGAGGTCTCCAGCCTAGGATCAAAACAATCGAGAGGTTAATAATCCTTTTCTCTTAGTTTTACCGTTGCTTCCTCCTCTTCCTCTGCTCAGCCTTCTCTTCTCCCTTCTCTCTCTCGTGCTCTCCTCTCAGCTGGCTATATATCCCCCTAATTGGGGATTGCCTGCAGGTGGGTCCACTGCCAGCTCCCAATTGGCTGCAGCACCTGTACGGGGAAGTACCTGCTGTTGATTACTTTCCCCAGCTGCCGCCGGTTGATCCTCTCCCTGTTCTCCCTCACTCCCTCCCTCTGGGTTGCCACACACCCCCTCCACCAGCTCCAGGCCGTGCCTGGAAGCGTCACCCCACCAGCATTCATTCCGCCGGGACAGGGCATCGGCGTTCCCATGCGCCTTTCCGGCCCTGTGCTCAACAGAAAAGTTAAAATTCTGTAACTCCAAGAACCACCTCGTTACCCGGGCATTCGTGTCTTTCGCGGTCGCCATCCACTTCAGCGGTGCATGGTCTGTCACCAGGATGAACTTCCGGCCCAGGAGATAATACCGCAGCTTAGTCAAGGCCCATTTAATTGCCAGACACTCCTTCTCCACCGTCGCATAATTCACTTCATGTTTGAGGAACTTACGACTTATGTAGGTCACGGGGTGCTCCTCGTTTCCCCTGACCTGGGACAGCACGGCCCCCACCCCTGATCCGGAGGCGTCCGCCTGGACGATGAAGGTCTCCACAAAGTCGGGCGTGCTCAGTACTGGTTCGGTGCACAGGGCATTTCTTAGCCGTTTAAATGCGCCCTCTGCGTCCTCGGTCCATACGACATGGTGCGGCCGGCTGTTCTTGGTCATCTCATGGAGGGGGGCTGCAATAGTAGCAAAATGCGGGATAAAACATTGATAATATCCCACCAGCCCCAGGAACGTCTTTACCTGCCGCTTGGTGACGGGCTTCGGCCAGGTCGCGATGGCTTCCACCTTCCGGCATTGGGGTCTTACCCTGCCTCGGCCTATGGTGTACCCCAGGTACTGCGCCTCTTCCAGCCCCAGGTGGCACTTCTTTGGATTTGCTGTCAGCCCGGCCTGCCTTAAGCCCTCCAACACTGCCCTCAGTTGCCTGAGGTGGCTGTCCCAGTCCTGGCTATGGACGACCACGTCGTCTAAATATGCCGCCGCATACTCCCTATGGGGTCTGAGGACCTGGTCCATCAACCGCTGGAATGTGGCCGGGGCCCCATGTATTCTGAATGGCAAGACCTTATATTGATACAGACCCTCTGGTGTCGAAAAGGCTGTTTTCTCCTTGGCTTGCTCGGTGAGGGGAACTTGCCAGTACCCCTTCGTGAGGTCGAGGGTGGATACAAACCTGGCCGGTCCTAGTCGTTCGATTAATTCGTCCACCCTCGGCATAGGATATGCGTCAAATTTAGAGATTTCATTTACCTTTCGAAAGTCATTGCAGAATCGCTCAGTGCCATCTGGTTTGGGGATCAAGACGATCGGGCTGGACCAAGCGCTGTGCGACTCTTCGATGACTCCCATGTCGAGCATCTTTTTCACCTCTCCCTTGATAGCCTCACGTTTGGCTTCCGGGAGCCGGTAGGGTCGCAGCCTTACCACCTTTCCTGGTTCTGTGCTGATGTCATGCTGGATCACATTCGTCCTTCCCGGTAGGTCAGAAAAGACGTCCTGGAACTGACCAGTCAGTTCCACCAGATCTTGCCGGTGGGTCGGTGCCAACTGGGGTCCCAGGTTTACCGGGGTCGGGGCCGGCTTCGTTCCTAGCAGGGTTGCCATGGGCCCCGGAACCTCGTCCGGCTCCTGCCACTGCTTCAGGAGGTTGATATGATAAATCTGACAGGTTTTCCTTCTCCCAGGTTGCCGCACCTTATAGTTCACATCACTCACCCGTTCAGCCACTTCATACGGTCCCTGCCACTTCGCCAGAAACTTGCACTCCGTAGTAGGCACCAGTACCAAGACCATGTCCCCGGGCCAGAATTCCCTCAGCCGCGCCTTCCGGTTATAGCTTTGGGCTTGGGTCCGTTGGGCCTGTTGCATATGCTCCCGCACTATGGGCCATATTCTCGCCATCCGCTCCTGCATCTGCCCCACATACTCTATCACCGACCGGTGGGGGGGAAGGCTGTAGTTCCCAGGATTCCTTCGCCAGGTCCAGCATTCCCCGGGGGCTCCGCCCATAGAGCAACTCAAACGGGGAGAATCCGGTGGACGCTTGTGGAACCTCCCTGATCGAAAACAAGACATAGGGGATTAGCTGGTCCCAGTTCTTCCCATCCGCCTCTATGGTCTTCCTTAGCATCTGTTTCAGTGTCTTGTTAAACCGTTCCACCAGACCGTCCGTCTGGGGGTGATATACCGAGGTCCGGATCTGTCTGACCTTTAACAGTTTACACATCTCTTTCATCACTCGGGACATGAAACATGTCCCCTGGTCCGTTAGTACCTCTTTCACCAGGCCCACTCGGCTACAGAGCAGGAACAGTTCGCGGGCCACCGCCTTGGCATTAGCGGAGCGTAGGGGAAGGGCCTCAGGATACCGGGTGGCGTAATCCATGATAACCAGGATGTATCTGTGGCCTCGGCTGGACTTCGGCAGGGGCCCCACGATGTCCATGGCTATCCTCTGAAAGGGAACCTCAATCACGGGCAGCGGAATTAATGGATTTTGATACGGTACCTTTGGGGCGGTCTTCTGGCACTCCTGGCAGCTGCGGCAGTAGTCCTGGACGGCTCTCTTCACCCCCGGCCAGAAAAAGCGACTCAGGATCCTGTCATAGGTCTTTTCGACCCCCAGGTGAGCTCCCAACAAATGGGAATGAGCTAGATATAATACGGTTGGCACATAACACTTTGGGACCAGCAATTGTTCCGTTACCCGGTCCCCCTGTTTAACCAGTCTATAGAACAGGCCCTTTTTCACCGCAAAGTGTGGGAAGTTAGTACCACTCACCCCTTGGATGGGATTCCCCTCGAGCACGGCCACGTCCCTTCGGGCTTGGTCCAGGTTGGGGTCCTCTAACTGGGCCGTCCCAAACTTCCCTGTGGTGGTCGTGGGTCCCGCCTCCCCCATGGGGAACTCGGAGAATACTTCACTCCCTGAACTCGGCGGGTCCTGAGGGCTCCCCCTTCTGGTGGCCTCCCGGGGGCTCCCGCCTTCCTTTTCGCTGTCCTCGTCGGAGGAACTATTCGCACTCGATACGGCGGCGCAAGCCTGTACCTTTCGGCTCGATGTGTTCCCCCTGGGTCGGGTAGGGGGGCCTCTCCAATGGTTCCACAACTGGCCGAATATAGGGCAGTCTCTCCCAATCAACACGGGCACCGGTAAGTTCTCCACCACTCCGGCCGTCACCTCAAAGTTTCCCCTGGTGGTCTGCACTTGGACGAGGGTGGTGGGATAACTTCGGGAATCCCCATGGATGCAGGATACTGGGATCGGGGGTCCTCGGGGTCCAGGGGCCAGGCCGGGACGCAGGAGCGTTACAGCACTCCCGGAGTCCAATAGGGCTTCGGCATCCATGTCACCTATCTTCACTGGGACCTTTGGGGCTCGGGAACTTTCATGAGCCCAGCAAGTCGTCAAGTAGCTGCTGTTCGGACGGGGGTTATCGGAGGGGCCCTCGGTCGGCATTGGAACATCCATCCCGGGACAATTCCACGCCAAATGTCCCTCTTGTCCGCAGGTGAAGCACCTCCGGCTGTCCCGGTTAATGAGAGGCCGGCGGACGGGGTTGGTCCGGATCGACCCTTCCCGGGGGATCTGCCGGGGGTTAGGGGTCCCTAGGTCCTTCTTCCACGTCCTGGGCTTGTCTCCGGGCCCCCGCGCTGGTCCGGATCGTCCGGCAGGTTGACTGGGCTGTACCATCTCCACGGCGACCTGGTGGTTCTCCAGTATTTCTATCAGGTCATCGACCGTTTTGGGGCTGCTACGGGAGGCGTGTGTCTTCGCGTCTCCGGGGAGGGCTCGGATGCACCGGTCAATCACCAGTCGGTCCAGGGCCGGGGGTCCGTCCCCCAAGGTTAACCAGCGGTGGGTCACGCGCATCAGGGCCGCCACCTGCGGTCTCACCGGCGCATGTTCATCATATGCCCAGGCGTGGAATTGTTGCGCCCGGGTCTGCAGGTTGTGTCCATAGTGCGCTAAGATGGACGCCTTTAACGCCTCATAATTATCCACCTCTGCCGGATCGAGATCCCGGCAGGCTTTTTGGGCGTCTCCAGTCAGGAACGGGGCCAAGACCCCCGCCCACTCGGCTTTTGGCCACCGCTCCTTCTGCGCCGTTCGTTCGAAGATCTCCAGATAAGCTTCGATATCATCATCCCCAGACTGCTTCGTGAGCACTTTACCCGGCGGGGTCCTCCGAGCGGGGTTGACCAAATGCTGCCCCAGCATTGCCATGGCCTCCTGTAATGCTCGTAGGCTCTGGGTCTGCTGGGCTTGTGTCTGGAGCAGCTGGGTCAGAGCGTTCTCCATGGCTCGGTGTGGCGGTGTCTCTGAGCGCCGATTTTTCCTTAATCCCTCTGCGCTGGATCAAAGTGCCCGCATTCTCCACCATATGTGGCGGCCCAGGGGATTGGAGGTGGGATTCAGGCTAAAAATAGGCAACTCAGAGACCGAGGTCGTATAATCCAAAAACAAGTCTTTAATGACCAGGCTGAGAACAGCAAGGTTGGAGTTCGACTATCACCAAAAAGGCGTCTCGTCCGTCCTTCTCCTCACGCCGTCCGTAGGAGAGGTCTCCAGCCTAGGATCAAAACAATCGAGAGGTTAATAATCCTTTTCTCTTAGTTTTACCGTTGCTTCCTCCTCTTCCTCTGCTCAGCCTTCTCTTCTCCCTTCTCTCTCTCGTGCTCTCCTCTCAGCTGGCTATATATCCCCCTAATTGGGGATTGCCTGCAGGTGGGTCCACTGCCAGCTCCCAATTGGCTGCAGCACCTGTACGGGGAAGTACCTGCTGTTGATTACTTTCCCCAGCTGCCGCCGGTTGATCCTCTCCCTGTTCTCCCTCACTCCCTCTGGGTTGCCACAGTGGCCACATTTGAATTTGTTGTAATTCCTACACCGTTCACCTGATTTGGATGTAAATACCCTCAAATTAAAGCTGAAAGTCTGCACTTAAAGCACATCTTGATTTTTTCATTACAACTCCATTGTTGTGGTGTACAGAGCCAAAATAATGAAAAATGTGTCAATGTCCAAATATTTATGGACCTAACTGTATATATATGTATATGTGTGTGTGTGTATATATATGTATATACTGTATATATATAAATATGTATATATATATATATATATATATATATATACACACACATACTGTATATATATATATATATATACACACACATACTGTATATATACATGTCCTCGGTCTTCCTCATGTAGTTGCTGTGATCACCGTAGAGACCCACTGATCAGCAGCTCTTTCTATGCATCAACATCCATGAGTTGCTTTGCATCCAATATTTATGGTTGGATGTGGGCGTGTAAAGGGATGTGAGGCTGAACCAGCTGAACACAGTTACCGGTGGATGTGGGATTCATAAAAGGAAATAGCTCACTGGCAGGCGCGTTATGCAAGGTTTTATTAATCAGAATATGTTTTGGCGTACATGCTGCAAACATGATTTAACACATATTATACACCTCCATAGAAGAAATACACTGACAAACAAATCTACATTAACCACACATGACACAACCATATCAGAACAAATTGTTATGAAGCGAGACCCTTCAATGTGTGTGTGTGTGTGTGTGTGTGTGTGTGTGTGTGTGTGTGTGTCAGCACCTGATGTGCACTGGCCTGTGGTGCTTAGTGGAAGGGGATGCAGCCTGCAAGACCAAGCTGGACCCTCCTCTGGATGGAACAGAGTGCGGCACAGATAAAGTAGGTCTCACCCACTCACTGCTTCTATTTTGAATGATGCTTTTATTTTCACACACTGCTTCCATGAACAAATACTCAGATCTTCACCTTTCTCAAGCAACTCTTATGTGTCTGTCTATGTGTCAGTGGTGCAGGGCTGGCGAGTGTGTGAGTAAGACGCCCATCCCTCAGCATGTGGACGGTGACTGGAGTCCATGGAGCCAGTGGAGCATGTGCAGTAGGACATGCGGTACTGGAGTCCATTTCAGACAGAGGAAATGTGACAACCCTCCGTATGTCACCTATATCTGTCTGTCTGTGTTTTTGTGTGTGTTCAAATCAGCACATTGCCTTACGTATCCATCCATCCATTATCTTTCTGTTTATCTGTGGCCGGGGTCGCTGGGGCAGCAGTGTTAGAGCAGTGGTTTGCAACCTTTTATTTTTCAACCAACGCAAATCATTTTTGGTTAAAAAGAAAGTAGTAATACACAGCGCTGTGCCATCAGTGTCGGATTTATTAAACTGTCAACAATGAATACTGCATTGAACTTTTACATTTTAGTGAGAAACTTGTGCTTCTCTGAGGATCTTTGTCAGTCTAGGTGACAGGGAGGCTGTGATCAGCTGCTCCAGGCACAGGTCTGTTTTTGCTTTGTTTTGATCACAGTCATTGCAGAGAAGGAGGCCTCACATAAATATGTGGAGGCAAAGGGTAGTAGCTGATCCAAAGCTTCCTGTCCCAGGTCAGGGTGCTCCATCCTCACACACACCCAAAACTGTGTGAGTGTGGATGAGGCAAACTTCATCTGGAGGCCTCGGTCAGATGACACTCCAGGGGTTTTTCCTGATAAGTGACAGGTAGCTTGCTTTCGTTTGCTTCAGACAAGAGAAATGGGGTTTTCACCCAATCCAGCTGTGCATATTTTTCCTCCATGTCAGGAAAGTAGTAATGAAAATCTAAGTTGGTTAAATGTCCCACTATGACCGACTTGACTGATACTAGAATAATACTAATACTAGAACAGAACAAGGCCACTGCGACTATCTACGCCCGATGTTCCCTTTTAATCAGTGACCTCTCACATTAACCTCTCTCGTCGGGCTGACTACTAACTGGATATTACGAGCCTGCTCTCCTGTCCATATGAACGTGTCTCACACCGACATGTGATGTTAAATGCTCTCATGTGCTCTCATGGGATAAGTTGCAGTTGTACTGATACGCATAAAACAATCTAAACACAATACTTAATATTATGCATTATTATGAAACATGTCCCTTCAACAATCCCCCCTTGAGTGACTGACGTCACTCATGAAACAGAAAATGTCATCGCTCCTTTGAATCTTCGGGCCAATGCACTTTACGCACAGTACAGGGCCGCTCATGCATCAGGTTACTAGCACCTTGTGGAAAAAGGATGCATGAGCTGTCGCGGATCTTCTTTGGGGCGGGGTGAGTGGAGTCCGTTACTACTTATATCTGGTCATCTCTGGTTATCACATCATGCAAGTAAAAAATAATGCCCTATTATGGGCTACACTTTACTAATGTCACTTAAGGCAACAGACTAGTCAATGGCAGAATATGCTGTCACGACTGCAGGGCCTTACTAAAACCACGCTGATAAACTGACATTACTTTACTTTTATCTTTAGCTCGGTTATGGCTATAACATTCTATTGCTAGTTTAAGCATCTCATGCGGTGTTGATGTGTAATGGTGGCCTCTATATGGCTCTCTATATTCTGTTTATTATTCAGTCTGATACATTTTCTATCCTAAAAACATGGGGAAATCTTATTTCATGGCATATCGAAACACACATTTTAAAAAATTGTAACAAGAGGTGTTCTTATTATAATTGTAATAGTCCAACCCATGGCTCAAAAGAGCTGCATATCTATATAAAGTTTTAGGCAATACTAATCTACCTTCAGGACACCTCCAGAATCCTTCCCCATCCCTCCCACAGCTTGTTTTTTTTTGTTTTTTGTGGAGGTTCAACTTCAGCTAGATTAGGACTTTCACAATACCTCTGATTCTACTAAAAATGATTCAGCTACTGAATGGGATCCAGCTGATCAACACGTGTTTTTTTTAGATCTCTAATCAGATATTAGATCTTTAAAATGCAGCAGAGGAGCGGAATTGCTTGTTGACTGGCGTGACATGGACATGGAATCTGAGTGGATCATGTTCAAAGCCTCTATTGTGGACGCGGCCGCTAGGAGCTGTGGTCAGAAGGTCATCGGTGCCTGTTGTGGCGGCAACCCGAGAACCCAATGGTGGACACCGGGGGTGAGGGAAGCCGTCAAGCTGAAGAAGGAGGCCTTTTGGGCTTGGTTGGCCCAGGGGTCTCCTGAAGCAGCTGACAGGTACAGGCAGGCCAGAAGGACTGCAGCTGCGGTGGTCACGGATGCTAAAACTCGGGCATGGGAGGAGTTTGGGGAGGCCATGGAGAAGGACTTTCGGTTGGCCTCAAGGAGGTTCTGGCAAACCATCCGACGACTCAGGGAGGGAAAGCAGGGCCTTCCCCAGGCTGTTGTCAGTGGGGGAGGGGGGCTGCTGACCCAGACAGAGGATATCGTCGGGCGGTGGAAAGAGCACTTTGAGGAACTCCTAAACCCGGTCAACATGTCCCCTGAACAGGGGGCAGCGCCTGAAGACTTGGGGGTGGATGAACCTATATCCCTGACAGAGGCCACTAAGGTAGTCAAAAAGCTCCTTGGTGGCAAGGCGCCGGGGGTGGATGAGATCCGCCCTGAGATGCTGAAGGCGCTGGACTTTGTTGGGCTGTCTTGGCTGACACGCCTCTTCAATGTCGCAACAAGGTCAGGAACAGTGCCCATGGACTGGCAGACCGGGTGGTGGTTCCCATCTTCAAGAAGGGGGACCAGAGAGTGTGCTCGAACTATCGGGGAATCACACTACTCAGCCTCCCGGGAAAAGCTTATGCCAGGGTGCTGGAATGGAGGCTCCGACCGTTTGTCGAACCTCGGATTCAAGAAGAACAGTGCGGGTTTCGTCCTGGTCGTGGAACAGTGGACCAGCTCTTTACCCTCGCAAGGATACTGGAGGGGTCCTGGGAGTTTGCCCAACCAGTCTACATGTGCTTTGTGGACTTGGAGAAGGCTTTCGACCGGGTCCCTCTGGGCTTTTTGTGGGGGGTGCTGCGGGAGTATGGTGTGCCGGACCCGTTGCAACGGGCCATCCGGTCTCTGTACGCCTGCAGTAGGAGCTGTGTTCGTATCCTCGGCAGTAAGTCAGACACGTTCCCGGTGGGTGTTGGCCTCCTCCAGGGCTGCCCTTTATCACCGGTCCTGTTCGTGACTTTCATGGACAGGATATCTAGGCGCAGCCGTGGGGAGGAGAATGTCAGGTTCAGGGATCTCAGGATAGCCTCTCAGCTGTTTGCAGATGATGTGGTCCTGTTTGCCTCCTCGGACCATGACCTCCAGCATTCACTGGGGCGTTTTGCAGCCGAGTGTGAAGTGGTGGGGATGAGAGTCAGCACCTCCAAATGTGAGGTCATGGTGCTCTGCCGGAAACCGGTAGTTTCCAAGGCTCAGCCTTGGAGATAGGGTAAAGAGCTTGGACATCAGGAGGGAGCTTGGAATTGACCCACTAATCCATTGTGTCGAAAAGGAGTCAGCTGAGGTGGTTCGGGCATCAAATTAGGATGCCTACTGGACACCTCCCTTTTAGAGGGTTTTTTCTCCCAGCTGGCCTGGGAACGCCTCGGGATCCCCCAGAATGAGCTGGTAGATGTTGTGGGTGAGAGAGAAGTCTGGGTCAGCCTGCTGGACCTGCTGCCTCCGCGACCCAACCCCGAATAAGCAGGCGAAAATGGATCAATGGATATACATTTTAGGGCACCATCCATCCCTACTAGATGGCCTCAATCTCTTTCTGTCCTAAGTGTTCATACTATACCCTGTGTGTGTGTGTGTGTGTGTGTGTGTGTGTGTGTGTGTGTGTGTGTGTGTGTGTGTGTGTGTGTGTGTGTGTGTGTGTGTGTGTGTGTGTGTGTGTGTGTGTGTGTGTGTGTGTGTGTGTGTGTGTGTGTGTGTGTGTGTGTGTGTGTGTGTGTGTGTGTGTGTGGGTGGGTGGGTGGGTGGGTGGGTGGGTGGGTGGGTGGGTGTGTGTGTGTAGGCCTGGTCCTGGTGGGCGACACTGTCAGAATGCCAATGTGGAGCACAAGGCCTGTGAACAACCTCCATGTCCTAAGGGGGCAACCAACTTCAGAGACCTGCAGTGTTTGTCCTACAACCGACACGCCAGCAGCAAGAAGGGCAGCTTGCTGACTGCTATTATTAATGACGGTGAGACACGTATACATAGATACTCGCTCAGTCATACTTTGGGAACACATAAAAAACATTACCCCCCTTGGGGAACACCACTCTTGCATGCTTACGAATAAAGATACCACAATCAAAACATACAGTGCATCCGGAAAGTATTCACAGCGCTTCACTTTTTTCACATTTTGTTAGGTTACAGCCTTATTCCAAAATGGATTAAATTGACTTTTTTCCTCAACATTCTACACACCACACCCCATAATGACAAAGTGAAAAGCTTTTTGTGAAACTTTTGCAAGTTTATTAAAAATAAAGAACAATAATATAACATACATAAGTATTCACAGCCTTTGCCGTGACACTCAACATTAAGCTCAGGTGCATCCCGTTTCCACTGATCATCCTTGAGATGTTTCTACAACTTGATTGGAGTCCACCCTGCTGTATTCAGTTGAATGGACATGATTCAGAAAGGCACACACCTGTCTATATCAGGTCCCACAGGGGACGGTGCATGTCAGAGCACAAACCAAGAAGTCCAAGGAATTGTCTGTAGACCTCCGAGACAGAATTATATCGAGGCACAGATCTGGAGAAGGGTTCAGAAACATGTCTGCAGCATTGAAGGTCCCAATGAGCACAGCGGCCTCCATCATCCAGAAATGGAAGAAGTTGGAACCACCAGGACTCTTCCTAGAGTCAACCGCCCAGCCAAACTGAACGATCTGGTGAGAACGGCCTTAGTCAGGGAGGTGACCAAGAACCAGATGGTCTCTATGACAGGGGTGTCAAACTCATTTTCACCGCGGGCCACTTCAGCATCATGGTCGCCCTCAAAGGGCCGGTTGTAACACTGTATACATTTAACTACTACCGAACATATTGTTAAATAACTGTCTTTGTATTGTTTATGCAAGTGTAAAAATATTGCACATGCATTTATATATATATATAAACCCACATTATTCTATCAAAGATCAAACTTAAAACAGAAGAAAATAACAAAGACAAAGATCAAACAATCGTTATTATATTAACTTTGTTCAAAGCTTTTTTTGTCACAGTTGAGAAGGACATAACTAGCCACTAAGAACATGCATGTGGTCTGGGGCAGTGGTTCTACTGGTCTGGCTGCACCATCACCCCTGAATGACCCGAGATCCAAAGCAAGGAACATGTTCAACTTCTCAAATGGATTTAATGAAAAGATGGTGCAGTTTGAGCCTGAAATGGTACAGAATCTCACATGCCAACACAAAAAAACTAGTTTGAAATATTCCCTTTTACACTCAATTAAAAACCCCAAAGTGCATCTTAAGGACACAAAGTAATACAATACACATAATCATTTTATAACTTCAGCCTTTTTTAACAGACTCAGCAGTGCTTTCATGCACAAACATAATAAAAAGGTCGGGAATGAAGTGAACTATCACAAATAGTGCGTGTGTAAACTCATGCAAGTAAAGTGTGTTGTGAACGCAGCACTGAGGAGTGTGAATAGACGCACTCTACTGCATTCAAAATTCCCTTCAAAATAAAATCACAGGATTTTTATATTGCCCATGCAAAGGTCCGCAACCCACTGAAAACGGGTCCGCGACGAACCGAAAACGGGTCCGCGACGAACCGAAAACGAGTCCGCAACCCACTGAAAACGGGTCCGCAACCCACTGAAAACGACTCCGCGACGAACCGAAAACGGATCCGCGACAGACTGAAACGGGTCCACGGTGGTGATCATGCCTTCCAAGCCGTCGCGGGCCACATAAAATGACGTGGCGGGCCACATCTGGCCCGCGGGCCTTGAGTTTGACACATGTGCTCTATGAAGAGAGGAGAACCTTCCAGAAGGACAACCGTCTCTGCTGCACTCCACACATCTGGCCTGTACGGTAGAGAGGCCAGATGAAGCCACTCGTCGGTAAAAAAGCACATGCCAGCCCACCTGGAGTTTGCCAAAAGGCACCTGAAGGACTCTCAGACCATAAGAAACAAAATGCTCTGGTCTGATGAAACAAAGATTGAACTCTTTGGCCTGAATGCCAAGCGTCATGTCTGGAGGAAACCGGGTACTGCTCATCACCTGGCCAACAGCATCACTACAGTGAAGCATGGTGGTGGCAGCATCATGCTGTGGGATGTTCTTCAGAGGGAGGAACTGGGAGACTAGTCAGGATGGAGGGAAAGATGAAAGCAGCATGTACAGAGACATCCTGGATGAAGACCTGCTCCAGAGCTCTGGACCTCAGACTGGGGCGACGGTTCATCTTCCAACAGAACAACAACCCGAAGCACAGCCAAGACAACACAGCAGTGGCTTCAGGACAACTGTGAATGTCCTTGAGGGGCCCAGCCAGAACCCTGACTTAAGCCCGATTGAACATCTCTGGAGAGATCTGAAGATGTCTGTGCACCGACGCTCCCCATCCAACCTGATGGAACTTAAGCGGTTCTGCACAGAAGAACGTGAGAACCTGCCCAGAAGTAGATGTGCCAAGCTTGTTGCATCATACTCAAGAAGACTTGAGGCTGTAACTGCTGCCAAAGGTGCTTCAACAAAGTATTGAGCAAAGGCTGTGAATACTTGTGTACATGTTATATTTTAGTGTGAACAAAGCATTTTATGTCAGTGAAAGCAGTTTGTCACCCATATCCTGGAACCTGTCTCGCGTGAACAGACTGCAGCAGTATGTTGCCTGCTACCGTAGTCCCCGGACAACTGAGAAAGTCATGGGGCGTACAGGCGGGAGCATGCTGCTGGGAAAGAATGATAACGTGGGCTCTGCTGAACCCACAGGGGGACTAAAGTGTTGCTGCACACAGCTCACCTGGGACTGGACGCCAATATGGGCGACAAACTGCTGCCAATACAATGTGAATATTATTGATATAATAAGACATCCTCCCTTGGGTTTGTTACATATAAAATAGTATTGAATGGATATGAGTCTTGCCTTACATGATTTTGTGTTGCTGTGTGTGTGGGGCTGTGTGTGGGTGGGTGTGTGCATGAGCAGAGAAGCCGTGTGTGTTATTTTGCAGCCCAGTGGGTCAAGATGTCCCAGTCCTGATGGCTGACAGAGTGATGGATGGGACACCCTGTGGACCCTACGAGGCTGACCTGTGTGTTAACGGAAGGTGTCAGGTACACAGACATTGTCGCACAAATACTCCTTCAATTTCAGATAAGATAAAATAATCCTTTTTTAGTCCCACAGTGGGGACATTTGCAGGATCACAGCTGCAGAGTTGCTACTGCAACAAGAAACATTAGTAGAAAACAAAACACGTACAATAATAGTCAAACAGTTATGGTATAATAAATAAGTAAACCGCAAAAATTATTGCACATATGAGGAAAAATGAAGAGTTCATATTGCAAAGAGTTCAAATTAATGCCATGACATGGTACATACTGTACTAACTCTTGGTAGAGTTATTGTTTAAACTTTTATTTAATTCTGGCTAAATAAGCATGCATTGCGTTACGTAGAGTAGCTGCAGAAAAAACAGCTTTGGTCGATGATCCCTCATGTGATGCTCTAAAATCCAAACTAGGTTGGCGGAGAGGTGCCAGAGCAGTTTAACGCACCTCGTAAAGCTTTTGGTGAATGTTCTCCCGTTTAAAACAATAGGTGGACTTGCATGCATCAGATGCTTTAAAGTCAATCAATTAAATGTAAGTTGTATAGCCCAAAATCCCAAATTTGCCTCTGTCTCAGGACCCTCTTGCTGTGAGGTGACCACCATGCAGCCCTCAGTAATAGTCTTTTGGATTTTAATAGGGTCCTCTCGGACAGAAGTTGTTACTGCTCAGACTTAATTCATTGGAGAGTATTTGGGCTCAAATAAATTTTGGGAACATGTATAGGAATGTATTCGCCAAGAAGTGTTGCAATGAACAATTACATTACATTACATTAATGTAATGTAATGTAACAATTAATTAAATGGAGAGATAGGTGGAAATAAACATTTGAAGATCTGAATAGAAAATCTACCAAAAAATTTAGGATTTCTCAGAAAAACTGAAAGATCCTAAAAGAACTATTTTAATTTATCAGACAAACAAACAGGGTACTGCAGCTGAAGAAAGCATGTGGGCCTGATGGTATGAAAAGGCATTTGGCAGTATTCTATACTCATGAATTATAGACTTCCTAACAAGCAGTGTCTGAAACAAAAGTTAGATTTGATTGCTTCTAAATTACAGAACAGCTAACCACATGTTCACAATACACACACTAATTGATACATATATGTAAAGACATGATTGTTTTGTTGATTTCCATAAAGTTTTAAAATCAGTTTGATTTGAGAGATTACTTTTTTTACCAATAGAAGGTGCCTTACAGGGAAAGTATATTGAAATAACAAATTGGCTGTCAGAATTGGAGACAAACACAGAGACGCACGGCTGCCACTCATCCCCACCCTCTTATCTATTGTATAATAATGAACTTTCATTGTTATTAGAAAAATGACCCAACCTTAAAAAGAAGTGTGACCCAAATACAAACACAAATAATAGAAATAAGTTCCAAAGGAAACTTCTTCTCTGCTGTCATCGAACTCTGGGGAAGATGCGCACTGCAGTGCTGGCAAATTATTTGAATACCATGATCGCAAGATCACAAGGTAAATTACCTGTTATCTTGTGAAAGCAAACTGTCTTATCTAGATAACGCAATAATCAACTCATATCTGATTGCTATATATTTACCTTTTGTAAGCTCTTACATTTGAAAACCAGTCCCTGCCAGTTGTCCGCACTATTAACTGTTTATAGATACTTTTTAAATAGTATTTTTATATTATACGTTTAACATGAAGGGGAAACAATATTTTGTTGATTATCTTGTAATACCGAGACAACAACGTTTGTTTTCTTGAGATAATAAAATAACTGACTTGTGATCTTGAGATAACAGCATTAAAAAATAATTGCTAGCAAGGCCGTTAGCTTCCGTAAAACTCAAAGAGAAGGAGAAAGGGCTTTCTATGCCTTTGAGGTCTCATTTCAACTCTGAATGCTAATTAGTACACAACATATTTAAATATGTAGTAGAATCCATTGTCTTCTATGGCAGTGAGGTATGGTGTAAAATAATTGTGCAAAATACAGAGATTGATTATGCCAATATCCTCTACTTCTAAGTATTCAAAAAAGATCTATCAAATTTTGGAGCCATGTTAAAAAGAATGACATTGCCTCTTACCATTGTAAATATAGAAGTCATTGCATGTCAAGAGCATTAAAAAAAAAAAAAAAAAGTCCCCTCAGACAACTGATCCTGAGGCTGGCTGACTGTTCATAATCTGACAGCAAAATAAACAGAAGAAAATACTTCACACGCTTCTTCACATTTGAAGTTTGAAGAACACTGGTTCTGACTTTCACCCCGGTCCTATGCAACCTCCATTGGCTCCCCGTCAAATTGGATTTACTTTAAAATGTTGCTCATCACCTACAAAGCCCTAAACAATCTGGCCCCTCCCTACCTTTCAGACCTCCTCCCCCTCGATGCCCCAACCTGTTGCCTCAGGGCCGCCGGTGTGAACACTCTGAAGATCATCAGGACCAAGCGCCTGAACTGGAGTGACCAAGCCTTCTCAGCTGCTGTACCCCCCCTGTGGAACGCCCTCCCCATCGTCAGGCTCCCACCCTATAATTATTTAAGAAAGCCCTAAAAACCCACATTCACCTGCTAACCCCTGCTCCCGACCCTTCAACATTACATTTCATTTAGCTGACGCTTTTATCCAAAAAGACTTACATGATATACAGTAGACCGCAGACACAGCAACGGTGAGCAATTAGGGTTAAGTGTCTTGCTCAAGGACACATTGACATGGACTGGCTGAGCCGGGGATCGAACCACCGATCCTCTGATTGAAAGTCGGAACTGCGAACCACTGAGCCACAGTCGCCCTGCTCCCTACCCTTCACCTGTTAACCCCTGCTCCCTACCCTTCACCTGCATACCCCTGCTCCCTACCCTTCACCTGCATACCCCTGCTCCCTACTCTTCACTGCAGGACTCATTCCACACAGCTTCTCCTGTTTTATTTTATACCAAAAATCTTCTGTTTTTACTGGATGTCTTTCTAATCGTTCCCTTTGTAATTTTGTTATATGTAAAGCGTCTTTGAGTGGCTTGAAAAGCGCTACAGAATTATTATTATCTGAGAGGGAGAAGATGTTGAATGGTGGAATGATGTACACTGAGTTGCAAACAAAGCGAAGTTGGCAGATTCTGAGGTTACAGTGGGAGGAGGAGACGTGGCAGTTTTTCTAAGCTTGGCATGTAAGACTGGAATGTTATGAAAACACTGGCAAGAAGAGGGATAGAAAAAAGAGAGGAAGCAGACAGGAAAAAGAGAGAGGAATATTTTAGTGAAGCTATGAAAATAGACTGTCTCACTGGAGGAGGCCCATGGAAGTCTGACTGAGCTGAAGAGGGTCCTCATATGACCCTCCAATTCAACACAAAGTGCACCATACCAGCAAGCTTCTAAGCTTTGTCATCCATTTTCAGGCCCCCCTCTCACCTGCAACATCTACCAGCTCATTCTGGGGGATCCCGAGGCGTTCCCAGGCCAGCTGGGAGATATAATCCCTCCAGCGTGTCCTGGGTCTTCCCCGGGGCCTCCTACCAGTTGGACGTGCCTGGAAAACCTCTAAAGGGAGGCATCCTGGAGGCATCCTAATTAGATGCCGAACCACCTCAGCTGACTCCTTTCGACACGAAGGAGTAGTGGCTCAACTCCAAGCTCCCTCCTGATGTCCGAGCTTCTTACCCTATCTCTAAGGCTGACATGTCTAACACGTCTCAGCCTCTCGGTCCATCAGCACCGGTTCCCCCAAGGCTGCGTTCTTTCCCCTCTGCTCTTCTCCCTGTACACCAACAGCTGCACCTCCAGTCACCAGTCCGTCAAGCTCCTGAAGTTTGCGGATGACACCACCCTCATTGGACTCATCTCTGGTGGGGATGAGTCCGCCTACAGGTGGGAGACTGACCACCTGGTGACCTGGTGTAGGCAAAACAACCTGGAGCTCAACGCTCTGAAGACAGTGGAGATGGTTGTGGACTTCAGAAAGATCTCAGCCCCACCAGCCCCTCTCACCCTGTGTGACTCCCCCGTCAAAGCTGTGGAGTCCTTCTGCTTCCTGGGCTCCATCATTACCCAGGACCTCAAGTGGGAACTAAACATCAGCTCCATCACCAAGAAGGCGCAGCAGAGGATGTTCTTCCTGAGGCAGCTGAGGAAATTCAACCTGCCAAAGACAATGATGGTGCACTTCTACACTGCCATCATAGAGTCCATCCTCTGTTCCTCCATCACCATCTGGTACGCTGCAGCCACTGCCAAGGACAAGGGCAGGCTGCAACGCATCATCTGCTGAGAGAGTGATTGACCGCAATCTGCCGTCCCTTTAGGACTTGTTTGCTTCAAGGACCCTGAAGCGAGGAAGATTGTAGCTGATCCCTCTCACCCTGGACACAAACTGTTGGTGTCCCTCCCCTCTGGCAGGAGGCTGCAGTCCATCAGGACCAAGACCTCACGACACACCAACAGTTTCTTCCCGTCTGCAGAGCCCGGGTCCTCCTAACAGAGCCCAGGTCACCCCCAGACAATCTCCCACTGAACACTCCCCTGCACACACACCTCCATGCCTTATATTTAAATATTTAAATACACTCGACACTTTAACACTACACTTGCCACTTTCACACTCCATGCGCATTCCATGCACTTTATCTTATTTTTATATTCTACTGTTCAATTGTAAATATTCATTCATCCATTCATTCATTCCCATTTATTGCACTGCATTTATTGCACTGTTAAATGTGTATTGTTAAATGTATGAACCTTCCGCCAGGACAAATTCCTTGAATGTGAAAACAAACATGACAATAAATGGTTCTGATTCTGATTCTGATGAATGCCAAATTTGTCCAGAAAACTGTGTTAAGTGGAGTTCAGAAGAAATGTCTTCCTAATGCTGCTGTTTGGTGTGAATGCAGCATAACCGCGTTTGTCGTGAACGCATCATAAGCGCGTTTGCCGTGAACGCAGCATAAGCGCGTTTGCCGTGAACGCATCATAAGCGCGTTTGGCGTGAACGCATCATAAGCGCGTTTGGCGTGTGTAGCGGCTAAAGTTCTCTTCTTCTTATCAGTAATTACTTCTAAACATCTTCAGTCATTTAGCCACTCTTGAAACGGAAAGAACGAGTCTACGCGTGTCTTATGGGTTGAACAACGACGGTAGAAAACAGTGTGTTCACTCCGTTGACTTTACTGAACTGCCGCACAGGTCATACAGAACACAGTGTTACACTTAATACATGCACGAGCCTACGTATAGGTCAGCGCGCTCGCTCACGTAGCTCCTACGTCTCAAACAATACACTAAATGACATGTATTAAACTAACATGCAAATTATAAATACAATTATGCAATCATAACATACTCAGAATTATGACATAATAAATCATCATTACCATAAACCAAAACAATATTTATCTAAATCTGAGTAAGTCATAACATAGAAAATGGCACTAACATTTCCGGCCCCTAATTGCTCATTATGGGAATGACAATTACATACTAACTAAACAAAGAGACATTTTCTATATCTAAATCCACATTCTGTATTCTTTTACTAGGTCTAATCCAACATAAACAGCCTAGACAAATTTAAGTAAGGCATATAACATAGACAATTATAGAAAATAATAAAGTCTTAAATAACAATAATGCCCTTTATTGTCCATGAGATTCTTCCATCTCAAGTAGGAGACACAACTTGTCGATGGGTCTCTCCAAGGTGTTGGTCTTCGTTTTGACAAGGACCCGACGGACGAACCCTAAGGAGTCGGGGATTGTCTTCTCCACTCTTCCCATTAACCAGGACCCTCTTGGTGCCCTCTCGTCCACAATGAGTACGACGTCTCCCTCTTTTACATTTCTCCTTTTCTCCAGCCACTTCTGCCTTTCTTGTAGGAGTGGCAAGTATTCTCTGGTCCAACGCTCCCAGAAGATGTCAGAGATATACTGCACTTGCCTCCATCTTCGTTTGGAGTATAGATCCTCCTTCTGAAACATGCCTGGGGGAAGTGCTGGTTTTCCCTTGAGAAGGAGAAGGTGATTCGGTGTCAGTGGCTCAAGATCGTCCACATCATCAGACGATTTGGTAAGGGGTCTGCTGTTGATCACTGCTTCTACTTCACACATCACCGTTTGCAGACATTCATCGTCGAGTGTCTGAAGCTTCAAAAGGTTGGTAAGTACCTTCCGGACTGTTCTTATCTGTCGCTCCCAGATACCACCGTGGTGCGACCCCGCAGGTGGGTTGAAAATCCAAGTGACTCCTCTTTGCAGCAGAGCCTCTGAGATCTGGGACTTGTTCCATTCTTTCATCGCCTGGCGGATTTCATGTTCTGTAGCTACCAGGTTTGTTCCATTATCGGATCTCATAATCTCCACTTGCCCTCTTCTGGCTATAAAACGTCTCATTGCGTTTATACAGGAGTCGGTGTCAAGAGAGTGTGCAATTTCTAAGTGGACTGCTCTGACTGTAAGACAAGTGAACAAGACTCCATAACGCTTGACTTGCACGCGTCCACGCCTTGCCTCGAAGGGGCCGAAATAGTCTACACCGACGTTGGTGAACGGTGGATAGTCAGGCAGTAGACGATCAGGTGGTAGATTCGCCATCTTCTGCTTACTCACAGTAGCTTGACCTTTCCGACATTTCACACACTTTGAGAGCACATTTCTCACGGCTGTGTTGCCTCTGCAGATCCAGACCCTTTGTCTCAGCCGAGCAAGGGTGTGGTTTCTCCCTCCATGTCCAGTTTCTTTATGAGCATTCCTGATGATCAGGGTCGTGATGTGCTGATCCTTGGCCAGGATGGCTGGATGCTTTGTGTGTTCTGGCAAAGCTGCTTGGTGCAACCTTCCACCAACCCGGAGAACCCCATCTTGGAGGAAAGGATCCAGCTTCACGATGGAACTGCTTCTCTTGATCTGTCCGCCTTTCTGCAGTGTGCAAAGCTCTTCACGAAAGGTTTGACTTTGGCTAAAGCGAATGATAGCAGTTTCTGCTCTTCTGATGTCTTTGACAGTTAGATGATCTCCTTTCAGGTTAGATCTCCATTTCTGCATGTGACTCTCAACTGTCTTGATTTTCACATCTTGACTTTCTGACGACTGAGCTTGAGACTCAAATGTTTTCCTCGTTTTGCACAGACTTCGAAGCAGCTCCTTCAGCCTCAACATCCAGGCGACCGCCTTCTTCAGACTATGCCAGTTGGAGTAGTGATGAATCAGCTTGAAGAGAGGGTCTGTGCTTGAGTCGACGGTCTTGATGACGTTCACGTTGGTCGTACGCTTAACCTCGGTGTCATCTTCACTTATTTCTCTTGAGAACTCTGACAGGACTGGCCAGTGAGACTCACTCTTGGCTAGGAAGTCGGGACCTTCAATCCAGCTCTGACATTTCATGAAGTGCTCTGCCTTCATTCCTCTTGAGGCGTGATCAGCTGGGTTAGAAGCTGTGTTGACATACTTCCACTGTGATGGCCTTGTGTTCTCTCTGATTATTGACACTCTGTTTGCAACAAATGTTTTAAAACGAGCGTTGTCGTTGTCGATATACCGAAGAACGGTGGTGCTATCTGTCCATAGCACGGATTCTTTGAGGTCCATACGCAGCTCTCGCTTCATGAGCTTGTCCATTTTCACCGCAACAGTAGCCGCAGTGAGCTCGAGGCGTGGGACTGTAACTGGTTTCAGAGGCGTCACTCTTGATTTTCCTAGAAGGAATGAGCGATGAACTCGCCCCTGGCTGTTCTGAATGCGAATGTAAGTAACAACGCCGTAGCCCCTCTCGCTAGCGTCGGAGAAATGGTGCAGCTGTGCTGACGTTACTGACCCGAATCCCTCGGGCTTGATGCACCTTCTGACAGAAAAGCTGGCGAACTGGCTCAGATCAGACAGCCAGGCAAACCATCTGTCCGCCACGTCTTCTGGAATCTCTTCATCCCAGGTAAGTTTCGTTCGACAGAGACTCTGGACGAGGGTCTTCGCGATAAGAATGAAAGGTGACAGGAATCCAAGGGGGTCGTATATTGAGCTTACAACCGAGAGGATGCCCCGTCTTGTGATGGGCATGTTCTTCACATGGATCTTGAACTTGAAAGAGTCTGATTCTATGCACCAATCCACTCCAAGAGCCCTTTCCATGGGTAGTTCATCTCTGTCCAGGTCTAGATTCTTAATCTCTTTTGCTCTCTCTTGTTCGGGAAGTGATGACAACACTTCGCGGCTGTTGCTTGACCATTTAGTCAAGCGGAATCCTCCACTCTTACAAAGTGCAATGAGGTCCTTGGTCAAGGTGGTAGCCTTCCTTTCATCGGACGTTGAGACCAAGCAGTCATCGACGTAGAAGTGCTCTAGGACTGTGGTTACTGCTTCGGGTGATGAGCTGTCTTTCCCATCCTCTGCAGTCCGTCTTAAGGCGTAGTTGGCACAGCTCGGGCTTGACTTGGCTCCGAACAGGTGGACAACCATCTTGTACTCGCGTAGAGGCTGGCTCAGGTCACCCTGTGGCCACCAAAGGAATCGTAGAAGATCGGAGTCCTCATCAGGGACTCTCACTTGATGGTACATCGCTTCGATGTCGGAGATAAGCGCGATGGGTTTGTGTCGAAACCTCGTCAGGACTCCAACCAGACCATTAGTGAGGTCCAGACCCTGCAACAGTTCCTCGTTTAGTGACTTCCCTTGAAACGAAGCGGCACAATCGAAAACAACCCGCAGCTTTCCCTTTTGTGGATGGGTCACGCCGTGATGGGGGATGTACCATACTCTGCCATCGTTGCGGTTGCGCTCGTCTTCGGGAACTTCCACTGCGTATCCTTTGTTCAGCAGGTCCGACACGAAGGTCTTGTAGTCGTCATGGAAGCTGGAGTTTTTAGCGAGTTTCCTTTTCAGGTTCGATGCTCGTTGCTCGGCAACACACTTGTTGTTTGGCATCACCACATTCTTGTTTCTGAGAGGCATCCTGATGCTGTAGTGCCCATTGACTTTCTTGATTGTCTCAGTCACAGACTTCGTGAACTGAACGTCTTCTCGTGACATTTCTGACTTCTCTTCACAGGCTTGCTCTGGAAAGTCGTGATTGTATTGCTGCAGTAGCATACTGTCCACATCGCTGACTGAGATTCTGTTGACTGAAGCCCTTTGAAGGTGGTGGGGCTTGGCTTGTCTTGACTTGTGGTAATCGTCACCTTTCTTGAGAGGGCCATTAATCACCCAACCAAGGGTCGTCTTTACTGCGTAAGGCCCGTCATCTTTGCTGTGGATTATCTTCCACGGCTCCATCGCAGAGTGAGCGTTCATTCCGATCAGCATCTCAACATCTGCGTCGATCTGTGGTAGCTGGACTTCTTTCTGCAGATACGGCCATCTTTCCAAGTCCTTTTCGACAGGAACGTTGTCCTTCATCACAGGTATGTCTGTGTGGGTGTAAACGTCTGGCAGGCTTATGTACTTGTTCTCTGTCAGACCGCACACTTCTAGATCTGAGAGCACGTAGCAGGACACAGGCTTCTCCTGGCCCATAGTACGGAGTAGCAGTTGAGTCTTCTTACCATGGACGCCAAGCTGTCTCATCAACTTTTCGGAGCAAAACGTAGCAGAACTTCCTGAGTCCATGAACGCGTACGTTTCTATTGTCGTGTTGCTCCTCTTGGATTTGATGCGCACAGGCACGATGGACAGGATACAGTCGTTGCCTCCGGCCCCGGTGACTGCTGCGACTTCACTCTTGGCTGACTCATCTTCTCGTGGTGTTGAGTGTCTGCTGGTAGAGCCTTGACCTTTCCCAGGCCTGGTGCTCTCTTGGTCGGTGTTCTCGTCCCTTTTGATATGAAGCAGGCTTGGGTGTTTTTTACTGCAGATTTCACATGTAGCTCTCCTTTTGCAGTCCTTTCCCATGTGCCCTTGGATCAGACACCCGAAACAAAGTCCTTTATCTTTAAGGAACTCGATTCTTTCTTTGTTTGGCAGACTTCTTATTTTGTTACATGCGCTCAGGGTGTGTCTTTTGTTGCAGTACAGGCATGGTTCTTGAAACGCGTTGCTTGTCTGTTTGTCTTGTCTGGATTCTGAGGCATTCTCTTCATCTGGCTTAACACTTGTAGCAAAGCCAGTGGTTCTTTTCAGTCCACCTCCTTTGGCAGGTCTAGTGCTTAACTTGCTCTTTTCTTTTCCTTCGAAAGACTCTTTGACATCACCGAACAGTGGATCTGAAGCTATCCTTGCTTGCCTGTTGATGAATGTCACAAGATCTGAGAACTTTGCTCTTCTTCCTTCCCTTTCCTGTATGTCGAAGGCTATGACTCTCCATCTTTCACGAAGTCTGAAGGGCAATTTTGAGACGACGATCCGAAGGTTGCTCGGGCTGTCCATCTCCTCGAGGTATTCCATGCCTTTCATGACATTGTTACATCCAGTGAGAAAGATAGAAAAGCTATGAAGTGGCTTGGCTTCTTCTGCTTTGATTTGAGGCCATTTGACTGCCTTGTCCACGTAGGCCGCAGCTATTTTCTGCTCATTGCCATAGTGATGGGTCAAGAGCTTTCTTGCTTCACTGTAGCCTTGTTGTGCGCTCATGCACTGGCAGCTTCTCACGAGTTCTCTTGGTTCACCGCTGGTGAATTGCTCTAGATAGTATAAGCGGTCCTCATCATTGTCTGTGCGACTGTGGATGATGTGCTCAAAGGCCCTCAAGAATGGCAGGAACTCGAAAGGATCGCCACTGAATACAGGGACTTCTCGTTGAGGTAAGTTGGCTAGTCTCCGTTGTGTGACTAACATCTCTGTGATATCCCTCTGGTTCAATATCACCTCGCCTGGTTCAACTTGTCTTCCATCGGAACTTGCACTTGTGTTATAGTTGTTTTCGTTACTTACTTGCGCATACGACGTGTGTCTAGGTGGGCTGTAAGTAGCATCATGGTCTTGGATAACTCGAACACTGTTGGTCAGTTTTGGTCTGACATCTGAAGCATGATGTTTGATGGTTGCTGCCGCAGGCATGTTCTTGCCAAAGTAGGAATTCATACCATCACCATCATCCGTGTTCTCGTTAACATATTCGTCCAGCACTTGTAGCTTTGCTGTGGACTCTGCGATAGCAGTTTCGACATCTAGCTCCTCCATTTGAGCCTTCAACCGTGCTTCTTCCAACTGCAGTGCCTGTTTCTTCTTTAGTGCAGCTGCGCGTGCGAGTAGGGCTGCACGGTTAACTTCTTCGTTTCTGCGCAGAGATGAAGCATGAGACGACACTTCGGATGACTTTGAGTGCTTACTGCATGCACTGCGTGCTGAAGCACTGTCGTCTTGATCCACGTCTTCGGCGGCAGACTCACGTAGCTGTGTCATTGCGTCATTCTTTGCAGCCTGTTCATTAGTGGCATTGGCGTGCCGTTTCGCTTTAATTATCCAAAGCTCCAATTTAACCAAAAAGTTCTCATACTTTATAAGGTTTGGCTCACTCCAATACTGCTGGTCAGCTTTCCTTTCATCATCTGATAACAGATTACTAACTGCGTCGTTTACTTCAGTAAACTCATTCAGGAATTTTGAGTAATCACTAAGATGATTCTTTTCCACTAGAAGTGCATTGGACTCAATTTTCATGAGGTTTTCTATTTCCTCTGCTTTGGAGACGAGGCGTGCTAATACACGTTTCCTAATGTTCATTTGTTTATCAAGCTTCTCTTCTAGGGCCTTTGTAGTCAACTTGATCCTTCCTTTTATATCTAGCTTGACATTGCCCTCCATCTTGGTTTCTTCATCAGACATTTCAGCTGGCTATTAATGTTAGCTTAGTCTCTTATTATAGCAAGCTCTTGCAAGCTTCTGGAATCCAGGTTAACAGTCCCTTAACCTCAAAGCACGTCGATGCTTTCCAAAGATGAGATTTCAGAGCCGTCTTTATTTCCAGAATTTACGGAGAGCTTCTTCTTAGCTAATATGACTAGCTAGCAATAGCACTTTCTTCAAATGTCCGGTATGGCTGCCGGCTAGCTGTGGCTAGGCCACGTTGTTTGACTACGTCGGTTACAATGACAAAACTATCCTTATTTCTCCGTAACTGGCACGGTCTGCAGCTTTAGCTTAGTCATTCACTCGGTTTTGTTCCTTGTTTACTCATCTATCATCGTTGAAGTCGTCTGGAAATCCGGTCGGGTGCGCGGCGTCGTCACTGCAGCTAGCTGTTCCATCAGCTCGCTAGCTTCCTCCGACCCGTGTCCCGCGCGGCGCGTCTTCTCTCGGCTTCGGATGATCCTCTCTCGCCCTCGGCGACTGTTTTCTACTTAATGTAGCGGCTAAAGTTCTCTTCTTCTTATCAGTAATTACTTCTAAACATCTTCAGTCATTTAGCCACTCTTGAAACGGAAAGAACGAGTCTACGCGTGTCTTATGGGTTGAACAACGACGGTAGAAAACCGTGTGTTCACTCCGTTGACTTTACTGAACTGCCGCACAGGTCATACAGAACACAGTGTTACACTTAATACATGCACGAGCCTACGTATAGGTCAGCGCGCTCGCTCACGTAGCTCCTACGTCTCAAACAATACACTAAATGACATGTATTAAACTAACATGCAAATTATAAATACAATTATGCAATCATAACATACTCAGAATTATGACATAATAAATCATCATTACCATAAACCAAAACAATATTTATCTAAATCTGAGTAAGTCATAACATAGAAAATGGCACTAACAGCGTGAACGCATCATAAGCGCGTTTGGCGTGAACGCATCATAAGCGCGTTTGCCGTGAACGCAGCATAAGCGTGTTTGGCGTCAACGCATCATAAGCGTGTTTGCCGTGAACACAGCATAACTGCCTTTGGCGTGAACGCAGCATAACTGCTTTGGAGAATGAGGCCATTATGCCTGATTGATGTTCACAAAGTGTGGACATGGAGAAGGTTGATATGCTAAATGACATAGAGGTGAAAGCCAGGTCAAGGCACAGTGACTTTTGGGGAAATGTCAGCAGAGAGATGTTTCCTCTCCTCAGCATGTGCACTAAAAGCGAGTGCCTACTTTGGATCAACTTTCCTCTGAAATGGCATTTTCACAGATGAAAACCACCAAATCAAAGTACAGGAGCCGGCTTACTGACAGACACCTCACAGACTGCCTCAGACTGGCTGTCTGTGCCTATAAGCCGAACTACAAGGCTCACAGACAATGTTCAGTCACAGACAGTGTTCAGTCACAGACAGTGTTCAGTCACAGTGTTCAGTCACAGACAGTGTTCAGTCACAGACAGTGTTCAGTCACAGACAGTGTTCAGTCACAGTGTTCAGTCACAGACACTGTTCAGTCACAGTGTTCAGTCACAGACAGTGTTCAGTCACAGAGTTCAGTCACAGACAGTGTTCAGTCACAGAGTTCAGTCACAGACAGAGTTCAGTCACAGTGTTCAGTCACAATGTTCAGTCACAGACAGAGTTCAGTCACAGACAGTGTTCAGTCACAGACAGTGTTCAGTCACAGACAGTGTTCAGTCACAGTCTTCAGTCACAGACAGAGTTCAGTCACAGACAGTGTTCAGTCACAGACAGAGTTCAGTCACAGACAGTGTTCAGTCACAATGTTCAGTCACAGACAGTGTTCAGTCACAGACAGTGTTCAGTCACACTGTTCAGTCACAGTGTTCAGTCACAGACAATGTTCAGTCACAGTGTTCAGTCACAGACAGTGTTCAGTCACAGTGTTCAGTCACAGACAGTGTTCAGTCACAGACAATGTTCAGTCACAGTGTTCAGTCACAGTGTTCAGTCACAGTGTTCAGTCACAGTCAGTGTTCAGTCACAGTGTTCAGTCACAGACAGTGTTCAGTCACAGACAGTGTTCAGTCACAGTGTTCAGTCACAGTCAGTGTTCAGTCACAGTGTTCAGTCACAGACAGTGTTCAGTCACAGCCATCACACATACTTGAGTCACATGACTTCTGATGGCATTGTGATGGGACACAGAGCTGAACTTACATTAGTTCACTGACTGAGAATGTTGTCAGTGTTGTGCTGTAACTTCAGTTGATAAATACAACATATTGGTAGTTCATCCAGCTGCTCATTGCAAATGTGTTTTTTCTTGTTCATATTGTGTGCGGTTAACAAATAATTTCCTTTTTATGTTGCACTGAATTTAAGTTATTAGTTATTAAGTTTTTGGTTGTATCAATTTGAAAGCTGGACCATAGTGTTTGATTTCATTCAATTACAATTAGGCCAAACAAAAAGCCTCATGTTGTAAGTACAGTCTGGACAGTCTTTTTCTCTCAACGCCTAATAGGTAGATCTGGCCTTTCACCGAGGCAGAGGTCAGGGATCTGGGCTTAAACAGGTTGGTGACCACTGCTCTACAGCTTCTTTAAATGTATCTACAGCAGTGTTTGTTAGACATCTGGTGTAGAAACGTTTGACTAACTATTATAAACTCAAACGTTATTAGGCAATGGTCCGATACAAGAGGGTTCTGTGGAAAGACTATTACATGTTCTATGTTAATCCCATATGCAAGAACAAGGTTCTGTGCTTAACCTTAATAACCTTAACAGTTTTAGTAGCTAAATATACAGAGAATGTTGGACACTGGTGATACAGTCTTATTTCAATGTACATCCAGAAGTGTTTTTAGTAATTTGGCTCTGAATACAGGCTTGCTGTAAATTATTTTGGCCATTTTGCCTTTGTTAGATGAAAAGGGAAGAAAGACAGAAAGGTGTTAGATCCGAGAGATAAGCCCCTCACACAGGGCTATCTAATGAACCAGCGCTATGTTTAAAGGGTCCGGATCTCCGTAGATGATTGGAGATCTGTTGGTGTCGAAGAAACTCGCTTGGCTGTCTCACTGCCGTTCCTCTTGACGTCTATCCCACTCTCAACTACAGTAACTCGACCGGGAGGCCCTCTTGGCCGAATGCAGCTATCAGTCGCCTCAGTTAATGGCAGCTTTCCTCTAATGGACCTAGGCTCTTGGTAAGATGCCAGGATAGCTCTAGGGGTCTGTTTAGTGGACTAGGAACTAGAATAACCGTTCAGAACTATTTTGATGTTATGCAAGCAACCATGATGAATACACTTCACTACTTTAAATGACAAACTCTCAGGACTACTTACTTTAAATGCAGATTATATATGTATTGCAGGATTATAAATAGGGGCATAGCAACAGCTCAATTATCCACTTCATTTGATTACATTACCAACTAATCAAATACACAAAAGACAACCTTCAAAATACACACACACACTCCCTCACTCAAGTCAGTGAACATTACACAAGCAACTTATCAGTGTTTGATTTACTGTGTTTTCTGTGTTAAGAAAATTGGCTGTGACGGCATCATCGGCTCTTCAGCCAAAGAGGACCGCTGTGGTTTATGTAACGGAGATGGTAACTCCTGTAAGATAGTGAGAGGAGACTTCAACCACACCAAAGGAATGGGTAAGTTTGTGTGCGCTGTTTAAGTATCTAACTAATATGCTTTATGTCTAATTAGGTTGGTTATTAGAGGAGGTTGAGGTTTATTATTGGACTTTATGCACTCCAATCTATACACATGTAGTATAGCAATACAGTTGGTTGGGCACACAGGCAGCAGCAGCGGCTTATAAACCACTGCAGCTTTTGATTAAATACTACATTTTTATTTAGTAGATGCGGCTCATAAATGGGTGCGGTGCGCCTTGTAATCCGTATTTTATGGTCAAAACACAAAAGCGTTGGACTGGCAAAAGTCTTTAACGCCATAGGCTTCTGCTGCGAAAGTTGATCTGGAAAGCTGGCTGATAATTTTGTTTGGCCAAACTACACTACTTTAAAGTTATCAAAGGAACATTTACTGAACTACAAAAATAAGTAAGTTATAAGGCTATCTTCAACAAGGTTAAACAAAAGAAGCGCAAAGACAACAAAATTGAACACATTTATCTACCTGGTATGGGTGTCAGCAGTGTTTTGTGCCTGACTGACAGCCTCTTAGCCACTACCCCTTCCTTTGTCTTATGATCCTGATATTTTATGTGACAAAGTCACATACTTTCTCACTACTATGGTACATCATCAGTGATTCTACACATGGTTTGCATATAATCGTGTTTATAAATATAAACATTTCTGCAAACACATGGTCGGTTACAACATTTTTATGTTTTATGTTTAAAACATAATTTGACTGCTTACATAATGTTCTTACTTTCGTCAATTTATTTTTGATATACTCAATAGCGAAGATTAACAGAACACACTAATACTACTAATTCTAACAGTACTTCCATCTTTTATCCATATCTAACGGTACAAACCAGAGCTGAACTAGAGATAGATCATGATGAGCAGGAGGCTCAACAATTTACAACGTGAACTCACAGAAATGTGTGAAATGACCACAACTTCTTAACAGCGTGTTACTGGGTGCTGACATGTCATGTGTTGTTGATACATGTTGACGCCACAGAAACAATGCCTAACTAAAGCTGATTAAGATCCTATGTGATGGTGAACACACAAATTAAATGTATCCATGAGACAATGCAACAGTCAGAGATAGTGACGTATTAAAATAGTGAGAAAGACTAATTACGGTTGGCGGGAAGGAGATGAATTTGATTGTTTATGGTGGAATTGTGTTTTTTTATTCACATAATATATACTTTTGACTATGAAGTTCAGACTTTGATGAATCTTTTGTATATTGACATCAAATGGGTCTGATATTGATTATGGGTTCATATGATCAACTGAACACATGACTAAAGCTCAGTTTTAGGGGTTCTGGTGCCCATAGTGTTGTTTCCATGGTGTTGACATGTCATTTTAGTACATTACACGCAACCCAATCTTAACAGCTCATGAGAACAAATTATTTTATTAATTTCTGCTCATATTCTATGAGACACAATTAGTTTAAGCAAATTTTTTAAGCTAATAACAGATTTTAAATTAGATTAAATTAAGTCTCAGGGCTGCTACTGACTTCCATGGTGCATGGTTCCAAACAAACATGTGCAATCACTTTGTTAGAACAATGCAAATAAAGTCATATCTGTGCAAAAAACAACTAATATTTGGCAAAATAATAGCATATTGTGGCTGCACTGAATATCTTTCCAATATAATAGCATTAAAGTGTAACCTGTGAAAAATTAAACGAAACGCGTTCAAATATTTGTCAATAAAGAGTGTTACTGAGTTTTACACTGAATATTTTCATGATAAAATAACGTGCAACCTGTGCCAAACAAAACAAAATTATTGTAGATAGAGGCTGAAATGAGCCTGCTTTCCTCTACAAATCTTTTTAAATGGGGTTCTAGACTTGATACGGCCACTTTTAATCCATGCTTAATGTTGAGCTTAGATCTTTTTTCTGTTTTGAGAGATGCAACAGTAGAAAAGCCGCAAAACGCCAAGAATGAGGGCTTTACAATCTGTACACATACAACATCCCCTGTCCTGGGACCTCACATCGGATCAGGAAAAACTCCCCCAAGAAATAGTGAAAACCCTTTCACCGGGGAAAAAAGGGAAGAAACCTGAGGGAGAGCAACAGAGGAGGATCGATCAATAGATGTCATGTGACCAGAATGAACAACGTAACAGAGGTATAGCACATTCAATGAATATTACTTATTCATATAATGAGTAGTAGGCATGGACCACGATCAAGATAACCACAATCCACATCAGCAGAAGGAGATAGAGAGGAGGGGCATCAACAGAGGGCAGGGCCGGCTCCAGACACAATCTATGGCAGGAGGAAGGACCAGCTCACGATCCATGAAACTTGAGGCAAGGAAGCACAGAAGCTCCTGGGAAGAAGTGGAGTTAGTAATGTGGATCGAAGAGACATGAATTCATCCAGAAGGAGAGAGAGAATAGGAGAGAGGAGCTCAGTGTATCCTAAGATGTCCCCCAGCAGTCTAGGCATATAGCTGCATCCATAGGGTCGGCCCTGGTCCAGCCCCCTGAAACAAAAGATCATCACACTGTACACTGATAGCTCCCAGCTAATGTAAATGCATCTGACTTTTGCCTTCAGTCCGTTTTTTTATCCATGGCTGTAGACGTTTCTTGGATGTGTGTGCCCTATACTCTGTTTTCCTATGTATCTATGTTTTCACCTCATGTATCTGTCTCTCTATCAGGCTACATCGAAGCTGTGGTTATTCCTGCGGGAGCCAGGAGGATCAAAGTTGTGGAGGACAAACCCTCACACAGCTTTCTAGGTAATGATGTATGTGTTTTAAGGTACTTGAGAAACAACTGCTATCTTCTACTTTATTTTTTCTTGTTTAATCTTGCAATCTTCTGACCTTCCAGACCCCGACTGAATTGTATGAACAGACAAGGCAATGTTTTGGGAACCAAGCGGGAGATTTTGTTTGAGAGTAGCAGATGTGTGGTAACCACAACCAGGGGCGGACTGGGGGAAAAAAGTTGCCCGGGAGTTACTGTCAGACCGGCCCACTATACACAGCGTGTTGCCCACTCAATGCATCGCACATATCAACCAGTCAGTGGCCTACTTGGAAAAATACCCATACACAAGATTATTTTAAATGATTATAAAGAAATTACATCAAATATGTTTTTTTCCTGGATGGACACATGGAATAAAATTATACTGGCTATTGTAACACTCTAGGATAGATATAGTTTGCTATATGAAAATGCTTAACTATTATCAGATGGTTATACGTATAACTAGAGCCTTAAGGAATGAATGTCAGCAGAGAAAGACCACACAATAAAGAAACAGAGTAGAATTAGTAAGAACTACAGTGTTTCCATAGGTTTACAGCTTTTTTGTGGGAGTTTTTATGAACTGAAGTTTCTAAATTGTAATTGAAAATGTACAGTTTTTTTTTTGTTTTTTTTTTGGAAAGTGTTACATCCAACCTTATATCTCCTCACAGCTCTGAAAGACTCCAGCAAGCGATCCATCAACAGCGACTGGAAGATCGAGCTTCCAGGAGAGTTTGAGCTGGCCGGAACCACGGTACGCTATGTTAGAAGGGGACTGTGGGAGAAGATGTCTGCCAAGGGACCCACGAAGACACCCTTACACCTGATGGTAAACACACGTTTCTCTGTCACACTACAACCTGGATACAATGTCAGCGGGTGTGCTGATTATCAGGTCCTTTAACAAACACTATGAATGTGCGGTCAGGCACAATGATACTTCAGGAGAGCCCACTTCATCTGTGATTCATTGTAGATAGGTGCATGGCAGATGAGGCTGGCACAATCTATCCTGGTTTTATCTTAAATGTATTATCACCATACACAAATGTAATGCAATGGAAGCAAATATCTGTTGACTCTGAGACAGACAAGAATTAACACAATGTTCATAATTTTAACATAAAACATTCCTGCGCCTTCTCAGACAGCTCTGTCTCCAGACCTGCTCTTCACAACAGTCGCCCCTTAAACATGATATTCATATTTTAATCTTGTGAGAAGTGTCATGGAGTGGTATAAAGCCCTTCTTTGGTATGGAAGGTAAGGCAATCAGCTTACAAACATGGCAATTATAGGTCCTCCTTCTGCCACCCGATCTCACCCTTCCAGACCATGTAGGAGACGTTGGACCCTTCCTATGGACCAAAGGGATTGTGGCAGCTGTGGGCTATTACCATGACAATGGTGGATATAGCAAGGTTGGGGGTGTCAGTAAACAATTTTTGCATTGAGCTTGAACTAGACTGTGGTGCCATCCAGGGTTGGAGAGGAGCTTGGTGTCTCTAAATATGGCTTGATAAACTGAACTGGAAAACATCATTACATTACATTTAGCTGAGGCTTTTATCCAAAGTGACTTACATGATATACTGTAGACACAGCAACGGTGAGCAATTAGGGTTAAGTGTCTTGCTCAAGGACACAACGACATGGACTACCGGAGCCTGGGATCGAACCACCGACCCTCTGATTGAAAGACGGACCTGCTAACCACTGAGCCACAGTCGCCACATCAAAAGCACTTATTGCTTTTATACAAAGTGAATCAATTTCTGGTCTTTAACATACATCTTATGTATTTTTGTGAAGGTTTAAAGTTATGTTGAAAAAATAAAATGACATGTATTCTTAAGAGTAGCAGCTCAAAACCATATCATTTGTGGGTTTTTTCTATTATAAAGTAACACAATTAATATTGAGCAGAATTAAGTTCAGCCTATTGTTTTGGCCCTCCATAACAGTCCCAATTTATCATGTGTTGGGAAAACCATTTGCCCACCCCTGATATATATATATACTGTATATCAGAGCCAAAGACGAGTATTATAACCAATTAAATCTACTGTCATCTATCACTTACTGTCAAAGAGAAAAAACACTTGCAAGCGAGTGTGACAATTTTGCAGGCAGACGTGCAGTGATAGAGGTCAGGGGATGGATGCTCCTCACGCTCAAAGCATGGGTTTCTCTCTCACCGCCTCTTCCTCTCCTTGCAGTTTGCATGTTTATTGCAACTTCAGCAACATCTGCTACCTTACATTTAACACAGTCGCTCACCAAAGCAGCTCCAAAATGTCTTTGTCTTTGTCTGTCTGTCGCTTTATTGATAGGCCACTACTCGTAATGTACACTACATCACCAGTAGTGGCCTATTTGAGGCAGCTAGAAAACATTTTCTTCCACAAACACTTGTCTCTGAAAAGGCGGGTGTTAACACCAGAGTTTAGATGGAACTGCCAGATTCAGGAGGTTCTAATCTTTCCAAAAAGGTATGACAATCGTCTCTAGCTCGTTTCTAACGTTTTGAAAAAGGAATGCCCCCAAAACTTGGCAAGCTCTCACGGGTCATTGTGTACCCAACTTGCTCATAACTTTGACTTGTGTTCCTGTTTTCCCGTTGCTGACCCTGCATGTTTGGCCTTCCCTTCCTTGCCTCTGCCCCAGTAAACCGCCGTAGCCTTCTGTCCCACGAAAATAGCCTTAAACTACAGTTGAATAGTCAAAGAAATTACCTCCTAACGTCTATTCGTAACCACTTTTCCTTGACCTCTGTGGAAAACGTCTGAGAAGCTGAGAAGGAGAATTCATGAAGAGTTAGGAAAAGACAACCGCTGTGTTTTAAGGATCTGACTCCACTTTCACTAAGTAACGTAGTTATGAAGCGATGTTAGTGATGTCGGTCTGCAGCGGTGAAACTACAATGTTGTAGTCCATCTGGACCACAATAAAGTGCATCTTAAATACTTCGTCCGTGTTCTTACAGTGTTGCGTCATGCAGATGATTTAATAAACAACCTGATTCATAGTATTACTTTATTAACATAAACAACCTGGTTCATAGTATTACTTTATTAACATAAACAACCTGGTTCATAGTATTAATTTATTAACATAAACAACCTGGTTCATAGTATTACTTTATTAACATAAACAACCTGGTTCATAGTATTACTTTATTAACATAAACAACCTGGTTCATAGTATTACTTTATTAACATAAACAACCTGGTTCATAGTATTACTTTATTAACATAAACAACATGGTTCATAGTATTACTTTATTAACATAAACAACCTGGTTCATAGTATTACTTTATTAACATAAACAACATGGTTCATAGTATTACTTTATTAACATAAACAACCTGGTTCATAGTATTACTTTATTAACATAAACAACCTGGTTCATAGTATTACTTTATTAACATAAACAACATGGTTCATAGTGTTACTTTATTAACATAAACAACCTGGTTCATAGTATTACTTTATTAACATAAACAACATGGTTCATAGTATTACTTTATTAACATAAACAACCTGGTTCATAGTATTACTTTATTAACATAAACAACCTGGTTCATAGTATTACTTTATTAACATAAACAACCTGGTTCATAATATTACTTTATTAACATAAACAACCTGGTTCATAGTATTACTTTATTAACATAAACAACCTGGTTCATAGTATTACTTTATTAACATAAACAACCTGGTTCATAGTATTACTTTATTAACATAAACAACCTGGTTCATAATATTACTTTATTAACATAAACAACCTGGTTCATAATATGACTTTATTAACATAAACAACCTGGTTCATAATATTACTTTATTAACATAAACAACATGGTTCATAGTATTACTTTATTAACATAAACAACATGGTTCATAGTATTACTTTATTAACATAAACAACCTGGTTCATAATATTACTTTATTAACATAAACAACCTGGTTCATAATATTACTTTATTAACATAAACAACATGGTTCATAGTATTACTTTATTAACATAAACAACATGGTTCATAGTATTACTTTATTAACATAAACAACCTGGTTCATAGTATTACTTTATTAACATAAACAACCTGGTTCATAGTATTACTTTATTAACATAAACAACATGGTTCATAGTGTTACTTTATTAACATAAACAACCTGGTTCATAGTATTACTTTATTAACATAAACAACATGGTTCATAGTATTACTTTATTAACATAAACAACCTGGTTCATAGTATTACTTTATTAACATAAACAACATGGTTCATAGTATTACTTTATTAACATAAACAACATGGTTCATAGTATTTATTAACATAAACAACATGGTTCATAATATTACTTTATTAACATAAACAACCTGGTTCATAGTATTACTTTATTAACGCATAAACAACCTGGTTCATAGTATTACTTTATTAACATAAACAACCTGGTTTATAGTATTACTTTATTAACATAAACAACATGGTTCATAGTATTACTTTATTAACGCATAAACAACCTGGTTCATAGTATTACTTTATTAACATAAACAACCTGGTTTATAGTATTACTTTATTAACATAAACAACATGGTTCATAGTTTTACTTTATTAACATAGACAACATGGTTCATAGTATTACTTTATTAACATAAACAACCTGGTTCATAGTATTACTTTATTAACATAAACAACCTGGTTCATAGTATTACTTTATTAACATAGACAACCTGGTTCATAGTATTACTTTATTAACATAAACAACATGGTTCATAGTTTTACTTTATTAACATAGACAACATGGTTCATAGTATTACTTTATTAACATAAACAACCTGGTTCATAGTATTACTTTATTAACATAAACAACCTGGTTTATAGTATTACTTTATCAACATAAACAACATGGTTCATAGTATTACTTTATTAACATAGACAACATGGTTCATAGTATTACTTTATTAACGCATAAACAACCTGGTTCATAGTATTACTTTATTAACATAAACAACCTGGTTTATAGTATTACTTTATTAACATAAACAACATGGTTCATAGTATTACTTTATTAACATAAACAACATGGTTCATAGTATTACTTTATTAATATAAACAACCTGGTTCATAGTATTACTTTATTAACATAAACAACCTGGTTCATAGTATTACTTTATTAACATAAACAACCTGGTTCATAGTATTACTTTATTAACATAAACAACCTGGTTTATAGTATTACTTTATTAACATAAACAACATGGTTCATAGTATTACTTTATTAACATAAACAACCTGGTTCATAGTATTACTTTATTAACATAAACAACCTGGTTCATAGTATTACTTTATTAACATAAACAACATGGTTCATAGTATTACTTTATTAATATAAACAACCTGGTTCTTAGTATTACTTTATTAACATAAACAACCTGGTTCATAGTATTACTTTATTAACATAAACAACATGGTTCATAGTATTACTTTATTAACATAAACAACCTGGTTCATAGTATTACTTTATTAACATAAACAACCTGGTTCATAGTATTACTTTATTAACATAAACAACCTGGTTCATAGTATTAATTTATTAACATAAACAACCTGGTTCATAGTATTACTTTATTAACATAAACAACCTGGTTCATAGTATTACTTTATTAACATAAACAACCTGGTTCATAGTATTACTTTATTAACATAAACAACCTGGTTCATAGTATTACTTTATTAACATAAACAACATGGTTCATAGTATTACTTTATTAACATAAACAACCTGGTTCATAGTATTACTTTATTAACATAAACAACATGGTTCATAGTATTACTTTATTAACATAAACAACCTGGTTCATAGTATTACTTTATTAACATAAACAACATGGTTCATAGTATTACTTTATTAACATAAACAACCTGGTTCATAGTATTACTTTATTAACATAAACAACCTGGTTCATAGTATTACTTTATTAATATAAACAACCTGGTTCATAGTATTACTTTATTAACATAAACAACCTGGTTCATAGTATTACTTTATTAACATAAACAACCTGGTTCATAGTATTACTTTATTAACATAAACAACCTGGTTCATAGTATTACTTTATTAACATAAACAACATGGTTCATAGTAATACTTTATTAACATAAACAACATGGTTCATAGTATTACTTTATTAACATAAACAACCTGGTTCATAGTATTACTTTATTAACATAAACAACCTGGTTCATAATATTACTTTATTAACATAAACAACATGGTTCATAGTATTACTTTATTAACATAAACAACATGGTTCATAGTATTACTTTATTAACATAAACAACATGGTTCATAGTATTACTTTATTAACATAAACAACCTGGTTCATAGTATTACTTTATTAACATAGACAACATGGTTCATAGTATTACTTTATTATCATAAACAACCTGGTTCATAATATTACTTTATTAACATAAACAACATGGTTCATAGTATTACTTTATTAACATAAACAACATGGTTCATAGTATTACTTTATTAACATAAACAACATGGTTCATAGTATTATTTTATTAACATAAACAACCTGGTTCATAATATTACTTTATTAACATAAACAACCTGGTTCATAATATTACTTTATTAACATAAACAACATGGTTCATAGTATTACTTTATTAACATAAACAACATGGTTCATAGTATTACTTTATTAACATAAACAACCTGGTTCATAGTATTACTTTATTAACATAAACAACCTGGTTCATAGTATTACTTTATTAACATAAACAACATGGTTCATAGTGTTACTTTATTAACGCATAAACAACCTGGTTCATAGTATTACTTTATTATCATAAACAACATGGTTCATAGTATTACTTTATTAACATAAACAACCTGGTTCATAGTATTACTTTATTAACATAAACAACATGGTTCATAGTATTACTTTATTAACATAAACAACCTGGTTCATAGTATTACTTTATTAACATAAACAACATGGTTCATAGTATTACTTTATTAACATAAACAACATGGTTCATAGTATTACTTTATTAACATAAACAACCTGGTTTATAGTATTACTTTATTAACATAAACAACATGGTTCATAGTATTACTTTATTAACGCATAAACAACCTGGTTCATAGTATTACTTTATTAACATAAACAACCTGGTTTATAGTATTACTTTATTAACATAAACAACATGGTTCATAGTTTTACTTTATTAACATAGACAACATGGTTCATAGTATTACTTTATTAACATAAACAACCTGGTTCATAGTATTACTTTATTAACATAAACAACCTGGTTCATAGTATTACTTTATTAACATAGACAACATGGTTCATAGTATTACTTTATTAACATAGACAACATGGTTCATAGTATTACTTTATTAACGCATAAACAACCTGGTTCATAGTATTACTTTATTAACATAAACAACCTGGTTTATAGTATTACTTTATTAACATAAACAACATGGTTCATAGTATTACTTTATTAACATAAACAACATGGTTCATAGTATTACTTTATTAATATAAACAACCTGCTTCATAGTATTACTTTATTAACATAAACAACCTGGTTCATAGTATTACTTTATTAACATAAACAACCTGGTTCATAGTATTACTTTATTAACATAAACAACATGGTTCATAGTATTACTTTATTAACATAAACAACATGGTTCATAGTATTACTTTATTAACATAAACAACCTGGTTCATAGTATTACTTTATTAACATAAACAACATGGTTCATAGTATTACTTTATTAACATAAACAACCTGGTTCATAATATTACTTTATTAACATAAACAACCTGGTTCATAATATTACTTTATTAACATAAACAACCTGGTTCATAGTATTACTTTATTAACATAAACAACCTGGTTCATAGTATTACTTTATTAACATAAACAACCTGGTTCATAGTATTACTTTATTAACATAAACAACATGGTTCATAGTATTACTTTATTAACATAAACAACCTGGTTCATAGTATTACTTTATTAACATAAACAACATGGTTCATAGTATTACTTTATTAACATAAACAACCTGGTTCATAGTATTACTTTATTAACATAAACAACATGGTTCATAGTATTACTTTATTAACATAAACAACCTGGTTCATAGTATTACTTTATTAACATAAACAACCTGGTTCATAGTATTACTTTATTAATATAAACAACCTGGTTCATAGTATTACTTTATTAACATAAACAACCTGGTTCATAGTATTACTTTATTAACATAAACAACATGGTTCATAGTAATACTTTATTAACATAAACAACATGGTTCATAGTATTACTTTATTAACATAAACAACCTGGTTCATAGTATTACTTTATTAACATAAACAACCTGGTTCATAATATTACTTTATTAACATAAACAACATGGTTCATAGTATTACTTTATTAACATAAACAACATGGTTCATAGTATTACTTTATTAACATAAACAACATGGTTCATAGTATTACTTTATTAACATAAACAACCTGGTTCATAGTATTACTTTATTAACATAGACAACATGGTTCATAGTATTACTTTATTATCATAAACAACCTGGTTCATAATATTACTTTATTAACATAAACAACATGGTTCATAGTATTACTTTATTAACATAAACAACCTGGTTCATAATATTACTTTATTAACATAAACAACCTGGTTCATAATATTACTTTATTAACATAAACAACATGGTTCATAGTATTACTTTATTAACATAAACAACCTGGTTCATAGTATTACTTTATTAACATAAACAACATGGTTCATAGTATTACTTTATTAACATAAACAACCTGGTTCATAGTATTACTTTATTAACATAAACAACATGGTTCATAGTATTACTTTATTAACATAAACAACATGGTTCATAATATTACTTTATTAACGCATAAACAACCTGGTTCATAGTATTACTTTATTAACATAAACAACCTGGTTCATAGTATTACTTTATTAACATAAACAACATGGTTCATAATATTACTTTATTAACATAAACAACATGGTTCATAGTATTACTTTATTAACATAAACAACCTGGTTTATAGTATTACTTTATTAACATAAACAACATGGTTCATAGTATTACTTTATTAACGCATAAACAACCTGGTTCATAGTATTACTTTATTAACATAAACAACCTGGTTTATAGTATTACTTTATTAACATAAACAACATGGTTCATAGTTTTACTTTATTAACATAGACAACATGGTTCATAGTATTACTTTATTAACATAAACAACCTGGTTCATAGTATTACTTTATTAACATAAACAACCTGGTTCATAGTATTACTTTATTAACATAGACAACATGGTTCATAGTATTACTTTATTAACATAGACAACATGGTTCATAGTATTACTTTATTAACGCATAAACAACCTGGTTCATAGTATTACTTTATTAACATAAACAACCTGGTTTATAGTATTACTTTATTAACATAAACAACATGGTTCATAGTATTACTTTATTAACATAAACAACATGGTTCATAGTATTACTTTATTAATATAAACAACCTGGTTCATAGTATTACTTTATTAACATAAACAACCTGGTTCATAGTATTACTTTATTAACATAAACAACCTGGTTCATAGTATTACTTTATTAACATAAACAACCTGGTTTATAGTATTACTTTATTAACATAAACAACATGGTTCATAGTATTACTTTATTAACATAAACAACCTGGTTCATAGTATTACTTTATTAACATAAACAACCTGGTTCATAGTATTACTTTATTAACATAAACAACATGGTTCATAGTATTACTTTATTAATATAAACAACCTGGTTCTTAGTATTACTTTATTAACATAAACAACCTGGTTCATAGTATTACTTTATTAACATAAACAACATGGTTCATAGTATTACTTTATTAACATAAACAACATGGTTCATAGTATTACTTTATTAACATAAACAACCTGGTTTATAGTATTACTTTATTAACATAAACAACCTGGTTCATAGTATTACTTTATTAACATAAACAACATGGTTCATAGTATTACTTTATTAACATAAACAACCTGGTTTATAGTATTACTTTATTAACATAAACAACATGGTTCATAGTATTACTTTATTAACATAAACAACCTGGTTCATAGTATTACTTTATTAACATAAACAACCTGGTTCATAGTATTACTTTATTAACATAAACAACATGGTTCATAGTATTACTTTATTAATATAAACAACCTGGTTCTTAGTATTACTTTATTAACATAAACAACCTGGTTCATAGTATTACTTTATTAACATAGACAACATGGTTCATAGTATTACTTTATTAACATAAACAACCTGGTTCATAGTATTACTTTATTAACATAAACAACCTGGTTTATAGTATTACTTTATTAACATAAACAACCTGGTTCATAGTATTACTTTATTAACATAAACAACCTGGTTCATAGTATTACTTTATTAACATAAACAACCTGGTTCATAGTATTACTTTATTAACATAAACAACCTGGTTCATAGTATTACTTTATTAACATAAACAACCTGGTTCATAGTATTACTTTATTAACATAAACAACCTGGTTCATAGTATTACTTTATTAACATAAACAACCTGGTTCATAGTATTACTTTATTAACATAAACAACCTGGTTCATAGTATTACTTTATTAACATAAACAACCTGGTTCATAGTATTACTTTATTAACATAAACAACCTGGTTCATAGTATTACTTTATTAACTTAAACAACCTGGTTCATAGTATTACTTTATTAACATAAACAACATGGTTCATAGTATTACTTTATTAACATAAACAACCTGGTTCATAGTATTACTTTATTAACATAAACAACCTGGTTCATAGTATTACTTTATTAACTTAAACAACCTGGTTCATAGTATTACTTTATTAACATAAACAACATGGTTCATAGTATTACTTTATTAACGAGGTTGAAATAGAAATGAAAGAAGGAATATGAATGTGAAACCACAGAGTACAAAGCTACTAAACTCTCTGTTCAGTTTCAAACATGCTGAATTAAATACGTTCTCACACTAACATTGTCTCATATCCCTTTATGTTGTTATGGTTTATATGCAGATTATAATCGGATCGGATCATAAGAAATGCAGTCAATAGTTTATGGAACAACAACTCAGTGTGACCTAGAAGTGTTGACTTGATAGTGTTTTATTGTAATGTGACAAAATCGTTAATGATAATAATGATTCAAAAGAAAACATGACTGAAGAGCTCGTCCAGTTTCCCTGAAGTCAAATAAAAGAATGAGGGCTGAGATGCAGTACAAAACCAGAGAGAATATCAAATACAGCAGTTTGATCAGTTTACAGCAGTTTGATCAGTTTTCAGCAACAGCAATGTAATGTTGGTAGATTATTGAAAGTATTTCCAAGTTATAGCAACAGTTATTTATCGTTTGATCTCGTGACGGCTGAATGGTGCGTCACTTTAAATGTGGCCGCCGCAAGGAATTGTGTGGCGGCATTATCTCCTTTCCTTTTGTAAAGGCAGGTCCAGTGGTTCCTATACTAAAGAACCTAAGTAAGGAAGCATTGAAGTTCCTTTCCTTTGCGTTTAGAGATTTTGACGAGCACTTAGATACTTCCGGATGTTCAAACCAAAAATGACTATTCGACTGCAGCCTAAGCTTCCATTGGTCTCTCTTGGCCTTTTCCCCTTACGGCTTGGTGTCCCACCGAGTGGGTTTCTCTATGTGAGCAGATCTTAGATCTGAGTTTTTATGTTGATCTCTGTCTGGACTAAACCATTCCTTGCTCAACGATTCACAGTGTCCGTCGTACTGCTTCGGTACAGCACAGCACAGACCAACCTGGGCCCTGGAGTGTTGATATGCTGTTTAATTGGAATAACCTGTTTTAA